>OX637864.1:43371627-43971627 GCA_951802705.1 Netelia virgata | reverse complement strand
CTCGTTAATGCGACCGGCGTGCAACTAATAAGCGTGTCGCGTGCGCATCTTCAGAATCGCGAGAGATCGAGCGAAATCTTTCATACGAGTGTACAAGATATATATATATATATATATACGTATAATGTACCGTGGGCAATTGAAACTAATCCAAACAGCTCGTTAGGGACACGCGCAAGATGCGCGACTATTTTATACGTAAAGAAGAGAGACTCGTAGCGCATTGGGATGTTCATTTATGAATTTACGCAAACTCGTCTTCGTTTATACGTATGTGTATAATACTCTGTGTGTATGTGTGTGTGTGTGTGTAATTTTATATAGGTATTTAGACAGTTGGACAAAGTGGAACTCCGCGATGCGCGTGGGACTCGTGTGAACCTTGGTCGTATATAGCTATATAAGGACAACCGTTAAAACTTCTGTGGCTCTAATTAAACTTGATTGCAAACGAGAGATCGTGATGGGAGACATGGAGCGTCGACTTGGAGAGAGACAAGCATTACATTCGTACATGTACACACTTCGATAGCGGTACAACGGGGGCGAACGCGTGGGACGCGTATAATAGAGCGAGAGATGACACGAGGATAGAAAAAGAACGAGTCGATATAATTGACGGAGAAACAGAAATGTGAAAACGTCGTTAGGACGCGTGGCGTGTCGCGAAACGGTGAGACGGCTACGAACGAAAATCCATTGTCTTTGGAGGATTCAAACGCGCTCGAGTTATGTTTTCTCTGAGAAGAGAGAGAGAGAGAGAGAGAGAGAGATAGAAGACGTTGGGAAGGTTGAAAAAACTTTAACCACGTGGAAAAAAAGATGTTAGTGCCAAGGTTGAAAAATTAGTAGATTTAATTTTATGATGAAAAAAAAAAAAAAAACACAGTAAAGCATCACCGAGCGGAGATTTTCCCGGAAACGAGGGGCTCACGTGGGGCTCCCTACTTTTAGAATCTTCGGTCTACAATCTTTCCATTATACGTAAGTCCGATGTTTATTATGGAAGAGAAAGCGATTGGATTACTTGACCGGAACGCTTCCACCTCCGCGGCGCTATTAACGTTTACACACACACACACACAACCACACATACACAACGTCTCGATGATCTAACTAAGATGGCTTATAAATCGCGAGGGGATTTCGTGCGCAAGTCTCGTCTAGGAAAAAATCTCCGTAGACGATACAAAGAGGTATGGGAAATTAATGAATCCTCTCGTCCTCCTGGCGTCTGCGCAAACGCGATCGACTGCCGCCGATCGTTGCAATGAATTGGCGCGACCCACTTTGAATTACGTTTGGTATTACGTGTTTCAGGAAATATCTATATCTATATATATATATATATGCATAGAGGGAGTTTATGCGCGAACGGAGGATCGAATATCGTGTCGCGAACAACCGAATAATCGATCGTCTACTCGTATATAACTCTCGGACCACTCGAGGATCGAGAAATTACCGCAACAGGACATATTTACCTGCTGCGCACCGCGCGGGAGGAACTCGTGACAGCGGCCCAGAGCGGTTCGAGAGATCCGTTTACATATATACATACTGTATCTACTACTGGGAGAGCAAGAGAGACAGAGAGAGAGAGAGAGACAGAGAGAGAGAGAGAGAGAGAGAGAGAGAGGCGTATGGAATGGAGCTCTATTCCGTATCGCTATAGTCATACATATGTTTCTACACGGCACGATTCACGAGGGTAGAGCAATTGCAATTTCGCGATTCGATCGACGAACCACCGCGGCGGGGCTACAGGGAGGGAGGGAGAGAGAGAGAGAGACCCGGGGCCGTCGTTCGTTGAACGCCTATATAGCTCTACTTCGATTGCAATCGGCCGCAATCGTACCTCCTCCCGTGAGTCAAGACTCTATTTGAAAGCCTCTTACTCTCTCTCTCTATCTCTCTCGCGCGCTTTGCAAATCCCGTTTAATAAAATAGTAGAGAGAATAGGAAGGGAAAGAAGCATTCGTAATATAGAATCCGATGACAAATTATATCTTCTCCGATGATACGCGCGCGCTCGATGGCAAACTTACGAGGCGCATCGGCCTATCATCGGGATTTATTAATGCGCGAGAGAGTGAAAGCTCGCGGTTATAAATGCTAATCGTCGTAACGTAGAATCATCAGCGTGGGAAAAAAAACAAAAATAACAAAAATACGAGTAAATTCGAAAAATTGTACGACCGTTGGAACAGCTGCTCGAAAAAGAAATTACATTATACTTCGCGTTGTGTAATTTCATTACCTTTCTCTCTCTCTCTCTCTAACTCGTTTATTTTCGTTTCTAAATAAAATCTTGTCCAGCGGAATAAATTTCTTCGCTCGAAAATTTTCCATTCAAAATGCGTCTCCGTAATTTTTAAAAGATATTTCCTTACTTTTTTTTTTGTGTTATTTTTTCAAAGAACAGGCGTATTATTAATCGCGCAAAATGAACTGTCTCGCGAGACGGGAAAAGAGCGGAGATGATGGAATGGAAAGGTGGGCGAGAGGCAGCACGTACGCGAAAGGAACGTTCTCGCTAGGGAAAACAAGGTTTGTCCCGTGAGCACAGCGGGGGGGTCCGGTTGCCACCTAACAGTTACCACTGAACGTAGGAAAACGCGTACCAGGCAAACGCGGGTAAAAGGTAGCTGGCATCCGCGCCAACGGTGGAGAATCAACCTCCCCTCCTCCTTTATCTCCCTCTCACTATCTCTCTCTCTCTCATCCCCCCCACGGTCTCGCGTTGGGGGTAATTGTCATGCAAAGTAAAGAGGCAACATTAGCATCATAAGCGGGCAGATACTTCGCATTCCCCGGCCATTGTACTCCCTAGTTAGTTCATTAATTCTGGTACGCGTGGCTTTATGCACGCCCGTACGTCCCTCTACGTACCTACCCGTATACCTTCTGCAATATTACGCGTATATCCGGCGCGCACGCGCTCTACAACAACCACAGGCGCGGATCATTTTCTTCACTCCCACAACCCACACAACAACACTTCTCATCGCTGCTATCTTATCTTTTTTACACCACAAATTCCGAGGTTTATTGTTGTATATTGTCTCTATATATATATATATATATATATTATTTATATACGAGATCTCGTTTCTCGGCGGTGAAACGAACGGCTGCGCCGAGTCTTGAAAGTTACCCCACCCCCCTGTCTCGACTCTGACGGGTCCTCTTCTCTTCTACCTCTCGTTAATTCCCGTAACTACTTCCGCTTCACGACGATGACATTTAATTATCGGAGAGGGACGCATTCCGGATTGAAACGAGTCCGGTGAGTATTATTTCCCCGACTCTCAATTTACATCCTTAATGTTATTAATACGCTTTTACGATTCGGCGGATTTACGAGGTGCGCCGAATCCGATGGTTGGGAAGGAAAAATTCGAAAGTTGAATTTATTTATAAATACTTATAAACGAAAGAAATGAAAAGTCGTAAATTCTTGATCGAACACGATATTCTACGTTATATCAAAGACGACGACTGTATCCGTTTATCGGATTACGAAATAGAAGATTTCCATTAGAGTAGAGAGAGAGAGAGAGAGAGAGAGAGAGAAAGAGACGGAAAAAGAAAAAAAGAAAAATGTCGTAAGGTTTTCTAGGGTGTCGGAGAGAACGGCTTCCGATAATCCGTCGCTCTAAAACCGGTGGCACGCTCGTGAGTCTCGTAGGAAATGGAGAAGACGAAGGCGTTTAGCCACCACGTCGCACGCTCGCGCGATGCGCCGGAAGAATCTCGTTGCCGCAGCGTGCTTCTGGTCTTGTGTGCTCGTCTCGACCTTATACCGAGGGTATAGCACACCTTTTCTCTCTCTCTCTCTCTCTCTCTCTCTCTCTTTCTCATTCTCTCTTTCTCCCTCTCTCTCTCTCTCTCTCTCTCTCTCTCTCTCTCTCTCTCACTCTCACTCTCTCCGTCTCTCCATCCTCCGTGTCATTCGTTCCTTTCCATCGTACATAAAGGAGATCTTCCTACTCGACTCCGAGAGTCCGAGATGGCGCATTGACTCGACCTGGGTTTCTCGCGGCGAACGACGACGACGACGACGACGACGATCCGCGAATAAATCGCTTCTCGCCCGATGGAGGCCAGCTGGGTACCTACGTTTGTGGGATCGTGGCACCAGACCCCCGGACGAACGAGACGGTCACGGGGGGGGGGGGGGGGGGCCTCTTTCTCGCGAGAGGTAATGTATACCTTTGGAAACGTGAAAGCCGTGAGCCAAGTGACCCTAATGCGCCTCGATCAAAAGCCACGCGAACCATCCACCATATATACAATATACATATATAACATATTTTCATTTATATTTATTTAATTATTTCGAGACGATTTTATTCGACAAAAAATAAAAATAAAAAAATATTCACCCGACAGTTTTTTTTTCTTTTCAATTTTTCAACTTTGCACATAAATTTGATAAGGACGACTAGTGCCAGATAACTAATCGTTCTCACAGTTCTGTTATCGTCCGACACGATCGAGAGTCCGTAGTAAAAGACATTCGAGGATATCGAAAAAAGGAAACGAGCCGATCGAACGCGTATCTACGATCGTGAAAGGACCGCGCGCGCCGGGATAGATAGAAATTCGTCCGCTTCGCACAGCCGTGGTACAGAGAAGGGTGAAGAGGACGATGGGAAAAGCAGTAAACGGGACGAACAGTGGAGATGTATACGCGAGCTCGTAAACTCGAGGAAATCCACGGAGTCGCATCACGTATCCAATTTTCCGGAGATCAGTTGCATGATACGGGAGTTTGGAAATCGGCAGATTGAAACAAGCTGCTGTGGCGGGATACGCACGCTACGAGAGAGAGAGAGAGAGAGGGAGAGAGAATAGAGAAAAAAAACCGGGAGAGAGATGTGTCACACACCGTTGACCCTTAGAATTCTATCTCCGGTGCCGGGTGGAATATCCCGTCGCGAAAAACGTTACGGAACTCTCTACCACCTATTGCTAAAATCTAATACCACGTCCTACTGAAAATAGTGTTCTACTTTCTGTTTTTTTTTTTTTTTTCAATTCGTTTTTATACCCAGCTTGCAATTTTCGTTCGATCGCGCCATTTGCGTCAGTCTTTTATCCAATTGTTTTTCCGTTCTCGCATTTAACACTCGCATATCTCTCATGAAAATGCATGCCCGTTTAATTTAGGCGTTAGATAACGAACCATTTTGATCAGAGATACTAATGAGAGAGAGAGAGAGAGAGAGAGAGAGAGAGAGAGGGAGGGGGGTGGTTCAAGGCCGTTGCGGTATTCAGTCGACAATGTTAACGGGCGTGCATTACGCGTTCATACGTTGCGTACGCGGTAGATATCGTCTCGTATCGTTGTCTTATCGAACCTTCCTATCGGCCAATTAGCAGAAATGAGATCAAAACCGGAGATTAACTAGCAGTTTCCTGTGACGTTCCGAGCTCTGTGTGCGTTTGTGTGTGTGTGCGTTTGCCTGCTCTATTCAATCGTCCGTGTTGGTACCGAGCATATATATACATATATATATATATATATATATATATATATATATATATATATACGTTTTCACGAGTACAGCTGACCGGGGAATTCCAGCAAGCAAGAACACAAGTCCGATCCTCGAGTTTCCACCGATGGGCAATGGTACACGTATGTGAAATACACATTGCTCGAAGTAAACGCGAGGAGGATGAAGTAATTATGAGAAATCTCGAGGCATTGAAAAAATGTGATTTCACCAGAATCGTTATGGCGATTACTTATCGCTCGTCGCTCCAAGATTTTATCAAAAATGACAATTTTTCTCACGACGATAATTCATTCGCTAGAATCGGTGAAAAAAAAAAAATACCCGGCGATATTATCCAGCGAGCGTGCCGTCTATATATATATATATCGATGCGAAATCACGTCCGACGACGTGGAAGCCGACGGTATCAGCATTCATACGGGGTTGTCGATTCGGGATTGAAGCGCGGAGATACGAAGAGGAGCGAAGGAAGAGATTGAATCGGATGTAAGAACACAGGAGGCCTTCGGTATAATGCGAAAGGGAGCGAAAGGGAAAAAAAGGAAGGGAAGGAAGAGAAAAGAAAAATAAAAAAACAAAAAAGAAAACAAAAAACGTCATGAAACGACGAAGACGACGAAGCTCGTGAGGAATTTGCAACTGGACGACGAGGAGAGACTACCGGACGAGAGAAATACTAGACCGAGTGAGAGAGAGAGAGCGAGAGAGGGGGAAGAGAGAAGGCGCGAAGCGGACGCAAGGGGAATACGAAGAATACGTATAAATATATATATATATATATGTATAATATGGAGAGGCAGAAAGTCAAGGCAGAGCCGCCGCCGCCGCCGCCACCGCGCAAGGCGGAGAAAGAAAACGAGAGTCCTCTTCGTAGCGAGGGCTCATCGTCACGGCACGTCGCACGGGGCTCGCATGTCGCACAGGTTTCGCAAGGTCTCTCTCCCCGTAAGAAAGAAAAAGACGTGGAAACAGCTTCCACCGTTCGCGTACGCGGATCGCCGCATGACGCTAATGAATAATGAGATCGAACGTAGCGACTCAATAATCGGAACGTCTTTGCGGCGTTAAGAAAAAGAGAAAAAAACGTCTCTTCTCCTACGTAATATGACGGGACAAGGACGAGAATCGGATCGGCAACGATATTGACAATATTTTTCTGACGCGATCGATATATGATTTAAAAAAAAAAAAAAAACAACGAAACGAAATTATAATTCTCAACTGTGTCGATTTTTTCAAATTCAAATTAATAAAAACGTCTCGTGCTGCGATTTTCTTCGCTCGCTCGTGCTTATCGCAGACGATATATCGTGATCTTCATCGAGAGTCGGTGATCGATAAGGGGGTAACACCGAGATGAGAGAAACGAGATGAAAGAAGAGAAAGAAAAAAAGGTCACCGATCGAAATGACGAGGGGACATAAACGTACTTTTGGGTGGAGGAAGAGAGAAGAAGGAATAGGCGGCCGATTACACGTCGAGAACGGGAGGGGGAGAGTTTTGATACGCGACAGAAAGAGAGAGAGAGAGAGAGGGAGAAAAAAGAGAGAGTGTAAGAGAGAAAAGATATGGTCGCATCTGGCTCGGTCGTTTAAACGGACGGCTATTTTATTGGCCTGCTCTGACGTCAATGTTAACTCCATCATTGACATTTTATTAGCATCCTCCCATTCTCCTTTTTATATCTGCTCGACGAAGATTCGGATCAAGAGACGATCCCGATCTTTTCTCGTGAACTCGCGATTAAAAGTCGCCTCGTCTCGATTCGACTATATAAAGATACCGTTGTTATACGACGATAGATCGAAACGCCAGCTGGCGTGCGACGAAAAAAAAAACAAAAAAAACACCCTAACGGCTCAAAATGTTGATAAAAACACATCTCGAGATTCTTCCTTTTAACGGGCGACAACAAGTTCGCGATGTTCCAACTGTAAATCGCGATTATTCGCTCAGCTGCGCTCGAACATTCATCGTCGCTTTCCGACAACATTGTGCGTGTTTCGTTATTGTTGTCGTTGTTTTTTTCTTTTTTTTTCATTTCCTTACCAATAATCACGCGGTACTTTCCGTATAATGCGTGAAGAGGAAAACCAAGACGCGCAGATATTCTCACGCCTCATCTTTATTCCGCGAAGCGCGACGCCGTTATTCTTGCATATTTTTCTCTCTCTCTCTCTCTCTCTCGCGTTCTCCGCCAAGGCGCGACGAGAAACAATGAGAAATTAAATAAGTAGGTACAAGTTTGTAATTAGTGGGAAACTCGAGGGTGGAATCGAGCCGATTTGTTCGAGTAGTGAGTGGGTGGGGGGGCGAAGAGATAAAGTTCTTGCTTTTCTCACTAATTTGTGTTGGTCGTTTCTTTTTTTATTTTATTTTTATTTTATTTTTGTTCCATTCAAGTAAAGCAATGGTTCTCATTAAGCAAATGCTCTTACGTATATTTTTTTGTCCTTATCCGGTAGTCGAGGATCATTTTCTTGCCGCCGACGATTCTTTCCTCGCGTTTTCTCGCAGCCCTTCCCCCTCCCTCCCTTTTCCACCACCAACTCGTCCTCCTTCTCGAGGAGATATAATCCTGCGAGGCGGATCGAGCGGTTCTCTCGGCACGTCAGGACGCAATGAGGAAAACGAGAGAGGGAGAGGAGAGCGCGGATGAGCGGAGAGAGAAACGTTTGGGAAACACGCGGAAACGGGAATACCTTGCCGGTTGGGAGAGCCTGGGCTCGATACAGGGCGGCTACCATGCTCCGCGAAGGATCAGCCGAGCATTTCAACAACGTTCATCCGTAAAACGAGTTGTTTCCACGAAGTGGAAGAAGACGAAGATGAAGAAGACTTTTTGTTGGCTCGCTTCGTGTTGTTTTAGAGAGAAGCCCCTTACGAGAACGAGTTTAATTCCCACGCTCTTCTTCTTTCTCTTTCTCTCTCGCTCTCTCTCTTTCTTTCTTTCTCCCTCTCTCTCTCTCTCTCTCGCGCTCATTCACTTTTCCGTGTCAGAATTTCATCCGAGACCGGGGTAACGAAAAATGTCCAGAGATTAAATGTCAAGATGTTTTTTTTTCTGTTTTTTTTTTATATGTATTTTTCATTCTCGTACCGGAAATGAGATTTTCTTCAAATATTTTACGACAAGGTAAACGAGATTAAAAATTGAGAGTTTGGTGAATTAGTAAATTGTTGTTGCAATAAACTGAATAATTTTATAGTTTCGGGATGAAAAGCAACTCGACGAATTCTTGAAAATAAGATCACCGATATTCCCGGTACGAAAGTTCAATCGTCGTCGTCGTCGTCGTCGTCGTCTTCGTCGTCGAAGAGAAAAATAAAATTGCGTTACTTTCGTCGTTTGGCTTGGCAAAAATTTACGACCGGATCATGCAAATTGTCAAACGGGTCCGGATTTCTCCGCGCGAGGCAAGCGAGAGACACATAATCTCCGTGAGCATACTTTGTATTTATTGCGCGTCGTATAATCGGAGCTCCGACGAATGAAGAAAAAAAAAAACGAAAAAAAAAAAAGAATCTATAAAATTGTAAATTCGTTTGAAACTTGGCGTACGTCGGTAAGAGGGCAACGATCGATGATTTTTCACGAGGGCAACCGGAAGGGAAAGAAGGCAGAGCGAAGGGAAATGAGCGACAGCTGCTAGCAGGTAAAACCAGGTAGTTTCTAGTCACGGTGAGTCGTCGATTTTGAGAAAAGAACGAGAGTCTCTCCCTCTCTCTCTCTTCCCGTTTTTCGTTGAGTAATTTTTTCAGATTGCCACTGACGTTTCAAGAAAACGACGAGAGCTGACGTCTACCCCTCGTAAAACGATGCTTCGATGTTATTCTTTTATTTTTTTTTCGTGAAATTTCTACCAAGACAGATTTGTTACGTCGGTAGTGAAAGAGGGTTAAGGTTCGAGGTCAAACGTGTACCAGGGTGGGAGGGAGGGAAATCTCTCGTTTCTCTTTCCGCGTCTTTACGACGATCTAGATATTCGTACGACAGTAGGAAGATCCGGTTACGGCGGTGGTCTCGAGTCGCGACGGCCGAATAAAAAAAAACACACACACACACACACACAAAGCTCAAATCGTTTTATCTTTAGTTACGCCGGATTAAAAGACGCGACACTCTCGAAAATTCGTCGTGTAAGTTGGGGTACGTCGAATCCTACGATATATGAATGCTTATGTATATAATGAGAGAGTGAGTGAGAGAGAGAGAGAGAGAGAGAGAGAGGGATGGTGAGAAGGAAGGAGGGAGGCGAAACACGGCTACTTTCACGCCAGGACATCCGAGTGAGAGAGAAAGAAGAAAGAAAGAGGAGCGGAGGTGCCGTGGTCGGAGAACGAAGGTGAAGAAAGGAATGCGAGAGAATGCGCGCCGTGGTGCGAGTGATTTATCGTCGGTCGAGGAAGAATATAAGCCGAATCGTGCCAGTCACGAGAGAGCCGTGTCTCGGAGGTATATATGCATCCTACCTTACATATAGAGTAACAGCCGTATTCCTCTCTTTTTTTCACCCTCCCTCTCCCTCCAACCCGTAAACGAGACGACGACGACGACGAGAGTATACGAGAGCTTATGAAAACCGTACCGGGTAGAAGAGCTATCCGGTAGCTGGCTGGAAGCCTCTGCCAGCGAGACAAGAGAAGAGAGAGGCGGATGCGCGCAAAAACTTCTTATCAACGGTGATACGACCCGCCTCGACGAGCTGAGAGAGAGACAGAGAGACAGAGAGACAGAGAGAGAGAAACTCTCAACGATGCGTTCCAGGGCCGTTGAAGCTCGCTTGAAAAAATATTATATTCATCGGACAAACGAGTCGCCCGACTTTACATTCGTTCCTACTTTGGTATCGCGACTGTGCCGAATGGATGTGGATGAGCGAAAAAAAAAGGAACGTACGATAAATGATAAAATCATTTTAAAAAATAAAAGCGTCGATTTATGTCTCTCTTTTCGTAACATCGTTAAATTCATTGGCCTATGAAAAAGTATTATGGCCCGTTGAATTATACACTTTGCGTACCCGCGAACCATCGTTGCAAACGAAACTTCGCTTATAGAACGCGTGTAGGTAGATACGTGTGTGACTCTCGTATTTACAGAGGCGGGCCCCGCTTATCGCCTCTACTATATAAACGATAAACAACGATCCCGACCCCCCCCCCCCATCGCCATGAGACTGAAAACCATATCATCACACGGGATAATTATATATACGTGTGAAATAAAATTGTTATATCGCGTCGTTTCGATCGCGATATTCATACCACACACCTGTACGTACAAAGAGCCATCGAGCGTGCGGCGAAACCAATAGCGGTAGTGGGGGCGTACGAAAATATTTTGTGACGCGATCACGAGACAGAGAGAGAGAGAGAGAGAGAGAGAGAGAGAGAGAGGGATCGTTTTTGCGCGAAGCGAAATGAGCCCAACCACCTGTGTACGTAAAAGTAATCGATAACGGGAATATCGCGTTATCGATCGTTACGAGATTGGGGCCCATTGGACCAATCTAAATTGCACGGCGTTCGACAACGATATTGTTATTTGGTTTTAAACGCGGAAATAAAAAATACCGCAAAGAATTAACGATAACGCGAGGTCTCTTTTTATTCGATAAAACGAAATTTCACCACGGTGTCCGATTAAATTTTAAATCGACCAAAGTAAGAGTGAGAAAAAAAAAGGTGAAAGAAAAAAAAGAAAAAAAAAATCGTGCCGAGGAATATTAAATAAACGTGCGATGAAGATTTTATACCTCGGTCGTCCCTAATCGCGCCGCTTTATTACGCGGTACGAGCCCTCTCTCCAACGAGGCGACGAGTTCCATACCCGGGTAAAAAACTTAATTTTCTTTCCTCTTTCCCTGCCGTGAGTACAAAACGGCGAACGTGCGCAGCATCGAATAAACAGTCGGTCGTCCGTACACGTCGTACCAGGGTATATTAAAAGGCGCGTGTTTGCCGTCATCTCTTCGAGAGTGCCGAGAGTCCGATGAAGAGGGTGGCAAGACAGGAGTAGGGAGAGAGAGAGAGAGAGAGAGAGAGAGAGAGAGAGAGAGAGAGAGAGAGAGAGAGAGAGAGAGAGAGAGAGAGAGGGTTGTATGGTTGTTTGGTAGCGTTAGTTGTTGACCGCGCGGTCTCGGTATTAACTCAATTAAGTAACTCGAGTTAGCGTCGAAATAATTTAATTACGATGGGCCACGCCACGGGGGGCGGTTGGCTCGTGGCGTTTCCTCGTGATATATACGTCCGGTGGTGTAGTTACCTATACACGTGAAGACACAGGGGCTCGAGGAATGGTCCTCGACTTTATATAGGTAGGAGGTAGGTGAGTACGAAAGAAGGGAACGGACGTAATAAAGCTCGTTTCGTTGCAACGCGAAAGCGTCGCATCGTCGTCGTCGTCGTCGTCGCGTTATTCTCGTGTTCGGCACGAAGCATAGAGACCCGTTGGACGCCGAATGGAGGAAGGCGAGGAGAGTCGGTATAGAGAGACCGAAAAACTCTCCAAGTAAATTCAATTTTCCTCTCGACGATGTCGTGAGAGTGCGGAATTGAATCGAGAGCGCACACCGAGAAGAGGGAGGAAACGGGTGAAAAGTTATGTGCGAGAGGGTACGGAGAGGCTCGTATACCGAGATATAACCGGTACATCGGTCTCCGCGGCATGAGAAACGGCAACAGTACTTACCTATATATATATATGTTATGTTATATATATATATATATGTTATTTTATATATATATGTATGTATGTGTGTAATTGTGTGTGCACGTGTTATATATACGTACAGGCAAGTCTGCAAATGTAGTTACATTCGAAACTATATATATATATATATATATATATATATATATATATATATATATCTGTACAAAGTATATTATGGTACGCGTAACATCGGAGTCGTAAACGCCCGTGCACCTTCTTCGTCTCTTCTCTCGTTTCGTATCTCTCTGTGTGTGTGTGTGTGTTTTTTTATCCCTGTTTCATTTTCTCCTTCTTCTTTCCCCATTCCCCTTATGCGTTCCTTTTTCTTTCCTCTTGTTGTTTTTTTTTTCTTTGGTTCTTTATTTATTTATTTTTTTTTCATTACCCTTTCCCAAGGGCTGGGCAATTCCTCGATACCGTTATACACACGACGTGCTCGCGCTTCTGTACCATCGACCGCTCAACGGGAGTTCGGGAGAATCGGGGAAGAGCGAGAGAGGCAATCGACGAAATATAACCGCGGCCGCAAGAGCCTGTACCCGCTTCTATACCAACCATCTCTACCGCTCGTTGCCAATAAACGAGCGAGAGAACGCGAGATATACGCACGATGTACCCTATATCCTATCGAGAAATCGGTCTCGTTATATATTTCTTTTTTGTTTTCTTTTTCTTTTTGTTTTCTTTTTTTTTTGTTTGTTTTTTTTTCAAAGTGAATTCTGTAGGTAGACGATGTAAGGGGAGAAGGGGTTGTACTGCAAAATCGATATCGACGATAAATTCGATCACACGATCGCGACAAATCTTTTCTAATATCTCCGAAGATTTATCATGTTTTGTTTTTATATCGATGAATCGTAATTCACAAAGAATTATTCATTTTTACGAGACGACGTGAGATTTTCTGTAATATTTTACAAATTGTAAAATGAAAATCAATGAACGTGTGCACCAAATATTAAATATAGGTAAATTATAATATCTTTCGACCAACGACTATATATCTATATATATAAGCATGCACACAATAAAAAAAGGAGATTCTCCCAAAAATAGAGAATTGGGATTTGCTTCGTAATCGATAATAAATTGTAAAACCAAATTATCGAACGTGTGCACCAAATATTAAATACAGGTAAATTAAAATATCTTTCGACCAACGACTATATATCTATATATCTAAGCACGCACCCAGTAAGAAAAGGAGATTCTCTAAAAAATATAGAATTAGGATTTGCTTCGTAATCCATAATAAATTGTAAAATAAAAATCATCGAACGTTTGCACCAAATATTAAATATAGGTAAATTAAAATATCTTTCGACCAACGACTATATATCTATATATCTAAGAATGCACACAGTAAGAAAAGGCGATTCTCCCAAAAATAGAGAATTGGGCTTTGCTTCGTAATCCATAATAAATTGTAAAATAAAAATCATCGAACGTGTGCACCAAATATAAATAAAGATAAATTAAAATATCTTTCGACCAACGACTATATATCTATATATCTAAGCACGCACCCAGTAAGAAAAGGAGATTCTCTAAAAAATATAGAATTAGGATTTGCTTCGTAATCGATAATAATAGAGAAAGTTTCTCGATCGATAAAAGAAGCTTCGATGAAAAGTATCGAGCGCGTAGTTACGTGTACGTGTGACTCACCCTGTGAGGAGCTCGTAGAAGTCGATGCACCGCGGCTAGCTGGTTGATGAGTGGCAAGGTCGCGCTAAAGGTGTGCACCGGCGGTCTCGGCGGCTCGGGATACGAGCTAGCGTAAGCAAAAGGATCGACGTCGTTGAGATACTGGACCCTGCACGTAAGCGACATCCCGACAGCCGTTCAATCGTTGCAAAAGTATCTCTCTCTCTCTCTCTCTCTCTCTCTCTCTCTCTCTCTCTCTCTCTCTCTCTCTCTCTCCTCTTCTTGTGTGAGTGCGTTTGTTCGTTTCGTAGATAAGTGTCTCTTTCTTTTTCTATGTATACAATATGTATATAGCGTAGGTACGAAGACGCGAATATCCTTCTTTGCCTTCGTTTCACGTTCGTTCCTTCCTCCTCTTTCTTCTTCTTCTTCTTCTTCTTCGTCTTGTTCTTCTTCTCCTCCTCCTTTTCCTCTCGGCGACGATAGATGTACGTGTACGAGTATAGAAAGAATAATCGTCTCAACAGCGGCGAACCTCTTTTGATTGGGCACGTGCGCCGTCCAAAGACGAGGACGAGGACGACGACGACGACGACGACGAAGCCGAGGAAGATCCAGAGGGCCGAAGACGCGACGACGTCGACGTCGAAGACGACGACGACGACGACGACGACGACGAAGGCTTTTCTCTCTCTCTCTCTCTTTCTCTTTCTCTCTTTCTTCGTGTATTTTCTCTTTCTCTGGCGATACTACTACTCGTCTTTACCCACGGAGACGAGAGGCAAAAGAGGAACCGAGGACGCGAACCGGTTCACCGTCCACTCCTGCGCCACGTAGCACTGTTTTATTTTCATTCGCGCAACCAACCAACCCCTCTTCCCATCTCACTCGTGCCTTTTCTTCCTTCGAAACCTACTCTTCTCTTTTTCCTTCTCGTTCGTGTGTTCGCGTTGCTTCGTTCGTTCTTTCGTTCTTTCGTTCTTTCGTTCGTTCGTTCCTTCCTTCCTTCGTTCCCTCTTCTTATTCGTATTCCCCTTAGTATTTCCAGCCACGAGATCCTCACTTGTGACTCGGGAGACTAGCCGCGCGCACTCGTCGATTTTATCACGATCGAAAAACGCGTCTCGGCTCTTTTCACCCTTTGTGAAAAAATTTCAAGTCTCTCCCTCTCTATGTTACACGCACACACACACACACACACACATACACTCTCCCTCCGTCTCTATTCCTGTTGATCACTTTAGTTCGTTCTACTACGAGGGAATAACAGGAGCGAAAAAGTCTTTTACGATGCACTGCGAGAAGATTATTTGTGATTAAGATCTTCGACCGATATTCCGAGGACAAAAATCGATATCGATCGATTTTTTTGTATTTTTGTATAAATCGATATCGATTGATTTTTGTATATTTGTATAAATTGATATCGATCGATTTTTTGTATCTTTGTATAAATCGATATCGATCGATTTTTTGGATTTTTGTATTAATCGATATCGATCGATTTTTGTATCTTTGTATAAATCGATATCGATCGATTTTTATATCGTTGTATAAACCCGGCTAGGTATATAGTGATAAATCTATAAATCTATTTGATAAACGAGTTTTGTTTCGAAAATATCTCGTTTACCGAAACGTGATTGCGAGAAAAATATATATATATACCGTTTGATTATCGAATCCTGGTAGAAACTCCGACGAGCTCGGTAGTATCTCGATGGAATCGCCGTCGTAAAAAAAATATTTACATTTCGAAACGAAAGCGATTCCTACCTACGCGAGTGTATAAAAAAAAAGAATATCATTTTTCAACGAAGAAAAATGATGCTTCTCCTATACACGAGAAAGATTGTATTTGTTTCTACGCGTATATCTGGTATATCCTTCGGACGCGTAAAGCTGGGAAATAACAGAGGAAAGGCTATCTCTTCTCTCTTCTCTTCTCTTCTCTCTCACTCTCTCTCTCGTCATCCATCCTGTTAACTATATATACAGCATATATGCGGATTTGCTGGCATTGTTCTTGCGGGGTGAAGTGCAGTCCCCGAGAGCTCTCTGACTCGATCCTCTCCCGTGGACCCCGAGACTGCAAAGCCCGTTGTGTGTTAGCTGGGCACTGCTCTATCTCTCTTTCTCACTCGCTCTCGCTCGACCGTAGCTCGACCGCGCCGAAGCTACACAAAAGTCTCTCGATGCGAGAGCAAGAGAGAGAGAAAGAGAGGGAGAGGGAGAGAGAGAGAGAGAGAGAGAGAGAGAGAGAGAGAGAGAGAGAGAGAGAGAGAGAGAGAGAGAGAGAGAGAGAGAGAGAGAGAGAGAGGAGGAGAAGGACAGCGAGAAAGACGGAGAATGAGAAAAGAGAAGGGAGAACGAGTCTGCGCCATGGCTCAGGATTGAAATGCCTCTATGGTGCGCCTTGGCTCCGAGAGAGCGCCCCGAGAGAAAGATTAAACGCGCCCAGGTAACTCGTGTGAAATTCCAAGCGACGAAGAGAGCAAAGATCGCGAGAGGCTTCGTGCAATATAACCGACTATTATAACGCGGGACACGCGGACTAAATAAAATGGCTTCCTCGTTAATCCTCCTCCTTCAACCAGTCGAATAACGATTGTTTCGATACAAATATCGTTCGAGACGACGATCCAACCGTACGAGAAATAATAACTTTACGCGAAATCGACGATATACTCGTTTATATGACGAGTACGAAAATAAATTACGATAATATTATGCGTCATAAAACCCCGACGGGAGAGCTCTCGTGTTTCTCTCTCAGCACGCGATTTCTCGTACCAAAAATAAAGCACACATTTTTGTGCTCGTCGAACGACGTCTCACCTGCGTAAATTTCGTTTCGTCGAAGCGAGAAAACACACCTCTCGCGATATATTTTTAATATATTTGGAATTTTAACACCGTGTACGGGAATAACCGTTTAAATATTTCGCATTTGTACGTTACACGGTTCGCCTCTCGACGTTACGAACGATTATTCGCGAGACGCTAATTTTGTCCCAAAACAAAAATACAACGATATCGAGGTAACGTTCTGTTTACCTGTACGAGTCTGCGCGTCGTGACACGTTTCTTTCGTTTATTTTTCTTTTTTTTTCGTCGCTTCTCTTCTCCGCTTCTTCGATATATTCGCGCACTGAAAGGTCGCACGTGTGTGAGGTTAGGTTTTCGCGTGTGCGCGCACCGTCGTACGCGTTTCGACGATTCTCCGGAGCTTACGTGCAAATATATAAACGAAACACAACCTCTCGAACGAAAGGTTAAACTCCGCGGATACACTCGTTTATCACGATCTAAGATGGGAAACAATGGCTTTTTTTGTCTTCGATAAAGTCGTGCTGGAGCGAAGCGAAATTGAGGAAAAAAAATGCGAACGGCCCTGTTATATGCCCAACCTCGCGAGCGGCCGCCGCGACACTGAATCCCGCGGACACCTGTCGACTGTGGCGATCACGGCGCCTCCACGCGGCCAACCCCCTCTCCTCGAGCCAACGAGGAATCCCACGCAGTGTTATGCAGAGCATCGATGCACTTTGTACCCTCTTAACAACTTATATATCGATATTACGAGGGTATGTTTCACTATTTAACGACCATTATACACTTTTCTCTTGTCTAGACTCTCTTGTTATTTATTTATTTTTTTCATTCGTTAATTATCAAAAATTACAAATTTGTAAAGTTTCAACGATAAAACTCAACAGTATTGTTGCTACGGGATACAAATTTTTGATAAAATTAAAGTTTCTAATTAAAATCCGCGAAACCTAATGACATTTAAACTTTGTTTCATAAAGTTGTCGTTATCATTGTTATTATTGTTATACGGTAGGATCATGCCGAAAGTTAAACCACCCCTTTGCACCACGAGACTTTTGTTCTGTGCGAGTGGCTGGTTGAGAAGAAAAGAGAGGGTGGCACGGACGTCGCGAAGAGAAAGAGTAGATGGCTCGAAGCCAGTAATTACCCGTTGAAAAAATAATCAGTACCACGGAGTCACGTACGGGTTTGCGTCATATCCGCGTGCATGAACGGTATTATCCTATTTTTCTTCTTTTTTTTTTGTGTTCCTGACACAAGCACGATAACAGTATTTCATGATGAAATTCGCGAATATCGCCTATCGAAACGAGCTGACAATATTCCTCGTATAATTTTGTTTTTCATTATCAAACTCGTGAATAGCCCGAATACTTTTTACAATCCGTGAAAACTAGCAATAGATTCTTCGTAGTACAAAGAACGAGAGCAATGCTTGACTCTATGGAAGAAAGAAAGAAACAAAAAGAATTGCTTTGTTAGCAAAAAAAAAAACAACGAAAAAAAAAGAAAGAAAAAGAATCTCCGCTGACTCGTGTAAAACACACAGAGGGGAACGCGATAATGAGAAGCGAGGCCTGTATAGAGGAATATACCTACGGTGAAGAAAGGATCGAGAATACGAGACATGGATTCTCGGTGTATATAGCAAGGTAGAGAGTAGAGTGCGAGCGGAAACAATAATGTCGCACTCTCGCACGTTTCCCCAGAGTTCCCCCTTTCGACATACATCCCCCACAAAAGCCCTCCCAGCGTCGTACTTTTTCCTCTCTACTTTTTCGCATCGTGCACGTTACACGAGAGTCTCACCCTTTTTGCTTTCGGGTTTTCTATCCCCCCGCCATTTACGAAGCGAGAAGAGAGAATGCTTTCGATAGGGCTCTATACGTATATCTCGAGTGTGTTCGGCTCGGTCGCGCGGGTGAGCGAGGGACGCACTTGAATTCTCAATACCAGAGCCGGGAGGAAAAAAAAACGTGCGGTGTGAAAGGAGGGAAGAAAAAGAATGAAAGAAGGAACAAAAAAAATGCGGTGGGGAGGAGAGAAAAGAAAGAGAGCGAGATATAAACTCTATATAGGAAACTGCCGCGTGCCTTATTTCAATCTAAACGGCTCATCGCCCTGTGTAAAAGCCCGCGTAGTCATTTTTTAAAAATTATTATTATTTCTCGTCACTCGCTTATTCTCGAGCGAGCAAATTTTTCTTCCTCGAGTTTCCATCGATATATTAATACGTTTGAACGATATCGTCGGTCGAAAGAGATTATTGTAACCTAGCATGCGAGTTTATAAGCGATTAAAAACTCACCGGAATGTAGCCGTCGGGTTGCGGCCTCTCGGTATCTCTGGAAGAAGAGAAATTTCGTTGGTCAGAATGACGGAGTAACTTTGCTCGGGTTGATTCGACTAGACAAGTGGAAAAGAGCGAGAGAGAAAGAGAGAGAGAGAGAGAGAGAGTGAGAGAAAGAGAGAGAGAGAGAGATAGAACTCAGAACGGATCGCGCGCGCTTCGTTAATGCGGTTAACTCGTACGTACCTACTGCGCCGTTGAATTATAGGAGTTTTCGGCGTACTGTCATGAATTATAACTTGCGCTGCGTCTATCTCCTCGCATTCCGAGCTGTCCTCGGAATAATCTGTGAATAACAAACGGCGAACGAGTTTGTGAAAGTTAAAGCGTGTGAAAATAATGCGTTTTTGGAATTTCTGTTGTTTCTTATTGTTTATAACGAAATTATTGAATGTTTTGTTTTTTTAGAAAAAGTCAGTGTCAGTCGTGATAAACAGGTATCGAAACAAATTCACATTTTCATGATCCGAGGACACGATCTTGAAAATCATTTAAATCGAACGATGTTGCGAGAATCTTCGCTAAAAGACTGCGAAAAGCAATAAGTATCGCGAAAAGTAGAACGCGATACTTGCGTAAAAGAAGAGATTGTAAATGTATAAGACACTCGCGAAAGTTTTATTTACGTACGTGACTCAGCGATGACGATTCGTCGACAATTTTCCAATACTTTATCAAAGCGAGAAACGACAACGATAATTCCACGATTATACGATCGAAAACTTAAAATTTTGCCATGAGAATGTTACGAAAATATGCCACTGCGGCGCTCCCCCCGCGCGACTGCGCAGACGCGCACCCTTGAATCGCTACTTTCGTCTACGCGGGGTGAACTTGGGCCCTACGGTGGTCGCGAGGGTCTAAAGAAAAACTATTTTTCGTCGTTGTAAAAATTCATACAAATGTGCTTTTTGCTCTTTCGCTTACAGACGATGTGTGAAAAAGATGTAGGATGAATGGCTAATAACACAATAATCATCGAAATGCAAATAAAACGGGGAAATTTATGCATAATCGTCGTTCTCCGGGTAGTCGACGAAAAATCACTGGAGTCGACGGTATTAACTCGTCGAAATGTTCAAATGGCGATTTTCTTGCAGCTTACCGGGACGAGAGTCAGCACACGATGCTGTTTCTACGATTCAGCTAATATTCGATCGAAAACATGGATAGGTACGCACACTAGGTCGAATCTACGATACCCTAGCGATAGCCCGGGTCACTGACAATGAGTAGTCTCAGACTCGCAGACACTGGTTGCCCGTGAAGTAACGTCGCGTAAGTGTACAAGGGTTGCGAACGTCCTAGAAGAGAATCTGTCTATTTTATTTTTCGGAAAGAAACAAATATTATAAAAAATACTGTCGTTTATTATCGGCATTAATTAACGATAAAAAAAATCCCCATTATCGTTAACGATAGCCGATGCAAATACAAAAATAGCAATAAACGTTGTCCTGTTGAGCACGAATGGACCGACTACTTTCTCGATGGTGGAAAAAAAGAAAATTCTAACGAAGCCCCAAATTGCCATGTGCAATCGGATATTGGAGCTATCAATAATTGTCATCAAAACGAGATACGTCCACCTCTCTCCAACCTTTATTATGGCTTAGTCAGTGGCGCGTGTACGATAGAACGAAATACGAGACTGGCCACGCGCAACGAGAGACGACTGTTCGGTACGATATACGGGAATCGATCGAGCTCGACCGCACTGTTTCCCTCCTTCCCCCTTTAGCTATTTCGCGGAGACTCGATGGTTTTCGTGGACCATAAAACCGATCGATTTATTTCCCCTGCCTGGTCGTATCGATGTATATATCACGTGGACGTTAACCAGATAATTCGAAAGATCGAAATAGTAGCTAGTGGTCCCGAGGCGAGTCCTCCTCGGTTTAATCGATTATACACGAGGGACACGCGCCCTTCCATGCCATCGACGATGGAGAGAGACAGAGAGAGTGAGAGAGAGAGAGAGAGGGGGAGAGAGAGAGAGAGAGAGTTGGACGGTGCGAGGGAGAATCGTGCGTATCCTCCCGTGGACGGTTAATTTGTTCCGACTCACCCTCGATGTGTTTACGAACTCGCGACACGATTGGACTGTGACGAGGTGTCGAGACCTCGCCCAGAAGATCGTCGATGTTCGTGTGATTACCGATGAAGAGAGGCAACGTCGTCGGTCGTTTACGATACGAATTTCGACGCGTCTCGTTTCTCGCGACATTGTCGTAAGGCGATTTTCTACCAGCGTCGTAACGATTCTCCGGTGGATCGGGTGGATTCTCGACCTGCAAAATGATTATCGATTTTATGAGAATTTTATAGAGTATGTTCTTGAAAAAAAAAATAGATAAAATAAAGAAATTCTTTCGGATATGCTTGGTACGTTATTTTGTCTATACTTTGATTCTTGATACAACTATAATCCGTAAGGTTCGATTCTCGAAGGAATGTAGTTTGAAAAGAACATCGCGAGGTATAGAGGAAAGAGTGAATAACTGACCCCTTCGGGACTGGCACGTTCGCCGAGTGGTTCCTCGTTCTCGATCAGTAGAGGATCGACGGTGGAATTCGTCGATGCGGTAAATTCAACGGGAAATCTCGATACAGAAATTGCTCGTTCGGTATTTATTCCATACGGGGATGGATGATCGGTGGATCGAATATCGAGCTTCTCGAGCGATTCCGAGGAGTCCGAGTTGCTGTTTGACTCGATATCCGGTGTTATTTTCACGATACCCTCGGGTATATTGGAATTGTTGTCCATCCACCAAGCCCTCTCGCCAGATTCAATGTGCCTTATGCCATTGAACGTTCTCTCGCGAGTCTCGCTCGTGGCGAGACTCTCGGAGTCGTCGTTGCTGGCTCTCGGCATCCCCTGCTGGCTCGACGTTTCTTCGACTACCGGTACGATTTCTACGCCCTCCGGCACGTCCGAAGGATCTTCGCTCAACCACCAGGCTCGCTCGCCCGATTGCTGATGCCTGATACGATTTTTACGCTCGGTTGATCTACCGCTGCAACGACTCGTGCTTTTTCGCGATATCGGTGACGACGGCGTTGCGAATTCGTTCTTCACCGTATCCTCGGGTATATTGTCATTTGTTTCCAACCACCTGGCACGTTCGCCGGAATCTTGATGCCATAATTTTGTCTTGAATTTGCCTGAAATTGAATTTAAAATATCATTTCAACGTACATTTTGTCTACAATTTTTAAATCATTTAAGTATGAGCTCACCATCGTCAGGCAGCAAACCGCTAATCGTCGTCTCTTGACTAATTTCATCCTGACAACCACCGACTCTTTCCACTCCAGCCGGCACGTTGTCAGAATTTGGATCGAGCCACCAAGGTTTCTCACCCGAAGATTCGCGTTTTATCGTCGTCTGGCCCGATCCTTTTAAACGATCGCTTTGCTTGTCAGTGTTGCTGTGCGTGAAGCTCAGGCTTTTCGACAAACTCTGACTGATGGATTTCGTGATCGACGGAGACGGCGTTGGTCTTTTACAGGAATCGGACACGTCGTCGTTACAATTGTCGGTATTGTCTGGCCAACCGTCGGAGCCGGAATCCTGTTGTTTGCCACGAAATAATCCTGCGACTGGTGCGAGCGCCCTCATTAAAAATGACTTTGCCTCTTCGGTTTTTCCAGAACGACTCGAGGATCTTGGACTAGACGGTGGTCTAGGCGGTCTGTCCATCGTCAGAGACGACTCGTCGGCGGAGGAAAGAAGAACGCTCGTGCGAGATGAACCAGCGCTCATTTTTCTCTCCATTCGTGGTGAACTCATTGTTCTCTTTCGTCGTCTTTTCGTGCCACTGCTACAACTTCCACCCGTCGAGCGTTCCTTCGTCGATTTTCCTTGACAATCCTCGTTCTCGCTGCTCGAAGAACTCGACGAACTCGTGTCCGTACTGCTGTCCGAGCTCGAGCTCGTCAACGAACCGATACTTTCTTTTCTTCGTGACGGAGAGCCCGAACGACTTTTTGATTTTCGTGGTATCGACAGACGCGAGAGGGATGGCGAGACTGACTTTGAATCACCGATCGATGTTTTCCCGGTGTCCGAGCGATTTTCGCTGATTCTCGGCTTTGTCGAAGAACGACCGGATTTCAAAGATGTCGAGGAAGATGCCGAAGATATAACTTGGTGAATCGATTCCGAATTCGCTTCGGAATCCTGAGAACTCGCGGAAACACTTCTCTGGCACTTGTCCCGATTTTTCGTACGTTTACGATCCGCGTATTTCGAATTTCTCGTACTCTCGCCATTTTCCATGTTCAAAGCGGATTTACGAAAATCTTTGTTCACGTATTTGCCGGACGAGTTTGGAATCTTCATAATGGACGAAACGTCGGTCTTAGGCACAGGTGGTTTTCCACGAGTTTCCGACGTACTTCCGTGCTTCGGCTGGGAATTCGTGGAATTGTTGGCTACGAGAGAAGCGGTCGAGGAAGAACTGGCGTTTTTACACGACGACTGACCAACGACGCTCGATGACGATGTCGTTCTTATTTTTGCTGGCTGACTCGTCAACGAACTCGATGATTTTGTTCTGCCAGTTGGCACGCTGACAGAATTAACGCCGTCCGATGTATGAGACGATATCACGGACGACGACGACTCGTTTCGCGTCATTTTACGCGGCAAACTTTTGCCAGAACTATTTCGTGATATCGACCTGCTCGGGCTCGATGCCGTTGGTTCGGTGCGAGAGATCGAATCGCGTCTCGACGAGCAAGAGGAGTTCGCGGAACCCGCGGAACTTTCGCGTCTCTGTCGCGTAATTTCTCTCATCTGCAAGAAAAGAAAAAAACAAGATAATAATAATAATAATCGATAAAGAAGGATCGATCAAAGTTTCATTAATTCTTACATTTTTTTCATTATGATTCTCCGATTGTCCTTCGACGGTTCGAGAGCGTTCATCGAGCTTCGCTGACGACGAAGAAGGCATAGAGATCGAGGAACAAGTTCCCTGACTATTTTCCCCAGATCCGGATAGCTCGTTTTTCCCGATCGAACGCGATATTTTTCCATCGCTTCTCGACGAGGCCCGAGACAATTTCGAAATGGAATTCGAGCGTTTCGCACTCCCATCGTCGTTTCTCGTACTCCCTGGATTTTTCGAGGTAACGCCGGCTTCGATCTCGGCTGACAATTGTCTCGGACAACCCAAAGAAGATTCTGCTTTCGAAACGGTGTGATAACTCGACGAGTCGTCCTCGTTGCACGTTTCCTTTTCCGTGATGCTTCGCGACGGCGAACTTTGGACTTTGGAACGAGAAATTGTTTGTACTTCGGGTGTCGTCGAAGAACGAATATCCAGATTACTTTGTACGATTCTCGTGGGCGATGGCGACGGTCTCTCGCGTGAAATTTCACTTCTCGAGTTCGGAGAAGCGTTCTCGTTTTGTCTCGTATAACCGAAGGAAGAACCGATTCTACCGTTGACAGCCGAACTCCCGGAATTTCCATAAGTTCTCGTTGACGTCGCGGTCGATGAGGCAATTTTGTCGAGATACGAGGTCCAAGGTGTCGTCGATAGTCTCGAGGTCGAGCTACCGAATCTCGAATATCTCGCCGTATCGTCCATTCGATCCGATTGCATCTCACCGTCTCGCATTTCCGGCCTTTTGACGCTTCGCGTGACTTGTCGCTGGAACAATCTCGCCACATCGGCACGACGACGACTGACAAAGCCCGAGCTCGATGGTGGCGTAGGAGACGTGCATCGAGAGATCATCGTCAACGTTATCACGTCCTTCTCAACGTCCCTCTCTTCGTTCTTATCTTCCTCCTCATTCTCTTCCTCCTCCTCCTCCTCCTCCTCCTCATCCTCCTCAGCTTCTTCTTCTTTTTTATCCTTTTCTCGGATCTTCGATGTTTGAACTCGTTCAATTTTCTTCGGTGCTCGAATCTCGACCACCTTTTGGACAATTTGACGAACCGGCTCTTCTTTCGACGACGCGGTTTTCCTCGAATCCGCCTCGGTCTTGAAAATCGTAGCTGGTTTGAGTCGCAATCTTTCCGTGGCCGAATGACTCGTTAGACTCGGGGTTCTCGAAGTTCCGAAACGAGAAGTTGGACTCATGAATCTCGAAGTTATCGACGAAACGGAACTCGAGTCTGATGTACCTGCGGTCGTAAAAAATTTCGATTAATTTATTATCGAAAATAATTATTCTCGAAAATATTAAAATCGCGTCGTTGAGATTAAAGTTTCGAGGAGAAGGAATAAATTTACCTGATGCATTGGTACTTCTTCCGTACGACGGTGTTCTCGGATACATTCGAAAAGAGGTCGTTTTCGAACTCGATACCTCCGGACTGGGTTCTCGCGAGCTTCGCGCCGAATTTGGACGAAGCCCTCGATAAGAAACCGGTGGATGTTCGACTCTGTCCTTTCTCTCGTTTCTACCGTCGTTCCCATAATTTCCTCTCAATACCGGACCCGGATACGTGCTCGTGACGTAACGAGAGGTCACATCGGGCTCTCGACTCTTTTCTCGCGAGGCCGTTCTATTCGCGTATTTGTCCAGTACCGAGGAAGGTCTCTCGGTATTAGTTTTATTCGTCGTGTACGAATATCTATCGAGAAGCGACGATCTGCTATCGGATAGAGAACTTTTTCCGCTGAGATCTTCCGACGACGTACGCCCGGAATTGAGTCTGCTCTTATCCACTTCTTTGCCGCCTTCTCGCAATACATCACTCTCAATTATTATCATAATCCTCGATCAATATCGCCCGGAAAAAGAAACTTTTTATCCAATTTTGCCTGATTTTAATCCATTTCTCGTCATTTCTTTTGTCTGTTTTGTCTGTTTTTCTTTTTCTTTTTTCAGGGCGAATCTCGACGACTGAATAATTTCACAACTTACAGGAATATTTGTACGATGGCTTATCGTCGAGCTTGTCGCGATCCCTTTTGTCGAGGCTCGAGGTCGCGTAGCCGGAAGTTGTCCGGTCTTTGATCGGTACCCTGGTCGAATTTCCGCTCGAATAAGTGCCACGATAATTCGGTAAGGGATTGCCGGAGGTGCTCGTGTTGCTTCGGGCGAAGCTCCCACCGATACCAGTACCGCTTCGTCCTTTGTACGTTCCGGCATCGCTCTGTCAACACAATTTCATTATTTTACGTTCGAATAATTCCTCGGATAACAATTTATTCCTCGCTGTATACTAAAATCCACGAATCTAATTCGACGATGACATAATTCTCGTGTCGATAATACCAGTGATTCTAAATCGCGACATAAATTCGTATAATCGTGGAACGATTACATTCGAAATACGAATACGAACGAATTCGTGAAATATATGTCGTAATGACGAGACTAATTTACGAAACTAATTTACGTATAATTAACTTAATACCATGGACACACTGTCGCATCTTTTGTCTCGCGATCAAAAGTTTTCATCGCTGCGAGATCTTCTCTAAAAATCATTGGTAAAACCAATGAGAATCGATCGTTCCTTTCGAGGGTCGAAACTTCGTGTTAACAAATACGAGTGTAAACGGTCACGTGGAGCGATCGAGGCTCGTTAAATCGAGAGAGAAGGACCTCGAAAAGGAAGAGCGAATTTGTTGACCAGTTCGAGAGTCGGTAATTGACCTCATTTGCTGTCTCTGTTATAAAACGACGCCGGGTTTATCCTTCTCGTTCCACCCGCGACCATAAACCGTGAGACAGCGTAGGCTTCTCGGGCTGTTTCGAACGCGTTCCTGCTGATACGCATGTAGGTATTACGTATCGAAAATAATTTCCCTACCGTTCTGTACATAAACATCCTCGAGACAATGAAGATAAGCAACGGGCGATACGGTACGACGCATAACGAGGAACAAATTTACCCCGCGTGTTCTATCTCGAGTAACATCTATCATAATTCTCGAATCGGACAACAGGAGGCTGGCGCGAACCTCGCCAGCCTCGATCGATCAAAACAACATTTTCGTTTTCATACGCGCGCGCCTCGTGTAATTGCAAAACGGGGAACGTTGATAACGCCTCGGACCTCGTGCAAAAACTGATAATTTCCTCGATTAACATAATTTTGGCAAAATGCCCTTAACACCAGAAATAGATATGGCTCGACCTACCGCGAGGCTGTTGACCTTTCTGTTTTTGCCAGTCGGACGACGCTCTCGACGACGTTTCAATATTTCAACTACACTTTTTCCCTCGTTTACCAAAACGATCGTTCATCGCGTAAAACGAGATAAAAATAAAAAATGTATGTGTGTGTGTGTGTTTGTTTTTTTAACGAATGAAATTTGGGAGAAGCGAATCGAGGGAAGATTTAAATGTGATTATGTTCGTACGCCGATAAGTCCGTACCGCGTGTAATAACGTAATCTGTGATAAACAGGATATAGTTTCGCGCGATGATCGTGATCCTGATGTACAAGTGGAAGTCTGGATCTGTGCTCGACTGTTAAACCAAGTTAGAGAGAGAGAGAGAGAGAAAGAGAAAGAGAAGGGTAAGTAAATCTGAGCAAGAGAGAGAGAGAGAGCGAGAGAGAAGGAAACAAAGACCGAACGTATTCTCGGCATCGAGTTTCAACGCGCGCAGAGCTCCGCGGTCTCGTTATTATGGTAATGCTATTCGTGGCGATAATGGAATTAGGACGGTGCCGTATCTCGGGACCGTCGAAGAACGATATCTAGAAGCTCGGCAAACTCCTCGGGTCGCGAGAGAAGGGTGAGCTTGCCGAGGGACGCGCGAGGCGCAATCGCGAAAACCGCCTCGCTAATATTCGCGAATGTGTCGTCCTCTATCTCGAAATCCTTCGTCGCGCACCTGTTATCAACGTTATCGGAATGTTAAATTACATTTATACATCTATAATTACGAAAATTGTACACGTAACCGTAGCCCCCTTTCTAACATTCTCCTCGTATAAATTTCATCGTTATTAAATTTATAACGATTATCATTACTCGATCTCGTGCGATAATTTAATCGTATATTATTTGATAATCGGGGGAAGAAGAACGTTACGTGGGTATCGTCGATTGATTTCGCGAACAGTTTTGTCACGGTATTGTAATCTTCCCCCACCTCCCTCTCTCTCTCTCTCTCTCTCACGCATTGCTCATTCTCGATATTAATACGCCGTTTCCACTTTGTTCGTTATAAAGCCCTCGGTATATAGCGCAAAGCTTTAATTCCGATTATCGAACGTAATGGTCACGCACTTTCCTAGAAACTCAACTCGAACCATATTCGATTATAAAGTCAAACAGTAAACGCTCTGGTTTCTGCGTCTATGGGACGTTTCGCGTCGATCTCAAGCTCTATAAAACTACGATATTTATATATAAGACTACGTTATAAAATTAAAAAGTTCGAAACAAATAATCAAGCATAATCCGACGAAAGATAGAAATACAATAATTATAGAACCTCCTTCATTTAAAAAAAAAACATTTATTTTTGTTTGATTGTCAAAAAATAAAGAAGGCTGGAAAAAGCGACGAAAAACAGTTTGAAAAATGAAGGTTGAATTCAAGCACGATGTGGGAAAGAACGATAATAAAAACAAAGGGGGAGGATCTTCGCGGTCACGCTGGACCATCCAGCGTGCAATGTCCCATATACAAAGGCGATTATACGTGTACGGATCGTAAGGTCGCGGAGAGGGGGGGGGGGTGGAGATGGGCCATTTGCGTATATGGACGCATATACGCATTTACGTTACTGCTCATTTCCGATCTTCTCTCTCTCTCTCTCTCTCTCTCTCTCTCTCTCTCTCTCTCTCTCTCTCTCTCTCTCTCTCTCTCTCTCTCTCTCTCTCTCTCTCTCTGTCGAATCTCGGCAACTGCCGTATTCCCAACCGTTCCATTGTATTAGCCGAGATTACCTTCGCGCGCGCACATGTATTTGTACACGCGTTTATATAGGCCCTATTATAACGGGCAAGCCGTATAAACGTTAGTTACCCCCCATATCCCGAAGCTACGTATATCACCATCTCGTTCTCTGGCGAGTCACCGCGAGAGAATCGGTAATATAACGAGCTATAAGGAAACCCTCGCGGGGTAACGAGATATTATCAGCTCGAGGACGATGAAAACAAACAAAAACAAACAAAAACAACGACAGAAATACAAAATTGTTTCGCTAATGATAAAAGCCTCGTGTGTCCGACAATATTGTTACAAGGACGTAGTGGCAAGACGTTAATTTTATTTATTAGCCTCGATTGAAATAAAATACAAAATTGAAAGCAAAATAAATCTCGAGGGGTGGGAGAGGGCATGAACTTTTTATTTCCATTGTGATCGAAGGGTTTGTCATTTATGGTTATTTCTACCCCGGAGCATTAAAAGGACAAGGACATCGGTGTATATATTTATACTCGAGGGATCCCCCGATCGAACGACCACCCGTGCTAATTCCAGACGGTCGAGATCGATTTGACCTTTGCAAACGCGGAATCGGTCTCGCTCGTATTTTTTTTATATTAACGATCGGCCGGTTACCAGCTGTCCGTCAAGTATCTAGAGCGTTGGGTCCATTAAGAAAATATTTAGCGTCGATTTGTTTTTTACGGGGCGGCGGCGAGGGCGAGGGAGGGAGGGAGGGGTTTTCACCCAAACGCGTTGCTCGCGGTCGTTGGATTGTTTATCCAACGTGAAAGAAATTATACCGTTTCGAACGAGGGGCCAACGGCGAGAGAAAGAGAGAAAGAGAGAGAAAGAGAGAGAGCGCGAAAGTTATTTTACGATTCGGTGCCTGGACGAAAGCCAAATTTTTTGGCAGTCGGGCCACTCGGCAGGAACGAGGAAGTCTCTGTTTCTCGCGTACGAACGCACGCACACGTTGCCCGCGTTCAATGACGTTCGTCGCTCTTTTTCTCCCTCGTACAGATCGATCGTCCAAAAGTTAACTCGCGCTTGAGTTTCGATTCGCTCGAGATTGGATAGGTCTATAAGCTGCAAAAAAAAAAAGCAAGAAAAGAAGAAAAAACAACAAGAAAGATAAAAAAAGACAAATTTCTTATATTTCATCGTTTTTTTCGTTTTTCGAGGAAAAATCTCTTAGAGCGTTCAAGAGAAATGAAAAGAAAACAATGAAACGAACGATAAAGAATGGAGAAGGGAGAAAAAGTTGGAAAACGTGACGACGTTTTTCAACGCGAACGACCGTTTGATGCGCGAACTTCGCGCCACGTGAAAATTGCCGGTCTCGTCACGGTTGGAAAGAGTTGCATTTGAGTCCGGTGCACGTTTTTCATGCGCAAATAAGAAGAAGATTTCGGAGTTGGTTGGTCGCGAGGAAAGTAGTCCGTGAGATGGACCAAAGCGTTTGTCCTCGGGGACCTTTTCGCAAGGATGATCTTCCAACGGAACTCGAAACATATATATATGTTTCGAGTTCCTTTCTCTCTCTCTCTCTCTCTCTCTATATATATATATATCGCGAGAGAGGGAGAGAGATAGAGAAGAGTTCCATTTGTACGTATACACCAATCTAGTACGCGCAACGTTATTCTCACTCGAGAAAGAAGGGGGAGGCTGCCTTACTCGCTCGCTCGAACCTACGAGCATCGTAGATTCCACTTGAAAAAGCTTCCTCCACCATGAATAGCTCCGCTCACGTCCGCGATGCAAGAATGCGAACTGTGAAACATTTTTGGTCCTTTCTCTCTCTCTCTCTCTCTCTCTCTGTCTCTCTCTCTCTCGTGACTCCCGCCCGAAACAGCGTCTCTCTATGTGCCATGTTAACTGTCAATCGCTGCTGCCGCACATTGATGAGTTCCGCTTGCACTTCACTTCTGCGTCGTATCACGTCATCTGCGTCACGGAGACGTGGCTCAAACCGGAGATCCTCGACGGCATGATTGCGCTGCCGGACTACTATCTGTTACGACGGGATAGGATCGGGAAACAGGGTGGCGGCGTGGGTCTTTACGTGCATCACAGTCTGCGAGCGTCGGTGATCTCCACGTCTCCAGAATTGTGGTGCCATATGCCTGAACATATGATTGTCGAGGTAACTGCGGCAAATGCGTCGAAGATCCTCGTCGCAGTAGTCTACCGACCGCCGAAAGTTGGCCACCTAACCGTATTTGAGGACCGCTTTACGGAAATTCTCCCGGATTATCGGCACGCGGTCATCTTCGGGGATTTCAATGCAGACATGGACACTACCACCTTCGATACAGTCCATCTGCAAGCTTTTATTTTGTCAAATGGACTGCATCTAGCACCGCACCGATCGACGCACCATACCGCAACCTCAAGTACGCGGCTGGATCTCTGCATCGTAGATTGCAAGACGAAAATCTGCGATGTTGGCCAGTACCCGGTGCCGTTCCTCTCCGCGCATGACTTAATTCATATTACGTACGACGTTCTCGTGCCCAGGAGAGTACCTGCGTCCTTCACTTGTCGAAGCCTAAATAACGTAGACGAGGTGGCGCTTTACAGCGACCTGGCGGCCGTAAATTGGGACCGATTTTATGATACGGAATCCGTGGACGACAAGACAGACTACCTCGGCGCGGCTATCCTGGGCGAGTTCGACAAACGTGCTCCGGTCAAGCGGGTCGTCATTAAGCGGCTACCTGCGCCGTGGATAACAGCGGAGCTGCGTGAACTGATTCGGCGTAGGGATCGGCTTCGACAGGCTTGCGGTAAGCGGAAAATTTGGCCGCAGCACCTACGCGAGAGGTTCGTTGTTCTCCGAAACCTAGTTAAGGAGGCGTTATCGTCGGCGCGTGATAACTATTACCGGACATGCTTTGAAGCTGAAACGAACAACGCATCGAAAACCTGGACAAGACTACGTGAGCTGGGCCTTGTACCAACGACGAAGTCACAACTCGCGCCTGCATTTTCCCTGGAGGAGCTGAATCTCCAGTTTCTGTCGGCAGGAAGTGCATCCGCGCCGCTGGAGCCTGGACTGACTCCCACTCTGGACAGCGAGGCGTCATTCTCTTTTAGACCGGTGACACGCACTGCACTCCACTCGGCGTTGCGTAGGGCATCGTCAAACGTGGCAGGTTGTGACGGCATATCGCTCAGGATGCTTAGGCTCGCGCTGCCGGCCGTCGAGGAACATATCCTACACCTTTTTAACTTCTCGTTGGACAACTCGTCATATCCAGCGGTATGGAAGAAAGCCTACGTCTGCCCGATACCCAAGGTCAAGACACCTCGCTCCGTTTCCGACTTTCGGCCCATCTCGCTGCTGTGTGTGCTGTCGAAGGTGCTTGAGCGTGTTGTTGCAAAACAAGTCTCCATGTACATGGATGCATTTGGCCTACGAGACCCCTACCAGTCTGCTTTCCGTGCCCACCACAGCACGCAGTCGGCACTGCTCCGCGTTATTGACGATGCCCGGCTAGCGATCGATAAGCGAATGATTACGATCGTTGTCCTGTTCGACCTCTCCAAGGCGTTCGACTGCGTTCGACACGACCTACTGCTTAATAGGCTTGTGGCGTTGAATTTCTCCGACCGTGCAGTGAGGTGGTTTGCCGCATACCTCGTAGGGCGCACCCAGGCAGTCTGCGACCGGGAGGGGAAACAGTCCTCGTGGAGGCCGCTGCGGTCAGGTGTTCCGCAGGGGTCCGTGCTTGGCCCTCTGTTGTTCTCCACCTTCATCAGCGACTTTTCCGGAGTGCTGTCTCATTGCAACTATAGTTTCTACGCGGACGACTTGCAAATATATCTGTCGGGCCGTCCCTCTGAAGTCGGCGACTGCATCGCCAAAATAAATAGCGATATTCAAGCGATATGCGCATGGGTGGATGCGTGTGGGCTGCGCCTTAATTCCTCTAAGACCACGGCTATTGCAATTGGAACTGCGCGCTACTTAAATACGCTTCACGCGGCCACACTTCCGCAAATTCGGGTTCGGGAAGCCATCGTCCCGCTATCCACATCCGTCTCCTGGCTAGGAATCACGGTGACGAGCACCCTGAGTTGGCGGGAGCAGGTCACGCGAGCCACGCGTAGGGCAAATGAAACTGTTCACCGGCTGAAGACGTGTCGCAGGCGATTGCCACGTGACGTCAGAATCACGCTGGTTAGGTCACTGTTGCTGCCGCAGCTAGACTACTGCTGTCTTCTCTACACGGATATCTCGATCGAGCTGGACCTCAGGATGCAACGGGCACTAAACCGTGGAGTGCGATTCATCTTCGATGTGCGCAGGGATGCGCATATCACACCTTATTACCAGCGGTTGGGGTGGCTCAAGATCGCGGATCGGAGGGAGTATTTGCTGGGGTCGTTCGTGTTCGGCTGCCGAATGCGTGGCGAGCCCAGCTACTTGCTCCAGCGCGTAACGCAACCTGTTCCAATGGGGAACCATGACACGCGGCGGCAGCACTCGACGTCGGATTGCCTTGTTCCGGCTTTTCGCACGGAGAAATACAGAGGCTCTTTCGCGGTGACGGCGAGCATCCTCTGGAACGCGCTGCCTGATACCCTAAGGCGGCAAGTATCGATAGGTGGTTTCAAGGGAGCCTTTCGAGCTCTGATACTGGCGCGAGGCACGCAGCAGTGACGGAGTGGGTCGGGCTCGACCTCGTCAAGTCCTTATTTATTGTTACATTTTCTCGTATTATTATTATTATTATTATTATTATTAATTAGTACTAGTATTAGAGTACTTTGTATTGTTATTATTAGTACTATCTTACCACATACTACTATACGTACTATTTACTCTTATTATTTATTCTGTATTCTGTATCTGTAGTACGGCTCAGCTTTTTCTGGCTTGGTGTACACTTACTGGCACGGTGCTCTTAGGGGACGCAGTCCCAGGGCACGAAATAAACGTATCTCTCTCTCTCTCTCTCTCTCTTACCCTTTTATCCCCCATATACATAACCCTCCGAGGGCAACGTTGAAGCGCGTCTACGTAATTGGAAAAGTTCAAGCGAGAAGGTTGGAGCAAAACAGCCGTCGGAACATACAGCAAAGTGTTACCGTTCTCCAAGTATCTTGGAAGACAAAGAACGGTTAAACGTTCGATTACCACGTTGTGTCCGTACTACGGTCTTTACAAATTTCAATAATTAAACAAGAAAAGAAAAATTAGTGTTTCATAGTTGTTAAATCGTCGTAAGAATAAAGAGATTTGAAGAAAAGAGTTGTAAATTTCGAAAGCGTATAGCTGTCGTTTCCCGGGGTAGCGCGAAGCTTTTCGCTCGACCCCGGTTTTTGATGGATCGCGTCCATTGAGCGATGGGAAGAGAGTGTATGAAAAAATTGGCGTATCTCCAGATTTTCATAGTCGCGCGTTCTCGAGACGAGAAGACATATGCAAAACGGACGCGTGGCTTTATATTCCAGGCTTTATGACAGGAGGGTAGGGGCTTCGTAGCGTACAAAACGCGAGATATATAGTTAGGAAGGATTAAAACGCTCGAGCGGAGAAACAGCGAGACGGGGATCGGTGAAAAATATGAAAACCGTCCCGGTACTTATCGATTTCGGTTCACTGACACAACCCTGAATATCGCGGAACACGTTGAATTTCGAAACTGGCGATGGTTCGCTCGTCCTATACGTGTACAGCGAGGAATACAGAGAGAGAGTTGGACAAGCTTCAAAAACTTAAATCCCAGCACGAAATTACTCTCATTCTCGATAATCCGTCATCGGCTTATCCTCGTTTGCGTTGACCCCGGAGTGGGCCGCGAGAGAGAAAGAGACACGATGAAAATGGTGTAGGAAAAGAGGATCTCGGGTAGAGAGAACGAGACGAATAAGAGAGAGAGAGAGAGAGAGAGATGGAAACAGCGTACAACGCGTCTCGGTTCGGTCGACGAGATGAAAGAAGATCGCGAGTGAGTGAGAAGGACAAAGTTTCGAATCCGTTTAAATATAGACTCGGGGTCTTCGTCTTTGCTTCTGCGAGCAACATCCCGCGGGTGAGCGAGAACGAGACTCTCGCGATCTCTGCTCTCTCTCTCTCTCTTCTCTCTCTTTACCCCTCTCGTCTCGTTTCAGGCCTTTAATCCACTCGTATCGGTCGAACGAGGTATTATTGCATCGACCCTTGAATTACTAGCGTGTAATCTTTGAAAATTCGATCGAAGCTTCGATTCGACGAGATTCTCGCTAAACTCGAAGTCGATCGAATCGATAAGGACGGGGTGCAAATTTACGGAGAATCGAGGGAGGACGAAAAGGGGATTTGTAACGTCGTATAAAATATAGGTACGTGGACCTTCCTACGTCGCGTGGTCTACGGTCCTACGGTCATCTAAGATTGATTTCGATCGATAGAGAACACAGCAGGAGTGACTCGCACGGCGGATGTGTAAACGCGTTTGGTTCGTATATAGAGACGTTGCTCTGGAAACAGCTCCAACATCGGAGTACACACCACGTGTATAAACGTATAGAGATAGGTATGTCTACATATCGGAAGCGCGTCTGGCGCTCTGATGCAAGCGAACCATTAAATATGGATGTGGTCGCATACTGTGCACCACGATGCGGCCCTCTCGTTCCGAGAATTCAACCGCCGTATATCGTATACACGTGCCAACACCCCGCTGTCCGGATTTCTCCCTGAATGAAGTTAATTAAAGGGATTCCCACGAACCTACCAAAATCTCATTTCGAGCGGTCTTCGTATCGCGATGTTTTCGCACCACTCCGCTTTTCAAACCGTACTTTCGAGTTTCGACGCTTCGAGAATATTCCACGCGACGATTAATAATAACGCGTCAAAATTACATTTTCATGGTGGATAATAATAAATATCACGACGATTGGAGAATCTTTGAGTATTAACGTTAAATTCGAACGTATATAAAAGTAATTGTGAAACAGCGAGCACGTGGCGGACCGAACCTAAATTTATCCGATCGTCGAATAAGATGTACGAACGATGCGCTCGGAGCGAAGAGATTCTCGTCGATCGCGAGAAATCGCGTATTGATATTTTTATTCCGAGTATATGTATTTATGACTTGAGAATATGTATATATATATATATGTGTATATGTGTGCGAAGGGCATTCGCCGAAAGTACAATTTTATACCCGACGGACGAAGCTGCTGCGTCTCGTCGACGTTTCGCCGGCATCGACTACGCGTCGCGAGACCCGCGACACGTATCGAGACGGATCGATGATATCATGCGAAAAGAGAGAGACTCGTCTATCATATTCGCCGAAGAAATATATAGCGTTTATTATGATTAATGGTCCGACGGGTCATCTCTGTGCGAGCTGCCCGAGGGGAGATCGATGTTATAACTCTCGGCGGCTACGCTGCTATACGTCCAAGACTCTACCCGGTATACGAATACACACATCATTCTCTATCTCTATCTTGTCAGCTGCTAAGATATCGAGTCGATTGCTCGTGAATTCGATAACGTTGTAAATCTCTCTATATATATATATTTATCATTGTCGTAACGAATAAACAAATTATTCGAACAAATACTGTTTATCGATGGATAATTAATGATTTAATTATTTTCAAAAGTTGTAATTAACGATCGTTTCCGATAATAGTTTTGTTTTTTTGTTTACGATCGATCGATCGAAATACTCGAGATGCTCGATTTCATCGGTGCATTAAAACGTATTCACGGTTCGTATATCGCGTAACGCCGAGAGTAAGCTCTTGCGGTTCGGTCCATAAGTCTGGCTGGTGTGTACGCGAAAGGTTTCGAGAAGCTGCCGGTTTACATAAAGCCAGACAACGGACGCGTTTCCAACACCCAAGAGATGGATGTGCCACGAGCTCCGCCGTATCCGTGCGTATTTCTCTCGAGGTCTGGGGAAGACCCGGCTAATTCTGCTATTTCGTACAGGCCCCACCGACGACCATCCATTTTAATGCTCCCGAGGCTTTCTCCTCGTCTCGTATATAGCAATGAAAATCGTACGTGACCCGGCTCTCGAGCCTGCGATATTTTCGTACATTGAATCTTTATTGACGGCAATTTTCACGACGCCTCGATAAAACGTCGTCGTCGTCGCGAGAAACGCGTCGATCTCGGAATAATAAACTCTCGAAGAAGTATTGTTCGATTTTTATTTTATTTTTGTTTTTTGTTTTTGTTTTTTTCAATAATCTTTTCTTCGGTTCATCGACGACGTAAATATATTTCATCGTTCTCGCAGCATGCCGAGAATTCTCATTGTTACGGAACACAACTTATCGTGGGAAAAAATCGTATAATTTAAATATTCGCGAGTCTCGAGGTTGTTTAGCTCGACTAAACGTCCGACTGTAGTGAGAATGTCGCGAGGATCGTAGAGCAAGCACCGTGCAATTTGTAAGTAACGTAAGAATTACGTATGTTGCTCTCGTGAGGGCATAGAAAGAAACGTGCGCGTCCGCGTTGTCGCTAGAGCGGCTGGCTCGACGTAGAGTCCATCCATTTACTGGCGCGAATGGAGCTAGTAGTAGTCGCGGTCAATGGTCAGACGGCCGATAATCTGTCCAATTTTTCATTTTCACGAGTTTCGAGCTATTTTCTCAAGTACGATCGAGCACGTTTATATTAAATAAGATACGAAACTAAAACCCCGATATATTTCTCGAAAATAATTATGAAACTATGACTAATAAATCATAATTAACAAACACCCAATTTTCACAAAATTGCCAAACGTACGATTACTTTATATTTTCTTTTTACTAAAATCATTGTTATTGTCACAGTTATTGCGAAATATTCAACGTAGAGACGAGAAACTTACATAACTCCTGTAAGATGTCATTGTCGAAAATCCTGTAGTAAATAAATCACCCTCGTTGCACCGTGTATCGTTATATATATATCTCGTTTCGAACGAAAATCCAAGTCCTCATGAGGGTGTTTGGATTTTGACTCGACCACGTGCGATTAAAACAACAATCACGAATAATAAAGCGTCGATCGATTTCGTTCGATAATCGTGATCGATAATTCGAGCATTTTACGCGTTTTTTAAATACGATGGGAAACGAGACGAGACGAGGAAATATACGGAAAGAGAGAGAGAGACGGAGAGAAAAAGAGAGAGCGCGCGCGCGGCCGCGAGTACGCGGTTCGAAAGCACCGGCCGTTTCGAACGAAGCTCGGACCCCGAAGAGCAACAGTAGTCGCGGCGCCGGGAGCCGCGAGCCTACGCACTTCTTCTTCGCGTCTCGCTCCTTCTTCTTCGTCTTCTTCCTATTTCACTCGCGCCCACCAAACAGAAACACACACACAGACACACACAGACAGACGGACAGACAGACACACGCTCGTTCGTCCCGCCGCACTCTTGAAAGCTTTTTCACCTATTCTCTTTCTCCCTTTTTCTCGCGCACCAAAGCTTTTCGTACAGCCTCGCTCTCGCCGAACACGAGTTATATAGACGTATCTCGGTCTCGTGCGTGTTTCATCTCGCGACGAGAGAACGCTCCGCCGAGACCCTATTTTAAGAATAGCTTCAATCTCTCTCTCTCTCTCGCTCTCTCTTTCTATCTTTCTTTCACGCGCTATCTCGCTCTTTCGCTTATTTTCACCGCGTCTCGACTACCTTTTTTTCCATACCTCTTTCCTCCTCCTTCTCCTAGATCTTTCATCGCGAACGATGACACGGTATCGACTCGATCGTCAACGCGACACTCGATGTAACAATGAGAAGACGAGCTTAGCGAATGGTAACTTTGGTTTGCTCGATAGTACTTACCGTCTCTCTCTCCTCTCTCTCTCCCCGTAGGCCCTAATTTAAGGTCCAAGACGAGATTTCATATAAGATGGGATTTGTATCAACCCCTTAATGTATTCGTCCATAGTAAGAAACCTAGTCGTCTAAGTGACCCGCATTTCCCCTATCGAGTCAGTCTCACTGTGACCCGCATTACCCCTCGAAATATCAAACGATCCGAATTACCCCATCGAGATAGTCGCAGATTCGCATTGCCCCACCAAGATACTCGACGATGTCGATCACCCACCGAAATAATATTCTCTTCCCACCACCAGTCCCTCTAGAGCTTGCGTCGCGAATTAAATTTCGCCGCTGGGTACGAAGTTCTCCCAAACTCCGCTAGATGGAGATCAAATTCTGTCGGAGAGACGATGAGAGAGGTAAGCGTTATCGTCGCTTTTTCGAAATTGGCTATAAAGGCATAATTCCATTGGAAAGCGGAGATGAGAGATGAGTTCAAATTCATCCGGTCGAATCGCTGGGTTTTGCCACGTTGGAAGCCATTTTATTGAATGTTTTCTCAGGTTTCCGAGGAAAAGACGCGATCTTCGCTTTGTCTCGGGATGAAACGAGCTTAACTGGAAGACTATCTATAGATATAGCGAGGAGAATTGCTTGTAAAATACGCGATTAAGCGCAGTTTTTAGCATCACCACTCGACTCGAGTCTCTTGCCAGTGCAACTTTTTCAATAGCTTTCGCGAGAAAACACCTCGGGAGGTCTCGACTTTGAAGTATTTTTCCATAGCAACTAAACGATGTTAATGTAACGCTAAATTTGAATAAAAGTCACTCGAGCTCTCGTACATTATTAAAGAATTCGTAGAAATTTGTAGATTCGCTCGTATCAAGTTTTCATTATTTTTGGAACGTATCTTCGCACAAAACTGGATCGTTATTGGGATCGTGGCACGTTATTTTTGGTTCTAGAGGCAACAGGTGGGATCGAAAATTTGGAATGAGCTCCAATCGGGCGAGATCTAAAGGGTTGAAAATCCAGACATTGATTAATGTGGAGAGACGATTTCGTCCCGAGGCAGAATTAAGATAGAGTTAGAGTTAGGTCGATAACCGATAATTAATCCGCTCGATCACGTTCGACGCTAGCGGAATATCATTACGAAGAAAAATATTTCTGGCGTCTCGAGACTCTTCGTGTGTCATATCGCCACACGTTTCTTCGCCACTTTTCCCAACCTAAACTTCTCTCCGGTAACTTTATTTAACCAGAAATATTTCGTTCTCGTTATAGCCACGAGACAGCGAGAAATAGAGAGAAAGAGAGAGACAGAGAGCGAGAGAGAGAGAGAGGCAGATACGTATAAATATATCCCGGTAGGACGCAATAAAAATATCAGCGAGCAACAGTTGGTGTTCTTCCGTGGTTCGTCGCACGCAGCGAGAGAGATGCATCTCATTTCGTGCATAACTAACCCGGGCGTGTATGGCGAAACGAATTCCTCCCAAGGGAGTCACCTTAATCAAGAACATTCGCTTCGTAATATGAAACTTTTCGCAGTTGATTAGAAATATCATAAAAAGCTCGGACAAAAATGTAGAGACGTAAAACGAGGATAGTCGTCGGTAAGCAAATTTTTCGATCGGACGATCGACAAATTTAAATGGAAGAAAGAAAAAAAGAAATAAATTTGTCGTTCGAAATCGTTGTAGGATCGTCGAGCTCCTTCTCGAAATATACGTCGAGTGTGAGATGCGGAGAAGGAGGTACTTCTCGCGCACAAAACACACGGGCTTTATACATATCTGGCCGTATGATTCGGACGTTTCGAAAATAGAGTTGCCCAGTCACGACGTATCAAGACACTATTATAATATTATTAGCTGTCGCGTAAAATCTTTCGGTGACTTTCTTTCGAAACACGAATTTAGGATAGTGACTCAATTTTTGAATTCGGTCGATACGAGCCGCGAAGCTTCCCATCGAAACCCCTTACGAGAAGCCCGCCTACCCGTTAAAACGTCGTCGTTTAAACCGCAAACACAGAGGCATACCATATTTCTGGAGTTATGCATAATTGTCTCACGAGTCTCGAGATACGAGGCACGACGATGTCATCGTCGCGAGAACAACTTGGTTGCCAAGTATCGGGCTCTCTTCCGGGAGAAACAAGAGTCGCGTACTTCATTTTCCTCTTTGTCACCCAAAGATAGAAATATCCGCGGGGATGTTTGTCGCAACGGCAAGTGAAATTCTCATCGTCCGATATTTTCACGAATATTTGTAACGAGTCGGAAAAATTTTCCCATCGTATCGAGAAGCGAGAAGAGTCTCTTTATAAACACCCTCGGCACGGCGGATGAGTCAAGATCTCGCGAGAGAGAGAGAGAGAGAGAGAAAGAGAGATGGGTGACTGCGGTGCGAGAGTCGGGAGAGTGGTGTATATATTTAGAGAATTAGGCCAACCCGACAGAGAAGGCATTATTCGTCCCTTTAAACGCGTCTCTGGATATTTTAAAAATGACCCAATTGACAGCTCGAATAATTCGGTAAAACGAGAGAGAGAGAGAGAGAGAGAGAGAGAAAGAGAGAAAACGAAAAAATGAAACGACCGACACGTAATGAAAGCAAGTACCTTTTGATAATAGAACTTTACGAGTGGCACTTCGAATCGCTCGGGACATACCGAGAGATTCGAAGCCCGTGACTACTTGGCTTACGCACTTGAATGTTTTCAAGGCCCGTTGCGTCTGTGTCCGTTGCGCGTTTCCGCAACGCGCAAACTCCGCATATGCCGCTTCGACGTAACAATAAGAGAGTCTCTCGTTGAATAGACAGAGAGAATAAAGGAAGGGAGAGGGAGAGAGAGAGACAGAGAGGAGATCGCATTAGGATGAGAGAGGGCATAATAGCTCTCGGTGCGAGAACGTCGACAGGGAGGCGATTCAATCGACGAGTAGGAAGTGTTTCTGGTACGACTGTAGAGAGAAAGAGAAAGAGAGAGAAAGAGAGAGAAAGAGAGAGAGAGAAAGGCACGCGCGACGCCGGGGGAGAGAAACGAAGAACGTGACGGTAAGAGGGAAGACGCGCGATCGCCGAGAGGGATGCACTCATCGTTGGGACGCGGTTCAAAGGCGGCGGGAAAATTGCGCGTCTTAGTAGCGTCTCGCGCATCGACCACGAGAGGGACACTTCCGTGCGAAATTCTTTTATATTCTCTCGAAGTGACGTAGACGATTGGGTCCGTTTTAATAAATTTCTAACGATTGTCTAACAATTTTTTAATAATTTTGTAAGAATGTTTGGGCACAACGATTTTTTCCATTCTTTTAACTTTTTGACAATAATGACAATGAATTGGCGCGTATGGCCTATCACTGTCATTCGTTTTTTTTTGTCTACTCTCTCTCTCTCTCTCTCTCTCTCTCTCTCTCTCTCCTTGTTTCTCCGTTCGGGCTTGAGACGCCGCCGAGACCCAACTCGAAGCCGCCGCCACCAACAACGAGGAGAGTTATTCTCGTACTCTCCTCTCGGTCGTCGCGATGATGATGCTTGAAATTCTCTGCCAGGGCGAGCCACGGGCGCGTGAAGAGAACGGAACCTCGTCCGCGTAGCGTACACTCGTCTCTCCAAAGAACTATGAGGATGGTGGCGAAAACGAGAAGAAGGAGGAGGAAGAAGCAGACGCAGAAGAAGGTGAAGAAGAAGAAGAAGAAGAAGAAGAAGAAGAAGAACTAAGAAGATGATGATGATGACGACGACGACAACGACGAGGATGATGATGATGATGATGATGAAGAGGAGGAGAATGAAGAGAGCAAGAAAGAGAACGAGAGAGAGAGAGAGAGAATGGAAGGAGAGTGGAGGCACGAAAAGAGGGAAGCGGGCCAATCTCAAATTACTTGAAGAGCTATGCTCTAGCTAGGAACGAGCTGAGAATCTTTGCCCACCACCGACCGGCGACCTTTTATAGACACTCGACGGTAGTGGGGCGAGGTGGGAGGCAGAACGAAAATCTAGCGAAAACTAGCCGTTCCGCGATGAAAAATTCTCGTCCCCCCTCCCATCGCCCGGCTTTCCCACCCGGTTATCGCGTTCCACCGCCGAGGCAACTCTCGCGGCATACCAATTCGTATCCGCGACCGATGCATCCTCCTCCTTTCTCACCGACCAACTTCGTCGATCGACTCTCCTCGCTTTCGATACGAAAATTTCCACGTCACTTTTGTTTACAAACATTCAAATCCCAACGACGAATTTTATCCTCCGACGCAACCTGGAATATGAACCACGCGTTAAGATTCTTCCGTTTATTTTATTCGTCGATATGAGTCATGAAAAAAGAAAACAAAAAAAACAAAAAAGAAAAAGAAAAGAGAACGATCGCCGTATTTTTGAAATTTACGAAGCGGAAGGAAGTTTGCGCAATGTCGAACACGAGACGGAAAAAAATGCCTCGGAGACGATCGCGACTCAACGACGTTGACACGAACAGTCTCTGACCGACGTATCGAATTAATCATTTTTCGGAAAAAGGAATTTTGAGACACTTCGGTGTCTCAAAATCCAGCAGAAGGAAGATTGCGCAATGTCGAACACGAGATCGCAAAAAATTCCTCGGAGACGCTCGCGACTCAACGACGTTGACACGAGCAGCCTCTGGCCGACGTATCGAATTAATAATTTTTCGGAAGAAGGAATTTCGAGACACGTCGGTAATTAACTGGGACGTCCCCGTTCGTTACGGTTGGAAAATTGAGAGATCGAGGGAACACGCGCGCGAAAATAGTGCACATCGATCATAGACCCTCGCGGTGGGGTACGAAATTCCTCCCGCATGAGTATACGCGCTCCCGGCGCGCGATCATTTTGTCGCCGTTTCCTCCCTACCCCTCCTCCTCCTCCTCCTTCTCCTCCTTCTGCGTCTCCTTCGTCATCTAAACTTGGCAGAAATTTTCGGTGTCCCGAAAACGCCAATGCCAAAATCGTCGCTCGAACCTAACGGAATTTTCTCGGTCGAATCTTCATTGTCAATGGTCCCCGTTTCGTTCTTTTCATTCTCCCAAATTCTTTCTTTATTCGTCGCTTCGCCGACGCGACGACGAAACAAATCTCCCTAAACCCTTAAACCATTCAGCTCCTTAAAATTAATTTCAATTATCGATTTATCGCGATATCGAACGAATATCGTTTTTCGATGATAAACTTTCTTCCCCCCCAAAAAAAAAACGATCGATCCCCGCAAACGAGAATTTCATCGTATCGCATTTTTCAATTCTTATAAATTCCCTCTGTATTGCAACGTACATGATTAAAACGCGACAAATATGTGTATTTTCCGTGGGACGTTGGCGTAGGCGAAAGCCGTTATAACGTTGGTAAGAAAGAGACCGGGGGATGTCCTCGCGTTGTAAGTGGCGCGAGTCGATGACGAGGACGACGATACGTTATCGAGGTAGCGGTGGAACAAAGACGGTGAGAGTCATCTCCCCGTCGGTGTTTCTCTTTCGCGGCATAAAGGGAGGAGGTGGAACGAGGAAGGGGGAGAAGGGAGAAGGGGGCGGAAGGGGGGAGGGGGTAGAATGAGATTTTCTCGTCAGGATCCATCGCGCTTGCGTGGATGATCGTTTTTCGACGGTGGGCATGGGTCTCACCGGCGCGCGCCATACGAACGACGACTGGTCGCGCACTACGAGTAGGGCGCTGGTCGGCTCCGAAACCCAGAAGAAGAGACGACTCGTTAGAGACGATAGCCACGACGAAAAACCTCGACTAGCACAAAACTTTCACCCACCCTAACCAAAGTGTCTCTCTCTCTTTCTCTATCTGTCTGTCTCTCTTACCTTCTCTCTGTCTCTCTCTCTCTCTCTCTCTCTCTCTCTGTTACTCACTCGGTCGCCCGCTCGTTCGTCCGTTATCTCTATATATATTTTCTACTTTAAACGCACTACAGCCACACAGATCAGATACACACACTCTCTCACTCGGGTAATTGATAAACTCAAACGCGAACGGCTTTTGCCTCATTTCATCGAAGCCCGGAGTTGTCGTCGCGTCGCCATATTGTATAATCCGACCGTTTTTTTTTTTATTTCACGCTGATCGACCCCGTGCGATCGACCACCTGGCACCCGGTTCAATCTTCGACGTTGTCTCGAAACCAAAACAACGGGGGAACGAAACGAAAAAAAATAAATAAATAAATAAATAAAAAAACATCAATCTCGAACGGGATCGCGTATCGCAGTCCACGAGGAGGGAATATATCGACGGAGGAGGGAAGAAAAGCCTCCGAGGAACAACGATCGGACGAGTTATCCCGTTGTTGAACGAGGAAAAGTCAACCGAAAGCGCGCGTGGCGAAGGTGAAAACGACACAGAGGATCGAGATAATACGGTAAAATGTCGTCCTCAGCGGTAGCGAAAACGTCCAAGTACGTTTACCGCTCAAGCGGGGGTGGAGGATCGGCCGACGTCAGCATCGAGTACAGCGCCGACCTGAGCGCTCTCTCCAGGCTCGAGGTACGTTTTTCTTCTCTTTTTGTTCATCCTTTTATTAATTTTCATCGATCCCTTGAATCCCTGTTCCTCGCTCCAACGCGTCGCCAACAAAAAAATCAACAAGCGCGTTTCTAGCCTTAGAGAAACGTTATTTTTTTTTGTTTATATTCCTAAACACGAACGACGCGAATCTCTGGTGTAAATAATATTTTTAAAAAACAAAAACAAAAACAAAAAAAGTGAAATGCGCGCAATCGGCGATAATCGAACGAAACGAAGAACGGATTCGACTCGGAAGAGAAGATGGAGGAGAAAGTGTGTCGACGCAGCTCGGTGAGATAAAACGTTAAATAAAAAGGGAACGCTGACGATTGGATCTTTCGAAGGGTGGACCACTGCGTCATCGAGAAAAAGAGTGCCTCGCCCGAGAGAGCCCGTGATTTCCAACAACTTTCTTCTTCATCTTCTTCATCTTCCTCTTCTTCTTCTTCTTCTTCTTCTTCTTCTTCTTCTTCTTCTTCTTCTTCGTCTTCTTCTTCTACGTCTTCGCCTTCATCTTCTTATTTTGGACAAATGCTCCGAGAGTCTGTAACGTGTGGCCTCTGGGATTGAGTGACGCGATGCGAAAGTTCAGTGACCATAAGGGATGTTAGTGCCAAAGTCTATAGTATATAGAAAGGAACGAAAGTGAAGCCCGCGACGTTGCGGTGCAGCTAAAACGAGTAGCTCGGTACGAAAATAGTCGGCCGGATGAATATCTCTCGGTTTGGCCCCGTGAAGTCCGCACCCAACGACTCGCGTGTGATACACCGCGTTATTCGCACTTGCCTGTATATACGACCGTTTATCTCGTCACTCCGCGTGGCGCCCTGTGTGCAATTACGTGCTCGAGAGCCCGCCATTTTGTTCCCCATCCTGTGTGCGCTTATCCTTTCCCAACGAAAAAGCTCTCTAAACGCTGCTTCTCGAAACGATCCTTATCGGAAACCTCTATGTTTCTTACGTCGCTTCGTAACTCGAGACAATATCTCCTTTCCCCGAGATATTTCCGTCGATCATTACGTAAAGCTGCGACGTAAAGCTTCTTTCTCGATGTCTAGAACGATAACGAGATCGAGTTCGAACAGCGAAAAATCTTGCACGGAAAGAAAAAGTCGTATATCTTTGATTACAGGACAAAATCCGCCTGCTCCACGATGACTTGGAGTCCGAGAGGGAGTTGCGTCAGAGGGTGAGTTTTTATAAAAAGAAAATACATATATATATATATATATTATATTACGTTGATACAAGAAAATTTTCTATATTTATAAAGACCCGATGAAATTCGCGATACCCAGAGAAAAAAAAACCGTATAGATCGTAGAATATTTTTGATTTTCGAAGCGCGAGGGCATAATTTCGTGAAACTCGTAAACTTTCCAGAGTAAACGAGAAAATTATTTTTGGAATTGCGTTTCAACCGCTAGGGGGATATATAACGAGAGGAATCCGAATATTGTGTAAGAAAAGCTTAGCTCTCCTAGCAGAGGTTCTCCGGGCGTAGGAAACGAAATGACGAGCGGTGAGAGAAACGACGGGAGGAGGGGGAGAGAGTGGTACTAGTCACTAGGTCGAAATGTCCAGCTCTCGCGTCGTTTCTATTTTGAGAATCTTCGCGCTCGAGACGACGAGAGAGAAACGAGCTTTAAGCTCGTCGTCGTTTCTCCCTCTCTCTCTCTCTCTCTCTCTCTCTCCCTCGTTTTTACTGCATTCCGTACAAAGCCTCGAGTGTCGGATAAACCTATAACACGAAAACGAATGCATTTCTTTCGAGACGCGAAAAAAAAGCGTGAAAACAAATACGGGAGAAGATGAAAAAAAAAAAAAGAACAGAAACATTTCTCGCTTTATTTTCGAGATGGAAGAAAAATGCGCGAATTTTTGGCAGACGTTGAACAGTCGCTACTTAATATACGACTCTCTTACGAGGAGCGATATAAACGCTTCGTTTGTAATATGAATAAAGCTCCGGATATAGAAACCGGCGATCCGAAATTAGATCGTTCGCTATTCGCGATGCGTAAGAGATGAGACACATCCTCTCTCGCTGTGACGTCAGGCTACGCGGCAACTTATCGCGATACATCGAGACAATCTTCGAGACAATAGCGCATCTTTTACAACACGATAAACGATGAACTACTTGTTTTACAATCGAATATCGAATTAACTTTATCGATGCATTATTCGTAAATATATATATGAATGAAATTTTTGGGTTTTCAGATCGAACGTGAGCGCGCCGACTTGAGCGTGCAAGTAATTCAGCTGTCCGAGCGCCTTGAAGAGGCCGAGGGTGGCGCCGAATCTCAGGTTGGGCAAATGCACGATCGCACGCGATCGACATCGCGCCACGATTATAGAAAATATAATTAAGCGTTTTAACGTTTTCGGCCTTAGTTTGAGATCAACAAGAAGCGAGACACCGAATTGTTGAAACTTCGCAAACTTCTCGAAGATGTGCATCTCGAGAGCGAGGAGACGGCTCACCATCTGCGCAAGAAGCATCAGGAAATCGTGGTCGACTTTCAAGATCAGATCGACCAGCTGTCCAAGTCTCGAGCCAGGTCAGTTCGAATAAAAATTGAATTTATGAAAAGAGAGAGAGAGAGAGAGACGGTAAAGAAGAAGAAAAAGAACATGGAAGAATAGGAAGTCTCGACATTTTCGGCGATCGACCGTCGGGCATACGGCCTATTATTGTTCAAAGAAGCCAGGGTTGGGACTGAGAAATGAAATTTTGGTTGAAACTACGGTTTGTGTCTACGGAACTGGCCGAACTCCAAACGAAAACCTCGGGCTCTAAACATAGTTCAGCGTTTTGCGGCATTACCCGCGCATCGCTTGTCTCTCGTTCTCGATCTTTCACGAAACTCTACCATTTTCAGTCGATCTCGTCGTTTTATTCCTCCTAAATACTTCAATACCAAAATAATATCAGCTGTTTTCGAAAAAAAAAAAAAAACAAAAAACGCGTGTAAATATTTTCAAGATTTTCGATTCTTATCGCGTGATAAGGAGGACCAGGATGGTCCCGATCGAGATGAAAATCCGAACGCGAGAGTCAGGACAGGTGGAGGAAAAGAGTCCACCTGTTGAAGAGTACGAAGGAGGGAGGGGGGTGGAAGTAGAAAAAGGTGAACCACCGTCGGGCCTCGTTAAAATGGCGCTTCAACCAACTTCCAATTCCTATACGTCTTTCTCGTCGAGACTTCTCGCTCTATTCGTTTCTCTTCGTCTTTCACGTTCAACTCCGAGATCTCTCTCTCTCTCTCTCTCTCTCTCTCGACTAACTGCCGTTGGCTTATGACTATTTTTAACCCACGTTTTCGGAGTCGCGAGAGTCGTCGACGAGAGAGAGAGAGAGAGAGAGAGAGAGAAAGAGCGAGAGAGCGAGCGAGAGAGCGAGAGAGTGAGAGAGAGCAAGAAATCCTCAACCCCGCACGTTGCCGCGCCATATTAGTACACGGAGACCGCGGTCTGAATCCCCACTATGTACCACCAAATCGTCTCGCATGACACCTTACACCCTCCATGAACGCGTGGGTGGATCGCCCCGCGCGTGACAGATCATTTCTTTTATCTCCGTTTCTCACACTCCTGTCACCAAATTTCGGGAGATGGATAGACGATAATGACTATGACCACGTTCCAGTCGTTAAACGACTGGACGATACGAGTCGATAACGAAGATACTCCGAGAAATGCCACTCGACCGCGTTCGACCACCACCAGCCCCTCCCCACCCTTTTTCGATTTCATGATTTTCCAGCCAACTTGAAATAATAATTACTTCGGGTCGAACTGTAATTTTAATAGCATATGATCGATGAAAATATTATCTAAGGTAAACGTCTTGATAGAAAAAAAAAATAATAATAAACATTTCAGATCCGACAAGGAGAAACAGAAATTCCAGCAGGAGGTTTACGAGCTTCTCGCTCAGCTCGACAATGTCACCAAGGAGAAGGTCTTGTCGATGAAGACAGTAGAGAAGCTCGAAATTCACGTTTCTGAGCTCAACATCAAAATCGAAGAATTGAATCGTACGATAGTCGACATCACGAGCCACAAGACTCGTCTCTCCCAGGAGAATATCGAGATGGTCAAGGAAGTACAGGACTTGAAGGTACGTTGTGAAAATCGTTAACGTTATTTAATCCTATCGCCGTTTTTACTTTCTGAATATTAATTTGGGCAAATATTATCGTCAAGGTCAACATGGAGAGCATAATTTACACCAAGACCCAGCTCGCTGGACAATTGGAAGATGCGCGTCGTCGTCTCGAGGACGAGGATCGTCGTCGCTCCCTGATCGAGGCGTCTCTCCACCAGGTTAATAGAACTAAATTATAGAAACAAAAATTATGACCGATAACTCGTTAGAAAAACGAAGAGAAACAAACCTGATCGTTTCGAATTTTTGGAATATATTAAAAGGTTGAGATCGAATTGGAATCCGTCCGCGTTCAACTCGAAGAAGAATCCGAGGCTCGTTTGGATCTCGAACGTCAACTGGTCAAATCCAACGGCGAGGTTTCCATCTGGAAGTCCAAGTACGAGACCGAGGCCAATGCTCGTGCCGAAGAGGTTCGTAAATTATTTCATCCGATAAGGAAAAATATCGACGCGAAAGTTACAACGTATTTTTTTCTATCAAGGTTGAGGAAATTCGTCGCAAGTACAGCTGTCGAATCCAAGAACAAGAGGAACAAATCGAAAATCTTCTCGTGAAGATCAACAATCTCGAGAAGCAGAAATCTCGTCTCCAGTCGGAGGTCGAAATTCTCATCATCGACTTGGAGAAGGTAAAATCGATGATTGCCATTTTTCTCAACGACCTCATTTCGGTTCTCAACGATTAACATTTGTTACCCTAATTTTCATTCAAAGGCTAACGGCACAGCTCGGGAGCTTCAAAAGCGCGTCGAGCACATCGAGAAGGTTAACATCGAATTGAAATCGCGCATCGAAGAGACCGTGACCCTTTACGAACAGAGCCAGCGCGATCTTCGCAACAAGCAACAGGAACTCCAGCGTTGCAGCGTCGAGCTCGAGAAGACTCGCGATCTCAAGGAACAGCTTGCCCGTGAAAACAAGAAACTCGGAGGTAAAAAGTTCCGCCGCGATTCTAAGATATTTTCAAAAATTCGATAGTTATTAATTTTTTGTTAAATCTTTGTATCAGACGACTTGAACGATGCCAAGAACCAGCTCGCCGACATGAACCGCAGACTTCACGAATTGGAACTCGAACTCCGTCGTTTGGAGAACGAGCGCGAGGAACTCGCCGCCGCCTACAAAGAAGCCGAGGCTGTAAGTCAGCCGATCAATTTCAATTATCGACGATCGTTATTATGTCTTTTTGTTTCAAGATTTAATAATTCGCTTGAAAAAAATATTCATTTCTCCAGGGTCGCAAGGTCGAGGAACAACGCTCGCAGAGATTGTCCGCCGAATTGAGTCAGCTGCGTCACGAGACCGAGCGTCGTCTCGCCGAGAAGGACGAGGAGATCGAATGCATTCGGTAGGTTCCCTAATTTTATCCTATTACAATATCCTCAGCGATCGATTGTGCAAGGTCAGCTAACGATGATTCTGCCCGTGTGAAATAATCGTTGGCATCGACCCGTTAATTTGTGACGACATCATCGGTTCTCTTACTCATGCACGACTAATGCAACGCTCATTATTTTTATTCTATCAACGATCTCAGCCAGCGTCGCGAATCTATAATTACTTCGAGAATTTCTCGACCGATCCAGCGATTTTCTTTACGTCGAAATTCTCCGGTTGATTTTTCATTCGCGATTCTCCGAGTGATCGAATATTTTCAACCCTTAGTATTCGTATAAGTACAATACTTTCCTCAATGAGCGATTAGCCGCTTATGCGATCCGTCCAAATCGAAGATTCACGATCGATACGAAGAAAGCTCGAAGATTTTTTTCGAAAGGAAGATCGAAACGGGCGACGGTATCGCGACGTTAGAAACAACCGAGCTGTATGAAAGTCTGTCAAAAGCTGACGAGTGTCTCTCTAAAGAGATCTCTCGTCACTTCGAACGATGATGCATATAACTGACCGCCTCAAATCGCACTCGTCAGCCTCTCTATTAATACGACTATGATAGTCGTATACGAAAAGTCACGGTCCAATTATTAGAATCGCTGATTGGTCGCTCTCGATACAAAGATCGACGATGTCCCAGTGTGACGTAAAAAAGAAAAGTACATAAATGATACGACGTCGAGTCGATGGGCTTCATTTTTCGTATATTTTCACACCCGGGGCCATCTTTCCCGACACCACGTCTCCGCGATCTTTCATGGACGACGATTCGATACGAACGATTCGAAATCACGGCTGAGTTGGCGATTTATTGAGAGAATCCCGACGAAAGGGAGAGAGAAGATAGAAGACTGAGAATAATATTGGAAACGATTGAAAGAGAGAGACAGAGAGAGAGAGAGAGAGACAGAGAGAGAGAGAGAATTGAACAAGCGCCAATTAAAAGCGAAGAATAATCGTTTTACGAAAGAAGGAAGACACGTAAAATAATAATAATGACGAACGAAGTGCCACTCGCCCAGATGCCAGTCGTCTCGAAATGGCGACATTATCCGACCTACGTGTACGACAAGAATTATGCGTATGGTATAAATTATTATCAGCCAATGATCGATTACATGGACGAGCGTGACAGTCGTCGAGACGAGGGTAGACCGCGTAAATTGCCAGAAATGCCTTGGTCGGACGGTCGTGAAATTTGGGAAAATCGCGAGGTTTTGCCCTACACGAAGGAGGAATTGGCGAAACACGCGACCAACGTCGAGGCACGAGCCAAGGAGCATCTGTCTCGTTTCAAGGTACGAAAAATGACGAATTGGCTGATGAAAAGGGGGTTGAAGAAAGAAAGAGGAAGGGAGGGAGAGGGAGGGTGGGAGGGACAGGAAGAGAGAGAGAGAGAGAGAGAGAAAGGAATGGGGCAACGAAAGCGGGACACGATAACAATGGTTCGAGATTCGTACAAGGGGCAACAGAGAAAGAGAGAGGGGGCAGAGAAAGAGAGAGAGAGAGAGAGGGAGAGAGAGGGGTGGGTCGAGAAAATCGGGAAGAGGAGTAGAGGGACGCGCGAAGGGGTAAAAATGGAAGATGATTGGCGCGGGCAACTTGGCGACGGGCTGACCTTTTCTGCATCTAAATCGGTACCGTCGAAGAGGCCAGGCCTCGCGGTACTGCCTGATTCGCAAAACGAGCGCTCTGATAGAAGGCCCTCGGACTAGTGCCGCGAATGACGGCCGAACGTACCATACTCGCGTTGTACTTAACAATTGTAGTGAATATTCGAATTTGAAATCTTCAATTTTTCCTCAACTTTCGTATCGATCGATATCGATAAACTGGGTGATTAACGAGGCTCGTTTTCGCGTCTTATCAGCAAAGGGAAAAGTCAACTTCGTCACCAGGGGTGAGCGATTCTTTTTTTATACGATCTTGATAATGAAATTGATCGATTCGACGAGGTTGCCTGCCGTGCCGATCATCGACCGTCGATTATTATTATGACTTTTCTATTTTGTTTTTCTTTCTTTTTTATTCCATTCGATGAATGAATTTAAACCCGAGTCTAATTCGATCGAATAAAATTGTGAATAAATCTCGTTTCAAAGCTAGCGAAACGTTCGGACTTCAGTCTGAAAAAAGCGATCGAAGCGAGCCACGTGACGAAGGAGGTATTGACGACGAGCAGGGAAGAAATCAAGAGAAAAACAATGTCTTCGCGATTGCGCGAGAAGAGTATGCAACGCGAGATCGATCCTATGGCCTCGATGGCCGATCTATCGGTACAGAATATTAGAAATATGCAGATGATCAAGGACGTAAAACAGGCGCTGGAGCACGGAAAAAGCCTGCGAGGAAGATCGGCCAAGAGCATCGAGTTTCAATTGAAAGCCGACGCGCTAAAGAATCTTTCCAAAACCGAGGAGATCTCGGACATAAGGAAATATCAGAGGGAGAGCATGCAGGCTATGTGGGACGAGAGAGATCACGAGGGTATGATGGAGGAGAGAGCGAGACGTTTTTACAAAACCGAGGAAGAATTCGAACATTTGGACGAGCTTAGCGATCAACTAAAGACTATCGAGTGCAGGTCCAACAGTTATTTCCTCGACAAGAGGTATCGACGTGACAAAAAAAACACACACAAAAGCAAAAAAAAGACTACGGAAGAAAAGACATAGCATTCCCCCCCTCCCCACGTCTGTCGTTGTCAAGCCTTGTCGAACGATTCGAGATCAAACTCGTGAGAACAGAAATCTCGAAGATACCCAACAGTGTTTGTGTGTGTGTGTGCGTTTAGTGCGTCCCTGTCTCCTCGTCGTTATCATCGTCATAATGTGTTGATAAACGATTCGTCGTCGATCTATTAAATGACTTTTAATTTCAGCAAGCAAACGAGCATCGAGATCGAGCAATTGAACGCTCGCGTTGTCGAGGCAGAAACGAAACTCAAGACCGAAGTACAGCGTATCAAGAAGAAGCTCCAGATTCAGATAACCGAACTCGAGCTCTCGCTTGACGTTGCCAACAAGAACAATCTTGATCTTCAGAAGACGATCAAGAAGCAGTCTCTTACATTGACGGTCGGTGATAGAAAAAAAAAACGAAATGCGTAACGCGATCGAAGTTTTTCGATTAATAATTAAATTAAAAGTAAATTTGTATTTTTGTCTTCTTTATTTCAGGAACTGCAAGCTCACTACGACGAAGTTCAGCGTCAATTGCAGGTGACCCTCGATCAACTTGGCATCAGCCAGCGTCGTCTACAATCTTTGACTGCCGAGCTCGAGGAAATTCGCGGTAACTACGAATCCGTAAGTACAATAATATTATTAATCTAATAAAACGTGCGGAAAAAAATGATATCGAGATTAATCGTGAGATTCTCCGGATATTTATCGTTTCGAAAGGCACTTCGGGCCAAGAGAACCGTCGAGCAGCAGTACGAGGAGTCGGTCAGTCGAATTAACGAACTCACGACGATAAACGTGAACATCGCGTCGTCCAAGGCAAAGATCGAGCAAGAGTTGACGGCTCTTGCCGGTGATTACGAAGAGGTGACGAAAGAATTGAGAGTCAGCGACGAGAGATACCAACGTGTACAGAACGAGCTCAAGCACACCGTGGAAATTCTGCACGAGGAGCAAGAGCGTATCGTCAAGATCGAAGCTATCAAGAAGTCTCTCGAGATCGAGGTAAAGAATGTCTCGATTCGTCTCGAAGAGGTCGAGGCCAATGCGATCGTCGGTGGAAAACGCATCATCAGCAAGCTCGAGGCCAGAGTAAGATGATTTTTTTCTCATAATAATCGATATTCGATCATTCGATCGTTATATTTATTTCCATCGAATATCAATAACGATCGTTCGGACGGACTTTTTCTTCTTTTCTCGCAGATTCGCGATCTCGAATTGGAACTGGACGAGGAGAAGCGCAGACACTCCGAGACGGTGAAGATCCTTCGCAAGAAGGAGCGCAACATCAAGGAAGTAATGATCCAGGTCGAGGAAGACTCGAAGAACATCGCCCTTCTTCAGGAAGCTCTTGACAAAACGTCCCAGAAGGTCTGCATCTACAAGAGACAATTGCAGGAGCAGGAGGGTATGTCCCAGCAGAGCGTCACGCGAGTACGTCGCTTCCAGAGGGAGTTGGAAGCTGCCGAGGATCGCGCCGATACCGCCGAGAGCAATTTGACCCTGATCCGCGCGAAACATCGTAGCTTCGTCACGACCTCGTCCGTTCCCGGATCCCAGGTCTACCTTGTTCAGGAAACGAGGCGAGAGGAGAGCATGTAAAAACAAACAACAACAACAAAAACACGAACAAAAACAACAGAATGTCATATTGAACGAGAAACGAGAAAGAAAGGAAAAAAAAAAACAATAACACAGAAAACAGAAAAAAAAAACCCTTATCGCCATCTAAAAAAAAAACACCGCTCGGTCCCCCCGGAAAGAAAATAAAAAAACAAAGAATGATAACAAAAAAGAAACTAACCAGATGAACAACAGACGCCTCGAGAACCCTCCGTCGACGAAAACAGCGCGCGCGCGTGCGCGCGTGCGCGGTATCGTCGTGCCAAAATAATACGAAAAAATCAATCGATCAAACCCAATGTACAAAAGAAAAAAAGGTGAAAACTGCTGATGTCCCTTTCCATTGTATCATTATTATTATTATTATTATTCTAGCTTTTGTCAAATAAATTAATCGAACACGTGATAAAATATACGAACACGGAAGTGAGAAAGGAAACAAAAAAAAAACGAGAGAACAGTAAACAAAAATATAAATACACAGCAGTATCGAACACTCACGACACGAATACTCAATACACACGCACGATCGCCCGCTGGATTTGTTAAGAAACTATTTTATTTTTATAAAAGAGAATAAGTGAGATTAGAGCGGAGATACACGACGCGGATGAGAACATTTTTTTTTTTTTTGATCTTCGGAGAAACGAATCATACGACGATACACAAGTTTCACAACGAGACGAAAGAGTTTTGGGAGAAAAACGTCGAGAGAGCGAGCTCAGGTTGTGGTAAGAGGGTTTTTTTTTAAAAGGGTCAGTTTTTTGTTTGTTGCGATAATGTAAGAATCAAAGTGTAGCGAAGAAAAATCGTTCGCTTGGTCCACGACAGGAACGAGAAGGAAAAAAACGACGAAAACAAAAATTCGAAAACGTCAAACGAAATGGAAAAAAAGAAGATATATTGCATTATTACTACTTACCGAACATCATTTCACGTAAAAAAAAAAAAAAGAAAAAGATAAGAAAAAAAAAGCAAAAAAAAACATCGCACACCGACCGACGATCATACATATATGTAGATTTATGTATATACACACAGATTGTATGCATGTTTATACATATATGAATAATCCTCATTTTAATTTATCGTTAAACTAAGGAATCAAATGAACGAAACACGTATACACGTCTACCAAACGTACATACTATTGTATTTAAATAATAATAATGATAATAATAATAATTCTACTCTATTATTACATAGATAGGTATTATTTTGCCCATTCACAGAGTCTCGCTGTACGACATACACATTAACCTGTGTCAACATATAATTTAATAATAAACTGAAACGCGTACGTACGAAAAAAAAACTAAAAAAAAAAACAAAAAAAACACAAACATCGTAATTTTCTTCTCGATGACTTCCCGGTTTCGTTCGTTCTTCTTTCTTCTTTTTTGTTTCTTCTTCTTCACCGATGATCACTATACTACTCTTTCTTCTCGCCTCTATTTCGTCACTTTTTTCGATGCACAAACGGATAAATAATAATGGACACCGATTTTGGTTTCATTTTCAAAGTAAATTTCTTTATTCCAGCGAATTACTCTTATACGGACCACAATGGTATTTGTCGTAGTAGGATGTTCGCTTCGTAATCGCTCGAACGATCGTGCGAAACTCGAATTCGTTTTTTCACGAGCGCCGAACATTATTTTTCTTTCACGTTATAAAATCAAGAATTATCGTTACAACATTAGTTACGATAATATATCTATCCAACTTTATCATATCGTAGCTCGATCAACATTTGCTCACAGAAACGCGCGATTTCTTTTGTAAAAAATAAAAAAATAATAATAAAAAAAAAACAACAACAAAACAGCGCTCGGTTACGTCGATGGAATGAACGAAAAATCATTGCTAAGATGCCGGAAGTAATGTACATTTCTTTTAACCACAAAAATTCTTGTAAAAAAAACGAGACAGCACGCACCCGGGATTTCATTCAAGGATTCCTACGTTTCGTTTACGGAATATTTCATAATCGTTAATTATTTATTGTATATATTAGCAGACTAATGAATAGTATTACGCAACTATTAATGTATCCAATCGCTTTTTGGGAGCGTCTTTTTTTCGTCTATTGGTCATAACGGGATTCGTTTTTTTTCTTCTTCTTCTTTTTTATTACATGTGCGCGTGTGTCTTGGAAAAGAAATATTGATAGGCGTGTGCGCCATCCAGCATTGAAACGCGATTTCAATGCGACTACGAGAAAAGGAAGATTTCTGTTTTTTTTATCGTCAAGTCTCAGTCTCGAATTTCGAGGCATTGACCGTCGGAAAAACAAGAGGAAAAATAATAATCGGTAACTTGATACACGCTACGAACGCGTTGCTCTCGTCTCAACGTGCTGTCCACCCTATCGCCGCTAACATGACTAACATTTCACTGGTCTCTTGCGACAAGAGAAACAAAAAAAAAGTGGCAAAAAAAATACAATATTTATATATCTATATATATATATAATATATGCTATTTATACGATTCATTTTTCTTTCTCGAGTCATTTACAAGAAAAATAAAACAACATCCACCCCATCGAATGGTCAATTACGTCATTAGTCGTTTATATTCCACGTTACGAAATTACAAGTGCTCATTATTCGTATTATCGTCGTATAATTCATTCATTTACACCGTTTGTTTTTCATATTTACAGGGTATCATACACGGAAAGTATACGCAGGTGGAGGCAACGAAAAAAATTCCTAGATGAAATCTATAATAGTACGAATCGTATATTCATAATTAATGATAAGGGCAATCAATGATTTAAGCGAATATTGACGAGTGATGCGAAAACGCGTCGATCAATAAACACCCTGAGAAGCATCGCTCGATCTGGAGAAAATATCGCGCGTGTTCAACGTATGAACGAACAAACAAAAGATTGAAAAATAATTCTCGCAACATGAAAATTATCGATCAAATATTTGTTTCGACCACTCGCCGGCCATTTTTCCTCGGGATATGGTAGAATGCTATGCGTTTTCAAAATATTTGAACAAATACCGTATATTCGTAGAAACAGGAAGAAAAATGCTGCCCGACGCATCGGTCCGAAATGAAAAATTTGGCCATAGGCTCACGGTATACATATACAATAGTACTCGAGGATCATGGAAGAGAGTGAAGAGCAATAAATAATTAACAGAAAGATAGAGAGAAAGTGAGTTCGGAGTGGCTGAGAGCGAACTCGGGAAGCCAGTATTATTTTCATTTATTTCCCTGGACCGATCGTGCGAGAAAGCAACTAAAAGATAAACACGTTTGCGTGTAAAACGTACGAGAAAAAATAAAACAAAAAAACAACCCTTATATGACACGACCTAAATCTAATCATCGAACATAGTTTCAAAAAAGCCGTTCAACAATTTGTTCCTTCTCGAGCATTATTTTCCTTCGTCTTATCTTCTTCAATTTTTTTTGTTTCATTCTTCTTTCGTTTTCTTAAATATCTTCTATTCCTAATACAGTACGTACGTATTCGTGTATGCATAAACTAGACATAATAGTGCGGATATCTTTCTAGAGGTACCTTAACACGTCTCTTTTCCAATGCCACTGACGCATTTTCTTTTTTCATCGTTTTCTTTCTTTTGTTTTTTTCATTTTCTTTGTAAACTCTCGCAAATCTTCGTTCTCATCTTTATCATTCCTTTCGCTCTTTCTTTTGTATTAATAATTTGTACAGTCGCGGGTTTAACGGCGGAGCAGAGGATATAGGCGCATGCTCGGGCGTTACAATATATTCACAATCGTATACATATACATATATACATATATTTAAATATGTATATATATATATGCATCTTTATACATCGTTGGAGCATGGATGAAAACTCGTGTGGTTATTGGCAGTTTGGCTGTTTATCGGTTTATATATATCGAGTTATCGGACTGTGTTTTAGCATTTACGGGGCCCAGCAGCTTCGTATTATATATATCATTGACTCGGAGAAATTATATATAAATGTATATATATATATGACAAAAAAAACAAAATATTATCAGGTCCGGAGACAGAGACATGTACTATTAGATAACTATAAATTCCAGAAATGGGTACTATGGAGATAAAGGCGAAGAAGGATATGCTGTTTGGTGATCTCTTCGCGAGTCTCTACTTTCGTATACTATAGAATTCGTGGTTCTTTTTTGTTTCTGGTGTTTCCTCGTTTTTTCTTTATCTTTTTTTTTTTTCTTGTTTATCACTGTGAACGAGCTGACCCGGAGTATGGAACGGTCCTCAAGTATATATTTTGCTCATCAGCAACTGTATTTTGTATATCTCGCTTTAGTTAACTTTGTTCGTCAGGTATTGGCACAAGATTGTACTAAATGGTTTGATAAACCTGTAGGAGAAACTTCGTCGAAACTTCACGTCGTACTTTTTGGAACGATAAATATCTATATGTAGATAATAAATGTGTGTGTATACATGAATATGCAGTGTTATGTATGTGTTGTACATATTATATATAATGTCGGAACTAGTAATTAACTACAGCGTCGTACGACATGAAGTTTGAACGTCGAGGGCGCGTGGAGCGTCACAAAAATTAATGTTAATTACGTATTTAAATTAACCTACGAGTAATAGGAATGTATGAAGAGATTTGAGTCGCAATTATTGCGGGGAGGAGAGGATCCCGAAACGTTCTGTAATTTGCTGTTTTACGGCTCATTTTTTTCTGGATTATTTTCATTTACCATACTAGTACGAATATTAGTTTCAGTCTTTGTTGTGAATTGCGATCGGATAGTATACGGCGACTCTGATGAGGTTCGTTCCCAATTCTGCCAATCGTGAAGGATGATTGTAAATGTTTTTTTTTTTTGGAGAGATAATCGAGACGAGGATATCAGAAATGGAGAGAGGTAGGGATAGAGATAGATCGCAGCTGGGCCTCCGTAGAATTATACAGTCTAGACTGTAGTGTAGAAATCTCGAATAGAAAAAGAATGGAAAAATACGATGGCGCGTTTACGCGTCCTCTTCGTTTTGTTTAATTTTTTTTTATGTATAAACTCATGATGGTTAGAACTCTCCGAAGACTCTTACTTTGACTATTGGATGACCATGATTTGTTTTTTTTTGTTTCTTTGTGTTTTTTTTTCTTTCTACCACATGCTCTCACTACCGGTCGCATTCAATATCCACGACAGTCGTGTGCTCGCTCTTTCTCTCACTTTCAACGGTCCTAGTTCTATTAATTTCCTCTGGAAATAACGGGTCGGTTACAAGTGAAAAATCATATAATTTCACCTTGTGTACTTCTTTTCTTTCTTTTTTTTCTCTCCTTCCTCTTATTTCTTTCCACCTCAGTCCGAGCAATCTCGTCGTCGACGTTCGTAAAGCTACGTTAGCATGTAAACCTAATGCAATCCCGTCTCGTGATTCATCGTGAATCTTCCACACATTGGTCATTCACTCGCTAAATTCATTCCTTCGTGAAACTCGTTGGACTACACGGCTTATTCTTCTTTGTTTTCCCCCCATAACGAGACTACAAATTAAAAAATTCCCCGAAAATAGATATTCTCTTGTGATTAAATTTTGTTCTCAATTTCCACGATTACGAGATTTTTCTTCGTCTTTTCATCGGCTTATATATATATTTATATATATATTAGCATTCTCTCGTAAAATCATTCGTTCGTTCTAAATACACTATTCAGCTCGCCATTAGCACCCTTCAACCTCAGCCTTGCCGTGTTACAAAGGAAAAAAACACCTTCGAAAGTCCGCGTAATTATTGTGAATAGCGCGCTCGCGGCATTGCGTCGCCGCTTATGCCAAAAAAACGCACCCAAGTGCAATTTTTTCATCTCATTTCTTTCGTTACTTCCTCGTCATTTTTGAGCAAAAACATTCGGGTGTGCCTACAACACTAAAAACAAGTCGTATCGCTCGCACGTACATACGTACGTTTGTATTTTTTGTTCGTTAAATTTAAAGATCATACGTACAATGGTCACCGTCATAGCAACGGCTTGTCAGCGTTAATCGCTTCTCGTATGTAAGTCGATTAGCACACAAATCTCGACGTTCAAGCCGACCACGAGATTTCGTGCTTAACTCAGACTTTTTTTTAGCAGAGACGCATTAACACCACGAATATTCCCAAATTATTCGAATATTAAACTCGATTCAAAATTCTTACGTGATTCAAATTGGAAATAAAATTTACGCGTTTAAAAAATTATCCCGAGTTCGACGGACTCGAAGGCCTCGGTCAAGCGCGGGCGCAACTTATTTCGAAGCTGAGAAACCAGTCTCGTTGAACGGAACGAGAGCGGTTCGCGGGAAATAAAAATATTGCCAGAAACGACCAGATGACTTTCGAAGCAATTATTCTCTCGACACTGTGCAAACTTCCGCGCAGGAATGGTTTACGTATCAGTTCTTTTTTTTTTAGCTGCTCACTCTGCGAAATCCTTCGGTACGATGGATTTACGCAAGTACTTCGACGCTGACTAAGAGCATCGTTTAAACTTGTCACGATCTTTTACACACTAAAGTTTGCAAACAATATAAATCGGAGGACTTTGCCCAAGATGATGATGTCTTTTTTCACTACTTGAGGTCTTCCATTGCCCCGTAATTGGCGAGAGACTTTTTAATCCTGAGAGCAGTCAATCTCGCTGCTGCGTTGTGGTACCAGCATTCCTTCATGACCTTGGACATTACTTGAAGGGCCTGAAAAACGACAATTATAAAAGGATGTTCGTAATTTTTTTAATACGACACGACATGTTGATAAATTACCTCGATAGATTGCCAGCGATTTGGTATCGATGGCCTTTGTCTATCGGTACAAACGACTTTTCGCATCTCTTCGATCGTCGGATCCGACGGTACGAGATCATAGAAAGGAAGCTGATACTCGTCGTGTATACCGCCGACGTTGCATCGCCTCGCTATTTCCCAGAGTATCAGACCGAGAGCGTAGACATCGGCTCTTTTGAATGAATCGAAATGATTCATATTTATCGCCTCTTCCAGGACCTTAAAGAAAATTAATGTCAACTGTGATTGACAAATAACGAATCGTCGAGTTATAAATTCCGGCTCCGACTTACCTCAGGGGCCATGTAACGCTTAGTGCCAACCCTGTTGTTCAATTGTATGTCAACAGTGTCGGTAATTACGTCGTGACGAACCGCGAGACCCAAATCACCGATGGCACAAGTGCCATTCGTCTTAACGAGAATATTCTTCGACTTCAGATCTCTGTGAGCTATCGCTGGTTTACCCTGAGTACCGACGATCTCCATGTGAAGATGAGCGAGACCCGTTGCCATCGAGAGCGCCATTCTTATCATTCCGTTCGTGTCCACCGTCGATCGGTTGAGATAATCGAACAGCGAGCCCTTCTCGTGATAATCCGTGATCAGCCACAGCTGCGTCCACGTGCCGTTATCTACGAGTTGAATAAATTATATAAATAACGAAAAAAATCACTCGAAACAAGAGAAATATCGTTTCTCGTACCTTTGTTGTCGGCAGCGATGAAACCGAGGATATTGTCGTGCCTCAGCATGACGGTCTGATAAATCTCAGCCTCGCGAAACCACGATCTCTCCTCGCGCGAACTGAATATCTTGACGGCGACGTTCTCGCCCCGCCAACGTCCACGCCATACCTCGCCAAATCGCCCTTTGCCGATTGTTTCGACGAGCTGAATTTGGCGAGCGATACTTCTCTGTACCAGAAGCGGCAGGCCTACTTGATATACGAAAGCATCGGAAATATAAAACAATTTCATTATTATTAATCATGTTAGAAATGATTGTTTTTTTTTCGTCAGACTACATACACCTAGATATCTCGATATCTTATAGAACAAGAACTCGACGATATTGAAATATTGATATTTTTTCTCGAAACGTGATCCAGATGTATGTAACGGATGGAAAAAAATAAATAAAATTTCAAGAATACTCGGACTGAACTTACCCGAACCACTGCCGCTCGTAGTCAATTCCAGCATATCTCTGATCGTCACCCCACCGAGTATCGGTCGATCCGGAGCTTCCAGGGAGTCGTCGGGAAAGTGCCTCGCGGGTCTTCTTCGTGTCATGTGAATGTGATAGACGACCATAACGACCACGCAAATGGCGCAAATCGGCAGCGCTATCGTCAAAGCCATTTTCCATGTCGCCCATGCCCCAACCCCTCCGCTTGATGTCACTTTTTCATCACACAAGTAATTCATCGTTACAACAGCGCTTCAATAGCCGGAGCAATCAGAATCAGAGCCACACAAAGCATCGACCTTGAATAACCAAGGAAAATTATAAGAAATGTTTCCAATGTTTTTTCAAGGCTGAGGCGAAAAATGGAGCTTGATCCTGACTCGGCGTTTTCACAGGTAGTAGCATGATAGCCTTGTTCCACAGTATAGAATACCCAGTCACAGAATACATGCGATACTTGAGAAGCGCAAAAAAGGCAGCCATGGCGCAAAAGAAGCTCGGGTCTAAAAAATGCGCGAGCGATGCAAAAAGAAAAAAAAAAGCTTGAAAAATAACCGAGCACCAAGAAACGTAAAAGCTGAGACATATTGTCCAGTGCAGAACACTGTCGTTGGCGCAATAACATCTGACAGAAAATATATAAGTGCGAATAAATATTATCAATATTGAATAAAAGGCTAACGCCCAAAAAAATCCATGCCCAAAAGTTTATAAATTTGTCGATTGCGAATTAGTGCAACGAGGAAATGGGATACCGGGAAATTGATATTGCCATTTGGCCATACTTTCACTGTAATCGATGAGTGAGAAAGTTTTTCCATTTTTGTTTCCAAACTCCAAACCGAGACGAAGACATTCGTGTCTCAGCTATCTTACCTGCGAGAAACACCCCTGGCGAGATTCGAGTACTTTGACTGACAAACGGGGATGCGATTAATTGGTTACTCATTGAGAACAGGAAAAAAAAACTGGAAACACAAAAGTTCTCAAGTTGTTAGTTATTTTCATGGTGGGTGGTTGAAAACTCGCGAAAAAATGGGAAATTCACGGTACGTGATAAGGAACCCCACTTGCGATTGCCTTCATTCGCGAGATACGAGGACGATGAATAACAAAATCCCAACAATGATGTTATGGTCCCGAGCTACGAATTGAGGTCCGATAATCGTAAAAGCGAGAGGCCGAGGATAGAAAACTTTCCATTCATTGGATCTCGCTCATTTCCATGATGAATAAATCGATCTGGTCTGCTCGTGAGATTAATGAACCAGCCAGAACATGTGGAATGATCCGATGAAATTGTTCATAACCCAAAGCTTGCACCATACGAATATATTGATACATCAATTTTGCACCAAAAACAAATCATGCTTATAAATTCAATAAATTCCCTTTTGAGTTATACCTCGAGAATGATCTGGAATTTTGTTTGCCAACCATCAGTGACAATATCATGAGAAATTTTGGGACCGCCAATGGACGAGACACGATGAAGAAGTTGATCGACGGTTTTTTGTTTTCTATAATGAAAATGTTCCTAGGGCCACAATGGCGAACGTACGAACGGAACGAGATTGTCTTTAATCCGCCGAGCTGTATAATTTCGTCGAAAAGAGAAATATCTGTGAATCTGTCGATAGTCCGGAGCAACGTTCGACTACCTCCGACTTTTCATCTTTATCAGTCGAGCTAAACAGTGAGCTTGCGGTAATTTTGACTTTCCGGTACTTCGTCCCGTATAACTCGTCTCGTTCGTAGTAAATGTTAGTCGTGCGTATCTCATGTTGTAGATAAAGGCTCGTAATTGACAAACTACTACACATCTTTCAGGCCGAGTGGAATCTCTCCTCTTGTATGATTGAGCGCAAACCCCAAGATCCGATAATTTCGAGATTCGCAGTCGCCGGTGGGCGTGGCCATACAATCATTCGACACTTGGTGACCTCCGATAAACTCGCGTCATGGACTTGTCTCTCAAATTTATACGTAAACTCGTATCGTTTTTTAGTTTTTTTTTCTTCTTTCATTCAAGATTTATCATTCGTATGCAACCGAAGATATGTCACTGCCGAGTGTTATTTACATTTACGTCAGCGAAACGCGAAAATCGCCTAGAGCGAAATATCCGATATCGCGATGATGGCAAGTGCAAAAAAGAACCGCGAGTTTTATCGAAACATTTATTATTATTCGTATAAAGCAAATTCGCGAGGTAGGTTTTTGTTTATCTCTTTCGACGCCAGCTCGGCGAAACCAGCTAAATCGACGAAAACACGGAAAAAAAATGAATTCGGTCTGATGACACGTCGATATTGTCAACGGGAGGGTCTGGATATGGACCACAATAAATATGATGGAGCTAGAGATAGTGTCGAGAGGGTGAACATAAGCACCGAACAATTGACAAAAGCGTCGATTCTATAAATTTCACGATATGTGATATTATAGCGATCCCTGCATAGTTGATGTGTGAGCAGGTGGAGAAGGCTGCGTGAGTACGATGTTTTTGTTTGTTTTCCTTGTTTTCGCTCGAAAATTGGTGCGTACCACGTGAAGAAGAATCTGCCATTATCTTAGAAGGAAAGAATGGCTGAAGATGACGATTGCAGTAATCGACGTTATCGCAACAGGCTACGACGAATTCGCCACCTCCTGGTTCTCGAAGGGTGTCATTCGTCGCACACCATACGGAGTATTCGGGCGCTGGGAAGAACTGCGTCTTAGCATAACACCTGAGAACAATTTCCTTCATCACGAGAAATATAATGATAAGATATTTTTCGATATCCAGATCGATCCAATGATCCTTCTAGATTAAAGGACAGTGGACTATTTCGTTCCTCGATCGAACGAGGACGAATGATTTTGTTTTTTTGTTTGCTTTGTTTTCCAAGCACAGAAAAATATATCATCGTGGATTAACTATGGAAGGGTAATATATTACATTGGAAAAATGGATAGATAGGACACAATTCAAAGTGCGCACACTCAATAGCCAAGTACTGAAAAGAAAAAGATATTGAGAATGATATTAGTTATATTGAAGCATGATTAATCAACTATAGTAAAGATATATATATATATATATATACAGACTAAGAAATAATATGCGATGTGATTTGTGGAAGGGAAACTTTAGTAAGTGTATATTCGAAATCTCGTCTCGTAAGGCGAAGCAAAATATTGCCAAGATTGTGTAGTTTATTAATTGTATATTCGAAATTATATGTGTGAGGATAGAGTGTAGGATCGTGCATTGCAAAAGCTATTGGAAAATAATGGGCAAAGTGTGTTGTAAATACAATGGGAGCTCGAAGTAGCCGAGGGTTATTTGTTCTCGCTATTCATGGTACAAGGCGATGGTGGAAATAATAATCGCAGACACCACAATCAAAAAAATTGCAAGTTCCTCTTCAGAGAAGAAAAATATATGTACACAATAAAAATCTACGGTTACGAGCTCGCCCCGTACTTTTTACGATAAGAAACTCTTTTCTGCCTGCAGAGATATAATACGACCAAGAGATAAATATATACATACACATTATAGTACTACTTGGGTTGCAAAGAATTCCGGTGAGATATATCACGCCTTCGCGAATATTAGATTTTGAAAGAGGACACCATTGAGATAAGAAAAGCAGCGAAGGTGGCAGACGGCCTTGCGACTGTGTACTACTGGTGAAAATTATTCACGAGTTTATTTCGGCATGTTGCAAAACGTTGCTAATTTGAACTGTGAATACTGATTTTCACGTGCGAATAAACCCATCGTAAATTAATCGTTTCAACATCGGTTTGAACAAATCGGAGAGGAATAGGGGCCTAGCTTTGCAGAGAAGGAAGGATGGAAGGGCGATGAATCGAAAGCAGAGTGAGAAACAGCGGAACATCCGAAGGTAATAGAGGACGATGACGATGATGATTGAAAAATATGAGCAGGGGAAAGGGACGTCGAGCGAACGAAAAATCGGTGCTAAAATTGACGAGAGTCCTTCGCGAGATTTTTATTTATCGAAGCACGAAGTAACACAAGTTATAAAAAATCCAACGCTCGTCGCTTCTTTTTCTAGTTGCATCTCGTATCTCCGATGCATTGACGTCATGCATGATTTATTCAAATTCAATCAAAGAGACCCGACCGTCGTCGTGTCCAACGTTTTTGTATTCGCTCGGAAAAGTTTTCCCCATTTTTTGTTCCTTCTAAATCATTGGAATATCTCGATAACGCGGCAAAGCGAGACTCCAAGTGCCCTCGGCCAGATATGAAAATCCATAAAATGCAAAATTCAACCAATATCGTTCGCTCGTTTGCATGACTAATTTTTCAAAGTTTATCGTTCAAGCTGAGCCAGTTATAAATCGTTGGATGATATCCTTGAACGTTCTCTATATTCCTGGTCAGCTCTCCACTTGGGAAAATATATTAACGCGCGCGATAAATTAATTATCTCGACGTAGGCGAGAGGACGTATCGCGAACGACCAGGGAGGAAAAGGATGATGATGATTTTTGGAGAGATAGTGCGAGTGCAGAAAAAAAAAAGAAACACGCAATCCAGCAGATCTACGATCGAGTTTGGTAATAATGTACACACTCGCGGTGTACGCGTGTGTCGCAGTGAGTGAGAAAAGAACAAAAAAGTGCGTGAGTGTAGAGACAGATCGAATAAGGCAGGCAGATAGTAGATTAGATATCGAGTGTAAAGAAAGTCATAACCGCTACGAGAAGTGCAAACGAAATATATCTTTTGTTTATTTTCTCTGCCACCTCCAGAGTGTATATTTTTGTTGTTGTTTATTTTTAAATATTTTTTACTTTGCCGTTTTGTTTGTACTGTTCAACTGTATTTTCCCAGGGCAACGGAGAACTGTACCTTCTCTGGTGCTAGGGTGCAGCTGGGGTTTCAGATCTCGATTGCAAAAATCTTCTTTGCAGCACTGGATGACAAATGTCGTGTTTATCGAGTCGCTCGTCATGCAGAAGATCAGCGGTTCGGGCTGGGACGACGACAGCTGTTTGTGCACGCACCTTCAAGCCCATTCGTACGATTCGAATGAAAATTCGTCAGATTTTGTTTGTTTTTGTTTTGTTTTAAGATTTTTTTTAAAATATTTTTTTACATGAATTAAAAAAGAAGACTAATAAAAAAAAACAGTCTAGATTCACGTAACCCAAAGTTTCATCGAAAATCGACTCGACCGATTAGACGCCCTTGTCGTGGCGATTATTTCAGCGAGATTGACGATTCCACACGAGTGATATTCGTGTGTTCCTGGTGTATATAAATTCGACGGGGTTCGTAATATTATGTTAATGGGAGGAGGATTATTCGTGTGAGAGATAAAGAGAAAAAATAAAAAAATGGTATGTCAAAAATATGACGCGAGTAAGAACTCAAGATAAAGGTGGAAAGGGGGAAAAAGAAAAAAAAATCAGTAGCGATAAAGGAAAAAGTAAAACTCGAACACCGTGCAGCGTAATTTTTTAAATATGAATACCTGCGTATTTTCGTAGTCTCTCTGTCTCTCTCTCTCTCTCTCTCTTGTCATTCGGTCTCTACGTTTTTTTGTTTATGTTTCTTAAAAAAAAATTTGTTTTTAATGAGAAATGGCCAAGCTCAAGAACAAAAAGGTTTCAAAACAAAGGTGGCAAAACATACTTACGCGAGTCTGCGGTAATTATCGAGATGAGGGGCAAAAAATACATGACGCCCAAGAGTAAAGAAACGAAAAAAAAAAAGAAAGAAAAAAAAACGACAAACGGAGATAAATACACGAGAAACGGGTGAGAGAAGAAGAAAAATTGTTCGGCCTCAAAGAGTGCGGTTAATAAACACTTGCTTTTCTTTTCTTTTCTTTTTTAACACCGTGACTCTACTGCTGTGTAAAACGGTTAATGAGTATTGTTGGAAGGTGTGGGAATCGAGTGTAAAACTTGTCTAATGTCGTTGCGTAACTTTTTCGTCTCGGTCTAGTTATTGTGTATATAATTAATTCGATAATTATTCTCTCTTATAGATCCATTAATAATGTCGATATTTATCATATATGAAAAGATATTTAAAAACGAGAGGGGAAAGAGGGTAAGAAAAGAAAAACGAAAGAAAACAAGGAATCGAGTTATTGTTGTTGTTGATTTGGTAATGCCGCACACACACATTGGTGGCCAAACCGTGTATACAATTTGACTTGTACCTTTCGGCGATTCGAGCGCCTCGGAAGATAGTAAACCCGGATTTAAATTCCGGTTGCAGTATTCTTTATCGCAGCATATTGTCGAAGGATGAGACCTCCGATCGCAGAAAAGGGGGGGCCCCGCCGGTGGGAACCACTTTCTTCGATCGAGACAGCTTTTTTTTATTTTTACAATACTTGAATTATTCCATATTTCCTTCTTTGCTCTAATCGCTAATGCTTTTCTTTTTATTCGAATGATAATAATACTCGATCTCAAGAACGCCTCATTGCCTCGAGATTAACTGGCGATAATTATTGTATGAAAAAAATCGCGCGAGTTTTTTTTTCTACCGGTAAAAAAAAACATCCAACGATGTTTATGTTTGGAATTATTTGTGAAAAACATTGATCGACGGCTGAATAAAAAACGCGAGGCACACCTTCTTGTAGCTTTTCAGGATTCCTTCGTGAATATGAACGATCATCCTCAAAGCGATTGATAGAACGTTTCTCACTCTATTGCACGTTTGCGGACGAAAATTCGCGAGTTGGCCAACACCCGCCGTTTTCGCGTTTGGGCCAATGTATCGAAGTTCGCGGGAGGTAACGAGGCTCGCGGGGGTTACCATCGCGACGAATCGGCACAGCAAAAAGAGACAGCGGGATTCTGACGAGCCTCGATCGTGGGAGCGTGCAAAATACGCGTTGAAAAAGAGAAAAAAAAACAAAGAAAAAAAAACAGCAGCGAAAAGAGAATAAAAAACTTGGCCTCATCGCTCGCTTCGCTCCTCGGAGCAATCGATCGCGACCAACTCATTTTAGCTAGCGAATATTGGCCCATAGAAAATATTGTATTAACCCGCAAACACGCGCTATATCGCACATAAGTTTACAAAAAAAAAGAATAAAAAAGGTGCGTTTATCAGCCGATCAAACAAAATTCGTATTCTCGCGATTCTTATCGAAACTTAATTTGCCAAACCGATCGAGGGCTTTTTTTCGGTTTAAAGCAACTTTGCATATTCGTCGAGCGCGAAAAAAAAAAGTATAACATTCGATGGTAATATGTAATGAAACAATAACTTTATGACGAATGGAGGAAGATTCGAGAATATTATAATGAAGAATTGATTGTTCTTCTTCGACTCACCGATAAGCGTGCGTGATTCCATCCTTGTCGAGATTCGTACTCGCGAAACAGAAGCCATCGGTCTCGCACGTGTAATTCGTCTCAACGCAGATATCACAATGACATTTGAGGCCTGAAATTTTGCGACAAAGTTTATTAACAAGTTTTTCTTGAAAATATTTGAATGCAACTATATTTGCGAAAATACAATATAGTCTCGGCTAGATATTTGGCTCATGTCGTGGCATTCGAGTCGATGAGAAAACGCAAAGAAATTGTCGTCAACGAGAGCTACAAAATGCCGGAGTGACTTTCGCGAGAGTCGAGGCGAAACGAGTTTAATCAAGTTATTAGGCCGTACACGCCCACGCATCATTGACCGTGCTATAGCATGTCGCACCGTAGCAAACTCTCGTTTTCGTCGCTTTCTTACGAGCTGCAAGATTACTCGACTAAGTAATGATACGAGCTAATCGTTATTAGTTCCTACCATACATTCCCTATAGCGATGACTTTTAATCCAGGCTCGTTATGGCGTGGACAAGTTCCATCTTGCCAAACAAGTCCTCGAATCATATTATAATTAATTAATTATTATAGATATTTCTGCGATTAATCGTTAATTATAATTTAATAATATTTTCCTTTGAATTTCATGAGTAAAACTGTGCCGAGAAGGGATTCTCGTCGTCAATAGCAAAATCATGGAATTTATAGTCGACGGTTTGAGGTAGTTGCGGAAATGCGCTAACAGTGAGATATGACGCGACGGTGTGTATATATTCTCATTATGTAAATACGAGCTAGCGCTATCGAGCAGCGAAAATTGCTTGGTGTCTGCAGAAATCACTCGAGTAACACGCGCTGTACGTACGTCAACGAAAAATTCGCGCCAGCAAGCAGCAGGTGGAAGTGGTGCTTGCAAACAAAATTTCTAAGTTCACCGTACGTGAAATTGCAACTGGATGTTGTTGAGAGAAACGAGGAAGTGGTTTCCTCGTTTGTTTTTATCGTTTCTCGTGAACGAAGCTTCGCGAAACGAGGGAAAATCGAGAGAAAGCCACGTGCGAAATGCAATTTGCATTTTTGCTTGATTTTTTGTTAGCTCGGAACTCGAAAGTTCGCTCGAGTCTGAGCGTTACAAATATTTTTCAGAAAATTATTAAGTTTTAGTAAACTGGAATAAACGTGGTCTCTACGATGACGTTTCTCTAAATAATATTTGACTCGATATCCGCGTGGGCCGTTAGAAAGATTGTAAAAATGAATCGGTGATCATACCATCAACGGGACAGAGGGTGTGAATAATTGAAAAGATCGCCAAGGCAATTATGCCCGCGGTCCCAATGCTCGTGACCCTTCTCATCCTCACTGACGATCCTTCGTGTTTTTTTTTTTTTGAGAAAAAAACAACGAAAAAAACAGAGTCGTGCTCGGGCCGATGGATCAGCAGGAACAACAGCGTCGTCGACCTGAGATCCCAAGTCGTCGACGTCCGCGAAGACGAAGGAAAGAAGACGCGCCACCAATCGACAGAGTCAATATCGTCATGTCGTCGTAGCGTCGACGAAACAGCCTGCCAATCGACGAAGAATCATCATATTGACTTAATATACATATACATATCATACATATACATATAGCTGTACTCGGTAATTAGTAGACAACTTTGGGCAGCAACAGCGATCTAACAATGATAAAAAAAAATAACGCGCATACCTATTTACGAAATGGCACACTTTGGAACGACGAATAAACAACGAACTGGACTCGTCGATTCTCCTTTTTCCTTATTTCTTTTTTTTCGTAGCTCCGTGTACCGAACTCGTGCGTTCTCACCCACTTCTTCGTGGTCGATGTCGCTGTAATTGCATTGGCAAATTTGACAACCGCTTCCTCGTTTGTTTGTTTAATATTTCGTTGGCGTTGTACCCCTCACATATTAACGGTATCTCCACGGGTGACAATTTCCTCTCGGTCCGAGCCCCCGAGAAGATGAAACAATATCGTTTTCTTTCTTTTTCGTTTATCCTTCCCAAAACATACACACACATATGCGTTTTCTCACTTTCTATCCCGCACTCACGTTCCGATCGATCGAAGCTTTTTCGCGCAGCGAACGGCTCTTTACTCTGACTCGAGCCTGTCCCTCGTTTTCTGTCTCTCTCCAACTTTTGCTACTACGCGGATGAAGCAACACTGTTGTGATTATTACGGTAATCGCGGAGAATAACGCGGAACTTTCGTCGAGATAAACTGGCTCGCAAATTCACCGTATAATCCTCGATCTTCACGGCAACAAGACGACGCCATTTTATACGCGCCGATAGAACCCACAGACTCTATATATGTATGTATATAATTCCCGAAAAACGAACAAAACTCAAGTTTCAACTGGTATGTATTCGCATATCGCGCAGCGCCACGTTATTTGTGTATGGCGTTCGCTATGCCGATCCTGGTTTCACTTGTTATATTCGTGCGCAATGTAAACGCACAATAGGCGCAAAAATCCTCGGAGAATACGAGCTACGGCAACAGTATCACGACATTCTTTTACTTCTATCGGCTTCTTGTGTATCTCGTAGGCAGCTCCTCCCTGGCACTAGGACAACTTGCGGCTCTCTTCTATATTAACTTTACGACAATTACAAAACGCATGATCGACAGAAGAGCAGTGGTTTATCGTTTCTACCTGCCTCTACTAAACCTTAATGATTCTTTACACGCCGCCATTACACTCACACACACGTACAACAATGACAGAACGGCGCATGTCCTAATGGTGGCGCCTCTAGCGACACGAAGAGGCGATTCCTTGGTCAGAGCCGTATATGCAAACTTTTGATCGGACGCATCCACAGTTTTCTTTTACTTTGCTATAAATTAACCTTATGGAATGAATTTACTTGTATTTACGATCTTTTTAATATACTTTGAAATCGATACGAACCGCATTCGAGTTATCACTTATAATTTCAATTTTGTGGTACATTCTTTAATCATAAAAAGACCAGTGACCGGGGAAGCCGATTGTATATGTACTTCACTGCCTATCGTTTCGCGAAGCGGGTGTCACGACCGATTGCGAAAGTCCCCGTGATAACTCGCAAAAAGATGAACCGAAACATGCGATGTTATTGTTGACGACGAATCCATTGATTGCGAAATAGATTTTGTAACAAACCTGAATCGCCTGTTACGCGGAGCAATGAACGGTACAATTAAGGGGGTAGGGAGAAGAAAGAGCTAAAGATAGTCACTCGGAAGGAGCATATTAATATTACTTTCTGTCGAGAATAAAACTTATATAAATTCTTTTCGCTCCTGTCATATTTGACGAGTCACCACTCGTGCCGCATTTAGTTTATGATAAAAGAGCTATTTCAACGGTAGATTGAGATTCCCTGTTGTGAAGCAACATTTGCTTCCGTGTATTCGAATAGTTTGCATTGTTTTATTTCTCAAACAATTATTAAGAGATCCAACGACGATTTGACCTCTGTATATATATAATTATGATTAGCACCACATTCATCTCCATAATAATCTCAAAAAATAGGATTTGATACTCGCCGCATTTACAATCGTGTATCATCGCATACACTATTTAGCGTTCGTAAATTTTCAATAAACATTGTTCAATGTTTGACGCTTCGATGATTGAACATAATACAAGTAAAATCAATGCCACACGTAATACTTTTGTCATTTTGATAAACCTCGAAAGTTTTCGTCTCAACTGCGAAACTCGGGAATATATAAATATTGTCATCGAGTCGTATTAGGACGATAAAAATGCAAATCTGGCATTGTCGAACGCGAGTACTTTGTTATCACATTGTGGTCACGTTGTTATTAAATTTGACTTACCCTTCAGGAATGTTCTTGAAGAATATTCGCGTATAAAATTTGCAATTGAATAAACTCGCGTTTGTCGTCTATCTTTCTGTTCTCTTTTTTTTTAAAAACGTAGGTAAACCGTGTTTTAAATTACCCTCGATCTTTCGACCATTTTCACGCTCGTGTCATATTGCTGAGTGATCAATCACACGCAAATTAATATATAAAATTATGTAGACCTTTTTTACCTACACAATCGGGATTCAAACCTGAGTTTGGCTACCCCACGCTCTCGATATTGCCGTTCTCGTCAGCATTTTTCCAATTGTCTGTACTATAAAACCGATCGATTGCAATCGATCGTGTTGAAGAATTTTTCTACCGTCGAATATGTAAGCGGGTTTCGTCATTTCTTTGTATATCCTTTTGTAATCCAATTCCTATTGTAAAAAAAAGTCACGATTAGTCATTTATAAAATAATAAATCATGACGTTGACACATATTTCGTTATATTACCATAAACTCGTCCCACTCAGTGCAGACCACTATCGCATGAGTGTTTCTCGTAGCGGAATAAGCATCGTTGTAAATGCTTATACGTTTTTTTAAGCTCGGCGATTCGGACACCGACAAGTCGCTCATAATTTGCGCCTCTTCCACCTGGACAATGAATCAAACAACGAATACGATTGTAATTCGAGTCGAAAGCGACGAGTCTTGTATCTCGCAACGAAATTCGATACGAGCAACTTACCTTGGGATCGTAAATGTGCAAAACAGCGCCCTCGTCGAGAAGCGTCTTGGCAACGTGAATAGCCGGTGATTCTCTAGTATCACCGGTATTCTTTTTAAATGCAAAACCGAGCATGGCTATATGCTTGTCGGTCACCGTATTGAATAACGATTCGACAACTTTTGCTGAGAAACGTGATTTCTGATATTCATTCATGTCGATCACTTGTTGCCAGTATGCAGCAACTTCCGGTAAATTGAGTCCCTCGCAGATATAAACGAGATTAAGAATGTCCTTTTGGAAGCATGAACCACCAAAACCGACCGATGCTTGAAGAAACTTTGAGCCTATTCGAGAATCTAGACCAACGGCACGCGCGACTTCGGAAACGTCCGCACCTGTCGCTTCGCAAACGGCCGACAATGAATTTATGCTCGATATACGCTGAGCCAAAAACGCGTTGGCAGCCTGAAACACGGCAAAATCCCGGATTAATTATGTATACGGGCGAACTGCTTTTGAAAGATGTACAATTTATAAATAGACCGGGTAATGATAATTCAGAAAGAATACCAATTTCGAGAGTTCCGAGCTCCACGTATTCGTCGTCAGAATATTTGCCCTTGGTATCCAATGCTCGTAAACTTTGCACAGTTCCTCTATCGCGGCATGACCACCTGGGGAATCTTCACCACCGATTAGAACACGATCGGCGTTCAATAGATCCTCAATGGCTGTGCCCTCAGCTAGAAATTCCGGATTCGAGAGAATCTAGAAAAAAAATTAATTTGTGAAATATTGTCACATTACTATATTTATTATATTACCATTATTGCTTTGTTATTCTCATATTGTTATTTTATATATCGCACGATGTAATTATTTTTTGCCATAGCTGTATTTCTAAAAAAGTCAAGTACTAGCGAAACAACTGTGAATATAAAAGAACGACTGGTGCATATAGTTTACATAAAAAAGACTACTACCAATATTAGTAGATATAATATTTGCCACACGTGTCACAATCGCGATGAGTTTGCGGCGACCTGCGCACTAGGCACATGTTAAGCAAAAAAACTGTAATGGCGAAACGGTGTTTAAACTCGACCTCGCGCGTGAAATATTCGCTATTAACGATTAGATAGGCAAAGAACTTGCTAGATATACAACTCGTAAACTTCGAAGATAAATACGAAAGCAAATTATTTTCTGTACACCCTGTTATTTTATTTTACCTGATAGGAAACACCGGGTTTGTGATTCGCTCGCAAAATATCCATTATACGCTCAGCAGCTCGAACGGGCACGGTGCTCTTTTCGACCACGATTTTATCGCTGGTCGCTATCTCGGCAATCATTCGCGCTGCGCTCTCGACGTATTTAAGATCAGCTGCTCTGCCTTTTCCATTCCCAAAAGTTTTCGTCGGTGTGTTGACGGAAATGAAAATTAGATCGGCCTCGCTAATCGCAGTCTCGATGTCCGTGGAGAAGAATAAATTTTTGCCACGACATTTTTCAACCACTTCGTCGAGGCTCGGTTCGTAGATCGGCAACTTTTCCGAATTCCACTGGGCTATTCGCTCTTTGCTCTTATCGACAACCGTCACTTGTATATCCGGACATTTGAGCGCTATCACACTACACGTCGGTCCACCGACGTAACCAGCGCCGATGCCACATATCTTTTTTATTGTCATTCTGATCGATCAAGCCTTTTCCCTTGTTATTTTATTAAGAACGTTATATCCTCCAGGGATGATATTGTATCTAGAGAAACATAAAATATCATAAGTTATTATTAAGTCTGATATCAAAAAGTTTCAAATTAGGCCTTCCGTTCGTTTATCTACGAATGATAACGAGATATAATGCTCGACCTCATTGTATTTGGGGACCTATAAGGACTGCTATTTATTTCAATTTTTTTTTTTTTTCGAACAAGCGCATCTATTTAAAGACCGGATGTTCTCGTTTTCTACGGCACAGTGCTAGAACAAGATTTTCTGTTTGAAATTTTGCTTCAATGAAATCTTCCTATTTAATTTTTTGTTTCCATTCGCTACAATTATTGCATAGAATCCTTGAAGATACCCATCGCTATGAGTCAAGGTACTTACGGTATCTTGATGCAATAAATTTTTCTACGTCTTCGATATAAGTCTATGTGCATATTGAAGGCAAAATAAACATCGCGAGGCGCTAATACCTGCATGACAAGTACTGACAATCGCAATGCACAGGTGTACCGAGCATTTCGCAACTTGATGATGAGCATCAGAGGTAATAACTTATGAATCTCAAACGTTAAGTATCGTTAAATGTTCCATCGGTATTTCTTGTACGAGTCCGCATTTGCAATGCTTTACTGTGTGCTAAGTTTTTGTTGAAACATTTTGCTGTTGTTGAAGAAGGGAATTATTCTCAAAAACAGTATTTTTTGGACTACTTGCATATTTTTTATCATATAAAAGTAATCGGGATAAAAAGAAAGCATATTTAAAGGCGAAATCAAGTCTGGTAGTAAAGGAGTTGATTTATGATAGGCTGACGTGTTTATTATACCCAGCACGGTATTTTTAAATTTAGATCACACAGTAGGTCTCGATCGTGGTTGATCATTAGAACACATCGAAAAAAATTCCGACGTCCAAAAAGAACATTGTGCAAAGATTCTTTGGATAGATGCTTCGGTTGACGTAAATCAAAGTAATTTTGATTGTAGCAACAACAATGAATGGTTTTACTTGTGTTCCGTTCAAACGATGAAACATTTGACATTCATCTATTATGACAATAATTCACGAAACATTGCAATTCCGGCAACTCAGCGTGCACCCTACGATCGATCTCTATGACCACACCAAGCTTCTCTATTCGCTTATAAAAATCCAAATTGCATTTTCCGAACTGTGTTCAGTCATTCCGGCCTATTACTGCCGTGAATTCAATTTCAATGTTTGATTGAATTTTCACTTGCCTTAATGATGCACTTTAAGATATCTCCGAACTCGCGGATGATCTGTCAACGCTTGTCCCTATCGTTCTATCGTTAGGGACTTTGCGGTGAAGCCCCGATGAAGCGATTGCTAATTACGTGTTTTTCGCCGACATCGATACGAGTAATAACTTTCTCGTCTCCACCGTGATCGCCTTTTTTTGGTTCTTTCAAAGTCGTTTGAACATATAGAGGTATAGAAAAAACGAAAAGGGAGTAAAATAGCGATGCGCTATGAAATCTGAAAGGCGAAAAACACTGACCCATCCACATTGAGAGCCCGTTGCAAACTGAATCGTGTGGATCGTGTGAATGGTGTGAATAGATGCATGGCGACAGGCGACAACGTCGGACAAGCCCCGCAAAACGTGACAACGTTGCGCGACCGTCGCGATACTTTCGGTAGTATCGGGTACTATAATCTATATGTGCATATGTACATTCATGTGTGTGCATCATCATAGATGCAAGCGCCATTCTTATGAACAAGATGTTCTTTTGTTACATTCAGTAGAGCACGTTTTGAAACAACGTATGTATTTTATGCTGCTATGAACATATGAAATTTTTATCAAATGTTACTGAACGCTTATATTATAAGATAGGCGACTGCAACTTCTTGAGATCCTTGAGTAAACATCGTCCTATCTCAAGGCCAGAGAGTTTCGTGCTCGACCCATCAAATATTGAACATCCTTCGCACGTTATCCATGCTGCTGGCTCACACTATGATCACCATACCGCATTGTCCGGTCTATAGAGAAAGTTATGGATTTATTATTTACCATAAGTGAAATAACAATTGATGATGCATTTGAGTCTAGCGCTGTGGGCGCCATTTGTAAAGGTCGCGGTCGGTCTCGCACCTCAATAATTGTATTTCATGACTTTTCCACCGCCGTTCTAGGGCGCTGCTTTACGGACACGTTTGTTTTGCGGTTCAGTAATGTTGATGTGTTTTCGATGTTTTATGGTGTAGACCTGCATCCCGGCGTGATTACCGGGTTTTTGGTCCGATATGATATTAGAAATATACTTTAAGTGTTTATAGTGTTAAATATTCATTCATAAAGTGAACGAATAATTAGTGATTGAATCGTCATTCGATGATGCACCGGAGTATCGAAATTACCGTGGATTGGATTATCAAAAACTAATCGTAGAAAACACGCAGTAGAAATGAAGCTGGTGAAGCCAAATTGGGTTAGCCACGATGGTTCGTATACACAATTGTCGTTTCTCTTTCATAGTTCAGTACATCAAAAGAATTCGCGGTGTTACTAACAATTTTGAAATTTCTGATCAGATAATCCGATATTTTCGGTGGATATACATCCTGATGGAAAGAAATTCGCCACAGGAGGCCAAGGTAAGCAAAAACCATGAGACAATGCTTTAAAAAGTTTGTCTTAGATATCCCATAGTTATGACTTTCAACTTTTGTAAATATAATTATCGGTCGTGATTTGTTTTCTAATAATTAAAAGCATAAATGTCTTTACATTCTTGGTGTTATTTTGAATTCTTAGGGGGTGATTCTGGGAGAGTAGTAATATGGAGCATGGAGCCCATAAAAAACGAGGCTGCCGAACTTGACGATAAGGTCCCGAAAATGCTCTGCCAGCTGGACAATCATCTTGGTATGCAAAACAATAATTTTCTTATCATTTACTATTTTCGTGTCAACAACATATATCTCTCATCTTTTTACAACCGTTTCCCTATATATTTGAAATTAATTGCTTTATCACAATATGGTTTTCATATCGGCACGAGAAAAGATGAGAATAGACTCAAAATCAGGCCAGGAATAACAAAATTATGATCCTATAGCCTGCGTAAATTGTGTGAGATGGAGCAGCGGTGGTTTGCTAGCCTCTGGAGGCGACGACAAACTCATAATGATTTGGCGATTGGCGGGTGGAGCCGGTGGTAGTTCGATATTTGGCGGAAAAGCTGGTGTCGAGACATGGCGCTGCATAGCGACTTTACGCTCTCACGACGGTGATGTTCTCGATCTTGCTTGGGCGCCGCATAGTCCCTGGTTGGCTTCAGCATCCGTCGACAACAGTGTCATCGTCTGGGATGCTTCAAAATTTCCGGCAATTGTAGCTGTTCTGAAGGGTCATACGGGGCTTGTAAAGGGAATTACTTGGGATCCTGTCGGCAAATATCTTGCCTCACAGTCGGACGACAAGACTCTTCGTGTCTGGCGAACGACCGATTGGGCCGAAGCTGCGCTGATATCAGACCCCTTTGACGAGTGCGGTGGTACGACCCATGTTTTGAGGCTCTCGTGGAGTCCGGACGGTCAGTATCTTGTATCCGCACATGCGATGAACGGTGGTGGACCAACCGCACAGATAATCGAGCGAGATGGCTGGACACAGGACAAGGATTTCGTCGGTCATCGGAAAGCCGTGACCTGCGTGCGTTTCAATGGCAACATATTGCAAAAGAAGCAGCCCGGTGTATCAAAACCACAACAGTATTGTTGCGTAGCAATAGGCTCGCGCGATCGTTCACTCTCGGTCTGGCTGACATCCCTCAAACGACCTCTTGTCGTCATTCACGAGCTGTTCACACATTCCGTGCTAGACGCGAGTTGGTCACCCTGTGGGTTGAGACTCGCCGCATGTTCGTGGGATGGTTCGGTCGTTTTTATAGAATTTACTCAGCAAGAATTGGGACAACCTCTCGATCCTGCTGAGCAGAGTATTCTTCACGAGCGTCTGTACGGGAAACCTCTCGTTCAGGGTGGCTGTACGGTGATGGAAGCCCCAGAATTGTTAAATCTAAAACCACCTGCGCCAGTGACTCAGACAACTCCAACTGCACAACAGCAACCTGTTTCCAATAACGTCACTACCCCGGCAACTCCGCCAGCCTCGAGCACACCTGTAAAAGGTCCCATAAACAAACAAATTGAGACCAAGACGTCGGATGGTCGAAGAAGAATCACACCGATGTTCATTCCTGCTCCGCCGGACACGATGGACGCTTCTATAGGCAGTGGTCCCACGTTTGCCAGCACCTCTCAGACCAAGAGTTCTATAATTATTGAAAAACGCGACGACGTGGTTCGTCCCAATGTCTCATCCTCCGTAAATGCCGCATCAACGAATTCTCCAGCTACGACTTTAACACTCAAACGTCGTGAACAAACGACACCGAAGCAACATCACGCTTCTCACAACAAAAGACCAAAAGTCGTTGCTGACAGAAGCGGGAGCCATTCGGTATTACCTGCGCTAAAACCCTCAAGTTCGTTATCGCAGCAAGCTGGTCATTATGCTGTCACAGTGACGAGCAGTCACAGTTTGGCACATCTGCAAGTATTTCGAGGTACGGACGCAGAACCAACGTGGGATTTGTATTTGGGCTATAGCGCCGTTGCTCTAGCAGCTTCCCCGGCGGTTATTGCTGTTGGGCTTGAGGACGGGAGTGTTCATACGTTTCATCCGGCAAAAGGATCGAGACCCGCTCCGCCTCTCGCGCCACCCGCACCTTTAGCCAAAATACATGCTGTCGGCAATGCGGTAAAGATTCTTTTTTCAATAGGAAATCAATGTTTTTTCATCTGTGCTACGGACATATCCATTATCATCTTCTTCAGGTGATGGTCATATCGTGTTGCGGCGCCGTGCGCGTTTGGGAAATTGGTAACACATGTCGTCTCATAGTTTCGACGTCGGCTAGTCACTTGGCAGCACCCGGAGCATCCTTGCTGTCATGTACATTGTACAATGGGATGCCTCATTTGGCCTTCACGAATGCTCGAGCGTACATTTATCACAAAGAGATGGGTACGTAGTTTTCTCTTTTATGTATTCGTTTTCAGTCGTCTCCTCCCGAGGTTGCTGCAAATAACTTTCAAACGGTTGATCAGGTACGTGGCTATTGATCGGGGACAGTCAAGATCCGGTATGGCGTTGGTCCTCTCAGAATGCCTCCATAGTAACAGGAGGTAGAGGACCGAGAGGGCCGCTATCGTCGTTGCAGGAAGCCCTCCAGAGAACCGCTGGTAGCAGTTTGCCAAATCCAAGACCACCCCACAGTGCACCAAGCGTTGTTTCTTATCTAGAACAACAGTTGTTAGCTTCAAAAGCCCTCGGAAGTTCCCAAGAATTCGTTCATTGGCTCATGGCGCTCGTCTCGTTTCTGCTGACCCAAGACGGTTTGGAAAAACGTCTGAGAATAATTCTCGATGATCTCATGGGACCGAGTCACGGGACAGCAAATAAAAGCATCTGGGATCCATTGATCTTGGGGATAAAAAAGCACAAACTCTTGAACGACGTATTAGGTGTTATAGGCGGTCATTTGAGGTGGCAAAGATTGTACCTCGAGTACTCCGAGCAATTGATCGCGCTCAAGAATCAAAACAATCAGATATAGTAATACTGTTCCATCAGTGAATAATCATCGTACAATGATGACAATTTATATTTTCATTATCTGTATATTAATGAAGGAAAGCTAAGAAAAAGAATGAAATCAAGAGAAACAATACTGAAGACTGTACAAATTTTGATATATTATACGCTGTGTGATAATTGAAATAAATTATTGTTAAGTACGGTGATTACGATTATTACCACCGAACAAATGACTTGAGACGCGAATGCTCGAATTAATTTTTGTATCTGCAACGATGAAATGTAGATGCCTCATTAAATGTACATTGTGGTAAAGAACCAATATTTCGTATGTAAATGAATACACGTTGTTTTTTTAATGGTGTTCATAGCAATATATTTTAATATTGATGAATTGATATATATTCCATTATAAGCTCTTTATATAAAAATACACAACGAAGCTCACTGTGCAATAAGCGAGAAAATTTCGTAAATTATGAAGCGTATGAAGTAGCGGTCATTTTTTTTTAGATATCTAGATATATATAACATATATGTTCGTACGTCGCCAGGACATATAGAAAAAACCTGTGCGCTATATTGTATTATCGTATTCGTTCGGAATCACTTGAATCATTTTTGTCCGTGTCACACTCGGACTTGATATCTGATTTTTCTTTCATTTGTTCGTTTCGGTTTTAATTGTCGTAGCAACAACAGTTGACTGCTATAAATAATGTTTCTCGTAATATTCGGAGATACGGCGAATCGATTTTTCGGAGGTTCCACACTCCAAAAAAGCAAAATTCAACGAGTATTATAAACAAGGGAAGATATAAAAAAATAATGTGGGTTACAAGTTATCCGCCAGATTCCTGGTAGTTTGCATCGAGCAAACTTAGGAACATCTACGACAAAGTGTCGTTTAATTGATTCTTGCAAAAAAACAAAGGCGTTGCCCAGAACAGCTCTCCGCTTGCCCAATGTCACCGTAGTTCAATGGAAAAAAAACCTAGCGATACACATCGACAGATCGATTCGATATTGCACAATGATGAGCATTCGTAATATGGAGAACAAAATAATAATAATAAATTAGGACAGTGGTCGAAGGAGCCAAGGTTTGGTCGGTTATCTATAATAATAATATTATATGTACAAAATACACGCCATGTAGCGAGACGGTTTAACTCGACTGAATGGGAAAAAAAAGTGAGGATGTAGGCCAACGCAGGATCGTAAAGGAAAGCGCATAAGCGCCCGTTGTTTCAGTTTGATTGCTTCGCTTTTTTCTTCGACGAAGGCGTTACATTTCCAACTGTAGTCGAGTAGGTCGGGGAATATGTTACTAGTTCTGTTAGTTTTTTTTTTACACGGTTCGCTTACAGCGGCGGTGGCCCATTAGGATAATCGACCATCGGCGTGAAGGTCCTCGCCAAACTGTTAGACAGCATACAGCTGTAATCATCCTCGGCAGTCGGTACGAGAGAAGCAACGCCAAGCAACAGTAGCATTAACGCCTGAATCGGAAGGGAAGCCCGTAATACTCTGCCCAGAAAGCGATATCCACGCGCTAATACCCTTCGATCGCTCTCGTCACCACTGCAACAAACGGATTGAGAGCATCTTATCAGTATTTCATTGCTTTTTGTGTATAATGCGGCGAAGTTAAGAATTTTATTTTCTATATTATGGAAAAAAAAGTCCATGAATACGTTAAATTATTCAGGGGGAAAAGTGTAACATACTCTGAGGTAGATGCGTCGTGGGCTTGATCCATTCTGGACCCTGCTCCGTCTAGTAGCTGTAATTCAGCAAAAGAAAAAACACAAACCATAAGGTATACGGGTGCAAGTGTCGTGTTCGCTACTCTCTATTATACGTATATATTTCAGCGAGACGCATGAATTCCGAACAAGTATTTAGATTAATTAATTTCATACTTTTCATATTTTGTCAAAAAACGTCCGGATTTCAAAGCGTTCAGCGGTTCAACCACGTGGCTCTAACAACAGTGCTTTCTATCATATTACTACGAAGTATTTATCTTATTTCGTATCGAATTACGATTTCAATCCAATTTGTGAAATCGCTTTTTACGGTGAACTTACGTCGTGAGATAGAGAAGCGAGGGATGAAGAAGTAGCGGCTAGACCAACGTCTTTCGGATCCAGTCCGAGCGCCGCGCCTAGCTTGAGCGCGTAAATGCCGGTCAGTCTGCGTAAAGACTGTAATCTGAGTCTGAGTTCTTGAAGACGATTACGAGTCTCACCGTGCTCTTCCAGCAAGTGATTCGCCGCTTCCTGGAGCGACAAGACGCGAGGTTCGCATCGTTCTAAATCACTTCGCAATTCTCTGAAAATATGAAAATTTCTTTTATCAAGAACGTCCCTTAAAAATCTCGGTGGGGAAAAATAGTCGCCGATTTAACGTCTGCTCACCGGAATTTGTTATATTTGGCCTGAATAACAGCTATGTCTTCGGTCAAGTCAATAGGCTCGCTCGCTCTTATCGTGAGTTCGGTTTTCTCCAACCAAGCCAGCAGTTCCTCGACTATACGATGAAACTGTTGATTTCCCATGAGTGCAGACTGCAGAGTGGTCTGCCATGTGCCCGCAGAATGGCAAACTCTCTCCCATCGTGAATTCGCTGTACCGAGTCGCCGGCGAAGGTCCTGGGCGCGGTCGTTGTCCTCCGTGTGATCAGCCAGATGAGTCCCAACGATGTTCAGACTAACGACGATACTCTTGTGGCTATCGAGATCGAGAAGAAATTCACGATGATCTTGAATGATATCCTCCAGTTCTTCGATTTCGCTCGGTGGTGAGTGTTGCTCGCTCTGCGTTCCTTCGGCAAATTCGAGCCACTTTTCCAAACGCCACAGATCTATGTCCAGCTGTGCCCAGTTACGATTTGAGCATAACGGACAGGTCAATCGTCCACCGTCGCTATTTAAGAAATTAAAAGCAATGCTATTAGAACACGAAGTTGGTCGAAATGGAAGAAATGATTTAAATTATTTTGGTAAAAGAAAAACCAAAGCCAAGTTGTAGTGTATTAGTAGAGGCGGGTGGAAAACTCACTGTTCACAAGGCAGAGAATAAGCTTCGATTAGTGGCGATCTGCGGAGATAAGAAATTAGGGCGCCTTGATTACAGGTTGAAAGAAGAAAATCGCATTCGTTCAATTAATCAATAGAGATATGCAAATATTAGAAATCGATGTAGTAAGAAATATACTGATAATGCAATTTTTGTATACAACTAACCTAACGTCTCTGATCTGTTGTTCACGAATTCTCGCTCGAGCAAGAAGACTCTCATATCGTGCTACCAGTTTCGATACTTCCGTCGTTTTCGCCGCTTCTTTGCTCATCTTTCCGTCTTGCACGAGCAAGGAATGCAAATGTCGAGCCAGCTCAATTGCGGATTGGCAACTTGCGATTAGTTTGGCCTGTAAATTCCGTAAATCATTAAAATCCACGAATTTTCTTCAAAGAATTAATAAAATGATTAAAACTTACAATATTTTTGGCAGAAGAGTTGAGTCCACTCCCAGGCGTAGGTTCGGGCTCGATCGCCGTTTCCAGTGCGTCGAGTGCATTTCTACACTCGGCAAGTGCCGATTCAAGTTCCATCCTGTAGGCATCGCAGGAGGTCATCCTTACGAGCCTCGGCAGTGTATCAACCTGAACCGCCGAGTCTTGTTCGAACTTGAGCGTTTCTACCTGCACGGCCTCGTCAACTTCATTACGCTGACAACGAGCTTCTAGATCAATTCTCAAGTTTGTAACGCGAGAGTTGATATCTTGCCAAAGTAACTGGTATTCGTCGACGAGTTCCTGAATCGCTCCCACATCATCAGCGTGACATTCTTGCATAACGATGAGTCCCAGTTCGTCGGCTCTCTGCAGAATCTTGTTCTGCACGGTCAATTCCTCCTCGATGCCGGCAACCTGCTGAAGTCTTCTTCTCGGTGACGCTTTTTCCTCGGGTGTCGTCAGATGTTGAACCTGCGTAAGCCGAACGTCGACCTGCGTTAGGCCGACGACAGCCGCGCCATGAGCAGTGATAAACTCTCGATACGCCTTCTGTTCTCTTTGTATCGATGCGAGAATCGAATTAGCGCGAGGTTTCAATGCTTTCCACCGTTCGATGCACTCCCGCACGTCGGCCGTAAGATTCTTAAGATTCTCGGGTTCTAAGCCACCTTTGGCCAAACGCCCGTAGCTCTGTTCGATAATCTGAAGCGCTGCCCTGTGCGCCTCAATATCCTTCAGAACACTTCTCGTCCTCGTCAGCGTTTGTTCCGTATCTTCTTTCGAGATCTTCTCGAGACTCTCCTCCAGCCCGTGCAACGATTCTTCCATCTCCTCGACCCATTTTTCTTGCTCTCCTTTGATCTTATCCAATTCCTGTAACAGCTTCCACGACATCATAATTTTTCGCTTACGCTCCGCCGAACGGACGCACGTCGCTTTCCATCTCCTCTCTAGACCCTCCATTCCTATTTTTATCGCTTCCGTGTCGAAGGAAGCTTTCCACGCGTCACAATCGTTGAGTAGAATTTCACAGAGATTTAACACTTCCCCGATATTGCCACTCTCGGCTTCAATGTCTTTTTGAAGGGAATCGTGATCTTTTAGATTGTCATCGATCGAATTCTGAGTTTTCTCCGCGACGATCGTTGGCTGAGAAAGTCGGAGCTCAACTCCGCCGAGCCAGCTTCGTATCTCGGCTATTCTCTTCTCGAGCGAGCTCATCGTGTGCATGAGATCAACGAGTTTGTTAGCGCGTGCTCTTCCAGCCGTCATCAAACGACTCCATCTCTCGTTGATCTCGTTCAACGATTTTTCCACGTCCTCTCGCTCCTCGTGCTCGGCAACGTCAATCAGTTGCTGTCCGGTTGTCTGTAACCACTCGAGTTCGCGCTGTTTCAGTGCCATCTCCGCTTGCAGCTCGGACTCGAGACGCTTCAACGTCTCCTCCGGTTCTTCGAGACTAGGCGTCTCGTCGCAACTGTGAATTCGATTCTCGGCGTCTTGAAGCCAAACGAGCAGCCTCGCTAGTCGAGCATCCCATCTGCTACGCATGGAACAACGCTCGGCGAGCTTGTAAAACAAGAGGGCGAGTTGATGGTCGAGATCGCCGTGTTCTTGCCAAAGCAGGGAACTCTTCTGATTCAAGGATTTCATGTCAGATGGACTTAGGCATTCTCTGAGCTGTTCCGTCGTAACTCCAAGATTTTCGAGCTCGGTGGTCGTAACCAGTAGTCTCGTCTTGAGCTCCTGAAGAGAATCCAATTGTCGTCGTGTTTGCACGATACTCGCGGGTGAAGCGTGAAAGGCGTCGCTGATCGTTCGACTAACTTGCTGAAACGTCGCCTTTATACTCGCCGTTTGATCGACGTGTTTAGCATTCAATTTTCTTATTCTTAGCAGAAAATCTTTCCACGTTTCTAGACTAGCGCGAAGATTCGTTATACGCTGGGTATTAGCCGCGTGTTCCATGCGTATCGAAACGGCGAGGGCTTCCTCACAATCGATCAAGAGGGATTCTTGTTGGCTCGTGAGTGATTCTATCTGGGCCTCGCCGTTCGGTACTTTGTCCAAGAGTGATTCGATCCTCGAGAGAATCTTGTCGAGCGTTCGTATGTGTATAAAACGCAACTGCAGTCTGCTTCGTTCTCTCTCGATATCCTTGAGCCAGGTGAGAAGTTTGGTTTGATCGAGTCTGTATCGGTCCCAGGAGGCGAGTCTGTCGCGTACAGCCGCGTGTCTTTCCATGATTCTCGCCAGTGTTTCATTATGAAGATTCGTGAGTACGTTAAATTGCTCGGCGACCGAAAGATCTCGTCCTTTCTCCGCACGAATCGAGAGTATGAGATTCTCCTGATCGGTGAGTAAATTCTTGTGCACCTCGCAGAGATTTCGATGCTCCGAGAGTCCATTGTAATCGGCCGGTACGTCGTTCGACAAAAATTCTTGAACGTGCCCGAGATACTCCTGCCAAAGACGCAAAGCGGCGGAAACATCCTCGGATCTCACGAGACGAGCTGACAAACGATGATACTGCTGGAATGTTTCGCGAAATACGCGTTGCCATAATTGCAAAACCTCGACGACCGATGTTTCCTGTGGCACGACTTCGAGAGCACGATCCTTGATTGATTGCAACTGCGGTTCCGTGCGAGTCAGTGCCAACAAATGATTTCGCAGCAGGTTGAGCTGTTCCTTCGATTCCCCTTGACCAACGGTGGTTAGACTCTGAATTGAAATTTATCACGTATAGTAAGAATATCATTTTTTCTTTTTCAATTCTCACCTATCCTAGTGTACATGGATAACACAATAATACGACAGCGACTGGTTAAAGCACAAAATCACCAGCGCTGCCGGAATACCGAAATGCATTTAAATTTAATCGTAGGCTTTATCTGCCAGCGTAATCGAGGTTTCCTCGCGATTCTATAGACTGGGTAGTAGTAGTAAAATACACGAGGCGAGGCAAATCCTATTGGGAATATACAAAACTAGACACGTGTGTATTATACGGTTCTCTAGCTCGAAATTCGACTTGGAAAGTTTGAATCAAAGTAGTTGTAAGCGTCGAGCCTCCGGAGCAAGCAAGCAAGCTAAACCGTGGCTGGGCCATTCAGCTGTTGCGGATTTCGTGACTAATGTAATTGCCGTTGGGTAAGCCCTTCGACCTTGACACAACAAATTGTTTCGAAACTACAATTAAAATATATCGCTCGTGCGAGGATGATTGAGCTGTGCCAAGCACCGCGGTGTGTGAGCTCACCTCCCCGAGGAAACCCTCGAGTTACGAAGACCGAGTTAGAGACGACGTGTTCTCTGTGTACACTAGGTGTACGTGAATAAAGAGATATACACGGATCGAAGAATCGAATCCTTGAGAGTCATTCGCCCTGTTGGATAGAAACGAGACTTGGATTAAATAAGTGATTTTTGGACTCACTTGCTGGACGGAATCCAGGAAATTCTTCGTCTGACAGAGGTCGCCACGTGCAAGTTCCTGATTAAGAGCCCTGGCATCGGCCGTATCGGCGAGGGTCGACAGAGACTCACGAACATCCTCCAGACGACGACCAAGAGCCTCGACCTCGCATTGTAGGGGTCCACCCGCGTCGAGACCGACGTCCGATGCAATTTGAGCCACGAGACCACGCAGTTCGGCCAATCGTTCTTTATGCTCGGCTAGAGTTTCCTCGCAAACCTGAAACGCGACCAATATTTTCATATTATTATTCCTGTAAACTCTTGGACTTTTCATTCCATTCCTTTTTTCTTTACAGTAAGCAACCAAGTCGATCTATAATTATTTTTTACCTAATTTATATTCTATACTTATGAAAATTTTATCATAAAAGTGCCATCCAGAGTTTCAATAGTTTTTTCGTTAAAGTTCATTCGATGATGCCTGCTAGCTACGGGCCTAGAGATCGGTGAAAAGCTCTCGTAGCAACAGAGTTTAGGTATGTCCAATTCCAAGGGAAAAGCTGAGGACGCGTGAACCGCGACCGGGCTGACTCTGTTATAGCCCACTTTGAGTACCTAACGCTCTCGCGAATACGTGTGTACATTATGCTACAGCGATGCGGTATTTATAGATCTACACGGCATTCCCTCTCTGTACCGTCTGCGAACGGGCATAATTCACACTCGAACTTAAGCCTCCATTATTTCTTTTTTTTTTTATATTCCTTTCTGCTTCTCCACGTTCATTTCATTCCATTTCCTTGGCTGCGATCCGTGAATTCGTGTAATTCAGCTTGCAATTCTGAACCGCCTAACACCTCGTTTTCTGTAACTTCCATCGAAATTGACATTCTTTCCTTTCAATTTTTGAGAAACGAACGCCCATACCTCGGTAAACGAACGAACAGCCTGAGTCGTATCAACCCGGTGTCTGCGCTCGCTATCCTCTTTATCGTCCTGACTAACAAAACATAGATAAATATACCTTCGTTTCGTTTGCCGGAGAGAATATATATTTTAGGCTCTCCATAAGCCCCGGAGAGTTATTCACATATTTTGACTCTCTTCTCTCGTCAATCCTACCGTCGTTCAAAATAATATTACCGTAGCAACGTTGAAACAATAAATAAATTCGAGTTAGCGTCTGTGAGTTTTGACTCTTCTTTGTTTTCACGGAACTATCAATATCTTTTTTCGTCCGATGACGTGAATTGAAAAAAACGCGCGATGTTCGTGACCCACTTAAATACACATGGTTACATTTATTTTTAACTCGTTGGAAGATTGAAAACATTCTTTCGATGAAATAATACGAAGATCCGTAGACTAAAAAAAAAGGAAGATTGTAACTCGAGTTTTACCTTTAATTCTTCAGGAGTGCACATTATCGTTGAAATGACAAAATCTCACGAGCCCCTCATCGTAAATTTAGTCAAGAAAAACTCATTGTTTTTTTTCTTTTTCCTTTTCAGATCGGCAGTATTATAGCAACGACCGGACGCACATGGTGTGCTCAATGACGCGACCACCGCGTTGACTTTTCCGCCTCTCGTATCATCGCGCATTTCTGCACGCATGTGCATACATTTCTCGAAAGTGATAAGAATTGTATTGGATTCTTTTTTCAAATTCCTGTTTACATATTATTGCAAACTGTTCGATAAACGATTCAAAATCGTATCACAGTGTTGAGATAATCCTCGGCTTGCCACTTTTGTTGCTAAAAAAAGCTCAACCTTCATTTAATTACAATTAATGATATCTATAAATGCACTCCAATCACTTGTTATACTTGAAATACAATTTAGAAGTTTTCTATAAACATTTTAAAAGACCTGGTCTCCGAGTCGCAACTTTCGATAGTCTCGAATGCCTCGAAAAATCGAATATACGTTTACAAAAGTTAGTACAAAAAACGTGTAAGTTTTCGCCGAGAATTTGTGATATTTCGAGGTAGAAAAGGAGAACACATGCGGCCGTTACGGTAGTCTGGACCAAACTGGCGCGTCTGCGGGTTGGAGGATCGATGCGAACACTCAACAGAGACGCTTCTCCCTACTGCCGCGTGATATGTTTCTCTCTCGCTCTATCGTTCTCTCGTACAAAAGCCGCCCCTTCGTTTCTCTGACGCAAGGGTGGAAAGCGTGTACGTCGGCGTACTTTCGGCTCCACTCCCTTCCCTGAAATGTCATCAACTCGGGTCACTTCGAGACCCCGGAGGGGCTACTGACCGCATTGTCGCAACACGCTCTTCGATATCTCGTTGGAGGGGGGCAGGGAGGATACGATGATGCATCGTGAGCAAACTTCCCCTATAGACGTTTGCGACGTACATGCGGCGATTCACGGCTTATTCAGCCGTTTAAAACTCGGGGCGAGGCTGCCGGATAGGTCCGACCCACGATGCGGGGAGATTTCGGTCCCCCGAACTCGGCCAGATGTTGTACGGTTATCGCGAGTTCTTCGACTCTTATTCTCTCTCCTAAACACATACAACTCCCTTGGCCCAGACTACCGATAGCATCGAAAGAATTATCTGCGCGAGCCTCGTTTTTTTCACTTGTTATTATCATTGCTTCGTTTTTAATGTTCCATCAATATTATTCACCGAACAATTTTGTAAATATGAAATTAATTGTGAATGCAAACATTACGATGCTTATTGTTTTTTTCGACATTGCATTCTCAAAATTCTTCGTAGAAGTTATTGATGGTGTTTGTTTACTTGTATACCTGGGTACAGGTATACAACAAATTTCGTGCTGGCAGGAAATGAATAACACATGATAGCACGCGCTCATTTGTTTTTGGTTGTGTGAAGACCACAGACGAAAATATCGGACGCATTTTGTATGTTTGCAAAATACTTCTTTTGTGTCTTAGATGGAGACGATAAGATAAACTATATCACGGATAACTGAAACTGATTTCCGAATCGATCGTGCCTTGAGTAAACAAACAAGTCATGAATCTGTTTTGTATGTAACTGACAATGAGTCTCATCTCCAGTATTGTCCTTGTTTTCTATAGAGGTGTTCGCACAAACAGCCTAAGGAGTAGTAAAGATGCAAGACGAGAATAATAAAATGTGAAGGGTCTTACCATTATAAACCTGGTAAACATGGTACACTACTTTACGAGGCGTTTTGAGAAGTTTACTTCATAAATTAGTCACGCATTGGTGTCTTACCGGATGGCAAGGGATCTTGTAGAATAAATATATCATACAAACAATATTTCTATCATGTTGACAGCCAACGTTGAATCATAACCCATCTAATACAAAATCATTCCAGTCATAGTCTAACTTGGAGCACTAGGTGGCGCTACAGATTGGAAAAGATGGACGGTCGCGCGATTGAAACGCCTCTCGGGACGCGAATGCGAAGCATGCGCGATTGAAGCGCCTCTCATGGCATAAACGCTAATCATATACGATTGCAGAGCCGCTCGTGATGCTTTTTTATGACTGCGGAGTAGTTGTGAGTATAGGTCTATAGGATTAGTTTAACAATAAGTGTCTTTCGGCTTTTCTCGAGCCTGTCAACCGGTGGTGTGACCGTTTACGTCCGGGGGAACGATTACATTTTTGTTACATTTGAAATGCATCGAGTCGCGAACGAGATAAAATACACATCGAGGTCCTGATTGATTACAGAATGGGGTTGATAACAATCTAATTTCATTCGGATATACCATAATTTGCGGTGTAACATTGAACATTGTACATGGGGGCATAGGAAGTATGTATGTAGATAATGTACCGATAGGGATGGCACATGCACATCAGCATTTGGGAATGAAACCGTTAAATTTAAAGTCTTTTTAAAACTGTAGCCCGTAATTACTTGTTTACTTCTGGACCGAAGTTGTTTCGGACTGGAGGTGTTACGATCGGCGGAAAGGCAGTAAAGGTTACGTACATATTTCGGTGGATAGAGCGCAGTTCTTTTTAATGAAATTGTATATCGTAATCAAATTCAAGTTTCGTGTGCTAAAAATACTTAGAGCTCGTTTTTCGATTATTATATTACTCACGTAATAAACATCGTTACTATCGTTCTATCTTTTACCGAATACATCATTTCGATATGGAATTAATGCAATCTTCGATACATGTAGATCAAATGCATCAGGACTTTTCAACCTCTCTGTTTTAGCTTGCTAATGGAAATTTTGTTCAATCGTGGCGTGGCATATTTGTCGCACGAAACGAGGCATCACAGATCGACAATTTCCAATGAAACATTCGTAGGCCTTTGAATTACGTCGTTACAGACTTCTCACCAACGAATGACCACAGACAAAAAAAAAAGCAAGGGTGAGTCGTCTTTAAATCAACGTTCAACGCTTAATTCCTTTGCGTATCTCATTTTAAGTGCTTCATTTAATTAATTTAAATCATTCGATCTACCTAATTCTAATTTTCGTATTTATTTCACTTTAATTGTTTTATTTAAATTCATGTAGATAACATCGTCAGCAGATATATTGCTGCGAGTCAGTCCAAGGAATACACGCATCGATGTGAATAAAAGCATATTGATGATACGGATGCTCCAATTTCAAGGTGGAAAGTTACATCGACAACATTTACAGTGCCGGGTGCATTATCAAATATTCGCGACTTCCTTACTTATATGCTCTTTTCGTTCCCTACATCAGGATCTCCTAGAAATTCTGTCTAATGAGGCGTTAATGAAAAATTTGCCTATCTTCCTTTCGATGCCATGAAAGGCATAAAAAGCACCCAGTGAGTCACTTTTCAATCCAAATTATGTTTCCTTTATCATTTTTCACCAATTTCCAAGATGTCGCGAACGCGTTAAGTCAATTCTATTCTGCCTTATGCATCACCGACATTTCGTCACAAATATAAACAAAATAATATAAAAGTTCGATGATTTTCTTACCTTGACTTGGTTCAGGGCTTCCTCGGGGGGTAAATTTGTTACGCTTCCCATTTGTGTGTCGACCCAAGCTTTGACAGCGGCGCTCGAGTCTCTGTATCGTTCCCAAAGCCTAACGGCGTGCTGATATTTCGTGCAAAGAGCGTCCAATTCGGCCCTTGTGTCTTCCCAAGCCTGTACGGCCTCATTTACGGCAGCGTCGACTCTCGCGCCGACCTCCGCTGTGCAACTCTCCCGCAGAGGTTCTGCAACGGCTCTCAGTTCGCCAATGAGAACCTCCCTAGCTCCCAAATCTCCGCTAAGACCCTGAAAGTTACAGAAAAGAGAAACAAGGCTGATTAGACACGATATATCGTATTTGGATAAAGTTTTCTTTCGCACGATTCCCTTTTCTTTGCAATGTTATCTCAATATGGCACTGAGGTCTTGCAGTTCGTCAAAAAGAAAAAGCGCACTTGAGCATCCGGCAACAACCTTTCAATGTTAAAACACTTAGGATTTTATAAATAGATTATCGGTGCGTCAAGTGTTTTTTTACACAGCACGAATTAGGTCAGCTGGTCAACTAATTCTGTATATTCGTTCGCGCATGTGCTCGAGGTCGTTGAACTGTCCGAACGATTCGATGTGAATCTAACGAAAGTATAGGGACATCCGATTTTCGTAGTCATAGATATAAAAAGCATAGACCATTGAAATAGTATGCACAGGCTGACGTTGCGCGTATAGTTGTGACTTAGCTTCGACAGTTGTGTCATTCTTGGTACACTCGTAATTACGTCTAAACTAGATTAACCCTCGCAGCGAGAGCTCGCACGCTTTCGCCTCGTGCATGACGTCTTCGTGCGTGCATCGTTATTAATTGAATTGCCCGGATATAATCCTATCACTCGAGACCTTCGCCTTCTATATATTCATACTAGAAAGTTTAACTTTTACTAATTAAATCGTAAATGTTCTTTTCTTCGAATTAGCAAAGAAAAGTATTGGGCAAAATTAAATTGCAAATTTCGAATTACATTGATTGTTTTTTAAATCTATGAGGACATTTCGATTCATACTTCGGCATCAACATTTTAGTTTCTATTATTGTAACAACGACTGCTTGCCGTCTCGTTAAATTTCGAAGGAGATTAAACAATGCGCTAAATACAATGACGAGGAAATATTGCAGTATGCAGGTCCCGCACGAACATCGTACACATCCGGTATGTCTCATTCGTTCACTGCACCTATAAATAGTTCATTAAACCTGGAAGCTACTGTTATGCCCCATTCGTGATTTCTCGTTCTCATTTTCTTTTTTTCTCGGTATATTCGCGATAAGCAATGTTCTCCCGCGATAAGCAATGTTCCTTTCAGATGCGTTTGGCTCTCGTCGGTGGTCTAAACAGGCTCGTCTACTTTTTTTAAATTAATTCTTTCCTTTACGATCAAATATCCTTGAGAGTTAAAATACCCTTCGGAGAATCGAGAACTGTCTCCCGGAACTGAGAACACGGACGTCTCACACACGCATACACAAACGTACACACACAAATATGTATAGCTAGACCGCGGAAGCCTCGTTTCCGGGCAGGATATAAGCGAGCAACTTCTCAGCACGAAAGAATTCCGTGATGTACCTCGTGGGCACGATTGGATTTTAGCCCTAGAAAAATTTGCCAAAACTTTTTGACCCTGTGGAATACGAAGATAGCCATTTGTATTTCATGGTTAATTCTGAATTAATTATTTGGAGTAATGAATGTAATAACGATAAGTGACTAACTTCGATTGCGAGAAATTCTACAATTACGAACACAGACCGATAATCTCCAACTACTAATTGTTCGCTTCGATCACCAGTACGAAGAATCGACGCACCTTTGTGTTTACGTTTTAATTTTTTGGATGTATTTCGTTGATACTTAGCACGGCGTCTACAAACATACGCTCTGTACCGATCGTGAACGATAATCACATCGCGCGTCGACAGTTCGCGCTTTACTGACAACCGACAGCAGGACAAACCGCGCGAACCGGCGAGTTAGGGAACTCGACTTCGAATAATCACATATACGCATGCGCCTCGACGAGGATTCCTTCCCACGTGTACTACTCCCTACGCGGGACACGCTTGACCCAGTCGATCGAGGAAAGTATTGAAAGAGAAAATAAGCGAAAAATTATAAACACCGTTACCAAACTATTTAAACGCGATGTACACGGTTTATCGAGCTTGAGCCATCACAGCCGAAATTAATGCGCTACCTGATAAGACAAATTTGCCAATGCTCATAATGCAACACACAGGTGTTTCACTTTCTTTTTAATCTTGAGTATAGGCGTTGAATGAAGCGCTCATGGGGGGGGGGGGGGATATCGAGAATAAGAAACGTACAAACTTGTAGTATTCGCAACTGTTTTGCTATATAAAAATTATACATACCACCACGTAATGAATTAAATTTATATGGTTATATAGAATACAACGATCCCCTAAAGTTAACATGTATCAGTCCAATTTTTCTCATACGACGTTTTCTTTTTTTTTAAATACGATTAACGTGGCAAACTCAAGTTACTTTTGATATTCACAGAGTCGTAAATTTTCTCGTCTCTCGTTAACGCGTGCGTCATTTGCAGCTTGGTCCTTAAGATATTTTAGGAAGACTCGTAATAATGACATTAGTAAACAGTCGGCCAGGCGTTAGAATTTTACCGTTATTTTGTTCGGGTTGAGACCAAAGTATTCCCGTTATTCGTACAACGACGCAGGAAACACTTGCACGTGAAAGAATTGCAAGACCTCCCGCGTGCGGTTTCGATCGAACAGAATCGATGACATCACCTAATGAAATTATAATAAGTATCGAGAAACTCCAAAGGCTATAATGTTGGTCGTGTGCAATAAATGCATGAAAAAAAATATCCGGCCTTGCGACACGTTTCACGATATACGAATATGAATACGATGATAATAATCGTTCTCGCGCGGGTAAATGTATATATATATATATACATAAACGAATATATCAAAAATCGCTCCGAGTATACAACGATCTGGCTTTTGCATTTTGCATCACAACGTTTTCGAGCACAACATGTGCGCTCATGGTTAAAAATGAAAAGTTTATATCGGCTATACCCGGTTCGAATGCGTGTCACGTCTTTAAATAGATGCTGGAGGAGTCTCGTCTAAACAGAGAACCAAATTTAAACCATAAGTTCAAACTCGGTAGAACTTCCTCAGCTAGTCAGATAAATTTTTCGTATCGCGATTGGTTCTCTGTTTTTTTTTTTAATACAAATTATTGTTGTGTGCACTTACAAAAATTTCGTTCTCAACCCAGGCTTCGTGAGCTTTTATAACGCGGCAGGAAAAAAATGCAATCGGATTTAATTAAACGAAATTCGAAGTTTAAAGTCCACTCGAAATTAACTTGACTCGATACATCGATTTGATAACATGACGGGAGCCCGTTCGCGCTCAACCGTCTCGCGTTCGTCTCCTTCTGTTTCTGTCTGCGACGAACTGACCCCGCGCGAGGTTCGGCAGTTACTGATATCGTGGAGTGCGATACAAGTGTTGCGTGATAAAAGTCTTGCCGCGAGTCGCGCGCATGCGTTCGCATTCACACTTGGTTCCATATTATAGTCTTTTCGCTTCTATTCAAGGCAATATGTTAGTCGTCGTACGTCCAGTTTGCGTATGTGTAGACAAATAGCTTTGAATATTCTAGGAGCTTAAAGCTGAATGGCGAGGGAAATAGGACGAAGTAATAATAATTTACAACGATACAAGGCGAATGATCCATTTTAAAACGATGAATAATCAATTAAGAAAATTGTTTGAAAGCAATATTTTCCAACGTATCATGAAAATAATTGTTAAAAGAAAAAACTCAAAACAGCCAAATTAAAAGCAATCGAATTAATCACTGCCGGACATTCGACTTGTATCGAGAAAGGATTACAATCTCAATAGCGTTAATTAGAATCGTGGGCTCACCTCCAATCGTTCGGTTGCCTTGAGTAATCTCTCGTAATCTACGGTCCCCTGAATTGTCAACAGTTCCATCATGTAATCTGCTTCTTGCACGGACTGTTGCACCATCTCGAGTTGTCTTTCGAAGCGTCTCCACAGACCGAGTCGATTCTTCAAAAGTGCGAGAATTCTCGCACATCTCGACTCGAGTTCCGTGTGAACGTCTTGAAGATTCGATATATCACGTTGTATGCTCACTGGCGAGACGGTGACTCTCGTGCCACCGGGAAGTGTATGAAGTAGTTGTCGAAGTCCCATCAGATCTTGCCAAAGGAGAACGAGCTCGTTGCCGACACCTTGACAACGCTCGACACTCGCAGCGACGGACTCGCTACCTTGTTTTTCCGATTCTTCGCATTGATCGAGTATGATCGATTGTTTCGCGTGTGCCTTTCTCACACGACCGAGGCCTCGTTGTAGAGCTTGCAAACGTTCACGCAACAGCTGAGCCGAATCGAGCTCTTCGCCGATCTGATTCTCGATTCTTCGTGCAAGAGATAGCAAAATTCCGACTCTCTCGCTCTCGGCAGCCGGCAGCATTCCTAATCTTCCCAGTTCGTCTTGAATCAGGCAAACTCGTTCGAAAAGTACGCTGAGTCTCTCGACGTAGAGTTCTAGCTCTTCCTCAGTTTTCAATACTCCGTGAAAACCGTCTATCGTCACTCTCAATTCGTTGAGCTCGCGTTCGAGGATTCGCAGCTTTTCGTTGACCGGCACGTCCTCGGCCGAAATCGTGTCGGCCACGGCTTTCTGTATGGACGATATTTGGCCGGCTATACGAAGCCAGCGATCTTGCAACTCGCCGTGAAATTGTCTCTGCAGCATCTCATCCGAGAGCGGAACGATTCGCATCGATTGCTCGAAACAATTGTTGGCCTCGTTTCTCATATTGTTGTGCAACTCGTACTGCGCCTTAAGTTCCTGAAAAATCGATATAGAAACCCACACGAGGAGATGTAGAATTTTATTTCTTTGGATGATACAGAAAAGGGACTATTAGCCGAGGATAAAGTTCGAAAACATCGGAGGTTGTTTCGTTCGATGTTAAAGCGGAGTGAGGAAAGAGAGATTCGTATTTTTTGCATTTTCGTGGCAGAAGGCCAAAGCTAATGGAATAATTTGACCCAAATTGCATCGCGAGTCTCCTCGAGGATTTTTTTTTCATTATCTTTTTCTTTCGAGTACTTAATCTCCATTTTTTAATCAGTTATAGCTTTGCTCTTGATCGACTTTGATCCTTACCCAGAATTGACGCATGTTCCCGTCGGGTTGATCTTGTATAGATTCCAGTTGCTTCTCTGCCGTTGCCATCCAGCTGTCGAGACGATTGATGAGGATCTCTTGCTTGCACCAATTGTCTCGGAATCCTAAAAGTTTTCGAAGTGACGTTTCCACGTCGTCCTGTAGCTTTCGAATTACGTCCAATGCTTCTCCGTATCGATCCTCAGGGTCTTCGATGTTAATTAATTCTCGCAAACCGCTCGCCACGGCCAATAATTGTATCAGTCGTGCATGATGAGTTTCTATGTCCGAAGACAGAGCCTGCGAGACGAAAATGGAAATTTTTCCAAGGTTCGCATCATTTAGAACATTAAATATTAAATTTTATACCGAAGCTTTTAAATAAAATGTAGAAAACACTGACCTGATACAGGGATATGTATTGATCGTAGTCCGAAGATGTTACTGTCTGCAAGTCAGGAACTCTCTGATGCGCGACTTGCAGCCATCCGCGTTCTTCTTTCACTCCTTGCTCTAGGACGATCCAGCGGGAAGCGGCAAGCGACATTTGCTGAGCTTTCGAAGCTGCCAGATCCAAAAGAGCTATAGCTCGGCTGTGCAGTTGCTCGTGAAGACTCGAGTGTTTCATTCTAGTCTCAGGGTCAAGATTGCCTTCCAGCGATTCGAGTATTGCGCGGCAATGATTGAGATTAACAAAGAATTTTCGGTGCTTCTGCATCTCCTCCTGCAAATGCTCGAGGCTCACCACAGAAATAGGGCTGGCCAAAAGTTCTTCGGCTATTTCGGTGATCTGAGCAAATTCTTGAAGAGTCTGCTCGTACTCTTCTGCCAGGGACAGTAATTGTAGAAGACGTTCTCTCTCCATGCAAATATTATGTTCGAGTTGGCTCGTCGTTTCGTGAGCGACGTACGTTTCCTCTGGTATGATTTTTCCCGGGTAATCGCGAAGTAATCCTCGCGAAGCTGCCACGAGTTTTCCCGTTTTCCACATGTGACAACGATTCGTATTCTCCAGCTTCTCGAGTTCCTCGAGCTTCCAAACTGTCGAGGTGTCGCTCTCGATTATCGAGTCGAACTGGTAACGTTGTTCCTCGACGAGTCTAAGTCGGGAAAAATCATCCGATAAACATTTATCAGAATTTGCACGAAACGATCGATTTCATGATTGGAATTAAAACTTATAATTGATTAATAGTCGAACTCTGTCGAACTTACCTATAAACATTGTTGACACCATTGATGAATTCGTCCCAACGTGCAAGCTCTGCGTTCGTGTATCTCTCACCGTCGCTCGTAACATCTTCGATTGCCCTCACTTGATTCTCCAGTGCGTCCATGCATTCTCGAATTCTTTCTCGCTCGTCCTCAGGATATTTACCCTCGAGTTCGGTCCAAATTTTATCGAGTTCCTTGATACTTCCACCCACATGATTGACTTCGTCTCTCAGATCGACAAAGGTACGAGTGTCATTGTGACTCGGACCACTCGGACTCTCTCTTCCCAGGAATATTCTATACTCGATCGTCTCCAACCAGGTGGAAATTGTTTCAACGATGGTGATGATACTTTCCTCGACGATAACGATATTTTCTTCCTCCACGGCATGTCTCAAGTGTGCCAATTCCTTTTGAATTTCCGAAGCCCTTTGCTCCACTGGCTTGCCCGTTTCAACGTCTTGGAGAGTCGCAACGTGAAGAATATTCGATAGGTGGGACGTTTGTTTAGCAGTTGGAAGATTATTCAAACGCTTCGCGATGACTTGGGTCGCTTGAGTTCTATGCGTCATTTGATTCTGTGGTTTCACTGCATACTCACGAGATTCAGCGAGTATCAGACTGCTCGACGTTGCGCTGGGAATCGGTGATTTTTTCCCCGATACATTCTGTCGCGCCAAAAGTGCTCGTTCTTCCCAAGGACTTTCTGATTTTCGATCAGATTCCGCAATTGCTTCGGCGTAACTTTTGATCTCGTGCTTCCTTCTCTCTGGTTTTAAATCCTTCACGAGTACAGATTCCATGAAAGAAAGTGGTTCCTCGCTCGTATCCATTGGTTCGGGTGGTTCTTCGATTAGGATTGCTTCCGGAAATTCGCTGGAAACTGGAATTTTGTCCTCGGGCACTATTTCAATTTTACGGGGAGAATTAGCATTGTCGATGTCGTAACGCGTATCAGCGCTCAGACCCGCGCCAACTACAATTTCTGTTTCTTTACCACTTTCCTCGGTTAGTCTTTTCTCCATTCTCAAAAATTCTTGAGTAACTTCCGGAACTCTACGTGGTGATTTTTCACGTTGTTTAATATCGCTGATCTTGAGATCCGTGTAGACTCGTCCGATGGTCACGTTGCCGGGAGATTCGTCCTCTCCGCCCTGCGATTCTTGTTGACCGGGTGTCTGTCGGCCACTCGCATTTTTCCTCGCTACCTCGGAATACGAGAGTTTCAGAAGAGCGTCCATCGATTGCGGGGCTTGACCAAATATCGAGTCAAGATCCCCTCGATATTCTCTGTCGATTGGCGTTGATTCTCGCTCCTCGGTCTGCTTGTGCTTTCTCTTTCTCTTGTGTCGTTTGCTCGATCTTGCGGAATCCATGGTTTCTTCGGGTTCACGCTGAACATTCGATTCTTCGGTTATTGGGGTGCTACTTTGGGTTGGTTCCGTCGTCGAGTCACTCTCGAGGAACGAACTTTCTGGTGTCGTGCTGTCGCAGAGTTCGACCGTTGCGCGAACGTGAATTTCGAACGATGTATCAGGAGTAGAATCTCTCCCGGGTGTAAAGTAAATTGGTGGTTCTTCCATCTTTATTTCCATTTCCGGTTTACTAGGCATTTTTGGCGATTCAATAGGTGCTGGTGTTTCCTGAATTTTCGTTACTTCCTGAACAATTTGTTTGGGCTCTCGTTGCGATACCATAATCTCGACTGGCTTTTCCGCAATGTCAGTTTTCATCTCCGGATCAGGCATCGTAGAAGCTTCGGCACATTCGACGATCTCTGACATTGTAGATGTTTCAATAGTTTCCACGTCAGGTTCAGGCATTGTGGCACTTTCAGTCCTCTCAACTTCCGGCTCAGGCATGGTTGCACTTTCGGTCCTTTCTATTTCAGGTTCCGGCATCGTTGCACTTTCCTTCGTTTCCGTTTCCGGCTCTGGCATCGTCGCGCTTTCTGTCGTTTCCACTTCTGGCTCAGGCATTGTAGCACTTTCAGTCCTTTCTACTTCAGCTTCAGGCATCGTTGCAGTGTCCGTTCTTTCTACTTCTGGCTCAGACATTGTACCACTTTCGACCGACTCGATGATCGTTTGCTGTCCAACTGAAACAACTGGCATCTCCTCTGTCTCAGCCTGCATACTCATCTCCTTCGTGTCTGGGACAATCTGCCGGCCGTCGTCGATCGTAGGCACCAAATCCTTTGTTTCGATCTGCACGAAAGAGTCCGAAGTTTCTGCCTTCGCTAAAACAGTCGTCTGCGACTCTTCCTCCATCGTGCCCACCGGCTCTTCGATGCTAGTTTGGGCCGAAAGTTCCGCGACTTTGACGGGTTCGGGGCTCGGCATTGGACTCGTCTGAACAATTGTCTCAATCGTGGGTTCTGGTGATTTTGTTTGTATCTCGATTTCATGAGTCTCGACACCGCGAGGACTTTCTTTTGGCGTTGTTTGTGTTTCTATGCTTTCCAAAGAAATTTCTTTCACAACATCCGTTTGCATCTCGGAATGCTCGATTGGTCTTCTTTCCGGGCTTGCTGGCTCGCTCGTTTGGACATCCATTTCGCTAGTCTCGACCGTTTTCAGTAGGTCTGTTTGCATCGAGCTCTCTTCATGACTGACTTCCAGTACTGGCAGAGGTGAAGTTTGAGTTTCCAATGTACTTAGAGAAACTGGCTCGATAACTTCCGTCTGCATTTCCAAATTTTCCATCTTTGGAATCTCAGGGCTCGCAGGTTTGCTCGTCTGAACATCCACTTCCGTAGTCTCGATGATTTCCTGTGGAGACGTTTGTACGAAAGTTTCACTCAGAGCGATTTCCACCGACACTGGTGGTGGTGTCGTTTGCTGTTCCATGTCCAGAGACTTTTGCGACTCTACCAGCGTTTGCGTCTCGATTTCCATGGTAGGGACACCCTCGATAGGCGAAGTTTGCATCTCTGCAGATTTTACTTCAAGGTCGATGGTCTGCACATCAGTTTCCGCCACTTCTCTCGATATTTCGATGGGACTCGCGATTTTGGGTGAAATATCGATCGGACTCGTTTGAATCGCTTCTTCCTCCGTGGCAGTTACCAGCAAAGATTCCGTTTGTATCGAGGAATGTTCAAGATCCGGCGACTGTGGAGGTACAGTTTGCACAGAAGAATCAAGAACTGGTGTTGGTGAGGTTTGAATTTCAGTATTTATATCGATCGGAACCGCGGTTTGCATTTCTGCTTCGTGAGTCTCGATAGCAACTTCCGGTGATGTTATCAACGAGCTTTCGACATTCCGTGGCTCGTCAGGGGTCATGATACTAGCTGAAATATCTCGAGTCTCGACGATCGTCTGCGTGTCGGCTTCGGTTTTCTGTACGATTAGTTTTTTATCTTCCTTGGTCTTTTTTCCTTTCTTGCTTCTTCTGGTCGATTCCGTTACAATTTTTTCAGGTCGAACCGGAGTCGAGTCGTCTTCGTGTTCCGAGTGCTCGACTCCTTCGCTCGTGCTGCTCCTTGGTACCGCCGACATCTCTTCACCCTCGTCTTCCACGTCTCTCACCCTCTGCTTCTTCTTTTTCTTCTTTTGCTTTTTCGTCGATTGTTCGGGAATTTCTTGTTTCCACGAAAGTTCATCGAGTGTTCTGCTGTCGGGTTCGTAGCCACTTTCCTCATTCAGACTCTCGTCCCTTCTTATGGACAGGGTCAACGATGAATTGTCAGTGATTTCCATAACGTCGGATTGGGGTTGTTCGCTCGGTTGTTTCGTTGAATACGTCAGTGGAAGATCCATCGATTCGGCGATCGTTGTCGCGATCGAACTCACCGATGGAACCTCGTCGTCGTTATCTTCCGGCGTTGTTTTATCACCCCCGGTATCCGTTTTATCTTTGCGCTTTTTCTTTTTTCTACTTTTCCTGCTACTCGATGTCGAATCCGTCTCGCTCTTCACCGGTTCCAACGCTTCTTTCTCTACGATAATGTTTTCGTCGTATACAGGGCTCGTTCCTACCTCTTTCTCGGCCGTTGACAAAGCTCTAGTTTGAACGATCTTGTTGTTTATCGTCTTGACGGTTTCCCGATCGGCCGGTAGCCTGATGTCCACGTCCTCTTTGACTATGTGGTGAATTTTCCTTTCGTCCGGATGTTGAGGTTGCGTCGTCATCGACACCGAAGATCCGACGTCCTCGTCTCTTTTCTCCACCGATAGACTGATCTCGACCTTGTTCATGACCGATTTGTATTCTGTCTTCAAGTTCTCGTTATCGGACGGTGCTTCGGCGTCCTTACGTTCGCCATTCAAGAAGTCATCGTTGTCGGAACGTTTCGAACGTCCTTCGTCAATTTTTGCGGAAGACTCCGAGGATGGAGTACCTTCCTGTCCGCCGGGGGATGCCGAGGTCTCGGTCTCCTTTGGACTGACCGAAGGTGTCGAAACTCGTACTTCGCTCACGTCGACCTCTTTCGCACCAATTTTATCTTCCTCTAAGAGAACGACAACCTGCGGTTTATCGTGAATCTCTAATGTGCTGCTATGCTCTTTGTGCTCTTCTACATCTACCGTGCCTCGTTCTACTTGGACAGTCTCACTCACAACCGGTGCAACGTAAGACTTACAGCTCGCCCTTGTAACATCGACGTGAACTTCGTCCAATTCTTTCGTCGATTCTAGGGAAGATTCGACCGGTGCATCGAGCGTAGATACTTCCTCCACCGGCGTCTGTAAAACGGCACATTTTTCAGCATCTATGAAACTTTTGGATGCTAAACTTGTCGAAAGTTTCATTGTTCCCCCATTTACCTCAACGGGAAAATATTCCCGCTCGTGTTTGTCGGTCGAATGAATTTTCGTTTCTTCGACGTTAGATTCGCTTTTCTCTCGAATCTGAGGAGAATCTCGATGTTTGGATGGCGTTTCGATAGATCTTTCGAACTCGGATGTTTCACTCTTTTCCAGATAAGCTGGGCTGATTTCTCGTTGAGGAGATTCTTTTGTTACAGCACTCGAAAGCTGGACGACTTCTGGTGTTTTGCTCTCTTCCTTCTGCTTCTCAATCTTCCGTGCGATATCTTCTCCCTTCTGCCTGTCTTCCGGAGTCATCTCTTTGGCGAAAGGACCGAAGAAAGGACCCTGAAGAGGACTACCTGGGCTGTGCTGCACCTTCGATTCTACGTTTTGTGGCTCGATTTTTTCCGTCGTCGACAACTCTCTCTCGCCCTCCCTCTTGACGACGTTGATGCTTATATGCGGTATGTCCTGATCGTCGATCTCCACCTCCTCGGGCTCCTCTATGACTTCCTCGCTCGTCGTCTCTTTTCCATCGATGATCGTTACTTTACGAATTATACGTCGTGTTTTTCTGATAACACGTCGCGTGACTTGTTGAACGGTCGCGTGGACGCTCGAAGTTTTTGTCGAATATCCGGCTTCCTCCGTGCTGAATTCCGGTCCACCATGAAAAACATCCGGGCTCACATCGTCGATGTTACCTTGAATTATTCTGTGCGTGTATCTTGCAGGTGCCTCGAATTCCTGAACGTTTATCTCGTCGCCGGGAGCGCCTGTCGTCACTCTACCGCCGTAGGTCTGTCTCGTCGAAGTTTCTACAGTTCCATCGGGTCTCGATCTCGTCACCGTTACCTGTTGGCCCCTCATCGTTGCTTCGGAAAATGCCTGTACGCTCGGCGAGCCGTCGTCGACGATCGTCGATAATGAGGCGACCTGAGCTTGGCTCGTCGTTTGGCTCGTCACGAGAGTTCGTCGTAAACGGCGAACGATGATTCTCTTGGTGCCATCGGCATCGACGACGACCTCGGTCGTCACGTCGTCCGGCTCGACGAGAACAGTCTCGAACGACTGAGGCGCTGCGTGCTGTATGTTCAACTCCGAAGAAGCACTCTTTTGAATCTCAGCGTCTTGGTACTTCATGTCGACGACTATGTCATCCATACTCGGGGGAAATATTTGTTCGCTGCTTGGAATATTTTTCGTCGCTATTTCAATTACGTCGTGACTACCGTCGCTTCTCTTCGAGACTTTGATGCTTTCTTGAGTGGGTTTCGCTTCGCTGAATGCGACGACTGGCTCGGTCATCAGACTCTGGCACGTTGTCGTTACCGCCGCTATCTGTGAGGTCGATGTCTGTTTCGTTAGTTGGACAGGTTTTTGTTGTTCCAATGTTGGCTCTACGTCGACGAGTAAGCTCTGTCCAGTTTGCAAAGAGACGTCTGCCCACAGGGGTATGTCGTCGTCGAGAGAATGAATCGAGGGTGCCTGGTCGATTGTCGCGTCGTCGTGATCTAACGAGACGTCGTACGTAGCCTCTGAATCATCGTTGTCAATAACGTCCTGCGAACATCACGAGGATCTTGGGTAATGGCGATGTCTTTTTGTCTTTCGAGGGAGAAAGATAAAAAAATCCCTCCCCGGACTCTCCGAGAAGGCTATTTGGACACGAGGATCTAGGTTTTCATTCATCGATGACCGATGCACGATGATGATTTTTTAGTGCGGTTGATGAAGTCGATTGTTACATCTTTCTTGGTTCCCAAATGATATTATTTGATGGTTTTCGAGAAACAAATGACTTAATTGTTACTTTACACGTAGTCCACTATTATGCGAAGATGACTTGTTACAATGAATATGATTCGTATTAGATAATGATGACGATGACAGATGGCAGGATCTCACTTTACTCATATAGTTTCCGTTCTTTTTTCGACGACAGTAACGATAACATCTGTTCGACGTGTACGCACTCTTGTTTCTCTTGAGCCAACAGAAAAGACTATCGTACAAGAATAAATAAATTGCAGAAAAAAAAAAGAATTAATGATGAAAGTTTAATTATGCCAAAGTACAGAGGTCGTATTAACATTCCTTAGATACATGCAACGCCTATTGTACATCCATCACCTTAAGCTAATAACGGATAATAGAGATTTGTATTTATACATAACACGAACGAAAGGTCAAATTTATTTACGAATAAAGGAGAAAAAAGAGAGTCAACGAGCTACAAAAAACAAAATAATGAAAGAGTACAGGTGTTGTCGTAAGGTAGGACGATGAATTCACGATGACGATGACTATGACGATACGTGACAATATATATAATTTATACAGTGATAGAAACAAAACAAGAATGATCCAACAGACAAAAGCTCGTACTAAAATGCTAATCTACGATAATAATGTTCTAAAAAAAATAACCAATTGCATCCTGGCAAGCAGTACTCGTCTAGTTTCAAGTTGTGATTTCGATAGTTACATAACAAAGCGACCCCGACTCTAAACACATATTATATATATTGGCTCCGATCTACTGAATCGATATTCCTTGAGAGACATGCGCCATTGCGAAACTGATGGAATGGAATGGCGGCGAGAGACGATAGTGTGAAAAAAAGAATAATGACAATAATAATATATAATACAGTGAAAATAGCGAAAGTAGGTGATATGTATGAACGTGGGTGTTGAAACAAAGATAAACTAAACGTCGCGTCCTGAAATTGTTTACTCTACAGGCTACCTTGCTCCAGCAAGATGCCCGAGGGTGCAAATTCCATTTGTTTATTACGATTATTATTATGATTATTGAAAGCCAGCCCCGCCACCGTAGCGTGAAGTGCAACGAACATTGCCAAAGCTCCTGAATTCTCGTAAGCCCCGAGTACCTTCTGCTTTTGTCGCAGTCGCAATGCCATTTCGAGCAAGGCTTCTCGCAAATTTTTCGCCAGGGTGCTGACTTCTGGTAATTCCTCGAGTTCGCCCACCCGTTTGCTTCGGATGGACAGTTCTTCCTCGAAAGCCTGTGAAAAACATCACAGCGTCGAGTTATAAACTCGATGGTATCGAAAGTTGTTTTCAAAGACACGTTTATTATAGAAACGTGAAAGCGACACTGTGAACAAATTTGAAAATAACAAGAAATTGAAAGTAGCAAACCTTGTACGTAGACGACGAGTGTCGCTCGTTTATCGTCGCGATCAATTTTCTCAGCCAAGCGTCGGTGTCGTCCAAAAATTGTCTGTAGGCGATAACTTCGAGCTGTCGCTTTTCTTGAGTCGAGAAGGCATCTCGAAGTGCTGAAATGCCCTGCTCCGTTTGCGACATGAGTGCAACGATACGCGTACGAACTCCAGCCAAAGTGGCTGATAACTTTTGCCACTCGGCGTCACCCGAGTTTTCGGACAATTTGTCGTTCAGCCCCGAAGCTACCTCCTCTAGACGATGGAGTTCATCGATTATTGCCTAGGAAACATACAAACGTTCGAAGGAGTCAACGTTAAGTTGGACATAATTACGATATTCTTCGAACGGGGCCGATCCGAATGAAATATATATTGGGAAAATTATTTTATCGCAAAATAACTAATCTTAATTTCGATCGGTTAATTTTCCATTTGAGTAGTTAAAAATGAATCAAGGTAGTGAAAAAAAAACGTTAATTTTTGTTCCAAACGATGAAGTAACTCGACGACTAATCTTACCGTCAGTGCAGCGAGCATCGATTGCAAGCTGTCGCACGGTAAATAGCTCAGGGAACTTTCCAGTCGTACAACAGCCACTCTCAGATCGCCGATGTCACTCTCCATTGTCGCCTGCAAATAGGAGACTTCGTTGTTAAAGCCACATTACGTAAAATAATAGAAAAAGATAATGATGAATAATTAAGCGTAGAAAACAAAGACCATGCCGTGCACATGGCGAGCACTCTCCGTTACGAGTTCAGACGTCGGATTAATCGTATTACCCAAACCAAAACCTGTGAAGAACGCAACGTTAACGAAAAAAGAAACAAAACACTGACAAAACTCATTACACGAATAAAATTCGACACATCGAGGCCACTTATAGGCCCAAAATAGTGCAACATCGAAATATCTATCACAAAAATCGATAGAATTATTTTCAATGGCCTCGTCATGTACGGTCCTGCAAACTCGTTAATGCTGAAAATAATTAGGGATACGCTTAACGACGAACGCTATAAAAACAAAATGAGGATGAAAAGCGTATGCTCGAATAAAAGTTCGGCAGATTCTTAATTCAAGCATACGTCTCAAGCTTTTGGATTTATGAAGGGGATTTGCGAGAACGAAAGAAACATCGTGTCATTCATGGCGAGTGGCATGCGGGTGAAGTTATAGACGATAGAATATATTTCCAATAGTGGTAGAAGTAGGAAGCGAGAGAATAACGCCGAATGAACGAGCAACACACCAGTGGCGACATAGACAAATGATAGAGAGAGAGCGAACAAATAAAACCAATCGAACAAAACACAATTTTATAATACTTAAATAGTATTGTAGTAATATATAATAGTATAAAGAAAGAGGCGGCAAGAACTCTCCAAATTTGTATCGTAACGATAATAATAGATAGTAATAAGACCGAGAGGACTGGCGGGTTTTGTCGCACCTTGATCCCTTGGATCCTTTTCGCTTCAGCCGTTGCTGCCTCAGTCTCTCTCTCCACCTGCTGTTCGGTGCTCCACTGCAGCACAGATTCTCCTGTGTCTATACCTAAATGCATTGTGGATAGTGGAGGAATAGGATCGTTAGTAGAAACGCTGCTGTCTGCGAGGATCGAGGGAATCTCGGAGAAGGTATTTGAGATCGCAGGTTCGTACAGGGACAGTGACGAGTCGATCGTTTGTTCGTCCGAATCGTTGTTAGAATCGAGATCTGTTATGAGATCGACGGTCATCCTGTGTACTAATTGGGAGGTGTGATCGAGTCTGGGATCGGCTCGTGTGTCGTCGCGTTCGATCGCCAAATACGTGCTATAGTCGTTCCAGCTACACATTCCACCCGGTAAATCCGCGACTAGACGCTCGGTTCTCGGTGTCGACGAGCTTGATCGCGAATCGTTTCGAGAATCGCTTCTAGAATCACCGTTACCACCGCCACCCCCCGAATTATCCCCATGAGAATCGTCGTCGTTAGGCTTATCGTCCTTGCTAGACTCGGGAGCTTTCTTCGAAGAGTCCTTCTTCGACAGAGCCGCGAGATTCTCGAAGAGATTGCGTTCTGCCTCGTGGTAAGGTCGCTTGTTCAACCAGAAACTACTGTCCAAAGCGATGTGTCTCGATAACGTGTCACCCGTGGGCTCTTCGACCTTCTCAAGAATCTCGGGCTCGTGACTCACGACGACTATGTCGTCCTCGTCGATGTAAAAGTGCACTTTCGATCTTGGCTCCGCCGGAGCTTCGGGACCGGAAATTGCACCGAGAGTCGCGAGATCCGACGAAGCTTCGGATTTGGCGAGAGATTTTTTGTCACTCTTGGGTTTCTGCTCGATCGAGAGCTCGTTGCACAGCTTCGGAGCACTGCCCTTTTCTTCTTCCAAGCGAATATTTTGTGTCGCCGCGAGTTCCGGTGATGAACCAGCTTTGACACTTTTCGAAGGCGACCCATCCGTTTCGGTTTTCTCCCTCGCGATAATTGCAGGAACTTCATCAACTTTTTCTAATTGAGCTGCAATAGCATCCGGCTCATCTTCGAGTGATATCACCGACTCTACAGTGCCAGTCACTACAATTTCTGAGCTTTCTGACCCAACAGCCTTCACTTTGCATGCCTCAACATTATCTTTATTCGTCGTTTTCACCTCAACCGTTTGCACTTTATTACCTTCGGATTTAACTGGTTCTACGTTCTCCGCTTTGTCGGTCTTGCTAGCTTTTTTCTTACTCTTATCTTCCTGCGTAACGTCGTCAGGCTTCTTTTGAACTATCGGTGTCTTCGCAGGTTCAATCTTCGGTTCTTCAAATGATTGTTTAGCCGTTGTCGTTTGTGGCGTACGTTTTACATTTTTAGTTTCAGATTTTTGAGCAAGTTCAGTCTTTTTAGTATCAGCAATCTTTTCCGATTTTACAAACTTTTTCTGATTATCGGTTTCGACTTTGCTTATTTCACCATCCTCTTTTTTCTTTTCATTTTCCTTCTTTGATTTCAATTCAGTTTCTGAGCTAGACTTCAGTTCCACTTGTTGCTTTTGTTTTTTTGCGATAACCGTGGGTTTTTCTGATTTCTGTGGTACTACAGTTTCTACGAATGTAGCGGATGGTTTTCCATCATCAGGCAAGTTTGTTGATTCACTCTTTTCAATTGTAGTCTCAATGGTCAAAGTAGTGGACTTGGGCTCATTCGCAGCAGCTTTCGCTATAGATTCTGCGGGCACGATTTTTGTTTCATCCACTTTGATATTTTGCTGAGCATCAATGTTCGCCCCTTTAGTTTTCTTCTTTTTCTCGATGGTACATTTCTCGTTCTTCGAATCGCTTACAATTGGAGTTGACGGTGGGATAAGTTCGGTCTTAGACTCTGTCTTCTCTTCTAGTGCAGATTTAGAGTGCTGGTTCTCTGTTTGCTTCTCCACCGTTGTCGTCACATCCTGGGCCGGATCTTTTGCCGCTTCGGCAGGAATTGCAGTGATTTTAGGCTCGTCCACTTGAAGATTTTCTTGTTTTCCCTTCTTCTTCGATTTTTTTTGGATCTTCGATTTCACTGACGTATCGGGACTCTTTATTTCCGTCATCTCTGTTGTCGTGACTTCTTTTTCGTTCTTCGAATCTTTCTGCTGGGCAACATCTATCTTAAGCTCCTCAGAGGTCACTTTTAGCTCCTCGTTGGCTCCTTTACGCTTGTTCTTTGATTTTCCTTTCACGTCTAGTTTTTGCATCGTACACGATTCACCTGCTACGTCTAATGTGTCACTTTTAATTTCCATCGATTTTTCTTCGTCTTTCGATTTTTCTATCTGTATCACATTTTTACTGTCTTTTTTCGGTTTTTCAGATGCCGCAGTTTCTGATTTTTCTAAAACTTTCGGCTCTTCTGGTTGAGCTACCGTCGCTTGCTTCGTAGTATCTTCCTTGGTCTCAGTTTTAGGTTCATTAGATTTTTTTCCAACAGATTTTGATTTTTCTGTCGATGTTTCCTTTTTGCCACTTTTCTTCGACTTGTCACTTGCAACATTCTCCGTCTTTTCTAACGCAGGCTCTGCAGCTTTGGTTCCTTTATCTGCAGGACCTTTGACACTGACATCCTTCAACTTGGACTTTGTCTTTTTCTCATCCACCTTCAAAGTTTTCTCACTTTCAACCTCTTTATGTTTGTCCTGCGTTTTTTGTTTCGCCTTTACATCCAAAGCCTGGGCACTTTCTTTTTCCTTGTTCAATTCCTTCCTATTTTTGTCATCGTCGGTTCGTCGATCGACGGCACCACGCATCGGAGAACTCTGTGGCTTATCGTCGCGCCTGGCACTTCTCGAACGCGATCTCGAGCGTCTCGAGCGTAATTCTCGTCTGTTCACAAACTCCATGAAACCCTGGGAGTCGACTTGTACGACATTCTCTATGGGTTCTGGTTCAGGAACTTCCTCGACAACGATTTGAACGGGATGATCTAATCCTGCTGATTCTTTTTTAACGACACTGGGCTCGGCAACGCTGAGAGAAGTCGATTCTAGGGATTCACTTTGTTTTTTCGCAACAATAGCGGCCCATGAACTTTCGTCCGATGGACAAATGTTATTCGATTCTGATACAATGGATTGTTCTACCTGAAACTTCGAACTTTCAATCACCGATACTAACTCCTCCGTATCTCTAGCAGAAACGTCTGGTACGATTGGCAAAGGCAAAATGGACCGACCGGCCATCCCTGATTTTTCATCACTGTCTACCGATTCTTTAATGAGAGGCGAGATATCTGCAGCGACGTTCAGCGGAGTACTTTGCGGCAGCACTTCTGCCATAGAGATATTTCGAGCAGATTCTGGTCTTTGAGCTTGCGGTTTTAGGATTACGACTTCCGGTTGAAGTGTTTGAGGAGAAGAACTATTCGATTTTCCCACCACTTCGGCATACGATGTCTTAGAATCTTTGGACTGTGCGTCTGTTGTATCAACCGAGAATGGCGAAACATTGGTTTTTGTTTCAGAAGCTGGATCGACCCGTCCTTGATTTTTTAACTCTGCATTAGGCTCCTTTCGTTTTTGTTTTTTGTCCTTCTTTCGACGATTAGCCTCGTCAGGCGTTGTTTTCTTTTGAGGGGCGGTCGTGGCATTCTCCGGCTCTGTCGTCATCGATGACAGAGTCGAGGTTGGACCAGGCACTGCAGTGTCGATTAAATGTTCCATCGTTACTGTTGTTGCCGCTTGGACTGTCTTTGCGACCTCTGCATCCTCCTCCTCCATTAGTTCCTTTGTACCAACTATCGAAGCCCAAGATTTTGCGTTTGGATTCAATCGACTGTCCAATTCTTTCACTGAAGATTTGTCCTTTGGCGTTGGAACTTTTTTATCGTCAACTTTCGCAATTTCCGTTTTCGGTTGTGCCGTTACGATAGATTCCGGTTTTACTGCAGATTTGCCTTTACCCTTTTGACTCTTTTGCGAACCCTTTCTCTCTTTTTCAATAAAGATTTTTGTTTCTTGTTCGACTGAAACACCACTTCCACTATGTAGACTTGCAGAATCTTCAGGTTTTACTTGATGAAGTGTGTTTTCCGAGTCATCTTGCTTCTTGGACTTTTCCTCAGCTGGTGCCTTTTTGTCGAGTTGAGGCTGGCCCTTTTGTTGTTTGATCTTTATCGCCGTTTTGTGATCATCGGTCTTTTTATTCGACGAGATTTCAGGTGCAGGGGTTGCTGATGCCTTTGATGTCGGTTCTTCAGGCAAAGTTGGCTGCTGTCGTTGTTTTATTTCTTTTTTGGTAGTCAAGACTGTTTCAGTTTTCATTTCCTGCTTAATTAATTTCGCCGAGACTTCTTTATTATCAGACTTTTGACTCTCGCTGGATTCCGTAATTTTTTCAATAGGTGACTCTGCCTTCGGTATTTCGAGGAATTCAAAATCGTTATCGTCAACGACACTTTCATCGTCCAGAAGACTCATCCAAGTATCGCCAGATGGGAGATTAACAGTAGTTGAAGTTTTCGTGTCTGATGTTGCTACCTCTGCTTGCGGTGACTTTTCAGCGGGTATTTGAGGTGATGGTTTTTCTGCATCTATCTTGATATTAGCGCTTGCGTCAATCTTTTTCTCTTTTTTTATAATTTCAACCTTTTTAGTTTGTTCTATTCGTGGTGATTCTTTAATTTTCGGCTGCATATTAGCCTTTGAAGTAACATTCGCCCCGCTAAAGTCATCGTCGTCCTCAATAGGCATCGGTTCGTCCAAAATTTTCATCCATAAATCATCCGAAACCAAATGAATTTTGTTCGGTTCTTCTACTTTAACAATCTGTTTCAGCTCTGTTTTGGAGCTTGAAGGTTCGGTTATCGGTGGAATTTTCTCAGTCTGTTTTGTTGGAACATCTGTGTCTTCGGGCTTGGCAGATTTTTTTACTTGTGACTTTTTCACGTCAGGCTTCGTATTTTCGAGCTCTTTCTTCGACTTGACCTTTGATTCTGCCACAAGTTTTGTGTCAGTAGCCACGTGTTCAACAGCTAACGGAGCAGCAGGCATAACATGTACTGATGGCTTCGTACAAAGATTGGTAATCTCAGGTTTCGTAGAACACTCCTCCTTTGTTGCTTCCTTGACTTCCGCTTTCTTTTCTACTTTGCTGTCAATTTTTGGTTCTACCGTCGGGGATGGTTGGTCTTTCGAAATAATTGGAGCTTCAGGCTTTTTCGCTTTTTGCTCTTTCTTCGTATCCTTGACTTTCGGCTTGGCTTCCACTTTAGCTTTAGTCTCTTGCTTTTCAATAGTTGATGGTAAACTTTTTGAAACAACGGGATCTTCGGTTTTCGTAGATTTCTGGGTTTCAAACTTTGTATCTTTTTGCTCCTTCTTTGCTTCTTTCTGCTCGGGTGTAACTACGACTTCAGCCTTGATCGGTTTTTCTTTTTCAGATTTCTCAGTTGGAGCTGGTATTTTGGCGGAAATATTTACGGCCTCGGGTTTGGAGGATTTTATGTCTTGTTTTGCTTCTGCTTGCTCTTTTTTAACTTCAGTTGTGGATTCGACTGATTTTGATTTTTCGAGCGATGGTTTAGTTAGCCCTATTACTTTGACAGGAACATCTGTAACCTTCGACTTGGTGGATTTCTTGTCTTCCTTTGCTTCTTTTAGTTGCGCTTTAACTTCCATTGTGGCGTCGACCGATTTTGGTTTGTCAAACGATGTCCCAGGTAGTTCTGCCACCTTGACGGGAATATCTGCAACTATCTCGGGCTTTGTAGATTTTTGCTCTTTTTTAGCTTCAATTTTGGTTACGAGCGATTTTGATTTTTCCAAAGATGGCCCTGTTGATTCTGTCACCTTGGCGGGAACTTCTGCAACTATTTTCGGTTTCTCAGATTTTTCCTCTGTTTTTGTTTCCTTTACCTCGGTTTTAACGTCAATTTTGCTTCCGACCGATTTTGGTTTTTCCAAAGATTGCCCAGTTGGTTCTGCTACCTTGACGGGAGCGTCTGCGACTATCTCGGGTTTCTTAGATGTTTCCTTTTTTTTTGTTTCCTTTAGCTCCGTTTTAATGTCGATTTTGGTTCCAACCGATTTTAGTTTTTCCGAAGATTGCCCGGTTGGATCTGCCACCTTGGTGGGAACGTCTGCAACGATCTCGGTATTTTTACATGTTTCCTCTTTTTTTGTTTCCTTTAGCTCTGTTTTAACGTGAATTTTGGTTCCAACCGATTTTAGTTTTTCCGAAGATTGCTCAGTTAGATCTGCCACCTTGGCGGGAGCGTCTGCGACGATCTCGGGTTTCTTGCATGTTTCCTCTTTTTTTGTTTCCTTTCTCTCTGTTTTAACGTCAATTTTCGTTCCGACCGATTTTGGTTTTTCCGGAGATTGCCCCGTTGGATCTGCCACCTTGGCCGGAACGGCTGCGACTATCTCTGGTTTCTTAGATTTTTCCTCTTTTTTCGTGTTCTTTAGCTCAGTTTTAACGTCAATTTTGGTTACGACCGATTTTGTCTTTTCCAAAGATTGCCCAGTTGGTTCTGCTACCTTGGCGGGAGCGGCCGCGAGTGTCTCGGGTTTCTTAGATGTTTTCTCTTTTTTTGTTTCCTTTAGCTCCGTTTTAACGTCAATTTTGGTTTCAACCGATTTTAGTTTTTCCGAAGATTGCCCGGTTGGATCTGCCACCTTGGTGGGAACGTCTGCAACGATCTCCGGTTTCTTACATGTTTCCTCTTTTTTTGTTTCCTTTAGTTCCGTTTTAACGTCAATTTTGGTTTCAACCGATTTTAGTTTTTCCGAAGATTGCTCAGTTGGTTCTGCCACCTTGGCGGATACATCTGGAATTATCTGGGGTTTCGCGGATTTCTTCTCGATTTTCGTTTCTTTTAGTTCTGGTTTAACGTCAATTTTGGTAACGGCCGGTTTTGGTTTTTCACACAATGGTGGAGTTGGTTCTGCCCCCTCTTTTAGAACTGGCGGAACACCATCAACTTTCTCTGTTTTAATGAAAGTTTTTGTTTGCTGAACGATTGGGGGTTCAGCCTTTATCTTTGTCTGTAAATTTTCAACCCATTGCGACTCAATCTGTTGTAAGTCAGGTATTGAATATTTCGGTGCTTCCATAGCTAAAGATGAGATTCTCGATTCTGCACTACTAACGGACGTCATTGTCAACCTATCATCTTCTTTATCTTGCATTACAGACTCTTGAACGATTCGTTCTATGCTACTCGATTTTTGTCTCTGCATCGAAGTTGGTGGTTCTGCCTCTTTCGTTGTTTTGATAACCGTGTAATTTTGATAAAAGTTACTTTCAGCCTCCGCATAGCGATGATGATTGCTCCAATACGGTTTTGTGAATTCCGTCGAAATAATTTGATGCTTCAGCTGTTCGGGCGCATCAACATTCTCTGCAGGGATAATCTTATCCTCAACGACAGTTTCTCGTTGTTTCATTCTCTCGGATATATCTTTCTGCTTCGAAACTTCTGATTTGCCAAGTATGTCGATTTTTTGTTCCTCTGCACCAATCTCGATTTGCTGTTCAGATTCTTTTAATGTGCCCTCCTTCCTGTCGCTTATCGCAGTGTCCGCCTCTCTTTTGATAAATTCTTCGGGTAGGGCTGGCCGTTTCTTTTTCTTTTTCAGCTTATCTTCCATCGTTTTCGTCAATTTCTCCTCTTCCTGCGTTAGGTCTTGAATCATTGCCTGTTCAGATTTCCTCTCAGACGTTTCTTCCAAGATTAACTGTTCTTCTTTCACACTAGAAACCCCCACGGATGATCCGCTGACAATTTTCGAACGTACCTTTTTCCTATCCTGAATGCTACCGAAAAGCGGCTCATCGCCGCTCTCGAGAAGTAACTCGGGACCCGAACCTGTGCTGGACTCATCCACTCGTGATGAATCTCGATTAGCCTGCTCTATACCGACACTAGCCGAGTCGCGGGCAATGAGAGGATCGCTAGCGACTGCCGCATAAATCGTCGTTAAACTAGCCTCAACACTTTCTGGACGCAAATTAACAAGTTTTTCCGACTTTACACAGCCTACGCTTGTCTCGATTAAGTTCCCTGAAAGTTCTAAAGATCTTGTGGTCTCTACAGAGGAAGATTTAATCGAATCAACCGTTTTGGTGACGGTCGAGGTTAGAACGGTTGTAGTCTTATCGGTTATCAAGGATTTCTCTGTTAGCTTTTTTCCCCGGCTAGATATTTCCGTGACCGGAGTTTTCGCGGACTTGGGACAAAATTTAGAATCCGTGGGTAAAAATTTAATATCCTCGGTCAAGGATTTCACTTCCGCGACAACTTTTTTCATCTCCAACAATTTCTTATCGACATCGCTGTCAAAGGTATCACTTTTTTCGCTGGATTGATGTTCAACTCCTTGGCGTAGCTTAGCCTCCTCCTTCGCGACAGTACGAGCCAGTTCTTCTTCGCGATTTGACGTTTTTACTTTTGAGGAAACAGATTTAGCCTTGGTCTCGACTTTAGTTGGTTCTCCGACAGGTTCGACAAGTATGGGTGTTTCAGCAGCGGGCGGACCGCTCGCTACCTTGTCTGTCTTACTCACTTTTTTAGACGAAGTTTCGGATTCTAACCTCTGTTCACTTTTCGACTTTGGTTTACCCTCGAAAACGATGTTTTCTTTGAATTCGGTATCTTGGAAACTGGGAACCTTGGAAACCGATTTGGCGACTTGATTTTGTGACGAATCCTTTATCAATTTCAAATTTGTAGTCTCTTCTTTCGTCTCCTGGGTAGTTTTACAAGCGGGTTCGAGCTTTTGGGCAGGCAAAGATTCGTCCTTGACTGGTTGTAGCGGAACTTTATCATTTGTACTTTCTTTGACTTCTTCAACAGCTATTTTGCCTTTTTTATTTTGCTTTTTACGCTTGGGGACTTGTGGATGTCCAGGCTCGTTCAATTTCTCTTCTGGTTTTGTATCCATTTTTTCACTACTAGCCTTCGCCGTTTCAGGTTTCGTAGCAGGCTGAATAGTTGCATCAATAGGTGCTGCACCTTCTTCAAGGATTTGTTTAACATTTTCACTTTTCTCCGCTATTAAGAATGTCGACGAATCTTCAATACTAATTTTACCTCCTGATTGTTTCTTTTCCTTGATATCAGGCAACTTCGTAGTCTTCGATTCTTTTTTCTCTTTGCCTTTTCCGACAGATTTTTCCGTTGGCTTTTCACTGCTTCGTTTCTCCCCAAGGATTTCTTTCGTGTCTTTCAATTTTTCTGTCGATGGAATCTGTCCCTCGACAGGCTTTGTTCCTTCTTCAGAAATTTGTTTTACATCATCCTTGCTTTTTTCCGCAATTTTAACAGTCGTAGATTCTTCACCAATAGTCTTACCTCCCGATTGTTTCTTCTCCTTAGAATCTGCGACATTTGCTACTTTCGGTTCTTTTTTCTCTTTGCTCTTTCCAGCTGATTTTTCCTTGCTCTGTTTCTCTATAACGATTTCTTCTGTATTTTTCACTTTTTCTGTTTTTAGTTCGCCAATGTGCTTACCATTATCCGTAATTTCTTCCACGGCTACGGGTGTCGCAGGTTGTTCGGTCATTTTTTTCTTACCCTGTAACGGTTTTTTATCAGTGCTAATCCGTTCCTTCTTCTCTTTTCCTTTGCCAGTTGATTTTTCAATCGTCTTATCGCCAGTTTCTTTCTCGGCAAGGACAGATGTTACGTCTTTCTGAATTTCCGACTTGACTCGTTCCTTATCATCCTTATTTTTTCCACGAACTATGATGGTCGAGGACTCTTCACCTATTTTCGTTACCGAGATTTTTCTCTCCTTACTATCCAAAATATTCGTATCCTGACCCTGTTCGTTATTCTCCTTACCCTTGCCTGCAGATTTCTTTGATCTTCCGTCACCCTTTTGCTTCGATTGTTCTAAGGGTTTGGTAGAATCACTATTCTCTCTGGAAATTACAGTCTTTGCACTCGTTTTATCAGCCTTCTGTTTTGCATCAACCTTTACACCCTTGGTTGTCTCATTGACATCGTCCTTTGACTTGAGAACGTCTTTGGGCTTTTCTTTCGGGATCTTTGCCTTCTGTTGCTTGTCCATGTCCTCGATTTCTCTCAGAGCTTTATCGATCTCATCACCCTCGGATTTCTCATGTTTCTTCTTCTTCTTCTGCTTTCGCTTTTTCTCCCGCGCTCCTTCCGTCGTTTCTTCAACCATTAATATGACCTCGTCCTGCTTAACGTCTCTCTTAATCGTATCGTTAGCCCTCGGGGCTCTCGTCGACGTGCTCGTTTCATCGTTCGTACGTTCCGTTTCCTTTTCAACCTTTACCGTACCGATCGATCGCTCAGCCTGTTTTTTGCTTCGCTTATTCTCCTTCTGCTCTTTTTCCTCTATTTTCTTGACCTTCTCTTCCGGCTGTGGCTTTTTCTTTGAATCTTTCTTCTTGATCGTGTCCCAATCTCGATCTCTCGACTTTTTCGGCTGACTAGTCACGTCCGGTTCCCTGATCGGCAATCTCTTAGCCATTTTCGCCTCCGGTGGCGTGACCTCGTGAGGCGAATGAGAACGACCTCTCGCTTGTTCCGCGTTTGCACTTCGCGTTGGTGACGGGGTCGCGCGAGGCGGCAACCCTTGGGAAAGAATCTTCGCGTAAGAGATCGAAGGTCCGCCAGAATTATCTGCCGTACTCGCGACGCTCTTTTCGTGAAGAATTCCCGCCGTCGGAACCGTACTTTCTTCCTTGATGGAAATTCGCTCGACGGATTCCGTCACTTCGCTCGGTCTTTCGCGCGTCTCTGAAATCTGGCCACTTGGCCGACTTTCCTCGTTCAAGCACTGCACTTCGGGCTGAGGTGCCATCACTTCTGACACGTGATAAATAAGTTCACTCGAGGGATGCTGAGGGGCTTGTTGAATAGCCTCGTGATAGATTTCCGCAGGAGGTAGATAACTACCCTGTGTTACGTAGTGCTCGTTCGTATAAGCGATGTGACCCTCGTACGGATTCAAAGGCACCTGGTCGAGTTGTTGAACTTGCTGATGGCCCGCGGCGTAGACGTAAGAACCAACGGGGTAGGCACCAAGCTGTGTATTGATATAACCAACCAATTCGGGAATGGGATTTACGTAATCGTAGATTTCAGCTTGCTGATGACCTCCAACGATATTGGGATCGATCATCTCGTAATCGGCGAGAGGTTGGCCTGCCCAGTGAGAGGTCTCTTTCAAATGAACCGGTGGTGCACTTTGAGCGGATTGGACGTCCATGGGAACTTGATGAACGTTCTGATAGGTTTGACTTTGAATGTCACCGGCGACTTGCAGAGTAGGTTCGATCTCCTGAATCGAACTGATCTCCGAGTCACTGCCGGTTTCCTCGGCTCCGCGATGTTCGCTGTCTTCTACAACTTCGTGCTGTTCTCTACCGGACAATCGCACCATTTCTCTCAACTCGGTAGCCTGTTGCTTCATGTTTGCAGCAAGCGCTGCTTGCATACGTCCACGAAGGATATCCGCGTAGGAAGTCGAGCCAGGAATCCACATTGGACTCGGTGATCTTCGTCTCGAATCGTCGGAGGGAGCGAGACTGACGGAAGCATCTGCCACCGTCAGTTTACTCGGCACGACATTACCGTCGGCCTCGTGGCTCGACGAAACCTCCGCTTTCGCGACTTGGATCTGCACAACCGGTAGTTCCTTCTTGCTCGCAACTTCTTCCTTCCGGCTCGTCTTCGCAGGTTTTCTCAGCGGGGAACGTCCACGACGAGGACCACCGCGCGACTTGCCACTGTTCGCCGGCGATTCCACGTTCGTCTTTGATTCTTTTGTCTCCCTTGGCCCCGGATTTCCTTGTTCGCTCTTGGGCGCTGTTTCACAACTCGCCGGAGTCTTTTTAACCACCGAACTCGGCTCGACGCTTGATTCGCTCGGTCGAACACTCACTGGTCGCAAGATATGACTGTTATCGGTGTGTAGCGAAGGAGGAGGCTGCTCTTGTTGGCCACCGCGATAAGGACTAGAAGTTCGAGAATTCGGGCTCGAGCGTCCCGCCGCAATGTCCGCGTACGATATCTGACCAGGAAGCCTGACGGTGTTTGTTTCCGTCGGCGGCACATAGTACGGGTCCAGCGTGTGTATCTGATCCATCAGGAATCTTGCTCGCTGTCTCCAACTGTCGATCCTTGTCTGCAAGGCCTGCGAAGCGCAATAACGCGCAACAGCCAAAGAACATGGATACATCAATTCGATTTTTCAATTTCAGTATCGTTGAGTAGGCGTTTTGTAAATTGTTTTTTGCTTTTTTTTTGTTTACTTCTACATCGATTATCGTAGCGGTTATCGGCTGATTTGATCTTTTAATGGAAAAACAAAAAATTGTGACGGGGAATTGGCGGTGGCGAGTAAGTAGCTTTTGCTCTGGAGGTAAAAATGAGACTCTGTGAAAACGCTTTTTTATTCTTTTATTATCGCAATTCGGCAGTCTCGTTACACGTGATAAAATTTTCAATTTTATTAAACGTTGTATCGTAGCTGCACAAGAAAAATCGATAGAAAACTGTATAAGACTCTGGAGGGACAACTCTTACTTTATCATTTTTTTTCGCTCGATACGTATACTTATATGTATTTAATCCGTGTATAAAAACGACGCGACGTATATTTGATTGTAAAAAAAAAAGAAATCCTATCGAGACGATTCCGGGCGTGTCGGACAGCGCTCGAACGTCGCACAGGGGTTGCGGGGGAAGACTCGACGAATTTTCCACCACGAAGAACCGACGAGAATATTGTAACTCCGTTGTCGAACGAGTTCGTCGCGATTCGATTACGGATCGAGGGGATCTAGATCGGGTGTTCCTCGTTGTACCAATAATTTCGAACGTTCCGCGCGCGCCTGTATCCTACTCTGCAACGACTTAATCCTCTCGCGATAGATCTTCGATCGTAACGCGTTTTTTCGTTTTGATTTTTTTCAGAGCGATAGAGATGGAGATAGTGCGATGCACGAGACATAGACAGAGCGGAAAAGGAGATGACGTTGGTGACATTTTTCGAGAGAATGGTTATGGCACGGTCGAGGTAAGTTATGAAAACGAATATTGTATGTAGCGTGTGGGTGTGTGTGTGTGTAGACGATGAACGATGACGACGACAACGACGATTGCGACAATTATATGTTGTGTCGTCGGGGTAGGGTTTTTTGTTTAATTAGAGGCAGATCGCATTTAGAGTTACGATCGGAACGTTGGAATGGTGATAAGAAGGAAGGAAATGCAGCAAATAAAATTCATAAATGAAAAAAAATGCCAGTCAACGAGAAACGAAAATTAGATAAAAAAAATGTCCTGCATAATAATGCGAGTCATGGAACCTTTTTTCTCTTTCATAAAGATAAATATGCGTGACGGCGACTTGCGTCTCCACGCTGTTGCGCCCTTTTTTTTGCTTCGAATTATTGTCAATATAGAGTTAACTTGATTGTGCCACGTTTGTCGATTATGTATCTTTTCATTTTCTAAATTTACACACGCCCCATAATTTTATTTTTATTTTTCCGTCGTATATATGTGTCTGTGTTCGACGTGTTTTAATAATCGAACGTCCAATATTTTTGCCTCTGTCGCGACTCGTCACCGGATGTAATAGTGACGTTACAAATTAAATGTAGATAATCTCGATGAATTATTACCAATAAACGAATCAACAAATAATAATAATAATAATAATAACAATAATAATAAATGAGGTATAAAAGTTAACACAAACAAGCAAAATCAAGTAACCTCTAAGACAATAAAGAAAATACAGAAAAACAAACTTAATGCCTAGGAGTGAGAGAAAGAGGGTATGTAGATAGATAGATAGAGAGAGAGAGAAAAAGAAAAACCTTAAACCAAGATACCAACCAACACCTTTTGTAAGCAATGTACCACCAAGGTCATATATATATGACATACATATATATATATATATTTAATTTCGTAGAATAGAATATTTTCATATAGAATGAAAAGTGTTTACGCGGTTAAATGTTAGTGGGTATATATGGTATATGTTTAAAGGGCGCGATGATGATTTTTTTTAGGTTGTTTCTGGTCTCGCTGAAGCTTCCTGTAGTAATGATAGAATGCGAGTGCGAGTTTTTGCGTGTTTCGTGATGCATGGTGCTTGCTCGACGATATTAGCCAGTGATATTAATAAAGCAATGTGATTTTTTGTTCTCGTGAGTATATAGGTTTTTATTTATACAGGTATATGTGATAATAAAAAAAACATATTTCCAAGTTCGAACTATTTCTGCAATATTTCGATATTACAGCTTTGTCAAATTCATTGGAAATAATGATTTTTTTCAGCGTTTAGCAAGGTACAAGCGAGGAATATGATGGAACACACTAGGGTGCGATAGTTATTAGGGGATGTATTGTCGCCGCTATATGGAAACAGATCGACGATGAGGGATAAAAAGCTCTCATCACTTCTCGATCTCTGTCACTTTTTTTTCACTATCGAGGCGCGTGAGGAAACAAAAGATTTCCACAACTGTCCCATATATCGGCGATCGAGTTATGTCACAACGTAATTTCAATTGTTACGACTAATATACGATTTGTATATCGTGAGAGGCGTTAAGGGTTACAGGGTTTGTTGTTATTATGATAATTTTATATTTTTCGCGATAGGGGTAAAAACAAAAAAACATAAAATATGGTTCGCGATCCCGTTCGCAGATTCATCAAAAGAAATCTCCCTTTTCTCTGTTTGGTAAATAAAAGAATCGCGTAAAACGCGGTACATCGTGGTGGTGGTTTTGGATTGGTATCAAAGATGCAAATCAATTGCTGCGTCAGCACAATTGCACGGTGCAGGTGAAAGGACGTTAAAAAATATATAGATATACGTATAACCAATAGTGAAACCTACCTGTTGCTCTTGCAAAGCCTTCTCCCTGTCGTTCGGAAGATAAGTCGGGCTTAGTACGGTTCTCAGCTGTTGCTCCACCTGTACAATCTGTTGTCGTAGTTGTTGTATTTCCTAGAAAGTAAAAGACGAAAAAAAAAACGATAGACCCGGAGAATTCGGTTTTGTTGTTTTTTGGGCTACGATATACGAACTCATACGCGCACCAACGAGAGAAAGAAAACGATTTTCGTTGGTGCAAAATATGATGGACATATATCGATGGGACGCGGGCTTCTTCTCTGACCTGTTGATACTGATCGATCTGAGCGAGGCAAGCTTCCAATGAATTCATCTGTTCCTTGACAACGTCGTTGAGAGCGTCGAGCTCACCGATGAGCTTCGCCACGATTTCGTTTATGTAACGGTCACCATAGGCACCCGATCTAAAGTGTACCTGAAGCTTCTCCACCGACATCGTTATCTTCGTCTTCTGTATGGCGATATCACTGAGCATTTTTTCTCTTATCGCGTGCTGGTCGCGCAACGGTTTTTTCTTATTTTGCGCCGAATCGAGACTCTGCGTTGCCTTCTCGAGCCATCCTTTGACATCTTTCAGCTTCTTCTCGTACTGTTCCCACTCCTCCCTCGTCTCTTGCAGCAAAGCGTTCTGCAATATTTGATTCGTTCGTTTTACCAGTAGTCGGCGAGACGGAGATCGGTGAATTTTAACTCGCGAATTTATGGAAATTGTTATCAAGAATCTCATTCATTATTAAAAATTGTTTATAAACGTATCGATAAATTCGAGAAAACGTTAAATTCCACCGATCTTTTTCCGACTAATTCGTCCGCCCCCCCCCCCTACTCCTCTGCGAAAATTCAAACCCACCCTCTCCAACAATCGACCCTCGACCTGAACCTTGGTCTCTTCGACCTTGGCCAATTTCTCGGGTAGATCACCGACGTTCGTCATTTGACCGATGCTCTCCAATTCCTTGCCCATGTCGCTAAGATTCTTGTTGACCTGTTTGCAGCTCTTGACCGCGGTCTGTAATTAATTGGAACGTTTGATTCCCCGTACTCGTCGACACGTAAATTATAAAATCATCGAAACATATAACGTTCGCCGTACCGAATACTCGCGTAGCCTCACTCGTGTCTGTGTGAGGCTGGCGATACCAATGAGCGGCTCGTTGAGGAAAATTTGGTGTTGCAAGATCCAAGCTTTGACATCGTCGTAAAGAACGAGGAATCTTTGCCAGGCATCCAATATATCGCCGACTTGTTGTTTCTTCTCGTCTAGCCACGAGCGCACCTGACCGAGTTGTTCGGTCAAATTATTGATCGTTTTGCCGATCAATTCCTTCTCGGGGTCGTCCCGCGAGTTCTCTACGATAGTTTGGCCGTTCTTCGTCAATTTTTCAAGCTTGTCGGACATTGGTGCGAGCTCGTTCTGTACCTGTCTGAGAGATTCGCGAAGTTGCGACGGTTCGACCGTACGATCCTGAACCTTGAGCTCGGCCTGACGTATCCAAGCTTGAAGCTCCTCGACGTCCGACAAGTAATCCGTTCTGACGGTTCTCGCCCGTTTCTGTTCTCGTTGCTTCTCGTCCATCCTCTGTGTCGTTTCTTCCGCCGTGAGTTCTAGCTGCGTCAACTGTTGCGCCAAATCGCTCGGTACCAACTGTTGGCTGGATTGATACCGCGCCTTAATGTTCCCTGATAACTTTTTCGCCTCCTCGACTAGAGCCTCGACGCTCCTTCCCAAATCCTTCAATTCCCTTTCCGTCGAATCTTGATCGGCACCGTAAACGTAAAATTCCGCGATTCGAAGATGCTCCGAGTCCAGACGCTCTTTCAAACGTCTCACTTCGCTCTCGTCGTTCCCGAGAGCCTCGAGATCCTCGCTCGCTTTTCTTCTTTTATCCCGGAGCGAATCGACGAGCCTGTGAAAATTTCAAGAGGGGATTTCCTCTCAATCCACGAATAACGCCACAACCCTTCTTTATCTTCCTCGCGAATCGTAAAATATTGTACTCATCGTTATAATTTGTAACGATAATTTTTCATTGAGCGTAGTGGTTGCCTATAGAGCGTTTGGAAAAAGTTTTTCTTCGTTCGGAGTCAATCGCGGCGAAAATTTCTTAGAGTCGAATGATCGACGTTTTCTTTTTTTTTCTTTCTTGTTTTTTCTTTTTTTTCGTCGATTTATGTACGGATATAGAAAGACCCAAAGGGAATTGTAAAAAGAATACGAGAACTATGACGAGGCGGGACGATACGGATTTAGAATCGGAAATGCGTGTTGGGTACGTTCACCGCGCGCTACTCCTCTCTCTCTCTCTCTCTCCCTCTCTCTATCTCATTCTCGGTCTCTCTCGCTGGCTAGAATCCCAGGAGAGTTCTCGGTTCTGAGAGTGAAAGAGACGAAGAGCCTTGGCTAAAAGTAGACGAACGTGTACGCGTATACGTGCACACATTACAACCTAACCAGATCGTCGTCTCGCGGGACTCAAAAACTTCTTCAATCTTTTCTCACCTACCGATACGAATTTTACGCTCTTACAACACGATTGACAATTTACTTGAGTTCATCATTGCAATTTGGCGCGCCTCCATTATTTTCGATACACGATGGACGGTGATTAAATCGAGACAAACTCATTTATTTACGGTTTGATAAAATTACCAACACGAAATATCGTCGCCTTTATGCAATTTTTGTTTTTTCACGACGAAAATAAACTTGCGCTCGATGCAAACAAGCTGCGGCTAATAATATCGCGATCCGTTCATTCTTGAAAGCCAAAAAAAAATCAAACAGATTGTATTCTCGTAGAATCGGTTGCCCTTGGGATTCGAGTTAACTTTAGCCGAGAGAGGGGGCGGGGGATTCGGATCAAAGTGAAATAATCCGCGCTGTATCAGCACCACCTGTCGTCGACTTCTCAAAAAAATATGTCTTTCGTTCCCGTGCCCAGATCCCGTGTAATATTTCGAAATATGATTCAAAGTCCCCAAAATCTTTCGTATCAAAAACATTATTTCGAATTAATTTGCCGGAAATTCGTCCGGAACGAAGTATGACATCACGTTTGTAGCGCGCCGACGAAACTCTCGTGATCGTGTACTGTCTCTCTCTCTCTCTCTCTCCCGCCAGGAATAGAACGTTATCACGCGACGTTTTCGCGCGCTCCCGAAAAATTTTCATCGCGGTTGATTTCGACGTTCGACGAACGTAAGACCAATAATTCTCGATCGTGTCAATGTCGAGAAGGCCAACCTTGCGCTTTTCCCCACCACGAGACTCGAACGAACTGCCTAACACAACCGGCACGAAAAGACTCGTTTAAGAACCCACGTGTCGTGCATTTTTATTCGACGGATAAAAAGAAGCGATATCCTTGACTGTTGAGACTCGACGTAATTGAGATATTGATGACGAGCCAGGCGCAAAATATTTTAATTTATTTTTTATTTAAAATCGTTGCCCGAACCGGTAAATCTGCGGCAAAAACTCGCGACGATACGTGTAAAATCGTTATACCTATGAATCCGAGCTCGAAGATACGTGAAAGAGATATCGTTCCGTTATAAAATCACTTTTCCTCTGGTTTTTCTTTTCCTCCCTGTAGATCTTCTTCGTTTCTTTTATATTCAATTGTAACTTTGATATTTCGTCGTTGATATTACTCGAAGCGTAAATTGGATAACAGTAATGGCGCGGCACAATCGAGCCAAACAGCAGCGTTCGCGGTTCGTAACGTATTGAAGCGTCGTCGCTCGGTGTAGCTTTTGGTTTTTTCTGGCAAGACGCCTATTAGCCCCGACGCATGCGGATGGAAAAGCTCCCTCTCTCTCTCTCTCTCTCTTTCTCTCACACATAAGCATACACTTACGGAAACGAATGTACGAGCCGAAAGAGAGCGAGAGAGCTTTGCCGCGAGTAGGAGCGAACGCGAGCGAAAGCTTCTCGCGTGCCTCGCGTCTCGGGCATCGCGACGCCGGCTACGAAAATCCCAATGCAGGCAGCATCGCCGACTAAGAATAATATCGCGCGCGCGCTTCTTCGCGGTGGACTCTCATGTCCTACCTATATTCTATGTATCTATCTCGTCAGCCAGAACGCGAGAACCTCTTTTCGCCATTTACTCGATCGACCGAAAATAATAGTTTAATTTTCATTGAAAAATATTGTCTTTAGCAAATTACACGAAACAGAATGAATATCAGTTTATTCTAATGGAGTAATATGTATCGACCGACGATTGACAATTTTATTGAACTATCGGACGTTTTGTCGAGATTCGGAAACGAAATTCGCCAAGGTCGCTGGCAGACGAGATTGATACGATGTTTCATTGTCGTGTCGTTTCCATATTTATAGAGAAATGCGCGAAAAACGCAATGATGCAACTTTAAAAATCTACGAAAAATCGCAGCGTGATGTACCTGGTGGAAATTTAAAGCTTGAATAGTTGGGAATAAAATGTGCAAGGGCCGACTCGCTAGATTATTTTTAAAAAACTTATAGTCGTTTTAGTGATAAACCATCTTTTGGCAAAATCCGAAAAAATACATTTTTTCAAATAACTTTTTTTTTCCAGCGTATGGCGATGTATCTAGGCCTCTTGAGTACGAAACTTTTATTAATCCTTGGAAAAATTCGAAAATCACGAAAAAAATATTTCAACTTTTTTCATCGACTTTGTTGTCTGAAACGCGAAGTTTCAAGTTGACATAACTCGACTCCTGTTTGACCGATTTAGGTTTGCTTGTAGTGTTTTGGAAACATGAGCGGTAGCATTAGAGAATACAATTGGATTCATAGAGATGACTCAAATAGGGCGCCCGTAATAGGAGATCGAAAAATGCCGAAAAAAATAAGTATGGAAAAATTCCCAAAAATCAATGATTCGGCTTTAAAAATGTATGAAAAGTCATTCAAAAATCGCAGCACGCTGGACTTAGTGCCATTTTAAAGCTTGAATAGTTGCGAATAGAATACGACCAGAGCCGATTCGTCAGATCATTTTTCAAAAAAGTTATGGACATTCCAGTGATAAAGTTTCATTTTGCAAAAAAAATTTTTAAATAAATAAAATTCAAGCGTATATAGATTAGTTTAACCACCTAATTACGAGACTTTCATACATTTTCTCAAAAATAAAAAAATTACTAAAAAAGAAATAGTTTGTCGAACAAGCGAAGAATTTTGAATTACGAAATTGTAATATCCAGAATCGGGCCAGCGTGTCGTCTGTTTCTGGCCTAAAAGTTATATTTAGAAATGCTTTGGACAAGCATAGATATAGAATCTTGAATCACTGCAGGGTAAATATATTTATATGTCGAATTCGCCACCAGGTTCATGAGGACAGCGAACCGCGGGTCTCTCCCGTATAAGATATCTAATTGTAAGTAATTCGTGTGTACTTCTCTATTGCAGGATGCAAAATGGCAATGTCGCTTCATTGCCATGGGGCCGACGTGAAAATAATCCTCGGTCGCGATTTATTTCCGGATTTGCGACATATCGTACGAAAGAAAAAAAAACACGATAATAATCACAATATTGTAAAAACGTATTATCGAGCGCGAACGATTAAAAAATTGGGCGGGAAGAGTTCGTCTCGTGATTCGTGAACGATCTCTCAATGTTGACTGAGTCGAGACAATTGTTCCGGCCGGCGAAAAAATTCTTCTCCAAGATATCCACGAAATATTTAATCGATGGTAGGGAAAAACACAGCAACGAATGCCACGGTCGTCAGCCTTCGCTCGAAAGAGAGCGCGAGAGACCTTCCTTCCCCACTAACGAGAGATCGTGTTTACACAAATTACGTCATACGACCGATTCGGTCGTGACGTTTCTACCGGGAGGATTGCAATTCAAGTTTCTCTATACTTCGCGACTACGCGTACATGTTGCTTCTCGTCATCGTTTATATCGGTGGTCTTCTAGCCATTCCGTCAACTTGACACACATTTTATAAACGCGTCGTGGTGATCAACTTCAAAGTGTTGTTCGATGAATTTCTCCCGGCTTTGCTGATCTCATGCCACTTGGGCGAAGTCACGTTCGATGATTTAAAAAACACTCATTCCTTACTCTATAGATAACCACTACACCGAAAAATATTTTTCCAGTGATTTATGACAAGATTAGAAACGCGATAATCACGGGTATCGTAACTATTTCAATAAAAATTATCGAACGTCACGGAAGAGAAATTTCTTTTCCAGCAGTCCTGTAAATGCATCACGGTCTAATAAAAAAAATTATCACATAACCGATCGTTTGCGATAACAATGTCGACACATAATATCTTCGATAGATAATAATGCCTGAAAATATATAATCTAACATTTTTTCAATTGTTTTCATCATCGAAAATAAGGGATAAAAGCACAAGCTCACACGACACACTGACATGCACATTCGTGGCTGCTCACTGGGCTCCGTACTCGTTTCACGACCTAAACACCTTTTTTCCTCCGATACTTGTTGATTTAATACGAACAAAATAATGTTTATAATTCGACCAACGTCGAAGTAGAATTGAATTGATGTCAAATGAATTTACGACGTTCGTATCGATTATCTACCCTAGCTATCACAATCGGAGAAACGTAGGCCCGAGCATCGCCACTTTAAATGACAATTTTCAAAAATATTTGTTTTTTGACTCACGCTTCCGCTGACTTTTCAAGCTTATCGATTCGTTCCTCGAGCACGCGTGGGGGTGTTTCGGTGAACGCCGCGAGATACGAAAGTACCGGACCCGCCAGTGATTTCACCTCGCTCGTTGCAGGCTGGAGCTTTTCTGCCTCACCGATCAATTCCTGTAACAAAACGTTAACAATGAATTTAGATCAAAGTTCGAACAGAGCGGGGATATCAGAGTAAACATATATATACAGAGAGAGAGAGAGAGAGAGAGTCAGAGAGATCGCGTTTCCCCCTTTACTCATATATTCACCGCCCCCCAACCCTTCTACCATTTGTTTCGTATACGGGAGTTCGAGCTAGCAACACGAACACCTGCTTCGGTGCCTGGCCGTGCAACTTTGGTTTTTCCCACCCTTAATCCATTTCTCGATCAACTATTATTCTCGTAGGTTTCATGCGCTTGGAAAATTGAAAAACTCGTCTCTACGCAAATTACGCGATAAAGTGAAAGACTTACGTCCAATGCTTTTATCGTATCGAAAAGTTGGGCCTTCGATCGAACGATACTGTCCACTAGTTTGCTGCGTTCTTCGGTAGCATTGAGGCGCGTTTCCGTTTCGCTCCAGCGTGCCTCGAGATCCTCCCAGTGTCGCGACAACGCCTCGAGGGCGTCGCGTCTTCCCTCGAGGCCGGAAACCAGCTCATGCCATTCCGCGCTCGTGACCGATAATTGCGTTTCGATGGATTTTTTGTTCGCCGGATCGGCCAAGTGCGATACTTCTTGACCCCGTTCGTTCATCAGATCAAGCTCGAATTGTTGATTCTGTAAGAAAATAATACGATCGATCGATATTGATGGAATAAATTCGATCATCGAGCAATGCTATTGAATATCGATTGGTAAGCTCACCTGAATGTCGTTCAGAGCATGAGTAATTTTCTGAATATTGAACTGCAACCCAGCTAGAGTCGTGACCGGCTCGTCCATGAATCTCGTTCTCGCTATCACGGCTTTTACACGCTCGAGCGTCTGCGTGTAATCGCGCCAAGTTTCGGCACCCTGTTCGAGTCTGGCACGATGTGATTTCGCAGTATTCAGGGTATTCTTGAGCAATTGAGTATGTTGCTGTTCCTCGCCGCTCAATTCCTCCTGCTCAGAACTGTTCAGTGACGGCCATATCTTATCGGCAGCCTGTTGAATCTGCTGGGAAACGAGTTCTCGTATCGACGCTTCGGAGCTAAAGTAAATCTGGAAACAAACAACAAGAATATTAATTTTCGAAGGAATTTCATACCTTGACATTTTTATTGGATAATAAAAGAAATGTTTTTCTCACCTTGTGTTCCTCCAAATCGCTCAGTATGTTCTCAAAGTCAAGCCCATCTTTGTCGCTGGCCAATCTAATATCGGCCTCCCTCACCCAACTGTGCAGTTTTTCCGAGAGAATGTTGTAATCGAGTCGCATTTTCAAATTATTCTCGAGATAAACGCCCCGATCGTCCATTTCTCTGGGTAAGGAGGAAAGCAGCGAAGTAGCCTCGCTGAGCATTTCCTTGAGGGATCCAGGCATTCCTTCCTCGTGACGAACCGATTCCTTAATCTCTCTGATTTTGTCCAAATATTCGTTGACGCTCGAGCAAAGAATCTTGTGTTTTTCGATCTCAGCCTCGACGCTGTCCACGGCTCGTTCGAGCAAAGGTCGTGATTTTATCTCTTTCTCCTTGTTCTCCAGCCAGTCGAGAATTTCGGCGAGTTCTTCAGCCATTTTTTTATGCTCGGCAGCAGCGAGTTCGTGCTGCTCTCTCTGCGCCTCGATAGCTCGTCTTAGAGTCTGAAGTTGCTGTTTAAGAGACTGAAGTTGCTCCGTTACGTTGTTTCTGTCAGCTGCCGAACCTTCGGCGGCGATTTGCTGGCCCTTGTCCGTCGCACTGGCCAGACTCGCCTCGCATTCTTGAATCTTCAGTATAACATCGTCGTAACGCTTTATCTTTTCTTCCGTCGTTCCGTCGTGTTTCTCGATATCGTGAACGATTCCCGTGTATTTCGTAATAAAGGTCATGATTTCCGTGATGAGAGCGATGAACTGTTGACGAAGAAGTAGGAGAGCTCGCAATTTGGCGATCTGAGCCTCGAGCGCTCTTATCAAATCGTCTTGTTGCGCCACGACGCCGTGTAGATCCCCGATATTCGCCGATTGAAGATCGGACAGTTTAGCCTTGTTGTCCTTGAGATCCAGAAGAATTCTCTCATAAGCGTTCAGCATACTCTCGACATCCTCGACCCTCGATCCGATGGGTTTGTTCAAATCCTGAAGTTCCTTCTGAATGTCCGTCATGAATTGAACGGCTTCGGCGACTCTCGCCGCGGCTTCTTCAGCTTCGGCGATGCTCTTCTCGAGCGCCGCTGCACGTTCGTTTATCACATCAGCGACGCGACCGTGAGAGTCCTTCATACTCTTCAGCTGATCGTTCAGTTCGAGTTTATCAGCGTCGCTGACCGTCGGGAGAATCGATTTGCCCTGTTGTATTATTTTTTCCACGTCCTCGCCGTACGATTTAGCCTCCTTCTTCAGACGGTCGTACTTGACGAGTTGTTCGCGAAGAACGTCGACGCTCGAGGTGCGAATTTCGGACGAAGTCGCCGTCTCGGCCTCTTTGATCCATCTCTGACACTTGTCGATCTCGTTCTCGAAGGATTTGCGACCTTGAAGAAGATCCGCCAGGGAAGCCTGCTTCTCGGCCGCTTCGCGCTTCAGGGCGTCGTAATCCTGATTTATCCCGGCTAAGATCGATTGCAAACGAGCACGATCCTCGTCGTTGCAATCTCGAAGCATATTGTTTGCTTGTTTGAGCACGTCGTTGAGACTCTTCTCGTTGAATGATTTTATATCGGACTCCAGGCCACTGTGATGACTTATGTCTTCTTGAACCTTAGCCGCTCTCAGGGGTAAATAACCGCTGAGTTTCTTCAGATCGTTGTTCTTCGATTTTATCCACAAACGCGCCTTCTCGAAATCGGCCTCGAGTTTGCGCCGAGCGTCGGCTGCTGCTGTGGCGGACGAAATTTCCTCGCGAAGAATCGAACAGAGCTCGGCCTGCTCACCCCGCAATGCTTTCGTGTCAGATTCCAACTGCTGTTGCTCCGAAGATTCCAACTCGTTTTGCATATTGCCTACCCGCTTCTCCAGACTGTCGATTACGACGCTCTTTCCCTCGGCTTCCTTCAGCATCGACTAAAATATCAAATTTGTGAAATTTACGCAAATCCGCGATTTTGAAAGTGTCGTATTCTTATTTAGCTTACCTTCAGTGCCGAGACTCGTTCGTCCGCTTGTTTGCTCTCGAATCCTAAAGATCCGGAAGTCCTGGCCTGTTGCTTCTTCTCGCTAACCCAATCGCGATTGTCCTCTATCTCTTTTCTCGTAGCCTCGATGCCCTGTGCGGTCATGTCCAATACTTGCGATTTTCTTTGCAATTTTTTGCCAATGTCGGCGTATCTTCTCTCGACGGATTTGATCTGTTCCTCGATCTGTTGCGAGTCAAGATTGCTGACGGAGTCCATGACTTGATCACCGAGTTTCTTCACCTCGTCGAGACGTTTTGGTCCTTGTGACTCGAATTCAGCAGTGATTTCCTTGACCGCGGCGATTTTTTGACCTATCGTTAGACCGCTGCCTCGCTCGATCACGTCGACCTTCTTCGAGAGAGAATCGAACCACGATTGTATATCCTGAACTTGTGCTCTGTATTTTTGGATCAAATCCTGGGTGGCTTGTTTCTCAGCGATCGCTTCCATCAGTTCGATCTCCAATTTGTTCAAGCCCTCCTCTAAATCACCGTCCTGTCCGTCCCGAAGTATCGAGAGTTCGGTCATCGCTCGTGTTCGACGTTCGCCAACGCTGCCCAAAAGTTCATTCATTGCTTGAAGTTCGGCTAGTGCAGCCTCGGAACGTAATTTTGCCGGACGAGATCTCCACTCGGCTTGCAGGGCTCTCTGTTGATTGACCCAAGTTCGAAGTGCGTTCTTCTGACGCGCTTGTTCTTCCAATTCTCCCACTGATTTGGTCACGTTCGCCAAATGCGTTTGCATCTATAACGTTTTACAAATATTCCCATTTAATATTTACTCACATCTTAAATAAAAGTACAAACATAACGAAAGAAAACACACAAAAAAAAAACAAAAAATGCACACCTTAAAGCACATTCCGTTCAATTTCTCTAAGAAATCATTGCGCTCGAGATTATCTAAAAGAGCTTTGAGTCTGCAACCTCCATCCTCTTTAGCTCTCTGCACGAGGTAAAACAAAACAGTAACACACAAATAAAATGTGGGACGTGCTATGCAGGCGACTTAAAAAATATACACACGAGACAGTTATGAGGCATCGGTGCAGGATTAACGTCAAACCAAACAACGGGAAGGTCATAACAAAAATTACCTGATCTATGAGGTCCTCGAGTCGCGTGCGGACTTCGACCTCCCTCGCGGGTATCTGAACTGGCGGAGCGTCCAAAGGACTACCCGGTCTCGAGACACAAGCAGCCGCAGCTTCGCAGGCTTCAACCGCGAGAGCGAGCCGTGCTTTCTCCGCCTGTAATTTGTTGTGGAGAGTTCGAGCTCCCTCGAGACTTCTCTCGGCCGATTCCAAGGTATCCAATGGAGCTTCCAACTCTCGAGCAATTTCCGGCTCATAAGCATCCACATTCTTCATTATGCTCTCAAGGGTATTCTCGTACTCCTCAAACTTGGCGAGAGATTCGTCGAGACGATTTTTAATTTGCACCGCAGTGCCTAGTAGCGAGTTGTAGCTCTCTTGAACATTCTGCAACTGGGTCTGTATTGTCGTTTTTATCACCGGGTTGACGGAATCGTAACGGTCTATCTGAGCCTGTCCCTTGGCTTTAAGCTCGTCAAGATCATGCTGGTACTTGCGAATTTCGTCGAGCAGGGACTCGTGCTGCTTTATCTGCTGAACGGTCTGCTCCTTGTTCGTTATATAGAGGGAATTGTGAGCCATGAGCTGGAAGGAAATTTGGAGGAGCCATTTTTCCGTGTCTTGGAGAGCAGCGTGATATCCGTTGTACTCCTGCATCTCGTTCTCGACCAGTTGCTTCTGTTCGTCAACGAGTTTGCCCAGAGATTCCCATCGTGTTTGTAGAACGTTCGCCTGTTCTCGAGTCGTATTATTTTTCGCCCAGTCTGACAATTCCACCGACTCCTCGAGAATTTGTTCGAGATCGGATTTTTTCCCCTTAGATTCTTCCTGAATATGCTTGCAACGTTCCAACAAAGTCTTCATCTCGCCTATCTCACCCTTCGTGTCCGGTAAGCTTCGCATCGAACTCTCCGTCTCTGTCAACCATTGCTTGAATCTCTCGTAAGCCTCGGCGTGATCCTCCCATCTGTTCAGGATAGATTTCACCTGGGCCTGCACCGTCTTGAGGTCGATGCTCAGACGTTCCCAGCTTGATCGCAATTCGGCCATGTCCGTTCGTAGTTCCTCCTGCTGCTCGGGCAGCGCTGTATTTATCGCTTTTGCGAAAGCGTTTTGCAGCGTTGAGAGAAGGTGTTGACCTTCTGTTATTCGCGTCGCCACCATCTTAAACATGTTATCAGCATTAAAACGATGCGCTGTTAAAATTTTTTGTAATTAGTGAATCGATGAAAATACCAACCTTGGTGGTCTCAAGTTTGTCCTTTGCCCACGCAATGTCACCGACACCCACGCAATCTTGAACAGATCCATGAGCAGTCTGGAGCCAATCCTCCATCTCTTTCTTGGCCTTGAGGAATTCCGTGTGATCGGATAAGTTCTTTTCAACTTTGGAGACGAGACCTTGAGCCTCGGTGAGGAGAGCGGTGTAGACAGACTGCAGTTGAACGGTTTTATCTCGAGCCCAGCCCCAAGCGCTCATTTCCAGCAGAGCTTCGCACATGTCGTTGAGTTCTTCAAGGACAGGTTTCTGTCTTATCGCATCGTCAACGAGCTGCTTGCAACGTGCCAGATCTTCCGGCGTCTTGTTTTCTTTGGCCTGCTCGGCATTGACCCGAGCCTGGAAATTATCGAGCCATTTCTTCATGGCATCCAGCGCGGTGGAAAATTGCGACCACATGCTGATGCAATTGCCGAGAGTTTGCTGGGATTCTTGGCAATGTGTCTGCAACGATTTCCAGTCCAGTTGCAATTGTCTCACATCTTGTCTTATCGCTTCTTGACCCTCCGGACCCGAAGACGAGATCACCGTTTCGCTCAGATCCGACACCTTCGATATCAGAATTTCGCCCTTCGGCATCGTCGATGCGATCTCGTTCACTCTCTTTTCGCGTTCGATCACTTTTTCGCGCTCCCCGTGAGTCATACTGTACTGTTGGATCTCCACTTTCATTCTTCTTAACCAGTCGGCAGCCTCGTTGTAGGCTTGCTGGAATTTTTCGTGTTCGCCAATTTGGTCCTCGAGATTCTGCAAAAATTGTTTTCGTTTGATCATTGTTTATAAGTAATAGTTGGAAACAAAAAAAAAGTAAAAACTCACATTAATTTTCTCTGTGACGAGGCGACGGAGTTCCTCATACTTCCCAATCGTAGTTTCGTATGGACCCTTGGGAATGCTCTCGTCCTCCCGAAGACGAGACTTCAATCGATCAATCGTGTCGGCGTGACCCTGAATATTTCTCTGAGCGGTGCGATATTTTTCCAGCAAAGCACGTTTCTCACTGAGATCGTTTCGATAAACCTCCTCGGGTCTGACCTTGCCCTCGACTTCCTCGATCCAGTCTGTTATCAGCCTGTGAAGTTTGTTCAACTCTTCTAAAGCCGTCGCCCGGGCCGAGAGTCTCTGTCGAGCCTCTTCAACGTCCGCGAGGAGTTTGTCGAACTCGCTCTTCAGGTTCTCCGTGTCTTCCTGGATCTTTGCCGCACCATTTTGCTCGGTATTCATGATAACTTTTTCCTTGAGCTCGAGAGCATAACGTAACTTGTTCTGCCCCTGTTCCAGAGTCTGCCTGATAGCTTTGCAGGTGTGCAACTTGTTGTTCACCTCGACAAGTGTCGAAGGTATCTCTTTGCACTCGCCGAGCTTGTCTCGAGTACGCTCTATCCAATCTTGACACTCTTGATAAAGAGTATTGTGTTGTTGGTGCTCCTGTTCAATTAATAAAATTGAAGATTAAATCAAGATCAAGCTTCGACCGACGTATTTTCTGTACAAACTCACCTGATAATGCAATTCTAGTCGCCTCATTATTTCCTTGGCCAAAGACAACAAAGCGTTGTACTTGGTGGTCAGTTGAGTTATGGCATTGGAAATTCTAGTATCAGCGCATGTTTCCAATAACATCTGTGCTTTCATGTTCAAACGATCGAGTTCCTTCTGCCAGTCGAACAGCGTCTGCAGATGAACTTGGAATCGCTCTAGTACGTTTTTCTTCTCCTCGAGACTATCCTGAAGTTTGTTGAATGGCTGAACTAATTGCTCGGTCTGTGTCAGCCAGTCCGTAGCCTCAGAAAATTGATCCTCGTATTCGGTCCACTTGACTATTCCAACTTCCAGCAAACTCTTCGTACTGTTCAATGAATCCCTGTAATCATCGAATACAAGAATGGGTAATTCAGATATTTTCTATGAACTTATCCTAAAACATTTTAAGGTTTAAGTTTAAAACTTACACATAATTGTCGTACTCTTCTTGCAACAATGCAACCTCTTCCTCGATAATTTCCTTGTCCTCTGCATCGGCAATTTGACAAGCGGCATTTCCACGCTCGAGTGCCCTCTCAAGTTTTTTCTGTCCATCGGGGAGTTCGCTCTCGAGAACTTTCAGCTGACTGATCTTGCTGGCGAGTGATTCTTTATCACCAGTAGGCTCGGAACATTTTCCAAGACGCTCCTTGGCGACGCGTATCCATTGAACAAACTCGTTGCCACTGTCGATGAATGCCTGATGCTGTTCGACGGTTTCCTTCTGCTTGGCGTAAAGTTCCTGCGCTTGTTTGCTGAGTGTCTCGTATTTGATAGAGATTTCGGTCGCGGGAGTAGCTTGTTGAAGATCCTCGGCTTTTGTGGCCACGGATTGTATCATGGGCTCGAAAGCAACGATGTCCTGAACGATGCTGTTGGTCTGACGAAGATTGGCTTTCCTCTCGCCGATCGCCAGCGAGCTTAAGCCGGCGAGACCCTTTCGCGCTTTTGAGACTTTGTGCTCGCAAACTTGTTGCAACTTTGCCTCTCGATCGTTTATCCACTGTTGCAATTGGGAATAGGACGAGCTGTAATCAGCCCATTGCAACAGACTCGTCTCAAGATGAACCTTCGTCGTAGATATTTTCTTAACCAAACGCTCCCAGTCATTCTGTATTTCCTTGAGCTGAGCATTGATCTCCTCGCGCCCGTCCGATCTCGTATTTCTCACGACTTTCTCCCCGCAATTAACCGTCAGATGAACGAGATTCTGTCCCTCTTCGCGTTTTCTTAATAATTCTTGAATCTTGTCCAATCTACTTTGAAGTTCCTCTCGACTGCTGGAGGATGCAGCTTCGGTTCCCTGTCGTATTATCTGCTTCGCATTGTCGATCCATTCGCGGGCCTTGCCCAGATTAGTCTCGTACTCCTGATGCTGCGCGAGATTAGTCTCGACCTTGTTGAGAACGTCCTTTGCGAGATTGACTTGAACCTGGTATCGAGAATTAAGGTGACGAAGCTGGTTGTTGATGTAAGTGTCAAGATGCGAGGAGAGAAGACCGCTCGCAGTTTTGTTGAATTTGTCGATTTGTTCTTGACCCTTGGTCAAATTCTCGAGAATATCTTTGACCTCGCTGACCTGTTTCTTCTTCTCCTGGACATTCGGCAGGAGGGAATTTTTCTGAGCTTTTATCAGAATATCGAATTGCTGCAGCCAGTCGCTCAGTCTCTCGTACTCGTCCTTGTAATCGCGCCACTGAGCGACCGTAGCCTCGAGCTGATTCTTCTGCTGTTGTATCTCCCTGAAGAGATTCTCGAAACTTTCGCTCAGAGCTCTGATGTCATTTCTTATAACCTCCTGACCTTGAGGACTCGTGCTTGCGCAAACGACCTGTCCGGTGTGCTGAAGATGCTCGACTAGAAGTTCACCCTGAGCTTTTTTATTCAAAAGACTCTCGAGGGGAGCGACGGCATTTTCTATAGCCAATTTGTCGCTTAATGAACGTTGCTTCATCGATGGTATCTTCTCGCGAGCTCTGCTCAACCACGCGACCAAATCGTCCTGAGCCTCTTTGTACAGACGATGATCCTTGTATTGATCTTCGCGCTCGGACAGTAACGACTTGATCCTTTCGAAGTGGGTGTCGAATCTGTTCAGAATGTCCTGAGCCTCCGAGGCTGCGACACCCTGCTGGCCGCTCGCTATCATCTCACCCACTTTGCTTTTCAGACTGTCGACCTCGATATTCTCGCAACGTACTTTTTCCTCAAGTGCCTTTATCCGTTCCAGCTGCGACCTTTTCTCGGTCATCGTTGTCTGGTACGGTGAAATCTCGTCTATCGATGTCTGCATGTATTCCACCGTCTTATTTATCGATTGTATCTGCTCCAGCAGACCGGCCCATTTGTTTATCGAGTCGTCCAGATTCGTTTTCGTCTCCAACATTTTCGATGCGAGCCCGCTCCACTGACCCTGCAGCTTTTCCAGGGCCTCGTTTATGAAACGATGTCCGGCCGGTGCTGTGTTCGCCAAAACGGTCTGTGCCAACTCGACGATTCCCTGAACCTGGAAAAATGTATTATTAGTAGGCAAACTTACACAAAAAATAGGAGCTTGAGAAAAATTAATGGTACCTTGGCAAATCCGTCTTCTTTGTACAAAAGAAGATCCTGAACAATCTCCATTTTAGTCTCCAAGTCCTTCTGCGTCGATGCGCTCATGTCCGAGCAGTAGTCGATCTTTTCTCTGATTCCCTCGAGCCATCTCGTACACTCGGACAGTTGGTTATCAAAATCTTGATGATCGGTCACGTATTGTTGCCAGCGATTATTCAGCTCTTTGACTTTCGTCGATATCTGCTGATACTTTCTACCGGGCTCCGAGGCGGTCCAAGTACTCGATGACGTGTTCTTTTGCAGCTGCTGGGCTCGTTCGCTGTAAGCGTCGATTTCCAATTCTTTGGCTCGTACCTAATTCCAAAAATATACGTTTAAAAACCCATTTGCAAAAACAGTCGAATAAGACTAGAACAAAAAATCACCTCGCCCTGCAATGCCCTCAGACGTTCGAGCTGTTCTTTCTTCTCTTGGAACGTGGGTTTCAAGTCGACACAATGAAGTTTCGTATCGGTATCTCGTATCCAGGTCAGGCATCGTTCTTTCATAGCCTCGAACTCTCGCCACTGAGCCAATTTTTTCTCCAGCTTATCGATGGTCGTTACGATCGCTGACACGATGCTCTCCCATTGTACCTGTGAGCTATCGATCTGCGATGTGATATTGACCTGCCCTGATTCGAGAGTACCGGGTATCACTTTTTCACCGAGGCCGCGTATCTGCTTAACTCTCGGCTCTTCCTCGGGCAAGCTCCCTTGCAAATTCTTCAGACGGTCCAGATTCGTAAGAAGCGCGACTCTCTCGAGATCGGTAGAACCCCACATGATAATCGCGTTGTGGGTCGCAGAGACCCACTTGTCGGTGTCAAGAACGGCTGTGCTGTACTGCTGATGATCGCTGACGATTCCCTCGTATCTCTCGACAAACCCGTGCAATCGTTTCAGGATCGCGGCATGCCTCTTTCCGAGGGCTTCGAGAATCTTGTCGATCTTTTCCGTACGATCGGGCAAATTGTCAGCCTTGTCCGAGAGATCGAACAGATCTTGCTGATGAGCTTGAACATCGTGCAGCGCGGTCCGATAAATATGAAGCTGAGCTCGTTTTTCATCGAGCGTCGTCTTCAGCTCGATCTCCATCTTTATCTGTGATTCCGTCTGATCGAGCCACTTGTCGAGGGCTTCGCTCGACTCGTCGAATCCTGACCATCTCGATATTTTCACCTGTATCTCACGCTCCGTCGCGGTCGCACCGTCGTACAAAGTCTCGAGGGCTTCCTGCAGATCCAACAGTTGCTGACGAATTATTTCACGTCCGTCCGATCCGGTACTCGGGTACAAACGTTCGCCGGCCTCGACGGTGTTGTTCACCAGAAGTGTCGCTGAAGCTTGACGCGATATCAATTCGCGAAGCGTCTCGACGTTTTCGGCCAACTGTTGTCTCGTTGCTGTGGTGTTTCCTCTGGTCGATTGGTATTGAGCTTGAGAGGCCGTGAGCCATTCGATACACTGCTTGTAACGATCGAAATAACTCGCGTGGTCAGACACGGCTTGTTCGCATTTTTTGACGAGTTCCTGGTGAGAACGAAGAATTTATTAGTATCGAGGATAAATTAATCGATTCGGTCTTTGAATGAATTTAGAATCGCGGTTACCTTGGCGGTTGCTTGTATCGACTGGAAACGCGACGTAACTTGCTGTACACTCGCAGAAAATCGGCTCTCACCGCTGATCTCGATGAGCTCGGACGAATCGTCGCTCATCTTGTCAAATTCTGCCTCGTGATGTCGCAGATTCATTATTAGGGTCTGTTAAAACAAACACACGACGGAACAAGATTTAACCAATATTCCAACTCTTCATAATCTTAATTGAAAAAGCTTTCATCCATTTATGTATATATTTATATGTATATATATATTTTTGTTTTGTTTTGTTTTTATTAACATGCGAGCGTCACTGCAACGTCGGAGCGACAAAGCTGGAAAGATAAATTTCAGACAGAGATCGAAATTGCAAGAGTGAAATGATGAAAGTATGATTCATGAAAATTTGCAACGAGCGCAATCGAGTATATATATATATAGATGACACGCCCCTGAAAGAACCAAAAGCCTCAAGCTGCAAAGTAAAGAGAGACGAGTGAGAAGGCGAAGTGTAAACCCAAGCGCCTCGTAAATATAAATGCAGCGATAGATAGAGATGATTTCCGGCAATATTCGTCCAAGCACCGTCCTATAATCGATAGGTCGGTTAGTTTGATTTTTGTTTTTTTTTTACAGTTTCTTACTTGATCAAGATGATCACCGATGTTGATCAATTCTTTCAGATCCGAGGTCCGCGATTCCATTAACTTTTGCAGTTCCTAAGAAATTTTATGTTTTTTTTTCTTCATACAATTTCGTACACTAGTGCTTAGAAATTTCAAGGTCAGAGCGCATATGTGATACTTTGGACTCGTTATCATTTTCATTATGTAGAAATGTCCACTTTTTCAGAAAATAATAGTCTAGTTACTTAGTCGTTTTAACATTTGCTATTTATTTCAACTGGAATTTGAGAATATTACCTGATATTTTTCGAGCTGCTCTTGTTTCTCATCAATCGTGTTCTTCAAAGCGTAATTCTTGAGACAAGCCTCGGCTTCCGACAGCCAGGCGAGCAAACGTTCTAAAGAATTCTCATATTCGCTCCATTGTTGAATTCTCTCTTCGATACTTCGTACAACGTCGTTAACGGCCGTAGCAAATTTCTTCTGCTCGAATCTGTCGACGCAATCAGAACATAAACACGATATGTTTTACATACTTTTAATTTCCGATTAGAAAAAAGAATTACCTCAAATTAGCCAGATCGCGTTCCATGGACTCCTGCGATCTCGGTGGTAAGCTTTGCGAGCTGTGCGCCACGTGTTCCTCGAGAACATTGAGCTTGAGTTCACCCTCGGTCTGACTGTCTTGAATTTCGATGACTTTCGCCAGTCTGGCTTGCAAAGTCGCCTTATTCCCCGTATAGTCGCTGTAATTCGCCAATCTCTCCCACTGTTGCTTCTGATAATCTTGATAAGCCTTCTGGAGATCGTGAAACTGTTGGAATATCTCGACGAGTCCTTCGAGACCAGCTATACTCTTCTGTGACGCATCGACGAGCTTTTCGTATCGACTCGAGACGGAGATCACTGTCTCGCGAATGTCGCTCGGTGCTTGAGCCACCTGAGCCAGTGCGCTCGCTTTCTCGGAAATACCCTCGACTATCCGTTTGTGCGCCAGTATCTCGTGATGCATCGTCTGAAAAATAGAACGTCGATAACTCAATCGATATTCAATCAATCGAATTGAAGAAAAATAGTAAAATAATTATTTGAAAAATGTTGCAAACCTTGCCCTTGAGTAGTTTCGATCGGATTTCCTGCAACGACGACCAAGCCATCGACGTGTCTTTCGTCGCCCGTTCCATATTGTCGAGCCACGTGAGAATGTGCTGCAAAGTGTCCTGATAGCTCGTCCACTGCAACGACTGAGCGTCCTGCTTCTTCTGTTGCTCGAGTATACCCTCGGCCAGGTTGTCCCAACGTTCGCGTGCATTTCTTAATTCATGACGTACAGTCTCGCGTCCCCGTGCCGAGGTTGCAGGAAGAATTCTCTCTCCCGCTGCATTCAGATTGGTAAGACGATTCTCTGCTTGTTCGCGCTCGGCCTGAAGGACCTGAAGACGAGACACTTTTGCCTCGAGATTTCCACCGATCTCTTCCTTCTTCAGGGCTGCGAGATGCTGCTCCAATGGGGTTAGCCATGCGTCGATGGAACGCAATTTTTCCTCGTAAGCACGATGCTCGTCGACTATCGTCTCGCATCGATTCACGACTTCTTTGCTCAGTGCATGGAGCGATTGATATCTACCGATTAATGGAAAATACAGTAATTAGAAATTCGAATAATGAAAAAGAAAATACGTTATTAAAAATGTACAACTTACCTGTTACTTATCTGCGATATCACGGGCTTGAGCCTTTCGACGCGGCTCGACAACAGAAAACCGTGAGATTTGTCGACGAATTCATCGATCTCCTTTTCAGCCTTCAATATAGTTTCACGTTTTTCCTGGAATTCTCGTAATCTTGTTTCCTTCTCGTGCAATGTCGCCTGTAACTGTTGATCCCTAAATGCGGCTTCCATCGAATTGAACCACTTTGCGTGCGCCTCCGATCGAGCCTCGAAATCTTTCCATTCCTGTAGAGCTGCCTTCAGCTTCGACTCCATCTCCTCTGCATGACGGGAGTCAAATAATCCATCATTTATCAAAAATTTCATGACTGTGGAAATATAAGGACAAAGTAAACAAAATAACATACCAATTTGGCTGAGATCACGCTGAAGGGCATCTTCAAGAGCTTTGACCGTGTTCGTCAGAGCTCCCTGCCCTTTAGGAGCCGTGCTCTTGGACACAACATCGACAAATTCTTTGACCTTGCTCAACTGTTCTCGTGCCTGGCTTTGGCTCTTCACGCTTGCCAAGATAGCCAATTTTCTCGTGATATCATCACGTTCTCCGGAGGTGCCCAATCCGTAGAATTTACTACGCTCCGAAGACATCAAGTCCCGGAGTTTGTCGCACTCGAGATTGAAGCGATGATGTTTGTCAGCGCAATCCTCAAGATTTTCCAGGAGATCCTGTGACTTGGCAACGATATTGTGGAAGAGCTGTTTTATAGATTGAAGATAAACGTTCAAAGAAGTATCCTTGGTCTGATCGACAAGCTGCTGTGCCTTTTCGCAGACGGCTTCGACAAGAGACTGATGCGACATTATTTCTTGGTGCATAATCTTGTGATTTTGCAATTGGGCTCGTTTCTCCTCGAGCGTGCGTTTGAGTTCGGTGTGCTGATGCATAGCTCGTTCGACGTCGCGCAGCCAGGCGGTGAGCTGTTCCTGAGACAGCGAGAATTCGGCGAATTGCATGAGGCACTGATCTAATTTTTGCGTTGCCACTTGAAGATCCTCGCTGAAACCGTCCCAGAGGGTGCGCAATTTTCTCAACTGTTGACGAACGATCTCACGTCCATCGGGTGAAGTTTGGGCGTAAAGTTTTTCACCAAGGTCAACGACCGACTCGAAACGTGCATTTTCTTTGGTTCTCGTGTCTCCAAGATCGCGTATGTTCTTCTGTCGACTCTGAAGAACAGCGAGATCACCGACGATTTCGCTATGTTTCTTGAGCTCATCGCGAACATCGTTGACCCATGTGAGAAAATCGTTGTATCTCTCGTTGAACGCCGCGTGTTCTCTGACGAACTGTTCGTATCTCGAGACAGCCTCTTTGGCTTGATTTCTTAGTGCTCGATACTTGGTAGCTTGACGCGATATTCTAGTCGCCAATTCCGATTCCGCTTCGAATCCATCCTCTCGTCTCTCAACCGCGGCGTTGAACTCGGGAGCTTTCGCAGCTATAGCCTCCTCGAGTTGCTTCAATTTCAATAGATGAGCTCTCTTTGCCTCCTCCGTACTCTTCAAGCTTTGATCCTTCACCTGAGACTCGATGGTCTTCGTCCAAGCCTCGAGTGCCTCGACAACTTTCACAAACTCGGCCCACTTGTCGAAAAGACGATTGAGCTTTTCACGAGTTCGCACGCATTGTGCCAAGAAGTCTTCCCAGACTTTTTTCTGCTGCTCGAAATTCTTCAGCAACGAAGGATGTCCAGCGATGGAAGTTTGCTCGAGAATTATGTTTAGCTGTTGATTGCAATCTTCGAGAATTCGATCGCCCTCTGATTTTTGCTGAAGTATGTTGTCCAATTGAGATATCCGGGGTTTTGCCGATTCACGCTCTACCGAGAGATCGGCGTCTAGCAACGAGGCTGCCTCGTTCACTATCGTGCTTATCCAGTCTTTCGTCTTATCGAAAGTTTGCAAATATGCCTCGTGATTCGACACGTGCTTCTCCGTTATTCCTATGCGATCCTCGACGTCACCCGAGAGTTTGTCGTACGCTTCGATGACACTCGACAACATGTCACTCGCCTCATCATCCGGCACGTTGCCCAAGCGTTCCTGAAGCTGCTGAAGAATCTTTCGATGAACGCTCACATCCTGAGCTATCGCCCGATACGAATGGAGAGCAAGTTTTTTCTCTTGCAGAGTCGGTAGAAGATCCTGCTTGTCGCCGAGTTTCGCCTGAGCGGCGACCAGCCATTGTTTCACCTAAATAAATGTCACATTTAATTTTATTCCAAGAATTCTAATAGTCTCTTGTTTCTCTGTTACAGGAAAGATCACGTGTCCACCGTCCGGTGAGTGAGAAATTAACTATAATATGCAATTTTCTAATTGAAATTGTTTAAGTAAAAAACATACCTGTGAGTATTTGTCCTCGAAAGACGAGCGATGCATCATATCGCTCTCGATTCGCTTGTAGATAACGTTGGCCAAATCAGCGACAGCGTCAACGCGATTTCTCAAATTCCGCAATTCGCTTCTCATGGCTTCTCTCTGTTCGGGTGTTATTCGTGGGAACAGAGCTTCTCCAGCTTCCGCGGTTTTGTTCAAAACAGCCTGTCCTTTCTCCCGATCATCGGCAAAAGCCTTGAGCTCCTTAAGCCTCGATTGATAAAACGTAATAGGCTTGGGTCCGCTGATGCCTTCGAAGCTTTTTAGCTTCTTCTCAGCGTCGTCGAGCCACGATTCCAGCTCTTTGACGTGAGCCTTGAACTCGTCCCTACCCTCCTTGAGTTCTTGCAATTTATTCAAGTGTTGAGACAAAAATTTGATGATGGCTTGATAACGAGTGTTCAAGTGGCCAACGTACTGTCCGACCCGCGATTCCGGACTGACTTTGAGTATATCATCCCCGAGTTCGGCAAGATCGTCAACGTCGCGTTGATAAGCGATAACCATTTTTTGAAAGCCGACGATCTCGTCGATCTTTGTCTCGACATCCGGTAAATCAACGAGCGACGAACCTTCCGTTCTGATTTTATTTTCCGCCTCCTTGAGCCACGAGACGACGTCCTCCGAGCTTGATTCGTAACGCTGCCAGAGGGCGATGTTACGCTCGAGAACCGCTTTTATCTTTGCGTGATTCTGCTTCAGGGTCTCCAAATCCGCAGCGACCTTGTCACGCTCGACCTTTAGAGCCATGGTCGTCTCTTTGCTTTCAACCGTCTCGAGTAGACTCAGAGAGCTGTCCGTATCCGCCTTTCTCGCCTCGCAATCCACAATACCAGCACCAACGTCGAGTAACGATGCCATTTTTACCTCGAGATTGTAACGATCGCTGCTCTCTTCAAGTTCGCACCATTGCACTTTCTCCTTGTGGGTCGCGACCATTCGGTGAAGCGCACCGAATTTCTCGTGATACAACTTGGTGAGGAAAGCAACGAGGGTCGCGCTGACTTTGTCGGCGTGACTGGCGACACCCTCACGACGTTGTCGAAGAGCCTGAAGCTCCCTGCGCAGGCTAACCATCGTGTGTGATGCCCAAGCCTCGCCAGGCGTCTCGATTCTCCCGCTGATCTCGTCGAGTTTCTCGTTTGATTTTTCCAGCTCCGCATTCAGCTCTTGACACTTGTTTATTCGTCCCAAGATTTTCGTGTTCTCACCGGTAAGATCGTCACACTTGATTATGTCCTCTCGTATCTTCGATATCGTGTCACTGGATTTTTTCAATTCCTGGCGAATTTCTTTTTCGGCCTCGCTCAGTCTCTTTGTCATGGACTCGAGTCTTTCAGCCGTTCTTTCTATAAGAAGGAATTGATCCTCGAGAAGTTTCTGGAGTGACTTCAGGGTTGGCATGTCGGCGTCGTTGTTTATTTTGACGAGTTGCTTGATGTTCGCATTTATGCTCTTCCACATTAAACGATGAGGTAGGCTCTCTTCCACGTATCTCGCCAATGTGGCCTGTACGTATTCAGCATCGGTAAGACGTTCGCAAGCTCCGGCGAGTGCCTCGTTCGTGTCGCTCAACCATCTCGTCAATTCGTACTTTTCGTCCTCGATCTGTTTCCACGTTATGACCTGGGTCTCGTAAGACTGAGTTCTGTCGACGATGATCGCGTACGCGTTCTGATAATGACCTCGGATTTTGGCGAGATCAGACTCGATAGATTCGGACTTGAAGTTTGGCATTAGCGAAGCTTCCTTGATGATCTGCTGAGCCTTGGACTCCATTTTTCCAAGAAACTGTTTGCCCTTCTTCAGATCCTCCGACGCCCTCTTGTGTTTTTCGAGGGCAGCGCTAGCTTCCGTAATATCATTGGGCACTGCCATTCTAGCCTGAGATAAATTACTCGAATCCTCCATGAGCTTCGTCAATCTTTCTCTCGCTTCGACGTAAGACTGCCAGTCGGCCTCCATCTCGGCGTATTGCTTCCTCTGTTCGTGCAACAACTCGTTGACCTTCTCCCAATTGCCGTCGACCGAGGATACGACGACTTGTACATTGGTCATAGCTTTTTGGTCTTCCATTACGAGGCTGTTGCCTTCGTGATGAAGAAGATCCTTGTCGGGCTCGCGCAGCTTGTGATCGTCGATCAGGTCGCTGATCTTCTCGACCGCCGGACCCAGCTTTTCACACGTATCGACGTCGTAAGTGATCTGCTGAAGAGACGTCTGCGTCGTGAAGATTTCCTCGGTCAATTTGTGCTCGAGCTTCCTGAAATTGTCCCATCTCGCGCCAAGATTCGCCAATTTATCGCGTTTCGACGATAACTCGGTGTTCATAGTAACGGATCTTGCCTCAAGATCATTGATGAGGTTCGAGGCCGTGAGGGGCTTGCCGAGCTTGTCGCGCATATGAATGCCCGTCGAGCTGTCGACGATCGGTATTTCTTTCTTCCACTCGGTGATCTTGGACTGGACGACATATAATTCACTCGAGAGTCTCTCGAGATCGGCGATATTAGGTTTTCTCGCTTCCAGTTGATACTTGCAATGCGATAATTGAGCCGTTGCGTCGTTATGCCAGCTCAACAATTCCGACCATTTCTCCAAACACTTTTTCCTTTGACGCAAATCGTCCTCGAGGGCCTTGTACTTTTCAGCGAGATTCCGATAGATCTCGTCGAGAGTCGCAGCCTCTTGCGGCGAGGCTTGAACCAGAAGATTCTTTATTTCCTCGTAAATCGCACCGAAGCTCGCTTGCTTCTCCGTATGTTCCTGGAGATAGCCGTGAACAGCTTGAAGATTCGTATCAACGTTGTCAACGTCGACTTCGCTTATCTCCGCTATGCTCGAACGCAGACGGGCCATCCAATTTTCAAAATCAGTTATTTTCATGTGAAGCTCCTGGCGCGACAGGAGAGCGTCCGAGACGAGATTAATGTGGTGCCTGACCGTATCGGCGAGCTTTCCCACTCTCGTCTTCATTTCGGAAACTCGAGATTTCAAGCCGGTAGCGCCCTTGAGCGACAGACCGTGACTTATGTGATCGGAAACTTGAGTCAGTGATATCAATTGTGCCTGACGATCGGATATTACTTTGTTGAAGTCCTTGAGACGATTCAGATCCTGCTCGAGTTTACTCGCTTCCGGTGTCTTAACGTTTGGCTCGTTTAACCATGTTTTCTCGCTGTCGTTCAACCAGCTGTTGAATTCGGTCGCATCCGTTTCGAAGGTCTTCCAGGACGAGACGAGCTTGTCGAGTTTCGTCGTTGTTTGAACGGCAACATCGTGAATTGAGTTCCAGCGAGTGTATACCGCGTCAACCTCGTCTGGAGCTGCTGTTCTTCCACCTATCTGTCGACTCACTTGGGATAATTCTTGCACGCGAGGCAAACGTTCCTCGCATTGTTTCTCAAAACTTCTCGCGCTCTCTAGCATCTCCCCAGCTTGGCTCAGTGTCGTGGGCTTCGAGGCGATCGACGTGGCTTTCGTCGCTGCCTGCTCGATCCACGGTTTTATTTTCTTAATTCCCACCTCGTATTCCTGCCACGTTGCAAGATTTCGCGTCGCTATGTCACGCTGCGCCTCTATGCTGTCGTTCAAGGCCTCGACAGCCGAGTGCAACTTTTCGATTTCATCGCGCAGTTGACGAGCTTCTGGCTTCTCGACGTCGTCTGTGAATCAGACGAAAGTAAAAAGTTAGCGGTTGAATTCTCAGAACGTTATTATGATTATTAAGATAACTACAAACCTTTAACGAGTCCCTGGGATTCTTCTTCGAGCACTTTGAGTATCGTAATTTTGTCATGAATCTGTCGCTGCAGAGTTTCGATCTTTCGCACTCTGTCCTCCGGCGAGACGGACGAATCTTGTATATTAGCGATCGATTGGGGTGCGCTCTGCACCGTCCAAGTGCGAAGTTCGCCGAGTTTGGTCTGAAATTTGGACCATCGTGCACTGTGTTCCTGAAGAGTGAGGACACGCTCGTGAACGCTTTCGATGACGATCTGGACTCTCTCCTCGGTCTCCGTGATTTCTCGTTGAAGCATCGATCTTCTCTCCGATGGCATCATCGCCGCCAGGCTCGAGTGCGTGTCACGCAACTTCTTCATCATCTCGTCGGTTGATTTTCTCAAGGTCGAGCTCAATTCCAGCTTCGTCTGAAGATCCGAAGCGACTTGAGCCGCATCGTGAAATTCAGTCACCCCGAATCTGCGCAATTCCTGATTAGCCTGTTCGATCAATCGTTGTATGTCTTCCTTCTGTTGCTTGTACGTTTCCCACAGTTTTTGCGATCCCTTGAGTGTCTTGAGGGCCTCGATGCTCTGGCCGTACGTATCGTTCCAGCTGTGCTCGAGCTGATTGACCTCCGAAGAGACGAAGGTCGGGGCATGCTGGTCCTTGAGCAAATCCTTGCCACGTTGCAGCATACTAACGATGTTGGCTCGTTGCTGTTCCAACTGATTAAGACGCGTCTCCTGATGCGACACAGCTTCCTTGAGACGCTCGGGACTCTTCGGTCCTGCGTCCGACGTGCTCTGTTCCCGCACTTTGCGCAGCAGAGTGCAAACCTCTCGAACCTCCTTGCGATAAGTATAACTCTTCGAATAAATGTCTGTCTTCGTCATCGTTATCTCGATCGTTGGTATCAAATTTTTGTAACGAGTTATCAATTGCTCGAGATGACTTTGCTCAGTGATCGCCTCGCGGTCCGACCGATTCGACGTTAGGCTGTCGAGCGTTTGAACCAACCATTTCATCTCTTCCCTCTTGCTGTCAGCCTCGTGACAAACTTTCTGCAAAGTTTATACATCCGGTTAGCATTTGACAAATTTTTATTTTAATACAAAAGAAGAACAGATATATTAAATTTAACTATGGTGAAGTGTTTGCCGTCTATATTTACCGTAAGAGTCTGAATCTGTCCATCACGAAAGCATTTTAGATACGAGTAGGATTAGCTAGGGTCAATTGAGAAAAAAAAGAACAAATCGAATATTCTTACCTGGAATATCGTCTTTTCGGTTTCAAATTCCTCGAGAGTGTTGACTTCCTTCAAAATGGTGCGCAGGGTATTATCGACGTGATCCATCCATCGTCCCATCTCATCAAACCTTTAAAATATTATTCGGCATATTATGACGAACGATTATTTAAAATAATTATTATCTTTTCTAAGAAACTTACTTATTTCTGTAAGCAGCCCATTGTTCGGGCACTTGACGCAACTGTTCGCGCAATGATTCGACTCGTTGGGCCGAGTTTTCCCAGAGTTGTTCAGCCTTCTGCGCCGATTCCTTGAGGCTCGAGTCGCTGGGTTTGAGCTGACTGTAAGCGGAACTGATTTTCTTGAGTGTCTGAAGGCAACGTTCGACGTCGAGCACGACGCCTCTGTTGACGAAAAATTCCTTGTTTCGTTCGAGTATACTCTCGACATCATCGTTCTTTATCAAAGCCTGCTGTTCCGAGTTGATCTCAACTTCGATCTCCTTGAGGTACTGCATGAAGGCGACCTCGTCAAGCCGGAATTCCAATCTCATTAAATGAAGGGGCGCAAAGTTCAAGACTTCGCGCCAGCGTTTTTGCAAAGCCTCGACGGTTTCGATGATCGGAGCTTGTTGCTCGACCGGAAGGGCATTGCGCAGATCTTGTCCGGCATTGATCAAGTCCTGAATCCAACGCTCGTTGACTTTTCCAAAGAAATTCTTGTGATGTTCGACCGATTGACGATTGTCGATAATGCGTTTGTCGTTTATCAGACCCTCGGCAGCGGTCAACCATTCGGAAATTTGTTTCTCGCACTCGCGGAACTTTCCCCAACAGCGCACAGCTTCCTGGAGACGTTGCTCGGTGAGTTGCGCCAGCTGGGAAGCTCGCGAGAAACGATCGTTCAGAGCTCGGAGAGCGGCACCTCCCTCGGCGGTCTCGACGTTGGCATGCGCGTCAACGGATTTTACGATGCTGGAGAAAACTTTGTTCTTCGACTCGAGCATAGATTTGTAGTAGAGAGTTCTCGAGAAAAATGCCTTGTGGCGATCCAAATGGGCGAGAACGGAGTCACGACCTCCGGCGAGATTGACGCTCGTAAGTAAACGCTCGGCCTCGTCGAGCCAACTCGATATTTCCTTCTGTCCGGCTTCCAGCGATTCCTGCTGGACCAATAATTGATGATAGAGATGCAGCTGCATCGGAATCAGCGCTCTGACCCGAACGAGAGCCTCCTTCTCCTTCTTCAGAGTCATCATCATCTTGTCAACCTCGTCGCGCGATAAATCTTGTATGAGGGTTTGAAACTTTTTGCTTATACTCTTGAAAAGTTCCTCGATACTCTCGACCTCGTTGTGAAGAACCTGAAGATTCTCGCCGTAAGCCTTGATTTTTTCCGTCGACGTCAGCTGAGACGTCGAGAGCGCGGCTTCGGCATTTCTCAGCCAGTTTTGAAGACTCTCGACGCCCGAACGATAATCCTTGCGATTTCTCAACAGATCACCCGCGTGCATGTACTGCTTCGCCTCTGGGAATAATTTTTCCCATCTCGATGTCAAGTTAGTGTAACGATCCCTCAGATGAAGCGCTACTTGCTCGTCGGACGTTGCTATGAGGAAACTCACGCTATCCGACAGCTGCTGGTGCTTGTCTTTCCACACGCTTATGTCTTGGAAAAATTCCATTCTTTCCTCTTCCGGTAATTCGATGGCCGGTTCCGCACGCGCGAGCCAAGCTTCGAACTCTTCCGAGACGCTCGTCCAACGACGCCAGTACGCGACGACTTCCTCGAGCATACTTTGAACGCAGCGCAGGTCCATCGACACGTTTTTCCATTTTTCAGCGGTCTCGCGCATGAAACGATCGATTTGAGCCGCCTCGTCGCGGTCTGAAAAACATTTTATGAAATCATATTATAAAACGAAATCAATGTGAGATAAAAAAATAGTATCAAATGAAAATCAACTCACCGACGTCCCCTTCGCGCTTATATTCCTCCACGACTTGTTGCATGTCCAAGTAAGCTTTTTGAAATTCTTGAAAGACTCTGTTCCGCGAAACGATATTTCTATACTGCTCGAGCATCTGATTGACTTGTTCCTCGGTTCCGTACTTGACGCTCCAGCCCTTGAGTTTTGTCTCGACGAGAAACAGAAAAGCCACGAGGCAACACTTGTGCTCGAGAAATTTGAGCTTGATGCGTCTCTTCGCAGCGCGTGAGGGAAGACTCTCGAATCTAGCGCTCATATTGTCCAATTGTTCCGGGGGTGCTTGTCGAGCGAGAGGCGAATTTCTCGCGCGTTGAAATTTCTCCGTCATCTCCTCGAGATCGAGGAAAAATTTCTTGTGATCGTCGAGCTTGGTCGATATTATTCCGGCTGTCTCCTCGTTCATCTCGGCCGGTATATCGTCGTCGGAATTCAATAGATTCTCGGCGAGAGCCAGCCATCTTCCTACCTCGCCCAATTCACCCGGAAGCGACGAATCCAAAAGCCACAGCCATTTTAATAACTGGACAAAAAAACAAAATTTTCGTCGTATCAAAAGGAACTTCCTTTCTCTAAAATTAGTATTCAACTTCAAAATTTTGCGAATCAAACTCACCAGGTATTCCATTTTGTTCCAAAGCGTCTGTACGTGTTTCCAAGAATCACGGGTGATGCTTATCATGGTCGGTGTATCGACCAGACCTTGTAATTTTTTGTAAATCACGGATTTCTCGTCCGTCTCCGTTCGTACGAGCATGTATTCCTGCGTTAGAGATAAAAATATTATTTTATGATTTCGGAAATAAAACAAAAAACTAGAATTTTCGATATCCGATGAAGAAAGTACCGTGAAACTGGATGGAAAAGCGTTTCCCCTGTCGAGTTGCTCGAGATATCTCGTTCGTTCGTTTAGCCAGCTGACTAGAGCGTCGTATTCCAGCTGAATCGCGGCGAACGAGTCGGGCCCCGTGGATTTGGGCTCGGGATATTTGTGCAGAAACTGAGCGACGTATGTCATGATTGATTTTTCATCAGGCTGCGGTACGTCGACGTCTTCGGGATCGAGGAGTCGAGCGATGCCCAGCTCGACCTCGGCAACTTGGAAAGCTGTCTCGAGACGCGCGCGGTTCGATGCTTTTCGCATCGCCGCAATGCTCACTAAATTAGCCCTTATTGCGTCGATTATCGCGAGAAAAGCGTTTCCGTCTCTCCAACTCTCGCCAAAGTCTTTCACTCGAATTCCAGCTTCCCTAAAATTCCAAATTACCGATATAAATATTTCGTTGCATAATTTATACTTAAAGGAAGAAGGTAAAAAGGATCGATTGGAAAATCAAATTACTTGGGCAATGCGTTGGTGACCCATTGCAAGAGAGTCTTTCGAGCTCCCTGTTTCCATTTCTCGCTGCTAATCCGCTTTCTCTCGCTCGCAGCCGAGCCCTGCGTTCCAAGACTCTCAAGACTGCTCTGACTGCCCCAGCTCTGTCCAAGATATTCGAGGGCTCTCGTGTTTTCTTCGATCTTAAAATAATCGACAGAATTATCGATTAATCATAACAAATTTTCCTCGAGAATCCGACTCGGACGAATTTTTGACGTGTGCGCCACATTTAAAGACCGGCTGATGCGATAACGAAACACGATTGAAGCATGCTGCATGGTGCTCTTATTTTTTGTTTTCTCTCTTTCCGTCGACGAACCGTCGATGCCTTACTCACCCTCTTTCGATCCATCGATCGTAGCTTGTTCGCATTTGGAATACGCATACGGTTAGCATTGTCATAATTATTCGCTTTACCAGAAATTAACGTCGGAACGAAAAACGAAAATAATATTTCGCGTGTAATAATATTCAAGTTTTTTTCTTTCAATTTGTGGTTATTCTTTCAATATTATTATCGATCAATTTCGTTCGAACACTGTCCATTCCTGCTCTCTACTTTTACGTGTATTTTACCAAATTACAGTTGCCGATAAAATTCAATTCTTTCGTCGATATATTTAGATTTAAAAAAAGGTGTGTAGTATTAATTGATACTACTCGTGTGAGTGACGTTTCGATATTCTACGTGTCGAGAGCTCTTTACGTTCAAGCATCTATTACTCGTTTTATCGATTAATTACAAAAGTGCTTTGCCGAATAGAATTTTTGTGTTTATTTTTTCGCCGTAACGAATGTTTCTCGTAACTCACCTGGAAGTACAGGATTATGGTCCAGATAAGACCGAGCACTACCGGTGGTCGTCCGTCCACTAGATCCGACGAGTTTATGTTCACTAGTTTGATCTGCGATCGAACAAATTAATTAACCAAACGTTCGTAACTCTCTCTTTATAAAAAAAAAAAACAATTCGAAACTGCATCAACTCACTTTTTTGCTTTGTAAAAATTGTAGCGCCGTATTGGCGTTGCTGAGAAAGTGCGGTCTCTTCAAATTGCGACCTCTCTCCACCGACTAGAAAAATCATCGAATAATCAGTAAACGACTTAATAATTCTCGAATGATATTTAGTTATTTTTCTTCAAATAAATAATTATAACAGATACCAATTTTTCGCCGGACAAGACTTCGAGCAAGGCGAGAAGACGCGTGCCGTCTTTGAGATCTTCTATCAGGTTGTCGACCCGAAGAGGTGGAACTCTCTGAAATTTTTATTTTTATTTGATATATTATTTTTTTTACAACTCGATAATGTAGGTAAAAGAAAATTCAAATATCAAGTCGGAGTTTTAAGGAGCTAAGTTTATGCGGGTTCGTAAAGGGCTGGAGTCTCGCCCGATGGATCGAGGGCATGCGTGCAAAGAGTTTAGTTCCGAAGGATCCGGAAGTGAGGGAATCGAGAGCCAGGCACCGTTCTATATGAACGTAACAAAGTTCACCAAAGTTTCGAAGCTCGTATACACACAAACACGTATACGAGAATTCTGACGTGCCGTTATTCTCGTCACAACGTTACGTGACTCGGTGCACAAACGCCCCTCGACTCGCCTCGTGCCACGAAAATAATTGATTATCAATTTTTCATATTTCAACATCGTTCAAATTTTACTCTCATTTTATTTCCCTATTGCCATTTTTAACGAACCCGGCTACTCTGGCTCTCGATCTAATCGATCGGGCAAAGGTCTCGTGCAAATATCGATACAGCCGAAACATACCTTCGATAGATAAGAATTAATCCAGTTGACGAAAGTCTTTTTCTGCACGCGTTCCTGCTCGTCTGCAAAAAAAAAAGAAGCCAAAGCGAAACTCATGAAACACGGAATGATTCATCGTCTCGTAAAAAGCGATCCAATTAATATCTCTTCAAAGGCGCCCATAAAGTTTATCGGCTACGATGATAAGCTATCGTCGATATTTGTCAACGTTATTCGTTACACGTTCGACTCGTACGACTTTGAAAGCTTTTTTTATATCGTCGAGCGTCTCGCGATCGTTCGAGACGAAACTTTCTCCGCGTCGCGTTTTGAGACCAAAGAAAAAAAAAATTAAAAAAAGTCGATGATTTATCTTCCTCCCATTGAATAAGGGACCGTCCGAGAAGGTATACGTCTCGTATCACCTTGGCGAACCGATAAAATCCTCCTTCAAGCACAACCGGTTATATCGCCCGCGTCTCGAAAAAAGGAAAATGAAAAAGAAAAAAAAATAAAGTATCGAAGGAGCAACGAGAGTTACTCAGACAGGAAGAGAGAACCGCGAAGAATTGTTTGACCTTTTCGCGTGCTGAAAAAGAATGGCAAGAAAGGTGGTGACCGAGAGTCGCGAGAATTCTTAATCTATAGTAAGAAGAAGGAGGGTAGGTAGGGTGACGGTGGTCTCGTATCGGCGTTCAGGATTCACCGAATTGACGATTAAAATAGAGATGGAAGCGCACCCGTACCGCGTGACAGAATGAGGCGATGACGAAAAGTGGAACGAGAATGCTCCGTCCCGTATTTCGTAATTATTTTCGCATCTTGAGTTACCGCGACGACAGTTGCAACTACGAGAAAAGCTTTTCGTTTGACACGGCGAAACGAGAGACTCTTGATTCCCCGACTACTCGACGATAATTCCTCGCGTCCACGTAAATCCTATATTTTTAACCGTTTAGTTCCCGGCGAGACGCCCAATCGTTGAGAAACGAGATCATCGACGACTCGCAATACCTCGAGTACAAAATTTAGCACGTTTCTCTTTTTGCAAATAAAACGGTTCGCTTTTCGAATTTACAGCCTGGAGAACGAAAAACCGAGACGAGATCTCTCTTTTCGTAAAGCCGGTGCGGATTTTATTTTTACACGCTTGACGAGCCCCGCGTGCTCGACTCCGCGTTGCACATCGGAGATGCGCGCAGCTGAATGTTTCGCGAGAATAAGACGACATGAAACAAAGTTTCGAGCGAGAAACGAGAATAAAATTCTGTCATCGATCGTTTCTTTCGATTCATCCTTTAAATAAGAAGAAATAATCTGGTGCCGGGCGTCATATCGAGCCGATATCGGTAACGTAGTTTACGGTCACGGAAATTACATAAAAATCGTTAAAGATATACGAGGATGGAAAAACTAGGATCGCGTGTGCGTCTCGTTGCGTATATCCTGCAACCATGACGTAGTCGTTTAAATCTGCGCGCGACGCCGAGTCGACACGACGCGATGATACACGTTAACTATATTTATATAGATATAGAATTTGTTTTCGTTTCTTTTTCGTTGCCTCGGCGCCGCAGGATCCCGGCAGTGCCAGCATGGCACGATCTATACATTTTTCATATTTCTGTACCGGTACAGGAGGAGGCTAAACCCCTCCCCCCTCGATAGGATCCTCGCGGCAGACGGTTATAACGGCGAAGAGCGAGACACTCGCTAAGAAAAGTAATACACTGTTCGAGAAACCGGCACGAGACACGACAGACACGTTGCATAAGTTTAATTCGAATGCGCGTGTTCCCCCTCTCCTATCTTCCTTCATCAACCATAGAATAGGCTTTCGTGACTCGACTTTCGTGACGCTTTTCTAAAAGCCCTACGAAGAAAAACGACCATCCGTAGCGATAGTTTGCTCGAGTGGACTGACCTGAAAACGACGAAAGGACGAGCAGTCTCTCGAGAATAACTCCTGTACTCGGTTAATCGTATCGGACGTTTATTTCTTTTTTTCTTTTTTATTCGATTCATTTATCGTTCACCGGAAGACGGTGCATCGATGCGTTAAAACGATTATCCGCGGCGTGGCGAGACTTTTCATCGATGATCGGAGATTTCAGTATTCTTGTTTTTTTTTTCTATTCGGCTTGTTTTAGTTAGATAAAATTAAGCTAACTTCATTATCTTAAATGGATCGATGTTTTCGTTTGGAGTTCTTTTTGTAAAATTAACTCCGTTAGCGTATGGACCCTTAGGTAAGGAACCACCCGGTGTCTCAAGGTCTCTCGTAACCTTCGAGACGATAATCGAGTGGGTGGAATTTTTTTTTCGGGGCATCCCACACGCCCACGTTGAAACCGGATTTGCGGGAGGAAGCTTCTCTCTCCCTCTCCCTTTCTCTCTTTCTGTCTCTCGCTCGTTCCCTCGACGCTCGTTCAAACGACTCGTCGCAAAGATGCAATTTCAAGCCTCGAGTTATAACTATAAAACACCGGACATGTAACATCGCGAATGATTGAGTTCTTATCGCGAATACTACGAAGCGAGAAAAGAAAGAAGGCAAAAGAAAATAAAAAACAGAAATAAAAAGGAACAAACGCGAAAAGAGAACGATAATCGTGACTTGGCGCGGTGATTAAAGCTTTTCAGTCTCGTGAAGGGAAACGAAGGAAGGAGCTCGAAAAGTTAATCGATGTTAAAAGCTCGTACGAGAGAAAGAGGGGATGGAAAAAGAGATAAATAGCCGGAGGGGTGGGAGGAGAAGCAGAGAGACAGAATAGGTTGGCGTGTGTACCGGCAAAGTCGATTTTCGGTACACGGCCGATAATACAAACTCGCTTCAACGGTGTAACGTTACATGCGGCCGCAGAAGTTAGTAAGTCTCTCCGCCGACTGTCATAATATCGTTTCCTCACTTTCTCGACTACCCTCGACCCTCTCTCGTTGCGAAATTTTTCGTTCACCAAAACAAAAGTATATTTTTCATTTCTCGATTACGAGAAAACGTCGACGACTAACGAGGTCACGAATCGCACGTGCCAGAGAGATAGATAGAGAGAGAGAGAGAGAGAAAACACATTCGATCCTTATATTTCGTTTCGAAGCAGTCTTGCGAGAGATGCGTTGAATTAATTTTCGAGAATTCATTTGACTTTTGTAGAAACACAGACAGGCGCGCGTACACGTGTGTTTATATAAATGCGCAAGGTCTTATACCCAATGTCCTCGCGCCGATAAAATCGTATTTTTAGCTTCGCCGGTTTCTCCTACTCTCGTAGAGGATTCAAGGGAGGGGACGAAAAAATGCGTAAATAAGAAAAAAAACAAATGGTAGAAAAAGAGGAGAGCAAGGAGGTTGAACAAGAAACGAGAATCGGTCGTATCGAGAAAGCCGGCAGAACGACGCACGCTCGAATGTTGCGAAGCGAAGCGCGAGAGAAGTCGCGAGAAAGAAGGAGGGACGATATAGAGACGAAGACGAAACGTACGGAACGCGGTGCGCGGCGAAGTGGGACAAGTTCCTCGGCGGAGGATGAGGTCAGCAGACGCCGAGAGTTCGTTCCATCGCGGAGACGAATCTCGCTGCTTGTAAATAACGTCGTCGTCTCCCACACACGAGCTTCTTTATCGCACGTACTTGCGATATTGGTCGAGTATGCCTTTCAATAGAGAAGCGAGAAAAGAAAAAAAGAAAAAAGAAAAAAAAACGATCACACGTGCTGCGACATACGAAACGATTAAGAGACGCGTTGCCCAGTTTTAGCTCAAATTAGGTCAACTGCGTGTTTTTTTCTCCTTTTTTTTTCTTCGTTTTTTTTTTCTCGTTTTCCTCTTTTTCGCAACGGTAACAGTTTACAACTTTTTCGATCGCATCTCTCGAGAATCATCGACGGTTAAGACGATATCCGTGACGAATCTAATATTGCATCTCGTCCTTGCGACAGCTCGTACTCGTCTCGGCTTCGCCGTATTAATTACGTGCCGCGGTCGTGCTCGCGCCGCGAAAACACTACCGTAAGTCTCTACGATACGCGTATAGTAATATAGTAATGGATAATAATACAGCGCCGCGTTTCTATTTATACATTCATCGGGATGAATGGAATCGATATTCCCACGGTCGAAAGACCGTTCGATACACAAAAATAATCGTAATCACTTCGATCGATAAACATTTTTTGAAAATGTCGACAATGCTTCTTTTTTTTTTTAATTCTCTGGTCTCGATCATTCTATTTTGCATGAATCGAACGACAAACGTCCGAACACACGAATGTTGTGACGAGCATCAGGCACAGACGAGGTTCCAGTTCCATCACTCTCCATTAGTTCGATTCGGTGGCTTATTTGTTCGTTAAATTGTTTCGTAATTACTCGTGGAAGGATAATTGGCGTTTCATAGACGATGAGGTAAGGATCGCATGTTTCGCGGTGAAGGCGAGGAGAATAGGTAGGTAGGTAGGTAGGCATCGGTGGTAGCACGTGTACGACGTACCGGTGGTACGTCCACGTGCATGTGTGTGTGGGTCTGTGTGTGTATCGAGCTCGATCGCCGCCCAAAGAGCCCAAAGGCCCGTTGCAACTATCGCCAAACGGATTGGCTTTCGTGTGCTCCTCGACAAAACACGTATGTGTTATACGCCTTACCCTTCGAGGCTGCCCGATGCTTGTCTGACTGTTTTGAGTACGTGACGTTCTCGGTCTAACGCCCCCTCGAACAAATACTTTCGGGATTGATTTCGTTACGAAAATTCCTTCGTTCGTCCAAATTCGACGAAGCGTTTCGCAACGTGGTAGTTATAATGGATATGTGTCGGTGTGAGAAGAAAGAAGAAGAAGAAGAAGAAGAAGAAGAAGAAGAAGAAGAAGAAGAAGAATCGTAAATTGGAGAAAGGTGGACGAGATCGTTCACAAAAATGACGTCTGGCCTTGAACCGGCTGCCGGTCTCGACGGTGTTTGTCTCCACCGTCGCGAACAGCCGCGATCATTAGCAGTTCTGCCGTTTGTTTCTCTACCAAGAGATTCGTATATATCCAAGCGTACGTGACTACGAACGTTTGGCTCGCGTAGCGAGCGGTCCGCGTCGCGAACGAGTCGACTCTTTTTAAACCGGCGCCACACATACGCGCGTACACTTCCACACGCGCGCGGATCGAGAAACTCTTTCTTTTTCACTCTGCATAATTACGCCAGGCTTACGTCACTCTTATGCGAATCATCTCCGGTCGTATGTTTATATTATGCTAAATTGCTTTAATCCAGCTTGATCGGCCAAATTGCACATTGTCGAATCGAGACTCTTGGAGTCCGAAAAATCAAATAAAAACAAAAACTTTAATTTCTGTTTCAATAATAATTGAATCATTATGATTATTATTATTATTATTACTTGCAGTCACGTATGGTTCATACGTGTTTCCTTTTTCGCTCGTTGGTCTCGTTTATCGCAATGTGTACCGAAGTAGGTTATCCCCCGAGTATTAAACAAGTGCTTCGTTAGGGCGAACGCGCCTCTGCCTATCCTTGAAAATTTATGAATGCTCGCAACGACCCAGACCTGGCGCAGCGAGTTGTGTCGGCGTTTCGCTTCTGCGCTATCTACAACCGTCAATGAATCGTAGAGAAGATGCTACACCGGCTTTTCGGCTACGACAGTCATTGGCATATTTCCGTCTCGTTGCGGAGGAAAATCGATCGACGATCGAAGTAGCGAGTTATTTTTAATCGTCGAATGTTTTTTTTTTGTTTTCGTTCATTCGCCGTTGTAATCGAGAATCGATCCATCGACCGATAACTGCATCGCTTATTTTCCTACGATATACAAAGAGGGAGAGAGAGAGATATATATATACATCGCCGCGTCGTAATCGCCTCCATCATCCTCGATAAGATAAAATTGCCGCGAAGTTTATTCGCTCGCTCTCCTGAGATAAAATTGATCCCGCTTTATACCTAATTGGATTATTTTTTGTTCGATCGTTCGTCGCTCGACCTTGAACATTTATGACGTATCTATACTCGATGAAAATGAGACGAAATTATAAATAATCCTGTAAATACGTCGTTGGATCGATCGTCGTTCTTTTTCGTGTCGTAAAAAACAATATGAAATACCTTTTATCTCGGCAATCTGGGCGTCGTAATCGTGGCGATTTCGCACATGATCCATTCTAGCCGCCACGGTGTGAAAGCTACGATTCCTATATTCGGCGTACCACTCGCTCGGCCCTTTCTCATCGTGACTGTCGCTGCTCGTACGGGCTTCCCGATGCTGCGAGAGACTCTCCTCGGAAGGAAATCTTGGGAAAGAGCCGACCGAGCTACCGTGCGAACTTCCATGTATACCGTGGCTCTGATAAGCCGAATCCTCGAGTGCGTGTTCCTCGCTCGGCGTACGACTCGATTCCGCGGTCATCGTAGTCGTCGTAGTCCCGTGACGTAGCGTAAGACTCGTGTTACTCGTCACTTCTCTCAGACTCTTGCGAAACGTCATTTTTTCAAATTTAACGACCTTGGCGCCGTTCAATTCGCCCTCTTCGACGAGACGCTCGAAGCTCTCCTCGAACGACGAGTCGCTGGCTCTCGAGGACGATCTTGGATTGAGGGGCGAGGATGGACTTCCAGCAGCCCCTCTACGTTCCGAAGCGACGAACGCTGCGGAATCGACGAGGTCCTCGCTGCTTCCTGTACGATTGTGGCCGCTACCACCCGACGACCATATTTTCTCGAAGAAACTCACCCTGTCCCTGAGTCGTCCGCCACGTGGTGTTCTGGGGCTTCCACCACCAGCCGGTGACGCCGAGCCCGACGTAGGACTCTCGCCCCGCCCTCCCGGACTTTCACCGGATCTCGACATTTTTCTTTTTTCCTCAATGTTTATTTCTTCCCTTCGGTTTTCGTTCGATTGGCTCAACCCTTTTCACGCTTCTCTCGAAAAATCATACCGATCGAGATGATTCCTCTATCGACTATTTTACAAACCCTCTCACCCTCTCTCTTTCTTTATCGCGAAATAAGAAAAGTAATCACCGTTGACGTAGGCCGCGATAACAGCTACGACGATGCGACTCGTTCGTACGAATGAGTAAACAAAAAACGAAGCAAGAAAAATGATGGGATTCTTCTCCACTGTCAGAAACGACGTAGGGTGCGTTTTGCGATTGGAATGCGTCGTGGAAATATTTCCGCGTCGAGAGTTCGATACCGGTGCATCGGGTCTGGTCTCTATGGCGCAGCAGCAGCAGCAGCACCACCACCACCAGCAGCAACACGACCACCACCAGCAGGAACGTAGACCCGGCAGCTGATCTGCCGGCTTTCCTTCTCTCTACCCTTGTCGCCCTCTCGCTCACCCGTTATTCGCCGCTTCGATTCGAAAAGGTCCACGGCGCAACGATTCTCTTCCCCGTGCACTTTTTTTCCTATGATTTTCCCCACACCGCACACACACACACACGCGCAACAGTCACTCTCGCTCACGCACACGCATTCACACAAGCGCGATCGCTCGATACGAATAAAAAAAAAAAAAACAAGAATAAAAGAAAAACAAATCAAATTGCTCGTCTCAAAATCGATGACGAAAGGCTACTGGGACTACCGCGACAAGTATAATAAAATGTGGAACGTATCGGTGTTTCGCGATTCCCGGATTAAAAAAATATTTCCTCCTTGGTCCCCCCTCTCGCCCTTTATTTTTTTCCCACTGTCACGCGTTTTCTCCCCTCCCCTGCCCTCGACCCAGTCCTTTCCCACCGAGTACTTAGTCACGGTTATACACAGACACACAGACACACACACACACACGCGCGTTGTAATGAAAAAAATGGGCTCTCTTTTATAGCGCGACTTTTAAATTACGTATGACTTCATCCACGATATTACGACACTTTTATACATGCGTATAAATATATATATATACATACATACATATATGTATATTTAATTCTTTTTTTTTGTTTTTTGTTTGTTTTTCGAGTTGTATACAGCGTATATTTTTTTATCGTTGCTATCCGTTTTTTTTTTTAAATTGTTGTCTTATCAATGACAATTTACGGATGGATCGAGAGTTCTTATCGTAATGGAATGTATCGGAGCTCGAGAAACGAGCTCCTTGGAGACAATTTCGTTTCGTTATTTAACGACGGAACTTTGCGTCGTCGCGAAAACGCGTTTAACAAAATAATAAAAAGAAAAAAACGGAAAAACAGGGTAAAAAGTAAATGCCATTTATGGAATGTTACGATTTACGCGTGCGACCCGTTCAGGCGCCGGTTCGATACTGCCTCGTTTCTACTCGTATAAGCATCGACGGGAGAAACGAGAGAGTCGCGCGCGACGCGCACAGTGGTGGGCACTCCTAGCGCGGGGCACGAGCTGCTGCTGCTCCTCCAGTGCGCGCCGCCACTACGGCGACGACGCAGCGCACGAGCCCCACCGCTAACACAACGTTTTACCCAACCGGCGAACTTACACACTCGTACACTTCTCGATGTACACAATGCCGTTGTACACTTTTGTGAACACGTACGTGTACAAGTGTGTTACGCTATCTCCTCGTCCTGGTCTCTATGCGACTTATATTCCACCCACCCACCCCCCCCCCCCTTCCCTTGCCGACCCAGCGTCTCCGACCAAGGGAAACTCGGCTACTCGATCAATCCCTTTATCCTGGTCTCGCGCTTTCTCTCTCTCTCTCTTTCTCTCTCTCTTTCTTCTCTGTCTGTCTTTCTCTTTCTCCTTCGTCTGTCTTTCTCCTTCTCTCTCTTGTCCCGGTCGAGTTTCCGTCGCACCTTTGCCACTGCGGCGAAGAAAACCGACCTTATGCTTACGACCTTTGTCCACGAATGCGTCTACCGTATTACTCACAGCTGCGTTACAACTCTTCCTCCCCCGCAGCCAACCACGCGAGTCCTTTCCTTCGCCGGAACTTTGTTTTGAAATTTAATCAGTAAGTAAGCTTTCGGTTTGTTTGCGTCGGTCCCCGTTTTTCTTAGGGAGTATCGAGTTTTGCTTTGTTTTTAATGAAATTTGAGACGAGACGGTAATATCGTTGGGCGGATAATTTTTGCGACGAACCGAGGGTATCGTGGTTCGTCTCGTTTTTTTTGGATCAACGTGTTGTTGTTGTTTTTTTTTTTTTTTTTTTTTATGGTGAAAGGAAAATTTTTACAACGCGACCTTGTTTCCCTCGCTCGGCCGCGCGGGTCGCCTCGAGCACGACCTTATACCGCGTCTATGATCACCGACGATCCAGTCGATCGAATCTCGTTGGGTAATTTAAGTGGACGATTTAATTCAACTCCATTGACCGTAAAAGTAAATCGATCGTCGATGAAGATTCGAATCGATAATGATAAATAATCGCGAATTATTCGCCGATAAAGTTTTATTCGCCGATACTTAATCCGAAAAATTGTGCTCGAAAGAATGATTCGTGTTCGAAGTGGTTCTTTCTCGTAATAGGACGAGATAAAAATTTAAGATTAAGAATAACTTTCATCGAACTGCGATAAAATAGCTGACAGTTGTTTCAATCGATAATCTCGTTGTTAATCGTCGATAAATCTCCTCGAAGCCGAATTCTCGTTTGGACCGTCGATCGTTACGTCGTTACTCGAATATCCTTCCCCCTCCATCCGATAACACGTAGGATTTTTTATTTTCGTTAACACTTCTCGCTGCCAAGAGAGACCCGAAACTCCCACGATAACGTTATTGCGCAAACGTGAAAGACGTCAAAAAGAAGAAGAAGAAAAAAAAACATTTTTGGAAGGTCAACTCGAATTATCGAGGTGCTACACGAATCGAGAGGCGGTCAACGAGGCGCGAGTAAACAGCACGCTGCTGAATTACATTATAACTATATATATATATATATATATATATGGTTATATATACACCGACAGAGCGGCTCGCGATATTATTTCTTCACTGCACTTGCAATTCAAAGCGATGAGCGCATTGTTTGTGACGACAAAACAGCCTTCGGGAATCATTAAAAAAAAGAGCCCCCCTCACGGTCCCGAGAAACGTCAGCGCATATTTTATCGTCCAAGTGCAAGATGCGGATTAAATTCGAATAATGCATTTCGATCGAGAGAAAAATCAAAAGATTATGAAAGAAAAAAACAGAGTTATAGCGTCAACCGTGTGGACGACTCGGTGAAATTAGAATCGTCTCTTCCGAGAATTCGCGACGATCTCGTCCGATCTAATTTCTTCGCAACGTCGAGAGTCTTTTTATTAAAAGACACATGTTCGCGTCGCTGCTTAAAAAAAAAGATCGCGTCATGGTAACGAAGATAAAGAATCGGGAAAAGAAAAACATTTCACGAAATTCTCGATAATATAGAGGAGAGCGCTCGACGCTAGAGCGCTCGTACAGAGGCGACACGCATACGCGTAGTTCTCGTATATCAACCGGCTGGAGGTATTGACCCACAAATTCTCAACCGATGGGAGCACTTTCTATCGCGCGCGAGACAGAGACGGCAATCTATTGCGCAACGGTTCCTGGTTCCCCCGAATTTTTATTACGACTTACGATTTCGATCGAGCGAACGACGAAGAGTGGGAAATAAAACATCCGAGAATTGGTTCTGCCTCGCGCTATACTCATCGTCTTCGATATCGCTCAGTCCGTCATTGCGCTTCTTACAACGAGGCTGCGTTGAATAAAAATTGTAATTATTCAAGATTAGATAAACGACGACGTATATCAATCTCGAACGTGTGATTTTTTTTTTTGTAACTTCTGGAAAAATTGTATTTCCGTCGGTTTTTTTTCTTTTTTTTTTTCGTTTCGACGAATAAAACAATATTTGTTTTTTTCTTTTATAAAATTTCAATACGTGGGAGTGGGGATCGATCGAGATGTTAACGAATCGAGCAGGCTATTTCTACCTGCGTGTATACACCCATGTGTATGCCCATTGAGGACACACACACAGCCGGCGACGGGCATTCTTGCGTAACGCTCCCCTAATTTATGCGACCGGCGGGATAGGTGCGTGTGTGCCTCTTTCACTCTCTCGTACGACCACGAGTTTCAGACAGTCGCATCGGTTCAACGGGACAACGGGCTTCCCTCATGAACGAGAACGTTCGTACAAGTATCAAACGACACGAAATAAAAATTCAGTCGTTGGCTCCTTTTTTCTTTTTGTCTCGTCGAGAAAGATATTCTTCGCGAAGCATGCCGGTAACGGAAGTGGCGAGGCTCGATAGGTACGCGACTCTTACTACAGGCGCAACATTTAGGGCGATAGGAACGAGCGATTCGAAAAGCCGCGAGCAGACTGGGTGGGAACTCGTTTATGGCACTTGGGCGTAACGAGGTCACGTGTATCTCCAACGTTATTATACACTCGCGTACTATGCACGTTTTTGTTTTGCTCTTTATTGAGAAAATAGAAACAAAGAATGATTTTTCTCATAAAAATTTATTCAAATCGTGGAAATTTCTATTCACGATTTATACGAATGAATTAACATTGAAATATAATTTATTCGTAAGTTATAACGTGATTTTTCCACGATGAAGCAACATCGAAATAATACATCGTGTACGATGAAATTGATATTCCTCCTCGAGTGGGTGGGACGGATCGTGAAAAAAGAAATCGTAAAAATCGACTCGCTGAACGCTCGACGGTTAATGGTATCGTATTGTACGAGACACGATAGTGGGTAGAGTCGAGAGAAATGCGACGCACCGAGACCGGTAAAGTACGACGGGCGCGGAGATACGCGAATGCACGAGTATCGGCGCTAGGGAGACACACGCGCGCTCTTCTCCTCCCTCCTGCCGCGTCAGCCCGTGAGAAAGGGTCGTTGCATCGAGGCCTGCAAATTCAGATTGGAAGCGCACCGCTCGAAAATTCCCCGGCAATCTCGTCGATTTTGCACGAGAAGCGACTTTCCGTCGAATTTCGTGCCGATCGAACGAAACTTATTGAATTTAGATCATCTTGTTGTTTTTTTTTTTTACTTTTTTTAAATAAATAAAAATCGTTAATAACACTTATGTACGCAATACGACGACGAGTTCCGGTTCGCCGGCTACTTTTGCGAAAATTTCATTCCGGATTTTCGAACGACGATGCTATTTTCGATCTCGCCCACGGGCCACTCGCTTCTTTCTTATCGTGGAACGAACGTATATGCGTCGAGATTGCATTTATGGGTCGTAATCTTGGAGCACGTCGACTCGGATACATATATAATCCTTTGCGCTAGAGGTAGAGCCGCGAGGATTATTTTGTTGGCGTTCGGCCGTAAACGCGAGCCGGAACTTATCGTTAGCCCCGGTCAGTTCGTAAAATCGAGCGAAAGTTCTCGTCCGCTTATTTATTGAGATTCAACGAAAATAGGTTCTTCGAGAATGAAAAATAATATATTCTAATACAAGCTCGATGGATCGACCGGGACATTTTTTTCCAGGTGAATATAAAATAAAGAAAGAAAGAAAATCGTTCAGCAGGGTTTAAGCATCCCGACTTAGTATCGCGACGGAAAGCTTCTATCAATAGACTTTCCAATAAATTCGTGCACCGGCTTAACGTTTTAAATGCCAAAGATTCGGCGATTCGGGAAACGGCTCCGGTGAAAGTCTCGGCAGTATTTTTGGACCGTGTCCAAAAATTAGATAGCAGTGCCGATGGTTCAAGGAACGGAATGATTTAGAAAACAAAAAAATAGTAAAAAAAAAGATCGTCGTCGCGAGTTAAAAAACTGTTTCGAGGGATATTGACTCCTCGTTGAGTTTTTGCGGGCGCGATAAACTCTGTCGCGTCATCGATCCGTCGATATTTGCTCGATGTTGCGGAGAGATATGCCATTGTGATGTCGCGACAGCAGGTCTTTTAGGCGCATCGATGCGTGGATCATCGGTCACCGCTCGACGAACCGTGCAGGGAAAAAATAGCAACGATGATCTCGAGGAAGCAACGACGAATTGCGAACGTGAATGGCTTAAGGCAGGTGCCTCGCGTCATTTCTATTTATAACACGGTCTCGCATATATGTATATACGTACGTTAGGCCGAGCTAGACCATCGGTGTTATAATCTATTGTACATTTGTCGTGGTAAAGCACCACGGTGTCAGGACACTGTGGACTCGCGGAGTATTCATAGACGCTCGTATTGACTTCGCACATTTACGAACGCTCCGAGATACAACGATTGGCCACCTTTCGGGCCGCGTATTGATCGAATCAGTCATTGGCATATTCGCATCTTTTTCTCTTCAACGTTGATCGACCACTGCCTCGCTGAAATGTGTTCAACGACAGAGGCTGGATCCGTTTGCCCTGCTCACATATTTGTACCGGAGTACGAGATAAATGTCGAACTCGGTCGATTTTGATCTATTTACATCGCGCGTCGGTTTATCGAACGAGAAATTTTTCCGAAAAAGTATGTAAAAGGTTGTTTTATCAAAATTATCCTCGTTCGTTGATAAAATTGTTGGGGTTATTTTTTCGACCGTGGAATAATATTCCATATTATTCTTTCCGTTTCTGTATTTTTTTTACAGACCCGTAGATATATTCTGACTGTCGGAGAAAATCGAGTTCGTCTAATTAGTGCCGAGAGGCGTTTTCTTTTCTCGCTGACTCGAACCATCGCGGACTAAGGCGAGGATCGGAGCTATATCTTAATAATTTAATGCCTACGCGTCGGTTTTAATACATTCGCGTGGAGTCTTCATCGTCTCGCAAACTTGGCAACCGCAACGTCGCATCATCGGACACTCGAGAGAGAGACTTTCATTGAGGATTCTCCCGAGCCAAGATCCGTGGGCTTGTTATCCCTTGAAATTCGCAATATTTACCAGCGGCAGGGTGGCAAATTTTCATCTTTCTTCGTTCTCGTTCGCTCATTGATAATAATAAATGGCCGCGATGACGCGAATCGTCGCGATAAAAAAAATCCAATTCTATTCGATCCGAATGAAAATGATTTTCTTCATTGTTCATGGCGATGTTAATAAACTGACCTTGCAACAGTTGAATCGTCGCTTGATACTCGGCGAGCTTTTCATCGACGTAGTCTTGACTCTGACTGGCTATAATCTCGGCCGTACTCGGTCCGCTGTCCTCGTCGTCGTTTCTCGATGGATCAAGCGGTACGCCCACGTATTCGTAATCTCCGGATCTGTAGGGAGCTATGAGATACTCCGGTGGGCCGCAGGGCACCGGAGAACAACCTCCGCCACTTTCCATGGGACTCTAAAAATACAACGTTGACATGTAGATTTTCGTGTCTCAAGGTTGGATTTGGACGGCTTTCGATGGATTAACAAGCTTTCGTGGCTCGACTAATCAAATAAATAAATCTTAACAAATGTTATTGTCCCGGAAAGTTATTTGTATTTAACGAGAAGAAAAAGATCGCGACGAGATCGAGTCGAAAATACGAACCTGAGGTCTCTGCTGAGTCGGTATGTAAGGCCTGGGCGCTGGATTTCCGGATGAAACGGGGGATGGCCATCTCGGTCGTGGACACTGAATGTAACCGGGCGGTGGACAGCCGAATACCGGGGACATACCAGGGGAAATGGGCATGCCGATTGGCACGGGACTCATGGGATGCATCATGCCCGGTGGATAGCTCAGAGGTGACATGGGATGGGTAGTTTGATGATGATGGTAAACGGGGGTGGATGGTCCGCGAGAACGCGGATGTTGGCCCATTTGATTGTATTGTTGGGGATGAGGGGACGGACATGGGCTGTAGGGCGAGGCAGGCCGGAAAGGACTCGGGGCGTTCGGTCGTACGGGCCATCCTCCTCCGCCTCCCCCCGGTGGTCTCGACGGATGTTGCGACATTATTCACTTCTCTGTATCGCCAATCTCGTTCTCTCGATCACTCGATAGCATCTCTACGATTCGACATTATTTTCATCATTATTATTAAATATTTTATGAAATTCATTTTGTATTATTCGATCGATCGAGATATCGAATAATATCTTTTATTCTCGAGACTTTGGATCGCGACGCAATTATCCAGTATAGCTAATGGTCGATGTAACAGCGAGGGGGCGAAAGAGAGAGGGTTGGTGCGAAGGCAGCTGTCACAGCAACGATTTTTATCGGTAAGCCGCGTGTGCGTGCGCTCGTGTGCCGCTAAAAATAGGAGCTTTTAGGCCTCTACGTCCGAGAAATCTTTCGCTCTTGGGCTACTTGTGCTACTCGAGCTTTTTGAATCGACGCGCCCCGTAGCTAGCGAGCCGAGCCGAATATCATTCCTGGAGAATCATTTTTAAAAACGATCCGTGTATTATACTCGAACAATAACGACGAAAAGTAACTAAGCTTCGAAGCTTCGCCGTTTTTTTTCTTCTTTCTTTCGAATCCCTCGCCGTACTTTATAACTATCTATTTTTGATCTATTTGTTTTGTTCGCTCAAAGAATCGGGAATCGCGTCGAATAATCGCGAACGAGGTTCGACAGCTCGTTTTTTCCGTGATACGGGTCGGCTACCGGGGTCCGAGATTGTAAAGCTTTTTGGCCGGATACCGAGTGTAGGCCGCCTAAATATAGCGCTATTTCTATTTTTATGTCGGGTACAAGACGGTGCTTTCACACACGCAGCGTCGAGACCGCCGATGATGAGACCAACCGACATATTTACCATGACTCCCTGGCCAACAAGATATTTCCGAAACTGACACGATATTCGTTATTCGTGTCAGATTATGTTCGCGCGATTGCCCTTGTCGCTCGAGCTCCGTCTATCGCGCGTTCTCCATCCTACTGACCTCAACCCTTTCGATTATTCAACGGAAATCTCTTTTTTTTTCCTCCCCCCTCTCGAATTTCTAATATCCAGTTGGCATCGAATTTCGACAAATGCGCCGCAAGCTGGATTCTGGACATCGCGAACACTATCCCATCTCTCTCTCTCTCTCTTTGAAATCCGAAAATAAAATCTTGCCGAATTGACGATCAAAAATAGTCCCGACCCGATAGGCGGATGTCGCTGATTCTCTATAGGCATTGGCCGATTCGTAATCTCCCGTTGTACATATCGCTGGATCTTTCGTCATCCCTAAGTCCCGATCGAAAATCAATTAATTATCTACGTTTTAATCGAACGAGCGCGATTCGAATGGAGTATTTTTCGAAAAAAAAACGAATTATTAACATCGTTTAGTAGGAATTATTTTCCGATCAAGATACATTTTGACATTTTCTATTAAATTTGGAACTGTAGGAACAAATGCTTCGTCGTAAATTCATCGAAACGTGCTCGTGGACATTTAGTCACCCGGCAAAATGTCCCGTAAATGTCTAGAAAACCGGTGAGAGTGCGTTAACACTTAAAACTAGTCTCGAGCCTTATCTCCATCTTTCTCTCTGTCGTTGTGCCAAATTCGGCCGAGCCGGGAACAATTACTCTCGTTCCTCCGGCGAAAGCTCCCATTTCGGATTTGGCCACGCACCGTACGATCCTATATAACTGCGGCAATGAGAAAATGTGTGCGTGCTGCCGCGAAGTCGAAATGCCGCAACGACACAACGACGAGAAAGCGCGAGGTCGTTAAACCGCCCCGGCTCTCTCCGTCGAGATCAAGAGGTCGAACCGAACCCCCTCGAGAATTTGTATTTACAATGTCGAAACTATAACCGTGAAACTTGGGACAAACTTGCAACGGGTTACTTTTTTTTTTAAATCAATTTTTTATAATTTTTCTCGAAAAAATCGAACGACGAAATATTCAACGATAAATTCAAGATTTACAGGATTAAAAACGAAATATACCTCGATAATTCTTGCTCGCGTATCCACAACGTGTTTTATCGTAAAAAGCACAGATATTGAAATAGCCCACGCTTCTCTCACCTTTCGAATCTCGTGGCACACGAAAAATCGAACGCGATGATCGATGGAGAACGGAGCGAGGAAAACAAATTGATCGATCGAATATCGACGAAAAATTCGACGATACGTCGACGAGAAGAACGACCTCGCGATGAGAGGGACTAAAGGGTGAAAACCCTGGAGGCGTTGGAGCCTCCGGTTCGAGATTCGAATTAATTGATTTCGTCGCGCAATTTGGCCGTTATCGTAGCGACGATCGTTCGTTTACTTAACGATATGCCGGTTCACCGCCGAAGAGCACGAACAGACTGGATCTTTCGGGGGTCCAGGATTGGCGTCGTCGCGACGACGACGCTCGCGCCGCTAACGTAGAAAAGTTCCTCTTGCCGCCACATTTATATTTAACTTTGGCATCACTCGACGTATTCGACTTGTGGCGTTTTAACGTGATATATATATATATATATATATATACGTGTATATAGACGAGGGAAGATCACACCGGAGGAGTTACTCATCAGCGTCATCGAGATCTCATCGGCCGTTTAGCCAAACCCTCTCTGACCCTTCTTTTTCTTTAACTCCGACACCCTCGACTTCGACCCGTTCTCCGTCCTCGAATCGTTTCTTCGATCGTCATTTCCCGATTTTCATCTCGTCGACAAGTAAGTAGCTAGACACCGAGATATCCTGTAGATCGGCAGGTTACTATTAGCGTCGATGAGTCAATCCTCGTACCGTACGTCGACGTCAACCTCGCTCATCGATAATTCCGTTGCGAGAAAGAAAGAGAGAGAGAGAGAGAGGAACGTCGCGAGCATCTCGATCACGTGAACGAGGTGAATTGTCACTCGTCACGTGTGGATTTTCTCGACCTCGATTCTTCGAGAATGATCGATGACTCGTTCGTAAAGAGATAACAACTTGTATTTATATGACTTTTTCTTTGCTTCGCTTTTTTTTTTAATTAATTTTTCAACGTTAAGCCAAGAAAGATTTTTAACTATAATCGGCTAGTCTCAAGACGGATTCCATCCCACCAAAGACTATCGACGTTCTGCAACTGTCGAGAGTGACGACCGCTTTATTCACCGGGAAACGACCCATTACCTATCGAAAATGCATATATTTCAATCGATATTTCGTTCGTTTCTTCGTTTTATCGATCTTCGATCTATCGATCGATCGAAGTATACCTTTTTTTCTTTCAAACTGATAACTTCGACCTCCCCCGTGCCCGAACCACCGACGACGACGTGCTCGCCGTAAGGGTCCCCATCGAAGTATTGAACCGCGTACAAAAATTCACCGTTCAACGTCGTCGGCCTGTTCTCCGGCATTATCGTCTCGATTAATTTACCGCTCGTCATGTCCCATATCTGAAGACTACCACGAACCACCCACGAACCCGTCAACACTTGACTTTCCTGTATACTCGAGGACGTAACACAAATTTTCCATAACGATCCTATTAATAAATTTCACTTCGAGGAACTTTTTGTTTGGATTATTAATTACCGGATCGAGATATCCGTTTAAAAATATATTGTTCTTACTCTAATATCTATCGCCTCGCCGCAAATGTGAGGTCCTTTCATCGACCTTACGGATCCATCACCAACTCGCACGTCCCAAATCTTGAAAGGAGAGAAAAAATATTTTTCTTTTATTTGCCTCGCTCGTTGACTCGCAATTTTTTTAAAATGGGAAACGGTTACCCTGACTGTGTCGTCCCACCCTCCGGTGACGAACAAGCCCGGATTAGACCGATGGAACTTCGTCGCGAATACTCTCATTCTATGAAACTTGCTGACTTTTTCCTCGACTATGTCAGCCTCCGCTTTCTTATAGATCGTTATCAACTACGAAACGATAAGACAAAGTTTCGTTCGAATTATGACGAGTCGTTCGAATCTTGGCGGGTTCTCGTGTTCGTTCTTTATTCACCTTACCCAAGTCGGCATCGTACAATCTCACAGCCGCATCTTTGCCACCCGACACGATGTGCTCGCCCCCGATGCTCACGTCAATCGTGTTTACCTCGTTTTTTGGCTCTTCGATCAATCGATTTATCATCGGTCAAAATTTATCTCCCACATGATCGTTCTCTTATCGCTATAATTATTTAAATATCGATGAAGTACCCTCGATGAAGCGCCCGAACTCGTTGGTGCTGGTGGTGCAATGGAAAATGTTACCGCAGGCACTCGATGCGTAAAAATTGTCCGTGCGAATCGGATTGAATCGACAGCACATGACCGGAAACGAAGTTTCCAAACCGCTTCTCAGCGTATTTCTCAATTCTCCAGTTTCGCCGTTTCGCACCTGGCCCGATCGAATTTTCGTTTCGTCGTGAATTTCAAATAATTTATAATTATTTCTTTGGAAATATATATATTTTTTTAAAATCGAACTCTTTGACGTTTTTCAATCGAAGGTGTACCTGAATTCCTCCAGTCCCGAAACTAGTAACTATGAGCTCTCCGTTGGGCGAAAATCGAGCTGAATACAGGCCATTGAACGTTTCCGGAAATCGTACCTCGCGAGTTACGCGAGCTCGATTTTTCATCGAAGCCACGCTCACTCTCGTTCTCTGCAGCCAGGTATGCCTTCTCTGCATCTCGGCTTGAGAGACTCTCCTGTCGGTTAAAAAATTCGGCTCCTTCCCCGATACCGACGGTTTCGGTTCATGCTCACGACGATGCCGATGATTCTCTTGATTTGGTTCTTTCTTCTTCTCAGCCATTATATATTTTCACGATCGAACTAATCTCTCGAAATGTCGCTTAGGTTAACTCTCGTATTTCTTCTTCGACACGAACGATCGGTCGTACAATTATAAATCAATTTCGTTTGTTTCGCCTCACCAAATTAAACATGTGAAAACATTGACACGTTTAACGAATATTTTATTGTCTAAAATATTTGAAGGTTATTAGGATCGACAGCGGATTATGACGGATGCTTCATACATCAAAAAATATATACAGGCACGCAACGAATTCCAATGTGAATCATATATAACCGATAAAGAATTTTTTCAGAATTTTTTCATAATTTTTTCATACTTATTAATAGAAAGCCCTTGCAACATTAAACGGTATGGATGCTGTGTAATTACGCAAAGCCAAAGTTATCGAGGGTTTAAAAAATGAAGAACTTTTTCGCTTCGATAATGTATTGAGAGGATTAGAGAACGAGGTCGAGTCTCTGCAATTTTTCGTATTGTGTACGATGAGGCTCGCATATTCAATATTATCGAAAAGTTTCTCGAAGAGATTCGTGGGTTACAGTGTCGTGGTCTCTTATGCCTTCCCTTATTTCTTCCCCCCTCCTGCGAGTGACAATAAGTCGGAGCGGTATATCAATATATATAGATAGAAATACGTATAAAAAAAATTTTCCCCGCTACAGTGGAGATTCAGAAGCTTGAAGAAACTTGACTTGATAAATAGAGGAAGATGTGCTCGTGGAAAAATCTCGCAGCGTTGTCCAATATAGGAGAGGAAAAGAAGCGATCGGTATCAGGCGTAACTCATTGCGATCTCGTAGAGTACGACGTCACCAGATATTAGTACCGTATCGACGATCTTCGGTTGCAATCGATGCTGGAACTCGCCGATCATCTTGTCGCCGAGCCATATCGCGTAGGATTCGTATTCGCAGCGTATACTTGAAGAAAAAGAGAAAAATCGTCAATTCGAATCGGTTTATATCGAGGGTAATTTAATTCGAGATTGTTTTGTTTTAATATAGAGCGATTTTATTACGTTAAGAGAAAATCGCGTCCAGGACCCCAGGACAATTGACCCTCGTGTCTCTCCTCGTTGCTCCACGCACCCTCGGCCCAACAATTCATCACGACACAGGCGGGTCGACTACCGTAAGAAAATCTCGGATTTAAGTGCAAAGCGATTTCTGGATGAGGATATACCATCTCGCCCTTTTGCAAATTAACGTAGAATCTGCAATTAAATTAATCGATCTTTCATTATGAAAATGGAAATTTTTTGTGACGATTCGACGTTAATAATCGTTGACGTACGAATGAGGAAGCAATTTGAGTCGTCCCTTGATAAAAATCCGTGCTCCATGACGAAATTCCTGATCGATCGACACGGTCACTGGTACTTTCTGAGGAAGAATCGGTTCGATAAGATCGGACACTCGATCGAGATTGTAATTTTGTGATTATTTCGAGACTTACCAAATTTTTGACAAGGGGTTTTTGCTCGTTGAGCGTGAGATTTCGCGATGGTTTGCAAATCTTTGGATCCGGATAGATGCAGAGAGTCGTCAAACGTGTTTTCACATCCTCGATACTGCCTACAACTTCAAGAGAGTCTATCGTGTCCAACGGTAGTCTGTAATGAAACTCGCAAAAGTGTTCACCGTTTACGGCAATCTGAAAAACAAAAATTTCTTTGAGAAACTCATCAACCTCGATCATTAAGTTTTTGTAAGACTTTTTTCTTTACATCGGGACTCACTAGAAAATCGTACGTCGCGCAAAATATCATAATATGAAAATATGCATCTCGATCGAGAATCGCGGAACTGGCGAGAGCCGACGAACACGTTTCTTCGGTGTCCCAAGAGCCCCGAAACTTGGAATTTCTTACGACGTAACCTCTGTCCAAACGGGGGTTGAAATGAAGAGCCACATTTCCAGCTGTCTTGCACGTCAGATTTATCGCAAAACTGTGAATATTTTAAAGAACATTTTTTCATTTTCAAATAAATTTCGATTCGATAAAATTTGATAAATAATTATTATTATTATTGTCATTATCGTTATTACCCAGTAGTCTGACCGGCGACGTAACCCGTCACGATGACCGCTGAGGTTGGTTTCAATTGTACCGGAATCGCGCTCTGCTGCGACACATTCTGCAACGAGAAAACAAATATCACGCTCGTTTACGCGCGAATTGTTACATCGAACCTCTTACATAGAGGTTCTCTCGTTCGTACATAGATAGTGGTCAGAGTCGTGATAAAAATCCGAGTCTCGAAATGTCTTCGTAATTTCTAGAATTTCTCGACGAGTCGACGATTCCATCCTCGTTCTCAATCTCGAGCAGAGTACTCCCATTCTAATCGTGAATTACATTTAATATTTAATTCGAGTCTCTAACATAGTTGTCTCTTTCGATCAAACTCCGTAGCTAAATTTGTAATCGAAATTTGTAATCGTCGGGGAATCGATGCGTCGAGAAACTCACGAGTGATCGCGTCACCTTCGGTGACAAAGTTAACTCGTACGAGTCGCTTTTCAACATGCGAGGATACAATTTAAAGGCTTCGCGCGAATTGGGACGACTGACAATTTTTTAGGTTTTGAGTGATCGAAAAAAAAGCGTTTCGGGCCTCGTATGTTTCGGTCCCGATAGCCGGCAAGCTTAGATTCCACTCGTTTAAGAAATCAGGGAACAAACAGTTGCTCCCTGAAAGAATAAGAGAATTCAATAAATTCAATCAAATCTCACTAAAACTATTTTCATTAAATACTATACGAAATAATTAAGAATATACGAATTACATTTTCATTTTTACATTATTTCAATAATTTTGAATAAAATTCGAAAACATCAAATTTTTTTCAATATCGAGTGTCACCCTTGCACATCGAGTTCTCCCTCTCGACCAGGTAGGTCGCACAAGCTTCGATCGTACACGACTGTACTACGAAAGACAGTACGAAGACACACGAACAATCCCGAAGCTAGACGGAAACGACCGAAGCGAACGTATCAGTAGACGCACGTAGTATAGGTAATGTTGCCTATCGGGCTCGTCGAGTGTGAGAACATGTATCGAAAAATATTGAGCCACCGCAATATCGTCGGGTTGCGTCCGACCGAATTCCGAACGTATCTAGATATTATTTTTAAAAGGCTGTCACAATTGATATCGAAACTCACCAATGATTGCGCTATCGTGTCGTGAAATTGAAACCTTTTTAGAGCCTCCTCTCTTTTGTCACCGAGGTTGTTGTGTGGAGATTCCGTTGACATCGTTGTGTCGCGTTACGGAGCGAGCGGCGAAAAAATAAAGTCTCGAGATACAGCGAGCGAGAGAAAGAGACGTTTACTATAGACTCGTGCGAAACGTGCCAAGAGAGCTCTCGGTTTCGATTCGAATATCATGCTCGTGTTCGTGCCAATGGCTGAACTCAGCTTTTGTCGACGTTGTGCTAATATGAGAGTACGAAACGTATTATTCGTCATACACTGACTATCTCTCTCTCTCTCTATATATATATATATATATAGAGAGAGAGAGAGAGATATGATATATGAATATGGATTAAAATTCATAACTATCTTACGTATAGAGTCTCGATATAGAATTTAAAAAAAAACAATCACCGACCGATAAAAACAACTCATTTATATTTATTTTTCATAAACAACGATCGTAACATTAGCTGCACAATCTTCGAGACTGCGATCAGTTAGGACAGAATTCACGAGACGAACACGATTGAACTACGAACGATCGAATAGACATATGTATTTTTTGTTTTGTTTAATTCCAATAGCATAAATTATTTCTAAACCCGAAATTTTCTTACTCGTATATAATTTTCGTTGTGCGATGGGGTTGTAATGCGTTATGCCGTTGTAACGTAGTAATCGTATCGAGTCGTTGACTCTGACTACTCTTTTTCTATTTTCGTATATGCGCGATCGCTAGAAAAATATACGTGATACGTGGTATGTCCTTAGGTTTGAGATTTATATAGAGAGCGCTCCGTTATCGCGCCTGGAGATAAGAGAAATATTGTTCTATTTGGTCGATGAAGTTCCAACGTTACGTTGGAAAAAGAAAAATTAATCGTGATCGTAAACATTACGAAGCAACGAATCGATCACACTTTGCGACGGACCATTGATCCATTCGTATAATTATTCTCTTATATCGGGTTATCGGGACAAACTTCAAACACCTTGGAACGAATTTGCAAGATGTGAGTTTGTCGATCGCGGGATTATGTTGTGATTATAGTTTAAAATTTTATTTCGCTCGGCTCGGCGTCGAATGGATAATAAACTTCTGAGAAAAATTTGTTCTTATCGCTGTTTCGATTGGAAAACAGTTATGAGTCCTCGGGCTGTTTACACATTTGAATTACGTAAGATTGAAAATTTTTTTAATTTTCTCTCGCATCTCGTATCTCCCTCGTGATAGGATAATGGCGAGAAAGAGAGAGAGAGAGAGAGAGTCTCAACATCACGAAACGCTGTTGACTCGTTTGTTTCCTTCTTGTCTTTAACAACAAATAGCAAATATTTTCTAGAGTATTCCGTCGACGCTCGATGATCTCTAAATATCACGTGGCTCGTGAGGATCGGGAAGTGCCTGCCAGTTAGGCTCGACGCCCCAAATCTCCCGGGCGTAATCCTCGATCGTTCGATCGGACGAGAATTTGCCGGACGACGCGATATTGTGAATCGCCATTTCCACCCATTTGTTTTCGTCCTGTACGAACAAAAATAGAAAAATAGATCGATGACATAATCCCTCATATTTTACAATCTTCTCATTTATTTTCCAACTGACCTGATAAGTGTTGCTCACGCGATCTTGAGTCTTGACGTAATCCTCGTAATCGGCGAGGAGGAAAAATCTGTCCCACTTCATGAGAACGTCGACGACGTCTCTGAACTCGTCGGGATTATTGGGACTGAAGAAACCGCCTTGTATCTGATCGATGCACTGTTTCGCCTCGGGCAATTTGTTGTAATAGTCCCAAGCGTTGTAGCCCTTCTTCTTCAATGCCTCGACCTCGTCGACGGTCATACCGAAGATGAAGATATTTTCATTTCCCATTTCCTCGGCCATCTCTACGTTCGCACCGTCCAGAGTGCCGATTGTCAAGGCACCGTTCAACTGTAGTTGAAACAAAAGCATCAAATCGGTTAATAAAAAAAAAACCGTTTTATCCTTTTTAAACAGGATTCGCTACTTACCATAAATTTCATGTTGCCAGTACCGGAGGCCTCGGTGCCGGCTGTCGAGATCTGCTCACTGAGATCGGCAGCAGGAATGATCTTTTCGGCGAGGGTGACTCGATAATTCTCGAGATAAATTACTTTGAGCTTGTCTCCGACGATGGGATCGTTGTTGACGACGTTACCAACGCTGCAGATCAATTTTATGATTTTCTTGGCGAGAAGATAACCGGGTGCTGCTTTTCCACCGATCATCACAGTCCTCGGTACAAAAGGTGCCGATGGATTTTTCTTTATTCGATTGTACAGCGTGATTATGTGCAGACAGTTGAGCAACTGACGCTTATACTCGTGTATACGTTTGACCTATGAAAAATAATAATTCGACAGTCCTTCGGAATATTTATGATTTTTTTTTTTACACAACTGTGCCAAAAATTCTAGTCTCACCTGAATGTCAAAAATCGAAGCCGCATTGACCTTTATGCCATAATCGTTCTCCAACATTTCCGCGAGACGTAACTTATTCTCCTGTTTCACCTTGACGATGCTACGTTGGAAGGCCGGATCCTTCGCCCATTTTTTCAGAGCTTTGAGCTGCTCGAGGTGGACGGTCCAAGTACTACCAATTTTCTGTAACGATGCAAATTCATTTAGCGATCGTTTCAAGCTAATATATTATTTCTTCCAACTGACCTCTTCGATAACGTCCGAGAGATTTGGATTGCAGAGCAGCAACCATCTTCTCGGTGTTATCCCATTAGTTTTATTTTGAAATCTGTCTGGTGTCATTTCATAGAAATCACGGAACCTGCGATGAAAACAAAAATTGATTATCAACCACTCGATAACAATATACCAAAAAAGTTATATTTTTCTCATCGCTAATTCGTAACTTACACAGTATCCTTGAGAATCTCCGAGTGAATTCGAGCGACTCCGTTGATCGCGTGGCTACCGACGATCGACAAGTGTGCCATATTGATTCTCTTCTCTCCGTCCTCCTCGACGAGAGACATGCGTCTCAGACGATCGAAATCACCAGGGTATCTCGCACCGACCTCTTGCATATGAAGGAAATTAATGTGATAAATAATTTGCAAGTGTCGCGGGAGAATGCTCTCGAGCATGCTCGTCGGCCAACGTTCCAGAGCCTCGGGAAGAACGGTGTGATTCGTGTAGGCGCAAGTTCTCGTTGTTATGTCCCAGGCCTAAAAGTCGTTAGAAAAACAATTCGATCGTTCATGATTCTAGGACACGATAGTTGTTATAAATTATTCCCTATTTAATATGAAAAATAAGATGTTACCTTTTCCCAGGACAAACCCTCAACGTCGATGAGAATCCTCATGAGTTCGGGTATAGCGAGAGACGGATGAGTATCGTTCAGTTGTATCGCAACTTTTTCCGGGAAAGCATCGAAATCGGTTCGGTGATGATCGCGCGAGCCAAACTTGCTCGATTTGTAACGACGTATTATATCCTGCAAAGTAGCCGCGACCATAAAGTACTCTTGCTTGAGACGCAGTTCTTTGCCCTCGAAGAAATTGTCATTCGGGTAAAGGACTCTAGTTATATTTTCAGCCAAATTTCGATCGAAAACAGCCTGTATGTAATCACCGTCGTTGACTGCGAAACGAAAAATACATCTTATTTCGTATATTTAACGAATAATGATAAACGATCCAAATAAGAAGATTTCTTCGAACTTACAAAATTTAAGATCGAACTCGATCGGTGACTTGGCCGACCACAGTCTCAGGGTATTGACGACGTTGTTCTTGTATCCGGGAATGGGATTGTCGTAGGGCATTGCGAAAACGACCTAAAAATTGAGTAAAAAAATACATCAAACGATTGTTTTTTTTCTTTTTTTTTTAATATTCACGTAACTCGACGTTAAACCGTACCTGCGTGTTGACCCATTTCTTGCCAGCTGGCGTGTCAATCACGTGTCCGTAGAAATTTACCGGAAGCATAAATTCGGGCCTCGCTTTTTCCCAAGGATTTCCATACCTGAGCCAATCGTCGGGTTCCTCGATTTGCTCCCCGTTCTTTATTTTTTGAGCGAATATTCCGTACTCGTAACGTATACCGTAGCCATAAGCAGCTAGACCAAGGGTGGCCATGCTGTCGAGGAAACAAGCTGCTAAACGACCCAATCCTCCGTTTCCGAGACCCGCATCTTCCTCCAACTCTTCGAGTTCCTCGATGTCCAGTCCCATCTGCGAAATGGGATTCGTCGATAATTCTTTGTTTTTCTTTTAAATTCATTTTTTGTTTACACGAAACTTACCTGGTACATAGCTTCGTCACAGGCTCCCTGAATTCCTAAATTTATCATCGTGTTCTGGAGTGAACGGCCCATGTAATACTCCAAAGAAAGATAATAGACCCTCTGAAAAATAATTAATTTTTTGCTATTATAAACACAGATTTTTTATTCTAGGGACGGTCGAAAGGCTTTCGCATCAACGCCGTGACAAACTCGTCACCTGACATCGCGTCGGAAGCCAAACATTTATTTTTCATAAATAGCATGGCGTAAAATGTTTTACCGGTCGTTACATAAGTAGCACGTTCTCCTCTCTCTCTCTCTCTCTCTCTCTCTCTCTCTCTCTCTCTCCCTCTCTCTCTCTCTCTCTCTCTCTCTCTGTCTCTCTCTTTCTTACTCCCGTTCCCAGCCTCGAGGGTTATTAGCCTCCCGTAAAACATATATCTATATATATCTCCTTTTTTCCCTCTTTTTTTCGAAATCGAGGAATCTCGCGCACGTGTCGAAATCGTTTTTCGGCGGAAAACAAAGAAAAAGATCCCGCGCGAGTATTGCGACGAAGCTGAGAAATTTGCGAAATAAACGCGGCGCGTCGGAGACTTCTCGGTTCCGCGAGGACGAGCCAAGATTCCAAAAAACTTTGGCAAACTTCTCGAGATATTTGTTCTCCCGAGAAATAAATACGACGAGGAAATATAATCGTAATAAGGATTTTTCATTCTCGTTGAGACGATCGTCAACTACAAAAACACTTGTTTATGCCAAATATAAAAGAATTCAACAAACGATGATAATAATTCTGTAATCTCGGGAGGCCGAAAGAGGCCTCGAACGAGATCAAATTTTTGCACGACCTTTAAAGTGAAAAAAATGATCTCTATATCGGGTCATCGCGTCTCGTACGATCGATCTCGTCGCTTTTTTTTTCTTTTTATTTGATTAGGAATTTTTTTCGTGAAAATTCACGCCTCGTCGTTGCAACGATACGAACTGCAGCGAACTTGGAAGGGGAATATGATCTCGAAATATCTCTCGGAGCATTTTCAGCCGTTGCAACTCGTACTGTCGTACGATTCGTCGAACGCGACTTCCTATGGTTGTGTAAAAATTCAAACTCGAAGTCAATGTTATATCATAAAATCGCAATGAGGATAGGACGTAATGGACCAACACGAGTATAGATACGAATCATTAAACGTTCGTCTTGAAATAGAAAGAGTATTAGTTGCGTCGACTTTGGTCTCGCTCCTCCTCTCTCTCTCTCTCTCTCTCTCTGTAACACATATTAGAGAGAGAGAGAGAGAGAGAGAGAGCCCAGGGGTTATACGAACACAGAAGACAATAATACGACTCCAATGTTTTTCATTCGGCTTTCTTGTTATGACTGTGATTTTCGAATTACCAGAGATTGTCTCGGACTTGTATAATAATCCTTATATCAGCTGTCGATAATGTAATTAAATGAGAACAGCTATTTGAACTTCGACCTCGATAAACATATTATATGAATTACCGGATGAAGAAGAACCTATACATCATTTGGCACATTTCCGTATCTACGTGGAAAGATTTGTTGACAATTTTAACCATATATATATATATATATATGGTTAGTCAATTTTCAGATTCATGAAAAATAGATAAGAACATGATAAGAAGACGATCGAAGAGGGTGTCGAGGGAGGGGAGCATGACGGCTCGTTTACCGGTTAACCGGGTAGCACGTGTAAAAATGAAAATACACAGAAGCTTTTTCCTCGATCGAACGACGTGTGATACGTAGCGTCGAAACAATTGAATGAAACACAGTGGTAATTTAAAACGGGACTCGAGATAATCGTCTCTCTGGGTAAGTCATGTCTTTGGGTTTTCGATATGCCTTTGAAATATCGGGGACAAGGTCGTGCCCACCCTTGCAACAGCGTGCGCGAACCGAGCGAGAAGGGCGTTGTTTGCTACGTTTTAATTTCATCTTCGTTAAATCCAAGTCAAACGGATAAATAATTAAAATCGATAATGAATAATAAGAGATCGAACGATCGATTAAGAGAACTGACCTTGGGATCCTTCTCGTAATAATACTGCTGAGTTCGAATCCATCTCGAAACTAGATTGTCCTTGACGCTGTGGGCCAGAGCAAAGTAATAATCTCTGCTGGTGGCAACGTTGCGATCTTTCACGAGGGTATAATGAAGATGTCGGTTGAACGTTTTTTTGAAATTCGATACGTTCTCGACGTCGACGATGCCCCGTACCGAGATCTGCTTTCTCTTCTCGTGATCGGCGTCGGTCGCTGACATTTTGACACTCTGGATCTCTCCTTACTCGACGTTTCGACGTACCTTATTTTTATTTCCTTTATTATCTTTTTCTATAGCGTGTATTTTTCGGGTAGTCGCGACTCGCGCTCTCTTATCGGACACTTGTCTCTCGAAGTGCGAGAGTACGACTGGTCTCTCGGCTTACGCTGGGAACGAACTTTCGACGGTGCCGACGAAAAACTCACCGAGATCCAACTTACCCGAGTGGTGTGCGGCAGCGATATGGCGGTGTCACCTTGTCGCAAGGTCGCGCATGCGCCTCGCGCATTTCGTCTCTTCATCAACCCGAGAGTTGACCAGTAAATCGCGACCAATCATCGACTCGATCTCACTTCCCTCGTCTCGCTTCTTCCTCGGTCTTTCTCTTCTTGTTATTCTTCTTCTTCTTCTTCCTCGGGCACTAAATTTGTTTCGCGATTTATCTCTCGTATCGCCACGGGTCGAGATAAGACGAATCGAGGCTCGAATAAATTGTACCTACGGACTAAAAAAATATTTCTTTTGTTTTGCAATTATTCTCATCAGTATTGTTGTTGCGTTGATCGAATAACGTGAATTAATCGTAGCAATTTATTAATTACTTACTTCGTCACTCGAGTTTTCATCTGTGGTGTCTCAGTTGTTAACGAAAGGGAAAATAGTCGGGATTAACGAGATCTCTCTGCGTCAGGTTAATGTTCTTTTTTGCATCGTAGTGTCGTTTCGAACAACGATGAAATAAAATCTTACTCGTTTCGTGTAATCTCTAAGAGAGAGAGGCGTCGAAATCTTATTAATATCATTTTTATTTTTTATAAATTAATCGTGCGGATGCAGATGCAATAATGAAAACGTCAAGAAGCGGGTACGCGTAGTATTACAATTCACATTTTCTCAACACGTTTTAGCCATCGTCTCGATAAAAACACGTGATTCCGATAATAATTAATAGATAGTAGATTATCGTGATATAATATAAAGTTGCATCTTCATCGAATAGCCATCTAACGTATTTTCACCAACCCCTCGGCATCGGCCCCTCTCGTGGTTTTCATTTTTCTTCCGGTTTCTTTCCTCTCGATCCCACCCTCCCTTCTATCCTCTCGCTCTTTCTTTTTCTCTCTCTCTCTCTTTTCTCAATATAATTCAGACGTCAGTTTTACAATATATTACGTGTATAATTACAATAATAGAATAGTAGAGATGATATTTCGCAATTCTCAACATGATTAAGTGTCCGATACAATATATTCGTTCGTATATTCGCTTCATTTATTTTTAATTATGTTTTTAATTCATTTAATCTTTCTTTAATCGCGTCAACAACGAAAAAAAAAAGTAATGGAAAAAAAAACACGCCGATGACCGCTGCACGTTTACGCATACGTATCTTAAGAACCTAAGGATAAAAAAAAATAATATCGTCAAGCGCATTATTAGATGGTTTAACTAGTTTTTTTTTTGTTTTTGTTTTTTTTTCTCTTACGGCTCAACACAGCACATATAGTATTATATCGTTCGCACGCTCGAACTATATCGGCTCTCTTCTATTCCTTTTTTTTGTCACTCCTCAATCTCGCCCTTCTCCTCATCGTCTTGCAATTATTACGTGCACACCCACAAACAACATAACGAAAGCCTTACCGTTCGCTGCATAGAAAAAAGTGTGAATCCCAACATCGTTTGCGTTTTTTGCTGCTGTTGTTGTTGTTGCTTTGTTTTCACACACATACACACACACGCCTTTGATGCGCCTCGAGTGGTCGTCGTGTGACAATGCGGCGAGTTGAGTGATTATATCATTTAATACTTATGGATATTCAAGTTTTCTTTCGTTCTGTTAATATATATTTTTCTTTCTTTTTTCTTTTCTTTTCTTTTCATTTTATTCTTTCTTTCGTTTCGTCTCTCGAAGGACGGGTACTCGAAGAAAGTAGCGGAGTTACTGGACAAGTGGGTGGGCGAGGGAAACTCTCTCGCGGGGGGAGGCGAGCTTCTTTTGTCGCGAATGTTCTTTTTTTTTTCTTCTTTTGTTCAACTTTGTTCAACTTTGTTCGAGTTTTCGAGGGTCAAGAAAAAAGAATCGGGGCTGCTAAACCCCGAGACGAGTCTCCCCGTTGCACTGTAAATCTTACACCGTCGCAATTCGTAATACCGAACAATTAATTAAACGCTAAAAATGACTTTTCTTTTATTTCTTCCTTTTCTTTTCTCTTTCGTTTATGTTTCTCCGTTTTAAAAGAGCCTATTCGGATAATATCAGAATGTTGCTCCTGTCGGCTTCGCTTCTGTTCGCTTCTCCTCTCGTCGATCTTCTTCCGCCTCTTCGTTCCTTATCGTCCATCCACCGATCGTATCCTTTTCTTTATCTCATCCTCGATCCGTCATTCTCTGCCCGAGAAATGACGAGCTCAGCTTTCGTGCCACGTCGATCGCGCGACAACTTTCCCCGTTTTGTATTTAACGCTTTTCATTTTACACACGACCCTTCTCTCTCGTTCTCATTCGTTTCAATACAATCGATCTCTTTCTCTCTTTCTCTTTTTCTCTCTCTCACACACTCTCTCTCTCTCTCTCTCTCTCTCTTGCAATCGAAAAAATTATCGCGGTACGTTAATTTTTTCCCTTACTCCTCCTTCGTAGGTTCGGCCTTCTTGCCGAGAGGAATGGCTGCTCTGACTCTGAAAAATACGAAACGTGTCCCCGTTAGAACTCTCGTTGTTTTTCTTTTCTTTGGAATAATTTTCGTTAAATTACGATCGAACTACTTACTTAGCTGTAAGCTCGTTGATCTTTCCCTGCACGAGAGCGACGTTCTGGTCGATTTGCGCTTTGTTCGTTTCGTAAACTTTCGGAAGCGTGAAAAGCGCGACCACTCCTGCAATTTTGAACACGAGGAACGAATTATTATTTAATTGAAGAATTAATTAAATAGAATTTTAATTCGATGATCGACGGATAAAAAGAACCGACCAATGATGATGAGGGTCATGCCGTTGAACCAAGAACCGACATAAGTGAAGCACCATAGTACGACACCGAATTTGAGCGAATCGATAAAATCTTCGACGAGGAAACGTCGGCGTAATTCGGCAACCGCTGCGTTAGCGTGCGCAACCGCGACGTCAGCAACCTCGTGCACCTTCTCTGCGGGTAGCGTCAAGTCTATCTCGAGAATGTCTCTGAAAATTGGAAAAACGCAAGCATTACTTTTTTTGTTACGTATATTTTTCATGTTTTTCTTTTTCTTTCTTTTTTTAAATCGTTATTTAACTTTTTCTACGTACTTGAACGGATGTCCATCCGATGTTTTTTGAACGGCTTGCATGAAAGTCTTGTAGACACGGAAGCCCACGGTGCCCGTGAGTATGAGGAGCGATAGATACGCGAATACGCTGATCAGACTGAAATAGGCCAGCGAAAGAAGCACACCGAGTATCGCACCAAAGACGACTCCGGTCTTTTCCGGTTGACGCCAGTAAATCAGCGCGGCCACTGTAAAAAAAAAGCGATCGATCGTTAATTTTTCCAATCTAATTTACACTTATCTAATATTTCATCGTTTCGCCATTCGCGAATATTTCAATAATGAAACAAATTTATGAAAAAATAGATAACGGTTCGAAGTCTCTAGAAGGAGAGACAGAGAGAAAGACAGAGGCGGTTAAAAAATATTCCAGTCGCACGAAGCCAACGACCAAATTCGTCAAAGCTGTTACATCCGCGAGTTTCGAACGGAACGTCTCGTTATTGATATTCCGGTCTGACGTATGGTGAAACGTGTGCGTGTGCACGAAGAGCTGCTCGAGCTCTCGACGCAGCTGAGCGAACAGGACGCGATTTGCAAAAATTCGCGATACACGGTCCTTATTTAGATCAACGTCGGCCAAGTCTCGATCATTTTTTCTCGTTCGAGTTCGAGGAACCCTCGTCGTACTTTCGCGATATACTTTCCAGAGGAAATGTAAAACTTTGTCATGCGTATCCGCTCGTCCCGACGAGTTTGAAGTCTCGTCGATACGACTCTCGCCTTATCGCGAATCTGTGAGATTTATCATACGAATTTCGAATTTTAATTGTCTCTGGAATTTTAGAACTTTGTGAATTTTAGGTCGCGCATCTTCTCGCTCGACGATAATAGGCTTATCGAAATTAAAAGCCAGGCCGTGAGTTAAATTCTACGTCAATGCTGTTCGTTCGAGAGAAGCGCAGGGTGAAATATGTGTAGAGAGAGAGAGAGAGGGAGAGGGAGCGCTTGAAAGGAGAAAAAGTAAGAAAGTACGCAAAGAGTGGGAGAATCGCGTCGGTGGCGGAGCCAGAGCGCTGAGGAGAAAGACGAAAGAGCCGGAGACACGGATCACGGTCGAGGCACTTGTGGAGCATCTCCTCTCCAACGTAGCGATGGCGTGGCAAGGATGCCGGCTGGCCTTGGAGCCCTCTCGCGAGCCACGAGACGTATTTTCGTTATCGAAAGAAAAATATTCCCGGCGTTTTATTCATATCGAATTTTCCTACTCGTTTCTTCGTTATTCATTCGTCCGGATGATTAATTAAATCGACCCTTCGCGAAACCACCGTTTCGTCACTTTTCATAAAAATTCATAATTCATCCGCTTATTAAATGAAATTAAAGCGAACAAATTTTCATAAATAAAATTATATATTTTTACCGTACGAAGAAAATCGGTATGGAAAATAATACACCGTGCGGATAAATTTTTCATCGATCTCTCCACTTCCCCCTGTAATTTTTCACTGAAAAATTCGTAATTGAAAAATTCCAATCGATTCGAATAAAACTGACAGATCGGTAAAATTGTCACGATTGAATCAAAATTTTTCCGAGCCAACGTTCGATCATAAAAAATACGAAATTCTTGAATTAAAAAATATTCCGATCAACAGAGTCAAAGTTTCGTCGATGAAAGATTCGTTGGTTCGGACAAGCTGTGAGAGAACCACGTGGATTCGTTGATGCAAGCAACCATATGTTCTCGTCTGTTTAAGCGCGCATGACACACGAGACCAACCGCGAATAAGTCGAGAACAAAAAAGAACAAATATATATATATATATATATATATCGTGAGCTATTACGAAACTCACCGGGTCCCCTCTCGGGGAGCTCGTCCTCGACGGATCGTTTGTTGAAACTTTTTCGCACCATGGTTCTTTTTAAATACAATCTTTCGTTAACTGCCGTAACGACGATTCTTTTTTTGTTGATTTAGGAAGCGGCGCGAAGAACGAAAAAAAATTCGTACCAACAGGAGTGACGCTAAGAGCGCGACTAAACCGTCAAGAAGAGCCCCGACAGGGAGAGAGTATGGCTGCTAGGGTTCCGGTGTGTTTGTGCGTCGACGTTTGTGTGTCATGCGCGGCCTACCCGTGGGCTTCGCACGTACATACGCGCGTCTCGCAATTCGGTACGAGAGAGAGAGAGAGAGAGAGAGAGAGAGAGAAAGAGAGAGGGAGAGAGAGCAGAGAAAAAGAAAGAAAAAAAGAGAAAGAGGGAGGAAAACCTGAAAGACCGGCGAGAGAGGCGAGGAGACGGTGAAAATCGTGCAAAAGTAGAGGCGATTGGCGATGGAAGTGTGCTCGTTGTACAGGAAGAGACGCCACATATGTTACACCGTGGAAGGTATAAGAGGAAAGTAGATTCGTCGTATGCAAAGTACGAAGCTGACGCAGAATCGTCGAAAGCATCGTCTCTCGACTTAAAAATTTATAATTATCTATTCGTTTGTTGGAAGAAAGAAAAAAACATTCAAACGAGAAACGAATAAATCATCAAATTAGCTCTCGGTTTTTTTGGTTGAGAATTTTGGAACGTAAAAATGTCATCGTGGATCGATTAAAAAAAAAAAATAATAAAGAAAGGAGCAACTCGAAGCTAGGACGGTAGAGGCAGCAGCGAGCCGAATTATCACGGCGATTGGCGCCACGCGTATATCCGAAAGTTCCACGACGACGTCATGTGACCGGCGCCCGTCGCCACATACGGACTATCGCTACACGCTAATAATTCCAACAGCTATCGAATATTTTCGTCCCCCCCCGCTGTTCGATCTTCGTGAATTTCATCGACGCGATACCTTCACGCTCGACCGAACCAACGAGAGAGCAATCCGATCGTCGTTCTCGTTCTTAACGCTCGCGGGTAACCGCGCTTTCGAAAAGGTAAAGGTAGAGCTCGTTCTCCCTCCTTTTATCATATTTTACGTTTACCTTTTATTACGACGTGATCAACGATGATACGAATTGATAATATTAATAATAACGAATTGTTGAAATTTTGATGAAAAAACAAAAGAATTTTTTTTTTTTTTGCGAAATACAAAAGCTCGGAGAATATATTTTCTTTTTTACGCTGGACGAGTCGCACAGTATGCAACCACGTATATAGCCGGTGGTTTTATTGATTCGTTGTTGGTGGTCGAGCCGGAGCTCGCCAACCGCTCCCTTGGACATCGAACGTCATAATTGCACGCGACCACATCGCCGTATATTTTCTAACACAATGATATTCGACATTGTTCGTATAAAAGTGCATAAACTGTCTTCTCTGTCCGTGATATCAACGGAGATACTACGGAGTCCGTGGGAACATATCGCAACTTGGCTCGATAAAAACTCTAACTTTAGCCACGAACTTCTTTCTCCTCGAATCGAATAATCGACGATCGATCGTATCGATATTTTGTAAAACTCGAGCGAAAAACCTTCGACGTTTTTCCTTCGTAAGCATAATATATATATATATACAAATCGTAGACAGAACTACAAATATATTTGTCACATTTTATATTTTGAAGGAACGGCAAGGCTGACGATAACGAAAACCGGGACAAATTGACGCATCGAATATATTTTCGGTTCGGTCTCGAAATAAAAAAGAAAACAAAAAGTCGAAAGAATATATTCGAACGACGGCGTAATTAGAAAGAGAGGTGTAGAGAGAATAAAAAAAGAGAGCGACGCGAAGACGAGAGCCAATAGCCCTGCTACGAGCTTTTACGTAATCGTCGACCGGCCTCTTGGTTCCCCCAAAAATAAACGGAGCGAAGATTTTTAGGTTTCTACCTCTTAAATTATATAAAATCGAGATAGAAGCGATCACGCGTCCTCACGATTGTCGTTTCGTCTCATCTCCCCCTCTCTCTCTCTCTCTTTCTCTCCCTCTCTTTCTCTCTCTTTCGTCGAGACACTCTACCATCTTGTTCGCTGTCCGCTGATTGAGTATCGTTGCAGCGTTCGCTCTCGGTCCAGTGGCATCCTTTTCTCCCACTCTATCCCACCCCTACCACTGTTTTTAAACGTACCCGCACATATATATATAAATATATATACATATATTTATACCAGAGTAGAAACTCTACTTACATTCTTCTCTGGTGATAGCCATTATTAAACCGTGATATCGTCGTTGCACGTACGAATCTTGCTTTCACAGTGGTTTAATATCGTAGACTCGCGTCAAAAGTCGTAAACGGAACAATAACAAGAAAAATCCCAAAATTCACACAAGAATCCGAATGATCGATGGAATCGATTGTTCGTAAAGTTTAAAAAAAACAGTCATCGAGCACCGTATTTGATTGTCGCGTCTGGTTCGAAGTGCACGCAGCTCGGTTAGATTTAGTGGAATAGAGGAAGATGCGCGCGACGCGGGTTCTCGGGGGCCACTTGGCCGAGAGGGAACTGGCCGAACTCGAACGCAAAATCCCGAGACGTTGGCAGCTAACCAGAGAACGAACCTGGCTCGGCGTTATATTTAGTTTATCCGAGCTACCGACCGATCTTTCGTTTCACCTCTCTCTCTCTCTCTCTCTCTCTTTCTCTCTCGCTCGCGAGACTCCCTCTCTTCTCGTTCTCTCTTCGTTCTTCCTTTTAACCACCGCCCCCTGCGTATTCCCCGCGATACACGTTTCCCCAGTTCGCGACGAGCGGACGACACTGACTGACCTGACCGACTACTGTCTCGTACGCCCTCGCGCTACCCCTATATCGTCCCGAACGACCCCACTTTCGTCTTTGCGACGTATCTACGACGGTATGAAATTTATTTCGTATACCGTACGACGTCTAGCGTGAGAACCGCTCTACGTTACAACGTGACGCGAATGTAAACTTTGAGTGGAAAGAGAAGGGAAAAGGGCTTGGCTTGACTCGCCAGCCAAAGGACGAGAAGTAAATTCCTTCCCACTTACGTTAATACGCAGGTAGAATTTATGGGGCCAGGCTCTAGACCGTCCGACTCGAGAACCAATCGAATTCTCAATTCTGACTTCCGAGATGTAAGATTTACCTCGGTTTTGACCTAAGGCACGCTAGGAATTTTACTCGAAAAAATGGCACGGTTTTTCAGAAGTTGTTTTAATTTTTGCTCTTACCTTTCGGATTCAGTCTTTCTGGGTTAAACCATGCGTCTGTAAACAATAGAACGTAATATCGTTAATTATCTACATTCCATCACCATAGTACAGAAAAGTTATAGAAAATAGGAAGGTCGAAAACTGACGAGAAATCAATATTTGATTGTTTTCAAACGTGAGAAATTTGGATTTTTTGTCCAAACGAATTAAGATGCGAGAGATTGTTTGGAAGCAATTGGTAATTAATTACTCGTCAGTCCGAGCCTCGACAGTATAGAATAGATAATTATATAGATATAGCACATAGTTACTAGATGCAATCCTGTAATAGCGATTAGTTGCGAGATATTAATTATCGAAGATATTTGCTAGACTTGCAGACAGAGAGAGAGAGAGAAAATAGTTGTTGCGGGTGAATATTTAGCGGAATAATCGTTGATGTGAAAATAAATGGCCAACATGCTTGACTCGGTTGAATCGATAGTGCCGATACGTTCCGACCCCTGATTAACACTCATTGACAATGCGCAAACAAATTCCAAGATGTCATGCCGGACATACCGTCGCGTGTAAAAACTTATAATTACGTGCACGATTGCAAAGAGCACTTTCGGAATTGGCTGGCCGCAGCAGCTCAATCGTCGTTTTAAACTTAGCTCTCGAACAATTAGCATCGAGCTGTTAATCTAAGCAACGTCTGGCATCGACGAGTCGACATAATCGTCGATTTGACTATTTTCCTCGTTTTTTTTTTCACTCATAGGAAAAATCATTAATTTTCTGATAAAGTAAAATTTCAGAAAGAAATCTTTCATTTCGCATATCGAGCATCTCTGACGTAGATATGATATAGTGCTGGAGATTAAATGTATCGAAGGACGAAGGTGGCAAAGTAATTGCGCCGTGAACCATGAATGAGTCTCGCACGAGCAACCGATGATCATTGTTTCTTGTATCAGCAGCTATTATTAGTCGAGCCACAAGAGGAGCTCTCGGAGTCACGGTTCATCGTGGATAACGCTTAATATACATCGCGGATACTTTACTCGTCGCTATCCATCACGCCTACGGAAATATAATGATAAATATATAATTGAACTTTTGCACGATCCATCGCGGCGCCCATGATTTTCTCAATGTTGAGGAGAGAGAAAGAGAAGCCATTGCACTTTATCGCGTATGTTTTCGAGTTAACGATTTTCTTCTCTACATAGACATAAATTATAGCGATCTATATATGTCGTAACCTTTGCGATCCTCTCAAATGTCGTTCGACGCGACGACTCCCGAGTCGCGAATAACATTTTTGTTAAATCGCACGAGCGATACCCGGTGGCTCAAAAAATTTCCATCGTGTGAAAGCGAATTTTATCAATATAAAAATAATCTTTTTCCCCTATGTGAAAAATTTATCGTGTGTCGAGATGCTTTTGAAAGCGTTTATATAGAGTCTCGGGTACTTTCCTTCGACCATGAGGCAAAATTTATAATTCAACGTTGTAGGGGACAAGATAGGAGTAGAGCGCATCGATCAGTTCCAGCTTCGTATAGAACACCCTATATTGCGTGTCAAGAATTGCGCGTTGCGAGGGATTCTCAACTTATGGTCTCGCACCTCGGAAATTATTTTCTCTCCGAAAACTAAAATCGCTCGATAGGAAATGTTTACGGGTCGTCGTCTACCTAGAGATTCGGACTTTCGACACTGATTGATTACTCATCGACGCGGTGGGATACGTGACTTTATTGCTTAGTCATAGGTACTTGAGAACAACTTCTCGAGTATTTTGCTCTCTCTCGAGGAAAAATAAAGAACGACGTTTATATTCGTCCGTCCATCGATCCTGGCTTTCTTATCTCATTTCTCTTATTTCTATATATATTATATATACAGACGATGCACGGTCGTTCTATTCAGTGTCATAGGTCTCTCTCTCTCTCTCTCTCTCTCTTTCTCTATCTCTTTATCTCTCTCGTAATGATACCAACTTCGGACAAAGCCGATTTTATCGGGCATAATTCCAAAGTCCGTCCTCGCGACGTCTACGACGAGACTTTTACCGAGAGTCCGACCCGGCAAACGCATCGACGTTATATAACGCGATGCTTTTTATCTCTATTCTCCAAATTACGTTAATCTACACAAATTTCCCTAATGATTTTTTGACGACTCTGTTTTTGACCTAAAGTCGTGAACTTCCGGCGTTGAAATCGATATGAACATTTTCCAAGATTTTTCTCCAACGGTTTTTTGTTCTTTCTGTGTTTTTTTTTGTTTATAACAGGTTCGATAATTGGATGAGATTGGACAATTTATTATGTACGAGGAGGTTCGTGGACAGCGTTAGGACACTGGAATTGACGAGTACGCCGCGTTCTCCGGCTGGTAAGCTCGAACCCCGACCTCAATGAACGTTTCAGAGCCAGCGGCAGTAACAGGCTTCGCACCGAACGTCGTATATCGTTATATACGCGAGCCTCATCCGCATAGTCTTTTCATTCCAACTATACAGAAGGTACACGTGCTGCTTGGCTGCTACTAACGCTGCCATTGCTGTTGACTGAGCCACACGGTCACACATTCTCGCTCGTGACGTCTCTCGTTCGAGAGGATTCACTCGCATAGCGGCGAACGTTCTTTTTTCGTTCCTATGCGTGACAAAGTCCATGACCTTCGTCCCCACCCATGTTACACAGGTGAATCTTTCAACGAACGTGTCCTACTTTTCGACGAAAAATAATATAAGGTCGATTTTTTATCGTTATCGAGGAAATTCTATGAAAATAATCATGTTGGTATAAAAATGACGTTTCTTCAACGAGGTCAAATGTATAATTACTGATTTGAGATAGAAACGAGGTCACGCAGACGAGTCCACTGACAGACTTATGTAGCATCGACCTCTCGTTCTCCTCGCTTCTATAATAGTCGTAGAATATTTGATCCAATTGAGAAACGTTGGTGCGCATGTGTACCGTTTTTTTTCTACCTATACCTAAAACCGGACTATTCTCTTTCTCTCTGTCTTTCGGTCGTTCGTGTATTCGGGCAAAACCACATAGTCAACCGTATATTTTCACATTTTCACGAGAAACACATTGCCAAGAACCGAGAAGAGTTCTTGATTTGCCCTGGAGGACGAAGATAGAACCGTAACTGTCTTGACCAAGTGAGCTCCGTTGCCTCTCGTTGCCAACTAGGCTTCATCATTACACCCAGAAACGCTTTTATCTCAGCCGCCCAAGCCAACCCCCTTTTGTCATCTTCCTCTACTTTTCATCTCTTTCTCGACTTCGTCTTCACAATCTATGGCCAACTTTATGCGCGTTTCGCTCGATTAGAATTCTCATCGATTGTTACGCGAGTTCAACGATGGAGAATGGAATTGATAAAAAAAAAAAAAAAAAATTATATTTCGTATAAATCGTACGAGTCTTATATTTAGTAAAACAATAAATGTAAAATTAAGGGACGAGACTGATAAGAAAAATCATCCTTACTAGGATCGAGGATATTCCAGAAACAGGGAGTGCCGGCACCGACCGTCGAATTGGCCGATGTCCTCTTGCAACTATCGGCCTCGGCACCGTTCGACTGTGATTCCTTCCTCGGCAAACTGCATGTCACTGGCGTTCCTTCCGATTCCATCTTTATTTATTTACTTTATAGCTTCGTTTATGTTTTAAATATTAAATTCGATCCCTCGAAATTTGTTTCTCGCACGAGACAAAAAAGAGGGCAAGCCTCTCTCGCGGCTGGCTCGCGTCTCTCTCACGCACTTCTTTCGCACCCTCGACCAACCCCTAGGAGCGCGATTGATCCGTGCGAAATTTTCGCTTCCGTGGATTACCGTGGCAATCGATCGGTACCTTCTCCTCGACACACAGACACAGAGACACACCGATACAACACTCGAGCCCGACACCTTAATCCCACGATTGTTTCACTCGAAATTCCTTGATAAAATTAATATTATCAACAACGAGGGATGATCGACGAGCCGTGAGTTTTCTCGAGCCTGTCGTCGTACTAATATTTCCTTTTTATTACCGTTTTACTTTTTTTTACTTATTATTTCTTTCGAATTCGAAACTCGAGATTCGGAAAACGGACGAGAGCTCTCTCTCTCTCTCTCTCTCTCTCTCGCAGTCGCACCACACCACCAGTCGCGAAATAATAAAAGCTTCGAGAGAACGAAGAAGCGAGGGTCTGTTCGAGATATCGGACTTGCGCGTACGTTCTAACGTCACGAGCGGACGGAACGCGGATGGAGAGGAAAGAAAAAAATGAAAGAAAGAAAAAAACCGAACCACGACGAAGAAGAGGGGAAAACGTGGAGGGAGAGAGCGCGACCGAGAGCTTGCTACCGGCGCACAAATGCGTCGTTCGTCGCGTTTTCGCGAACACGGTGGAAAACTCAACTGCTCTGGGTGATAAGCGAGGGAGACGAGAGCACACACGCGTCGTGTCCTCGTATTACTACTTCGTCGAGTACCGCCTAGCGTCGCTCTTCTTACCCCCTCTCGATGTACATCCACTCTCTATAGGATATCTATATACGTAGCATGTAATGTTATAATTCGAATAAAGTTTCGGTATTATGTCGCAATCGAGCTTTCTCAAACGTTATAAACGTCTCACGAGAAGGGAGCTTGCGGATCGTGACTCGTGCACGTCGAACTGAGGACTGAGGCTCTTATCGATCGGGTGGGAGCTCTCGAGCGACGGAGGAGGACTGCCTCTTCTCCCCTCGCCTCATTCCTCTTCCTCCTCCTTCTCCTCCTTCTCCTCCTTCTCCTCCTCCTCCTCCTCTACCTCCTCCTCTACCTCCGGTTCTAGTCATCGTACTTGCTCCCTAATATACCTATATAGTATGTATCTACGTGTACATGACAAATATATATATGTATATGTTAGCAACGGTGCGACTCGTACCATTACTAGCCAACCCCCCTTTTCCTCTTTTGCCCTCTGCCCTCCACACCTCCCCCGGCCGATGTGTCGTTCTTCCTAGCGATTCATCGTCGAGGTCTATGTTGCTGCGCATGCATGGGTTCGGTACTGCACCGATGGTCTGGTGTGTGAAATCCGCAGCGGACTATCGCGCATGGTCAAACTCGAGAATTTCGCTTTTTTTTACGCTTTTTTTGTTACAACGATTATACATTTTTTTCAAACTTCGTCGTTTAATTTTTATTCCTCGGTCGAGTCGGGAGGAAAGAATCTTTATTGAATTTTTCAAAATTGTACGAGTCATTCGTGTTTACGATGGAAATTTATTTAGGATGTCTAGATTGTGAGCGATGATTACTAATTCTTCGTCATTAGCTTCGTCATCGTGTAGATAACAGGGCGGGAAATTGTCACGACGGTAAGAACGTATTTAATAAGTGCGACGATGTCGTCACGGTCGACGGGTTTTGCGAGGGAAAAAATCGGCATCCAACGACTACGGCCGAAATTATTCGTTTTAACAATTTTTTCAATTTATATTATTTCGTTGTAAAAGATACAATTTATTGATTCATAAATTCTTACGAGCATCGTCTTTTGACGAGTTTTATATAACTAGTATTAAATTCTTTGGACGCAATCCTCGGCGAGGATTACGAGAGTCTTAAGTACTCACGGTTTCGTCTTACGGCGCCTATCTGTCCCTAAAGACACGTTCAACGTGTAGTCTCGAATATGACGCAACGAAAATCCATTTGTAATCATGCTCTGCGAGATAGCAAATCGTAATAATTGTATTATTATCACACGGGGGCGGACTTCAGACGGTACATAGTGCAAATCACGCTCGATACAAAGACCCGACTATTGCGTAAACAAAAACGTCATCACCCTCCTATTATTAATACCTTCAACTTCGTTACTTGGAAAAAATTCCATTTTACATACTTTTTAACGACACTTTGCGATTTTCTCTCGTCGTAAAGAGCTGGAATTTAATAATTCGGAGTTTGGGTGGACAGTTCGGTATCTTGCAAAATGAAGAAATGCGATTTGTAAGGCGATACGGGGTACAGCGTCTACCGACAATTCCTTTGGTAATGCGATAGAGTATCAAGTGAATTCGTTCGTCTCGGTGTCACCGCAAGTATGTCGGGAGTGTGCCGACCGAAATGCGATATCGAGGCATCCTAGACGTTTCGCGTCATCGGAGTTTATTCCTCTCTCTCTCTCTCTCTCTCTCTCTCTCTCTCTCTCTCTCTCTCTCTCTCTCTCTCTCTTCTCTTACTCGTTTTAATCTCGAATCAGTATTACTGTGTAATACAAAGTCGCTATTCTTGGGTCGAAAAAATAAAAATCAACATTAACAGGACAAACGTATAGCTCGAAATGAAACGAGTCCTGACGCACGTTTCGTCTTGAAATAAATAAATAAAAAGATACAGCGCAGAATAAACTGCAAACGGGTGATAATAAACAGCGTGTGTACAAAAGAGGGTGGAGAAATCGCGTAGACTTTGTGGCGCCCATGCAACCGTTTCAGACCCTTTGTCGCCGCCGTCCTGCGAGCCAGACACACACAACCCTATTATCTTATACCGGGTGACGTTGTATCTCGTCTATTTTTACTCGCAATCAGCCACATCAAATTCAACTCGCAGTGATAAATACGCGAAAGAAAGGAAATTTAATTAATTCCTAAATAATCCTACAAAACTATCATTATTTAGTAATTTGAAAAAAAATCGTCAAACCCTAAACACGACTACGCGAAAAAACTATTCTATCGATTCCAACCAATTTACATTCGAATTAAATAAGTAACTTAAATCAAATCCATTTCAATTATCGTCTATAAACCCATTTAAAATTAATAATAAAATATTCGACGATCGAAAGTATGAAAAATCTTTCGAATCGACGATCGCTCGCTGGACTTTCTAGCTACCCAGCCGCGAACAACTTGCCGACGTTATACCGGTATTGTAGGATTTCTCGCGAAGGAATACCCCCGCTTCTCATCCGACGGTACAACCACTCGGTTTCGTGCCAAGTTGCCGTTAATCACATTTTCATCCACATTTTCATCCCCTCTCCTCCTCCTCTTCCCCCTCCTACCCCCCGTATCAAAATCGTTCACGAACCGGCTAACAAGGGTAACGATGATAAAGCGCAAAATCATCGTGCGACGGTAACAAAATTGCATGTGCAACCCTCGGCTCGAAAACCTCGACAGCCTGGAAACGGTGCGTAACAAAACGTACCGCGGAATACCGGGAACAAAAGCAACGATCAATACGCGGCTACGTACTCAGGAACCAACGGAAAGGATCGTCTCGATGAAAAGCAAATTGTCCGAAATATTCATAAGCGAATTCAGACCCGAAATCTTATTCGTTGCTCATTTTTAAAGAGTCCGAACGAATCGAGTCGCTGGATAAATGCCAGATTCGAACACCCCTCGCTGATTCAACGCTTCTCGCTTTCTTACTGCGGAAACTCCCACCGTCGTCGGTTTCATTCCGATGTACCGCATAGCAGCATCATCGACGTTGAGGTTGGAAAAATTTACTCGTCCGAACGACTATTTCATGAAAAATATAACGATAACGATTATCTTTATCGAAAGGGTTTTTTAATAATTTTTGAAGAATTGTTTATAAAGGGTGGTAGAAATTGGACGACTCGGGTGTCGAAGATTTTCCTTGATCGTAAGGTGAAATTTGTGTCACCAACGCCCCGTTTATTGCGGTACGAGAATTTCGCCCGATAAGAAGTTATCAAGAGGCGATAAATCGCGCTCGACCAATCGAGCCGACGTAAAGCTCGACCTTAACTAGACTTGGCCGCGATCAAGTCGTTCGCGCTACTCGATTAACCGTTCGTTAGTTTCGCATACAATGCAGTTTTGTCGGCTTCGCGATAAGCGTTTTAGTTCGATCTTATCGCGGTTGTCTTGTAAAAGTATAAAATTACAAAAAAAAAAAAGATAATAACATAGAGATAACATCGATTTTTCTTTAATTCGATCGAACGCGCAAAAAAGATATATAGAGGGCGGTTATAAAAATTCGCTCGGCGAATTCTCGGCCTCGTTCGCAAAGAACCAAGGTTACCCCAAGTTCGTATCGCACAACGTGTTCCAAAATTAGCTCGCGCGTTTTCGGTCATGTACGTGAAAGAAATTGACAAACGTATTGGTGAAAGTTTGTCTGTTCTTTTTTTCTTTCTCGCGCGCGTCCCACGCTTCCGGCTTTGTCCCGTCTCTCCCGTTGCACGGTAAGACGATCTCACGTTCGAACCGACACCTCTGTCTCCCTCCCTCTCTGCCATTACCGGAGATATCCCGTTGCCAACGGGTTTTGCCGGAAAATATATATTTTTAGTTCGAAGATCAGTGGACAGAGTCGAGAAAAAGAAGACTTATAGCGCGATGTATTAATGCGTTTTCGTACATCACCCACGCAGGTTCGCCAATGAACAGCACTTAGTCACCGCTGTGCGTCGGTTCTCCCCTTGAAATCGATATTAAAAAGAAACAAGTGAAATTTGGCAAAAAACAAAGTAACAAAAAAAACCCCGCATTTCGACGGAAATCGCAATTTTTTTCATTTTTCGTATGGTCGACGTCCGATAAAAAGTTATAAGGTTGCCGAAGGGTCGTAGAGGGGAGAGGAGGCTCGGGGGAGCCGGCACGGAGAAAGACGGAAAGCACCGAGAGGAGCTTGCTGCCGGTACGTGTCTCGGACGGATCGATATAATACGACGCAGGGAATAGGGTGACTCCCCTATAGCCACCGCATCCCCTTGCCTATGTGTATATTCCGTATAAAGTCCATCCCTTACGATACCGCTCCTGTATGTGCGCGTGTCTGTGTGTTCATGGCGCGCAACCCTACGCGTGCTGCCCATCGACTCCCCATATCGTGTCGTGCTTTCGTGGAATCGTGTCTATGTATATATTTCTGTGACACGCACAAATATATATATATATATATATATATATGTACATGTGTAATACATCCTCGGAGAGAAAGTACTCCCATTAATGAAGCCAGTGGGAGAGTCTGGAACTCGAGACACGGCGTACATACTTTAGGGGTCGCTCGCGTCGCGATAAGATCGTAACGCACGATTTTTTTTTTGTTTTTTTTTGTTTTTTCATCCCTCCCCCACCTCTAACACAAATTCTCGAAAGTTTTTAATATTTCCAAAATGTAGCTTCGTATCGTGGACGAGGCGAGCGTTAGGGAGAGCTGAATAAACGGTTGATTGGATCGAGGGCGAGAGAGGCTGCTCGGTTATCGGTGAACGAGTCGGTGGCGAGACGGAAGAGATGGGAGGAGAGGAAGAAATCTCGCGAGCAAAAAAACGAAACCGCGCCGCTGACTCATGCCTCGAACCTTCTTGCTATTCCTATTAAAAACGAACGAGAACTCTGTCAACATTCTATATAGATATATATATATATATTTGTACCTGATAGAGGCGGAGATTATTCGGAGGAGGGAAAACAAATTGTAAAAGAAAAGGCGTCGAAAATTACTGTAACGAGGATAAAAGTTTTAAGAGCGAGATAGATTTTTGTAATTTCTCGTGTTTCGTGATAGAATATTGAATGTAGGGATAAATATAATAGGATGCTGACCGACATTCCTTCTCCGCGTGGAGACGGAGATCCGGCACGTGCAATTGTACAGTTATCGTAGAAACCTTTGTAAAATCTCGAGACCGAGTGTGAACGTTGAAAAAAAAAAAGAAAAAAGAAAAAAAAGCATAAAAACGTTAGACCATCGTGTGGCAGCCTTCGTACAATGCCGCGGCACACCGATCGGCACGGTTGAACTTTCGCCTGAAAAGAGGCTTGGGACTAGATCGTCATTGTAACCAGGCGGAAGTGGCCACTGCGGCAAACTGGTACGAACGGAGAGCGGAAGAGCGATCGGTCTGGTGTAGGTGGTGGAGCGAAGTGATTAGCGTATGAACGTGGATACCGTTAAAAGCGTAGCTCGAAACGTTTTTTCACTCGTTAGACTCCACGTGGCAAATAATTTAAATCGTCATACGATCTTGAAATCCATCGTACGCAAAAAAAAAAAAATGTAAAACAAAAACAACAAAAATAAACTTTTCACAAAAAAATAAAATAAAATAAACAAATGAAAATTCGAAACCAATGCATTTTTGTATCATTACGTCTCGCGGATTGCCTTCTCTATTATTAGATATGAACGCAGCGATCCGTGAACGAATGACGATGCGAATGACAGGGTATTCGTTGTCGTGACTCACGAGCGTTTGGTCATACCCGTATGTCGGTATATCTATATATATTCACGGTTTAACATAAAGCAGCAGGTACCCGTTACACTATACGTATATACGTATATAGTAATAGAGAGGGTTTGAACGATTCCTGGCCGTCGCAAGGGGGGGATGAGACTCGATATTCAAAGGAGGCATACGCGACACTCGAAATTTCGGAGTCAATGCCACGTGCTTCCTGTCATATCAGCGAAATCGTGCGAAGTTGCTCGGTGTCGTATAACGCGAAATACGTAAAGGCGTATGTCCCTTATGGGTACGTAGCACAGTCGCTACATAAACCGACGCTAGGTCGAGTGTCTTATATTCATGCAATATATAGACGACGATCGATTCGTGACGTAGCATCTCGTTCGCATTAAAATAGCTCCTGGACGTGCAACAAGTTTGCCCACCGTTCGCCCGCTAATCTCAACAGAATCCTGTACGAGATACTGCGATGTACGACGGTTGTGAGAAAATTCGCGCCTCTTGTAAATAGAAAAAAAGAAAAGAAAAGAAACGGTTCATCTCTCTCTCTCTCTCTGTATATATATATATATATATATATTTCTTGTTCGATAAGCAACCACAAAATATTACAGGTTCGCACGCGATCCAAATGTTAATCGAGTGTCCCGTAATAATTGCAGATTTTATCGCAACGTTAATTTAATGAAATTCGTATAATTAACGGGATGTGAAACAGACCAAGGCTACGAGATGACTAATTCAATTTTCTCTTCGAGTACGGATTTAAATCCGTAATGATATTTTCACGCGAATTTCGATACTTATCAGGGATTTTAATAACGATGAGATAATTAAATATAATCTTTAATAAGATTTAATTATTGAATTATATAGATGTATTCTTTGTGTGTAATCGTCGAACGCGGTTTCTACAGTTTACAAACCGTGTCCTTAGAACGACCTCGAAGAAAAAAAAAAGCAGCTTACACCTTTTTTCGTTCCATGTGCGATGAGTAATCGCTCGGTGTCAGACGATTTAAGAATGATATCGTTTGTACATACGAGACACGTGTGTGTGTGTGTGTGTGTGTGTGTCTGTATGCGTTTATGCGACGATCGTGTAGAATATTGGGAATATTAGCGATAAGAAAAGAGAGGAAACGATCGTAACTTACCGAGGCCCATGTCGGTGAATATTTCCTTCGGGGCGATATCGTCCGCGTTAACTTTTCGTCCGCCGTAATAGGCGCTCGTCTCGTTCGCCGATCGTCCAGTGGTCGATTTCGCCGGCGATTGTTCGGGCGCTGATTCGAACTCGGAATCCCCGGTCTCCGCGCCGCTCTGTTGCTGTTGTTGCCCTCTCGTTACTTTCGAGCCGGCGGAGCTCATGAAATCGTTCGACATTTCAAAAGTCTCGTCGTTCACGCCGCGTTCTCTCTCGAAATCCGTTCTCCTCGCGAAACTCTCGTGCTCCTCGTCGATCTCGTTTTTGGGCAACGGGGGAAGAGGTTTCGTCGGCGCTTCGTCGTGATAATTATTACCGGCGTTGTGGATCTCCTCGACAATTTCCTTGTTCGTAAAATTCGTCACGCTTTTAAACTCGGGCTTCTCGACGACGTTCCACGTATCGTCGTCCATCAAATTTTTCGCCTCGCTCGGGACGATCTTCCTCGTCTCGAGATTCGGCGATGTCTCGCCAGCGAGAAAATCAAATTCCGGCGATTTTTCAGGTCCCGGTAAAACTGACGAGGTTATGTCGCTGATGAAATCGCCGTGTTTCTTCTCGTCGTAAACGTTATCCTCGTCGTCGTCGTCGTCATCGATAAGACTCTTCGTCTTCTTGATCGGCGAGACCGATCTCTCGTTAATATTTTCCTCGCTCGTGTTGTCCTTGAGTAAATCGATCGAGGATTTTTCGTCGTTCTTGTCGGGTGCCAAACGGGCGTTCAGACTCCCGGCGTTCTCCTTGCCGCCCGAGACCGCCCGATCATCGATATCCGGATTGAGTATTTTCTCATCGGCGAAAAATTCGTCGACGCGTTTTTCTTGTTCCTGATTTCGTTTCTCGAGATTCTCGTTCGATCGATTAAAATCACCACCGCCGAGCGTTCTCTCGGTCTCCATAAACGCCATTGTCGCAGCCTTCGAATCCATCTGATTGTGAGTTTGTTGATAATCGTCCGGACGTATCTGAGTTATGACCCGATGTTTTTCACCGAGATCCACCTCGTAGTTTTGTCCGAGAAATTCGGGCGGCGCCTGCGCACTGTCGAGCTGCTGCTGCTGCTGCTGCTGCTGCTGCTGTACGTGACTGCTCGTATTAGTCGTTACGTCGAGAGGTCCCTGTAGCTGTTCGTACTTTTCGAAATTCGCTGAAGGTGGCGGGGTGGCGGGTACCGGCTGTAAAAATTTCTCGTCCACCGGTACACCAGTGTCGAGTATGTCTCTCTCGAGTTGACTCGCAACGTTCATCAATTCCGTGACGCGACTGTCGTCGGACGATTTTGAGCGATCGGGACGAGGTGCCCCGATCAATTGGCCCGACGTAACATCGATGAGATTGTTCATATCCCCTCTCGTTTCCTCGTGAGGCGATGGCTCGTGCTCGAGATGCTCGAAATCGTCCATCGAGTCGTTCTCCCGTCTTATCGTCTTACCGCTCATCGGAATATCCTGTGACTTGTCGTACGACGTTTCTCTCGTCGAAATTAACTCTCCTTCGCCGTTCGATGCTTCCTTATTCGTATCGACGATCGTATTATTTTCCATTCTCAAACGCAGATGGAGCTCCGATTAGGAGCTATTTCGCGTTATGCCCGATGAATAATGACTCCCTTTTCCCACCGGCTTTTTCTTTTCTTCACTCACTAATTTTCACAATATTCACTTTTACACTTTCTCAACTCGTCGACTATATTTCCTCTTTCTCTTTTCTCGATATTGTTGAGGAGGATGCTTTTTTTCAATACTTACGCAGGAGACGAACCGGCTGGCGACGAACGGAATAATTTTCGTCCCTATTTCGCCGGTTAACCTGAATCTTGCACACCTGTCTATCGTTCTCTCTCTCTTTCTCTCTTTCTCTTTCTGTCTCTCTCTCTCTCTCTCTCTCTCTCTCTTGGGAGAGAGAATCTCTACTTTGTATTATAGAGACGCTCAGCTGTCAAATGTCAGTGTCGAGCAGCTCGCACGCGAGTGAGCAAAGCAGCCTGCTGTCGGCCACCGCGGTCGGAGAAGGCAGCTTTTCGAGCGAGGAGACTGTACTGTCCCGATGGCGAGCGCGGTGGATATATAGAGAATATGAGAGAGCTCCGTTAGGGCAAGGTAGAAAGCAGAACGAGAGTCATCGGGTCTAAAAGGAGTAGTAGGAGAAACGCAGGGCGCAGTCGCAAAAACCTCCTGACAAATGTGATTGGTACAGCTGCCTCTAACCCAGAACAAAATATTATTTTTAAACATTACGAATTTTTCCACCCTCGATTTATAAACGGGCCATTCATTTTTCACGTAGAGATTATAATTCTTCGAATAAACGTCAGGATTTTATACGTATTTCGGTGTTTCGCAAGCTCTTAGAATCATCTCAGTGTACAAATATATATATAAATGGAACGATTATAATCTTCGCACGATCGAGGACCGATAAATTAGAATTTCTTTCAAAAAGTTCAACGATAAAATTAGATTATTTTGGGATTGCATCTTAATCGTCGTTGATCGTTGTAATCGTCAATAGAAATTATTCGCTATCGCGCCAAAATTATGACTCGTTCGATCTTATCGCGTTTCTAAGAAAATTGATAACAATCAGGTTCCCGCGAGTTTCTCTCTATCGCGACGTTGACGTTGGGGGGGAAAAAATGCGCGCACTCGATTGCGGTACTGTAGTTACGCGACAGCTTATAACGGCGGTCGTCGTGGCCACTCGGACGCTGCCTCGCTATCGTAATACCGAGAATATACGGAAGTGGAAAAAATTATCGAGACAAATTCGAGTCTCGTTACAAAATCCCAGGGTTCTTGAAGTTCGTATCGCAGCCCTGGGCCACGCGAGTTTAGCGAGGATCGGTATTGGCTCGTACAAAAGTAGTCAGTGAGCCGCGAGTCTCGTTCAGGAACGGATGTCCATTCTCCTACGATGGCCCATTCGACACTGTAGCTGTAACGGACTAGAAGAAAAGAGAGAAAAACGAGGCGACAGTTTCGTGCTCGCAATACTAGCGTTAACGGAAAGAAACGGAGCTATCAGAGAGGCTCGAGCTCCGTCGGGGGGAGGGTTGGTGCTACGAATCGATAGCAACAAAAAACAAACAAATAAAACATAATTTAAAAAGTCATTTCGGCATCACGTCGACGAGCCGCGCGACGATTCGTTGACTTACATTTTTTTCGTCGATTTCAACGCTAGCCGTGAACAAAAAAAAACGAAATGAACATGACGAACCACCGCGTGGCCACTACGAACGAACGTGATGAAATTTTGCCAGTTTTGAGGAATAATTTGGGCTCGCTGAACGGCACTGTGATAAATGGGGATATTAACGTTCGTACGAATATTCGAAGCAACGGCCACCTCCAGGTTAGTATTTTTCACATTATCCATGAGATACAATCAAACGAAATTATACGTATGTGATTGAATAATGTTCCAACGGTAGTCAGGATTTTCCTGTGTAGGTGTAACGATAATTATACGGGCCGGGTATATAGCGTTATAGCGCAGAGAGAATATATATTCCGTATTTCGATATCGCGCGTTTCGTTAAAACGCGAAGAGAGCGAGTCTTCTCATCGACTTCGAGCCAAGTAATATGTCAATTGACAATCACATTTAAAGTGATCTCTATTGATATTGTGAACACCGGCATTGCTGTCAGTCGAGAGATGCGGCACAGTGACCTCATCGAGTGCGACCGCACTTGCCCGAGTACAACTGCACTCGGGCGAGTGCGGCCGCACTCGCGCCAAGGCATCGGCACCCGTGCGAATATATACAATGTAAAGTCCTTTCTCCCCTTTATTAATTCCTTTGAAAAATTACTTTGTACTGTTTTTTGGTCATTCAACAATAGACTTTAATGAGCGCCCTCTACGTCCGTAATCAACGGTTATCGTATATGTCATATATATATATATATATATATATATATATATATATATATATATATATATATATATATATAGCGCGAATAAAATGGGACGACGTGTGCGATATGTGAATGCGCATAGGAGATATATATAGTTATTTTGACTGAAATGGAATGAAATATTATTATTTATTATAGAACAATTTTTTTTTGTTTAATTACAGATAAAAAAAACGAAACGAAAGGATGACTCGATCATGCCAGAATCGAAGGAATCCTTCGAGCGAGAATCGCTCGTAACCTCTGCCTTAACGCATCTTGGATTTTACATTCTTATGTTCCTGGGTTTTATAAATAAATTATTTTTCACGCCGAAGGTAGCTCGCGAGCAAAATAGACAGGTATCGTAACCAAGCTTTATCGCGCACCTACAATTTCTTATCTTTATCGTTTCGTCGTCTTACCTAATTATTAATTTTTACATTGACAATGTTAAAGGGTTTCGCACCTTTGTACGATAATTTCGAGACATTTTATCTTCGGTACGTTTATCGAAGGGTTCGAGATTGTTGGAATCGTCCAATATGCTCCGTGCCAGGTGCGATGGTCACTCTGAAAGATCGTATAACCCGGGATTATGGCTGGACATTTGAGTAGGTATTATTCATTGGTATTTATTCTGTTAAATTTTTCAAAAAATTGTAATCATGAAAACATGTCGTCTTTCAATATCCTTGAAATTAGATTCACGGGAACCGAAACACCGTGTATAAATTTGGGCTCTTATAATTATTTGGGCTTCGCCGAAGCCTCGGGTCAATGCGCCCAGCAGAGCATCGAAACTCTTAAAAAATTGGGTTGCTCGAGCTGCAGTACTCGTCTGGAACTCGGTAATATTAATATTTTTTCGACACGTTCGGATTTTCAGAAAAAATATATCGTCATTGGCGCAGGTTTATTTTATGTATATTAAATATAGTTTCGTGATTCAGGAAGCATGCCAATTCACGACGAACTAGAAAAGCTTACCGCGAGATTTCTCGGGGTAGAAGATGCGATTGTATTTGGTATGGGATTCGCGACGAACGCCCTTAATTTACCCTCGCTACTTAGTCCTGGTTGTTTGGTATTGAGTGATGAAAAAAATCACGCATCGTTGATTCTTGGACTAAGATTGTCGTCTATCGTCACGAGGGTGTTTAGACACAATGGTGAGAATAAAATCCGTTATTTCACATAATTAGGTCAATTAAAATTAGATACATTGACGCGAATATTGAATTTTCAGACGTAAGGCATTTAGAAAACAGGTTGAGGGAGGCGATCGCTTACGGCCAACCGGGTTCAGGCGAACCGTGGAAAAAAATATTTATCGTCGTGGAGGGTATTTATTCGATGGAAGGTTCCGTGGTTCATCTGCCACAGATAATAGCGTTGAAAAAAAAATACAAGGTCAGTAGACATCCAATTTATTTATTATAATATTCGTTAGTACGAAAAGTCAACGCAATTTCTCAATTACAATTTTTTTTTTTCAATTCATTAATATAGGCGTATTTATATCTGGACGAAGCTCACAGCACAGGAGCTATGGGCAAACACGGACGAGGTGTTTGCGACTATTATGGGATAGATCCCCGAGAGGTTGATATTCTCATGGGAACATTTACAAAAAGTTTTGGTTCAGCCGGTGGTTATATCGCTGGCTCGAAGGTACACGATTTCTAGTCTAAAATTCGTCCATAAAAAATATGGAAAGAACCGCTTTTTTAAAAATCCCCTTACTCCATTCAGGCGCTGATTAATCATTTAAGGGTATATAGCCATGCTCACACGTATGCGGCAGCGATGTCACCCCCGATAGTTCAACAAGTAATAACATCGATGAGAATAATAATGGGTGAAGATGGAACCGATGCTGGAAAAAAGAGGACTAAACAGCTTGCGAGAAATACTCGATATTTTCGGCGTAGACTTCACCAAATCGGTGTTATAATTTACGGCCATGAGGATTCTCCGGTTGTACCTATGCTGGTCTATCTTTTTTCGAAAATTGGGTATGTAATTTATAGGCTGGTGGTTATTCGTGGGATTTTTAGATCAGTAAATATCACATATGTGTAAAACGTATAGAAGTGATTTTTCGACAAATTTATGTTTTAATTATTTTATGCAGCTCGGTAGTTCGCACGCTGACAACGCGCAATATAGCGACCGTTGGTGTCGGTTTTCCAGCCACTCCTCTCATGGCAGGTCGAATTCGATTTTGCTTATCAGCGGCTCACACCAAGGAACAATTGGATTATGTACGTATAACAATTACTACTTCACAATTTATATTACTACATTTTCGATTTTACTCAAATCGTTCCATTGTCGCGTCTCCAGGTGTTGTCGAATATCGAAGAAATGGCCGATCTCACAGGACTAAAATATTCGAGGAAAATACGAGATCCGAACCCCATAGAGTACTATTCGGACAGTGAAACGGAATGACCTTTCGTCGTATCGATAGTTTAAAATCAATTCAACCTGAGATTGAATATTTTCTCTAGAAGCACATTATTCGAATCGAAACCTGAAAGTTCCGTTAAAAACGTAAACGAAACGTCGGATCGCTCCCCCCCGAAGCATGTGCAAGGATGAAACACTTTGTTTCATCGAGCAAGAAAATAATGCGACAATTTATTATCGAGGATCGGCCTATAAGACGATTTTCAAGATTACTGCATTCGCCATAATAGTGCAACGTTTACAAGTACATTTATGAAGAGCTGCGCGAGCAATCAAACTTTTTCAGTATTCGAGGTAAACCGTTGGACACCTTGTCAAATTTTTCGACTCGATTAACACACAGGACTGCCTCTTTCTTTTATTTCAATCTGCCTAGCGATCGAGCCAGATTTTCATCACATTCATCGCGATGTTCGCGTGCAACGACGGTGATGCGCACCATTACTTTTTTTAACACAAAGATTCAAGCAAACCATTGCCTCAACGTCACACGTGCGTTCGATAGATGCGGTAAATATAGATTTATAAAATGCGTACGGCAGCTGGACCGCAACTGCCTGATCATCGAGACTTATGATAAAAGAATGTCGAATATGCACGGATAATCAGCTTTTAATTCGGTAATTATGCCGACCACTGCTGGAATCGAAGAAACTTTTAACTAACGCCACTGAATAGGTCTCGTATCGTACGAGAACAATCGCAGCGAGCACAGTTACATTGTTGTTACGAGTATCCCTGCCATATACCTCACTACCATTTAGTAATGTATAAATGTACAGAATCTTCGAATCGGATATGCAAACACAACGAACAACATAACACAGATAGAGCGAGAATGAACAACGCAGAGTGAATTTTAATGAGTACAAATGTATTTTTGTTAGTTTCCATAATTTCACATTTTAGGGATCAGGCAAGAAAGATTCTTCTCGTATGATTTGTGTTGTAGGAAGAAAAAAAGCGGACGTATAAATAGCAATTATCTCTCTGTCCGTTCATGTTTTGCTTTTTGATGTAAAACTTTGTTACTAATCGTAATTCAACGATTTTTGTAGGTCTGCCAATTTATTAATCTCAAAGACGCACATATCTTAAAACTCCTCGGCCTTACACCGTTATTGAATACATTCACACATTCCGCATCGATCACAGGTTTATTTTTATAATAACTATATCGATTAAGGAAAAGAGTTTAAGATGTAAAATATGAAAATTATTACTATTGTTACCGTCATTGAGAGGTACTCGTGCGATTTATTTTAACCACCCTAGGCCCCTAATAGTCCAGTTCATTTCAGTTCGCACCTCCCCAATCCCAATGATCACGAATTATGCATTAATTAATTTAATTGAGAGAGAATATTATGTATTCTCGTAAGAACAATAGGATTTGTGGACACGCAATTTTCAGGGGCATACGGTGGTTCGATGGAAACGACACCCTCTATTTGAAGAATATCATCAGCTTCGGTAACCGGTAAACGATTTTCCAGTAAAAGATTCATTACTGTCTTTTTTCGTTCGACTATGGAGCTCTGAGAAGTATGTCGGCTTGATTGATGCGGAAATATCTGAGGCACGTTTTCCACGTCGTTGGACACGACCTCGACTTGTTGAACCGCATGACCAACGACAAATTTTAATCGTTGTTCTGGGGTATTGGCTTCTTCGATCAGAACGATGCTGAAAGGAAAGTGTAATTTATATTCAAACTTTCTTCAATTTCGCGGGCATTATCCATGCGGCTCTTGTGGTTATTAGGCATTTGTTTTGTAGACCGACTATATATGTCGCGATGTAGAAAAACTAACCTCTCCGTTACCGGATCGACCGTGTAGACGATTCCTGTGTGTACGCTCTTGTCCGTCGCTGTTACAGTGCAAAGCTTATTAACGTAACTTTCCAATAGAACTGGATCATTTTTATAAATAATGTGATCGAAATTGGACATTTTCCTGACGTAGTGATGATGTTTCGCACTTTGAACGAGCTATGCGAAAATTTGTGGTGCCGTTCTACTTTGCAGGCCACTTTACGAGAACTCACGAACGCATAACTGACAACGGTTATAATTCATCCTTTTACGTTATTGTCATTTTTTACATTGTCCTATGATATATATTTAATTATTTTTTTATTTACACACTTCGTATTTATCTATGAAGATAGATTGGAAATCTTTTCACGTGTTTTTATCGGACAATAAGTATCTTTGAGATAAAAGAGCATCCGTAAGTATCATCTGAGCATGTGTAAGTACAATACCCGCATTGCCCCCCAGAGATAACATGCATATTCGCGTTACCAGCTGGGCATGCACCACTTGTGCAGTCATTTACCAACACTTGTATCCAGGTACGATTATTTGCATGTTCTTAATCCTAACCATTCGACTCGTAACATTATTTCTAACGAATGTTTGTTCAAGTCGTCGATAATATTCATCTCAACCACGAATGACCGATTCTTTGTACCGATATACAACAATGACCGCATCAAGAATAAGTTATTCCTACCATCTTCGATGGTGTATACAAGAAGAGTAGAGAAATGGACCGTCCACTTTCGTTAGAAACAAATTTCCTTGTAGGTGGCTATCTTCACTATTGTCTCATCTCTGTCTTCATCAAATTCAAACTTGGCGCCAGAAAGTTTAAATCTTGTGCAGTTCGTACTTTCGACACGATGGCAGCAGATGACAGGTTATCGGAGCTTCCTGCCCCAGTGAAAAATTTGAATCGGCAGTACCAAGTGTAGCCGCCGTGGCAGCACTTCGTTTGGAATACATGTTCAATTTTCCCTACCAGCGTTGAACTCATCTCCTAGAATCTGATACACGTATGTTTTTGGAAATGTTTCCAGCAGATTGCTCGACGCCGGCCAAATTCGCCATGTTCGAACTTCTCCAAGTTTGATAATCAATTGCAATTGCTCCATTCAAGAAATTTCGCCGCACACAATATGCAATCGTTATCATTGTATATAAATGAAATACAGGTGGATATAAATATTCAATTCAGGGATATTCCATTCCAGGGACACCGTCGTGTCTTTTTCTTTTAATTTTATTAGTAAGTATTATTAAACTCGTTACATACTTTTTTCTCATTATAATGATAATAACTGATAAAATTCTTAACTTATACACCCACACACTCAGACATACATGACATACTATTCCGTAACTCTTGTGTACCACCAAACGTACACAATCATCGAGCAAAATTCGATAGCTTAGTAAAGTGTGTCGTGGATCCGTTTGAAAAAAAATAATTCAAAATCGACAGTCCTATGTGAAGTCCTTGATATTTCTCCGTATTAATTCTGTCGTATTGAACTATACTGTTAGATTGGGTAATCAGTGAAAGCTCCGTTCGGAGCTATAGGAGGGAATCGACTGTTGGGTTTCTGCACGTTGCGTATTCCTTTAGCTAATTGAGTTAGGAAAATTTTCATATCACGCAAATCCCGCTCCTACCTAACTCGACAAATATTAATCCTTTCATACGATTCTGCAAGTCGTGCCGATAAATTAATTGTTTGAAATGCCACAATGGTGCTCATCGAAGAGTCTAAAGTATTTATTTCACATCGCACTCCTTGGGGCTGCAAAAAAGCAACTGGTTTCGCGTGATCATTTTTTTTTTTCATTTTTTATTATATTGAGAAGTGTTTGTCAGGTCAGTCGTTCGGATAATACTTTGCGTGCAAAGAATTCGTCGTATAAAACTGTCGTTTCTTTATGCAGAACGCTTCATTTCTCATATTAGTGGCTAATTATTTTGTTTGGGTTTGTTTTTTTCCTTTTTCGTAGAAATTACTTTATCTCTGTTTGCATGTCTATGGCATGAACATCGCATACGCTCGATCTCTCTCTCAGCTGTACTTATTTGCCACCGGCCGAAACTATTTACATTGCTTTCCCACGTTTTTCTTTTCAAATTCTTTCATATATACGATTAAATGCTTCTTGCATCGTCAATCGTTGTGTTATCGTATTTAACTTTTATTCGGGGTGTATGACCGCGGGGTACGGCTCGAAACTGGTAGATAAAAAAAAGTTAAAGAAAAAAGAAACATCAAAGTGCACCGAGCGACGTGTCATTCACTGTTATTCACTAGGAGAAAGCACATTTTGGCGTTTCAAAGAAATATACTCACCCGAAAAAATCCCGAGGGCACGCGAATAAACCATGGGGGAAAAAATTGAAATATCGGGTAGCAAATGAATACAGCCTACAATGAAAATTTTCATATAACGGTCTAGCCATATTTGTTTTTCTCTTCTCTTTAATCTAAACTCACGAGCTTCCCGTTTGTCAGTAGCTCGGTCAACAGCCCGAGTCGCATGATACGCGTAAAAAACGGTAATGGCCCAAAAGCTGCAAGGTTGAGCTACTGACAAATCACAAGTACAATACAGTATAAATATATTCCATACAGTAACCAAAGCGCGAGAGTATCATTAAAAAAAAAAAAAAAAGGATCTCGATGTCACAATCTTCGCCGACAGAACTAAACGGGGAAAGTTGGGGTAAAAAAATTCTTGAGACGATAGGGAAAAAAAATGTTCTCAAATGATACGTATAACGGTGAATAATTTTGTTTTCTTTTTTCGCTATACCACGGACAATCGTCACTTCTCGTTTGAGAATCAAAATCGTGAAAAAAAAATATTCGATCGTATAGTACAAAAGTCCATCCGTTCTATGATCATATACATCGCCATTGACTATACCGATCACCGTACACTATTTCCTCTCCTTTGAACTATATTCATGTAATCACATTGTATGCATTTTACTTCGGAGTATCGGTGGTGTGGAGGCAAGCTCGAACCTTAGCGCAACTTATTCCATTTTTATTTAATCACGTTATTCATGAGGTAATTTACTGTCGTTCGATCGAGCATGCTTTTGTGACTTGTGTCGACGACACCGTTTCTTTAAATAAGACGCACTCTTGCTTGATTACAAACCAAAAATGCTATCTCTCTACGCGCTTCGCACAACGCTAATCACCCCGGAAGTATAAAAAACGAAATCGAAGTTTGGTTACAAAATTTATAAATAGCCACGTGCTGTGTTGTTTCCGTCGTCGTAAACAATCGCGAAAAAGTTTCCAAACGCACAGTGAAATACAATGACGAAACGTTTGTGGGTGGAATAGTGAAAAGAGAATCGTGTAAGCTGTTTCAACAGAACTGGCAATTTATACGAAACGCTTTTGAATTGACGATCCCCCAAAGCTGCCAGACTGTTTCGCGTTTCGTAAAATTTTTCATCCAAATTCCCTGCTTCGATAATATATATAACGAAACCAGTGCCGATGAGAATTGCGAGGGAAATTAATCGGTGGCTATACACATTTCTTCTTTCCCCGAAATTGTCCGATGAATGTCGTAAATAAGCATGGCAGCTGTGGAAACGATTAATTATCAGCAACATTTTCTTAACAATCGAAGGTACTTTAATTGGATTAAGCAATAATTTGAATCAACCATTGGAATACAAACGTCGCAATCACAGACATCGCTGCCGTCGCGGTTTTTGCGTAGAAAAAAAAAAAAAAAAAAAAAAAACAAATAAACGTTAACGGAGGAAACTTTGATCCCATCGGAACGCACAGTCGTTAGTCGAGACATATCATCATGTTCAATCATCATTCCCATGTACAAAAAATTTATCTGCCTCACAGTATCATACTCGAAATAAAGAGTTGTTTATTGGCAGTAGACCTCTTAGTGATACCTCGCTCTTTTCCTTTTCTCAGTTTTAATTCTTTTTCACTCGTTTTTTTGTCCCTTTTCTACGTACTAATAAGGACTAACTTTCCATAAGAAATATAGTCTCTAGGGTACATGAAATAGCATCGTTAAGCAGGCACTCACATATTTTACCCACAAACATAAACTCCGTTTTTTTTTTCATTCTTTTAAAAATTGCTATAACAGACAAACAAACAGTCACCAACGTTTCGGGCTTACCTCCTTAACAAGGGCATTTTTACTTTTTCTTCTTCTTCTTCTTCTTCTTCTTAATATTTTACACTCGTCGGCGCTAATAATGTAAGTATAATAAATGTAACTGTCACGTGTATCGGTATAGTTGTGGTGATGGTGACTCGTGTTGATTTTTTTGTCGGTTACGTGGCGATTGTGATTCTCCTGGACGTCGTGGTAGGGATGGTTGCAGGTAAAAGGATACGATAATACCTACGAGGATAATGCGTCTCTCGCGTATATGCGCACGTAGGCTTTTTGTTGTCTCTTTCGTGGCTGAATAGGGTAAGTCGATGATGATTCAGTCCTGCATCTCCTCGGGCATCTCGTGAGGATTGAGAATACCTGGTACTGCCATTTGTTGCCTCCTCTTCTCTTCCTGTGCCATTCGAAGAGCAGTCTCGCGTTCTTCCAAATAAAGATCCGAATCGTCCTCTCCGGTGTATTCCTGCCGACGGTTTACATTTCGATTTAGTTTACGATCTTTCCCAGCCCCCCTTGTAAAAGTCACCAACGAGGAGAAATCCTCTATATACTCACGCGAATTTCGACGAGAAAATCCCGAAGATGTTCTTTGAAAGCTGGAATATCCTGATCAAGATTGAACAATCCTTGCACCGTTATTTTTATCTGATTGTCCGATAAGTGTGGAAATGCCGCCTTGAGCAATCTCGCGACAAAGTCCTGAACGTACAGTCTATTGTCGGGCAGAGATCCGAGGGGTACCAGAATTCGGCCCAATTCGACGAGCGTAAACATGTACGCCAAAATGGTCGCGTGCATAGTTAAACCTGCGAGATCGCATGAAGAATCGATCAATCTTGTGTTTGAACGAACTCGTAACAAGGAATATTTTTAATAAATCCGAGAAAGTAATTACCCGCTGTATGCGAAGTGTCCGTCACGACGCTGAATATGTGTTGTAGAATGTCTGTAAAGTAGGTCTGATAGAAGCTCTGAGCTGCCTGTTCGTGCTGCTCGATATTTTGTAGCAACTGGTAGAGTATCTGCAAACCCGTATCCGCCACATTCCTCATCGTGTGTTTGAAGGCCCAGATTATCGAATCGAGTACGAGCTTGAATTGAGCCGGTGGTATCGAGAGAAACGCGGGAAAACAGTGGACGTTCACTGCCTGCAAATAATTATCGTCGAACGTTATCCGATCCTTAGTGTATCGTACTACGAAAATTCTAGGTCGCCGCTTGTAGTGTAGATTATTCATACCTGCAGTAAAAGGAAGAAGTTTGTCCTGTGCTCGGGAAATTCCTCAAAGTCCTTGTTTATCATCTCGAGGGTACACTCGAAGACGGCGTCGAATATTTTCGGCACCTCACTCGTAATATGACTCTGTAGTTCGTTGACTATAGTTGCCATTGCGCTCAGCACTTCGGGCTCTCTGGCGCAGTGAACGTTTGTCTTTTGGTAATCCAATAATACGGCGTCGAGTAGCGGTGGTATAAAGTTGTCCAAGACCTACAAAAATTACAAATCTCCTGGTCAAATTGTACTTGTACAATAATTTTACTTTGAGTATTTGGCAAAAAAAACGCATCGACTCACCATACTAACGTCGTTCGATCTGATTACCCAGTCCGATATTAACTTTAACGTTTCCTTCTTCACGACTCTCATGCTCTTTATCAGCGGTTGCTTCATCACCGTTTCACCGTTTAAAGCTATCGCAGCACTTATGTTTTCACTCATAACCTGAGTAAAGTGATAAAACGTCCACCATTCCAATTATATTAATTTCAATCGGGAACAAAAAGTTATAAAAACATTTCGGGAAAATTGCAATTCAGAACTCACCTTATAAACATTCAACATGTCCAAATATATTCTTCCCAATTGCATGACATACGGATGCCCGAGGGCCTTACACGCTCTGACATTCGTTTTCAGAATACTAGCCAGCTGCTTAACGGCCTCCTGATCTTTGAGAACGTCCACGTTCTGACCGCATGGAACGAATTATAAGACTGAGAAACGAACGAAACAAAAATATGATAGATACGATACAAGACATACCTTCGATGCCTGACTGATTATATCGTCCCAGACTTGATTCGGCAACAACATGTATTTCTCGATGAGATATTCCTGCGCGACGGTATCGACTTGAGCACTTATCATGTACCCAACAGCCTCGTAGAACGTATGAACCTGCAGATCGGAACAATGAATAGATCAATAATGAAGTTGAGATTTCATGCGTTTGTGACGAATAAAGTGATTATTGATTGAGTAGCTCGTGTTAGATACCTGCTGGGTCTGCAGATCACAAATTATACTGCTAATGGTAGCGAGAATTTCCTCGATGAACGGCATTACCTCACCGACCTGTGTCGTTACAAAGTGTCGCCTGCACTTCATTGCGATTTTAATAAAGGTATCGCAAGCCATGTCCTGAACACCGTCGTGAGTCTCTGCGTAACAGCAGCAGATACATACATAGTCAATATTTGTAGTATTTTGTTCGGTTTTTTTTGGTTCGTTTAGATTCGCTCTTGCTCGAGGGATCAAACTGAATGCACGAAGTGACAAATATTGGCCACTATATTTGGCACTATTCGCACATCTGCCAAATATATTGGTTATCATAAAAAATTAGTAAGGATTAACCGTCTCACCGTGCATAAACTCAAACAGTTTATTTACAACTGTCTTCAAAAATTTCCAGTGAGCTCGCAAAAAGCGTGGATATTGGCCAACCACATACATGATGTTGCTGGCTATTATAGCCTTGTTATCTTTCCCTTTTTTCTGCTCACACAAGCCAAGTAGCTCCTTTATTACCGTGACAAGAAAACGTTTTTCATCTTCCTCGTGCATGGCTCCGGAAATGCTGCCGATCGCCCAACACAACTGAATTGCAAGAAAGAAAGGAAAGTTCATAAACAAGTTCTTGAATTTCTTGGCAGGTTTCGATGGGACAAAATGAAAAATGAATTATTACCGTGTTGAGATTCTTCCATGACCATTCCGATCCGTTAACTTGATTCTGTAGTTTTTCCGTCATGACTCTCTCGGTATCGACGTAATCAAGATGCGTTAGATAAACAAGTGTCTCTCTCATGTTCTTGTATAAATTTATCGAATCTGTGTCCTTCATAAATTCGCGAACGACCTCACCATTCTCATTTTCCACGACCAACACTTCCTCGGGTTTTGCCATTCTGCTGATCATGATATAACGAACTTTAGTCAATACAGGACAATAGAATTCTCTTCTTTGCGGTATTGCTAGATTGTTCTTGGCCATGAATAACGATGGTGGCGATGTCATGAAAGGATTTTCCTTGTACAGATCTGCGGCGAGACCGTTCCAGTATTCCAAACAAATCTTGAATATCTCGACTTCCTCCACCTCGGATATGAGCACGAGGTAGTGCAACGCTTTTAGCAGAACATCGTTCAGCTGCTTCTTCTCGACCAACTGACCATGTTCTTTGAGGTAAGTGCAGAGAAACATTGCTAAATTTTGGATGAAATTTTGCTCCTGATCCTGGCCGATCGCGTACGCATCCCGTATGTTGGTCTCCAGAGAAAGCATCTGCTCGAGCTGTTGCATCGTGTTGGCAAACAGGAGAATGAACATCTCGTCGTAACTGGTGACCGTGACCGCCGCGATTTCCGTCAGACATTTTAATGTCACGTTTCTGAAGATCGGTACATTCAGGAACTGCGAAAAACAAAGATCAACGCTTTATAGAAAAGATTTAAAAAATACGGCGAGTTTCTATTTGTTGGAAAATCAATTAAATTCACCTTGAATATTAGAGTCGTGATGAGTTTAGTCTCGAAAATGTATCCGAGTGGAATCCAGTTTAGAAACCTCAGTAGTGTCTCGAGCGTGACGGCAACGAGTGGCACATTTGGTGAATTGTCCATGACAAACTGACAAAGCTGAAAGACCTGCGAAAATTCGCTGCACATTGTATCTTTGAGATGTTTCGCTTTGGTCTGAGTCATTTGTCCACTCGAAAAGTCGAACACCTCTTCCGAGAGTAGCTTAAGTATGGCCATGTTGTTCTGACACAGACTCTCGTTGGTCTTGCTAGCTCCGACTATGTCCCGTATAAAAGATTCCCAATTCTTTGGCCACTCCCGTTTTAACACTTGTACAAGTATCATGTTGAGTTTGCTGAGATAAACCTTGGACGATTCCATGGTCTCTGGATCACTGCTTGTCTTTATTATCAGGCCTACTATATATTTTTTTATACCCTCGCATTGGTTTCTTGGAAGTACTTTCCATCGCGTCTTAATCACTTGTTCCAAAATTTGTAGGGCATAGTATTTTGTTTGTTGATTCTGGAAAAAAAAAAGAAAAAAAATGAAAAAAAAAAGCAAATTGTAATGAATCATCACTATTTGGTCTCGAACATGTTCTTTCTTGTAATTTCTTTTTCTCGAAACTCACCTGCGAGTACTCCAGTATAGTATCGACTCGAGTCCAAGCGTCAGGATGCTCTTTGAGAGTTGTAAGAACTTCCTGAGCAAATCTTTGCTGTTTACCGATCCCTGTATACATACATCCGACCATGCTGTCTAGAAGTGTTATATCCAACTTCTGGGTGAAGTCCAGCAACTTGGATGCTTGCTCGATCAGAGTTGCCATTATGCCTTATTCGATGATTTTCTTATATTCACAAATTCAATCTGGAAAGATTCAACAAAAAATCTCTTTAGTCTCTCATTAAGTCGATAATATTGATAAACGATTCGATAATTTTAGTTGAAAAAGGTATATTTGTCATACTGATAGAAAAAATACTTGGATGGGAGACGGAGGAACTCTGTCGCTAATGCCGCAAAGCTGCGCAGCAAGTATTTCTTTACTAGTATCAAATTCGAGCTGTAGTTTGATATTAAAGAGTGTTGATAAGTTAATTCGGGAAAGAAGACAGTAAGATGAAGAAATTAAGCGGAAGGGAGAAAAGCACATTAGCATCGAATGAAAAACGTGTGCCGGAGGGGAGTGAGCCCTCGCCGCAGTGCGACCGCTCTCGGTTTAACCTACATTTGACAATCCCAAAGAAGGTTATGTGAAGTAAATGAGAATTTGGAGGATCGAGGATTTCGTAAAACTTCGAGGTACCTCGCCGCCAAGGTCGTAATGATCTTTGGTAACAAGATACTATACTCTGGGAGAAAGAAATTTTCGATTTAAAACGTTTATGATACGTGATGGAGATATTATTTTTTTTCGAAGGCGCACAGAGAGCGCAGGAAGAGAGAAAGATTGCAAGGGCTATAAGGGGTATTTCGGTTTGCGTCGTTGGCCGTTTCATGCAGGATTCACCGAAGCCGTGATTGTTAAAACGTACCGTATCACCTGCCACACTCAGATTCACGTCTCGGCGGTAAAAAACACACACACGTTCTGCACCAGCAATCACGATATTTTCCCAGATAAATCACAAGCACAAAAGGGTCAAACACACAACCGACGATTCCCGCGCGCGACCAACTTCGTTCCTCGTTTCACACACTCGCCGTTTCTCTCGGCCGTGTCTCACTCTCTCTCTCAGACATCTCTTTCTTTCTCTCTCTCTCTCTTTCTCTCGCGCTCTCGCTCTCACTCTCTCTCTCTCTCTCTCTCACTCTCGTTCTCTCATCCTCGCTTTCTCTCCCTCGCGTATTCGTTTCTCTCCCGTGTACGCTTTCGATCTTTTCCGATCGTCACCGATGCGATATGCATTCAGAAAGATTTGAATACCCACCGAGGCCGTTGTACTCCGAATTGTCGTGCTTTTGCAATTTCATTTATGAAGATTTTCGTCCGTTTATTTAATAAATCGCGCCAAAGAAAAGGAAAAAAAAAACTCGGTGGAAATGGGACCCACGGGTGTCTCTACGTCGTTCCGAAACCCAACCTAAAGATTTTCGAAAATAATAACAAGATGGCCGTACGTTTTACACGACCATTATTGCAGAGAGACGAAGCCCGGAATTGGTCGGAATACGATATTTCGTCCAATCCGAGAGAGTATAAGCGGCAAATTTCCTTGACGACACTAACGTCACGTGACGTCACGCAAACACGTGTACCCCATTTTTTATTCCGAAATTCACGCTCAAACGCGACAAAACTCCTTTCGACCGAAACACTTTATAAACATCATATTTTTATCCCTAAAACGACGAATAAAGGTATTACGGATTCATTTGTCATTGTAACATGTTTAATCGTTTGTAATGGCGCACTGTCAATTTATAAGAATCATACACCGTCTATCACACTTATGCACGACGTAACTGACAGACGTACACTATACACACATGCCTACGCAGTACATATAGTATACATTACGATGTTTTGTTTAGCCGTTTTTATGTACAAAACGAGGCTTCCTGAATGTTTTTGAAAGGCTTTTCCCTGCATTCGTCACTGGATACTTGTATAGTCATTCGCTTCCGGCACATACTATATGACATATGTAAAGCAAGTAGTACGAACTACTGTCCGTGTCGCATTTTCACTTCCCGCCTACTGCCTTAACCTCACCACCCTACTCGCCCTCTACTTCGTCCACGAGCCGTTTAGCGGGATGAGGCTTCTATTCCACAATCTTTTATCAATTGCCTGTACTTTTAATTCCTTTGGTAGCTTTGCATCGACACAGTCAACACTCGGCGCGGCTCGTGGACAGCTGATAGTTGCGCATGTGTGGACGAAGTAAGTCGCCAATTTCCTACATACACGATGGTGTCATACACACCAACCAACATAACAATCTTTTTTCGTGGTGTTGGTAACACAACAGTGTTGAACTATAGGAAAGCAGTACATCGCGCAAGTATGTGGTAGTGACGTCCATTGTTTTGCAGTGATATCAGCTGGTCTCTTTTGTTCGTATTATCGTAACTTTACCCCCGCGTTTGATACTTAAGTGGACGAATGAACGATGAAAGATGTCCTGCCAAATAAAGGGAATCGCTTATCTAGTTGATCCTCACGACGTTAAAGAACGATTACTCGAAGGTGGTGATGTCAAACGTAAGAAACATCAACCGAGAGTCATTTCATTACAAACGATTGAAAAGTTCACTTTGATGCAAATCAATTATGATTACTTTCAGTTGACCATACACCCAAGGATGAATTACCTCTGCAAGATGCTATCGTATCTCTGTCATCGACGGGCGACATTATGGCAATGGCAATCAATACAAATATTGTCGTCTTGGCCTGTAAGATTTTTGTATGCAATATCTTTATCACTTATAGGCCTACAAACGTGGAATGCCAACCTAATATTTGTTTCAGCAAAATGGGATTCGCAGGAATCTGGTGAAGTAAAAAACAAATTCCATTCTATATGGGCAGGCAATGTACATCCGGAAGAAAAGTAGGTCGACAGAATTTGAGGGAGCTCTCAAACTTTCCACCATATCAATATAATCGATGTCCATATTACAGAAGCCATTATAGCGAATAATTTTCAATTCTTATTATTCTTTCTAATATTCATTCTTGCAAATGGCATTACTTGAAGTGAAAAACAATTCTTTTTCCAGCGAATGGATAACTAGTCTGGCATGCCTTCCTCTCATATCACTGGCAAAAGCCAGTACGGTCAATACACCCGACTGGACATGCATAGTTGTGGGTTTTAACACTGGCTACCTTAGATTTTATACAGAAGTAAGAATCATTTGATATTGAGCGTCGTTGCCACCTTATACGTAAAGCTATCGATTTAACCATTATATTTGCATGGCCCAAAGACAGGTTCTCTGTTGGTAGAGGAGCAGCTCGAGAGCGCACCAGTATTAGGAATAAAGTGTCAATCGCATTCTCCTCCTCGTCACATGGGTCATACAGGAACGAACGAGGAACTGCATGTTCTATACAGAAGCGTCGTATGTGTGTTACCTGGGTTTGCCCTATTTTCAACTCTAAGAGCTTGCAGAAACCATTTAGCAAGAGGTACGGATAGCTAAGATTTTAGTAAGACCTCTGATTCGTTGATACGACGTTCACAAGTACGTTTTGCCTCAGTTCAGGCTAACTGTAACGACAAGCGTCCTGCGTCGAGCCTCGCGTATAAAAAATGGGGTTTCAAGGATCAGGACATAGTCAACGATTGTCAAGTTATTGGTACAACGGCGGTCAACACTTTCGACCACCTGATGACCGCGTCGATATGCGGGGGGTACAATGCGTCGTATCGCTCCAGTCCTCCCCAACACAATTTGGTTATGGCTGTGGGGAAACGGCCGTTTATAGGTTTTCATTATGCCCTCGAAGGTGGTGCTGTTCCAGTTTTGTCAGACGTTGCTCTGGCAATGGCAAATACATTTGCCAATGCTATTGGAAAAATAGGAACCGCTGTTCCGTAAGTAAAAGAATAATGAGCTTCCGGCCGATAACCCGAAAAATCTATTATTCAACAAGATTGAGAACAAAGCGGATCATAAATTCTTAGCTGGTTTCGTGGATCGTCAAAGCAGTCGTCGCTGGCGGAAAAACCAAAAGTACCGGAGCAAGAATCGGCCGAGTCAATGACTTGTCGCTTCGGACTGAGCGACGTTATGCGAGAAGGCGATTGTCTCGTCATCAGTCCCAACAAAGCATTGTCCGTCGTTAACGATGCAATGGGTCGAGTTATTCTTTTGGATAATAGACGTGGCATAGCTTTAAGAATGTGGAAAGGTTATCGGGATGCTCAATGTGGTTGGATCGAGGTTGTCGAGGATCGGCACAGACCGACGAGCGGACCCAAAGTACATAACAAGAGTAATCTTAGAACAGCACTTTTTCTGGCTATTTATGCACCAAAAAAAGGAGTCATAGATATTTGGTCGATTCAGCAAGGTGCTAAGATAACTACTTTTTCTGCTAGCAAAAATGGACGGTGCGTATACCTCTAATCAGAACCTATCGATTTACCGAAGTGCAATGTGGTTAGAACTATTTTGTTTTCTTAGGTTGTTATATACGAATTATGGTCTCTTGGGCTTGAACGATGTCGCGCTATCCTCGACCAATCGTGCGCAATACGCTTGTGTGTTTATGGATCCAGTCGGTGGTTTAAAGGAGATTATCGTGCCTTTCCACTTTGCACTTAGCAGCAAAAATGGCAAACGCGCGCGCGATATACATCTGCTGAAAAAATTGAAAAGTTTTATCAGGGAGGAAGACTTTGATGATGAAAAATTGATAGAGGAAGTGACGACCGTGTGCAGCGAGATAAAAACCAACGAAATTAGATTGCAGATACTCGAGATGCTGATGGCCAGCAAGCACGTTATACCCGAAGCACTGCAAGTGGCCGCAACAAGCTTTCTCGATGCTTTATCGAAATATGGTTCGTTTCTAGATGTCTTTTATTTCGAACCCGTTTTGTTCAAGCCCAATTTTATTCAGACTCGGACCTTTAATTACCTTAGACGAAGATGAGCTTGAGCCAGTCGCAAAGACACTTCAGCAAATTGCGATTCAGCTCGATCGTGCAATTGCATTTTACAAATACGTGAGGTCGCAGTTCGATCGTCCACCCGAGTACAGTACCGTTGCCTCGGAGATCGTACCAGACGCGAAGCATTTGGCTCGTTTATTACTCACCTCCGAGGCCGAGATTCAGAGAGTCCTCAAGCTCTCGAAAGTTTTGCACGAGTTTGAATGCTCGAAGCCTAAAACCAGTCGTGTTACGTTCAAAGATGACGGCAGTATGTTTCTCGAATTTCTCTCGTGCTTCGACTTTGGCGTACAGAATTCCATAGGACTTCAGAAACGCGTCAACGAGGAGAGAAAGTATCAGATAGCGTCGTTGATTTATCAGGGCTGGATGTACTCGAGCGAATCAACCGTTCAATGGAAAATGGCTGCTGCAAACAGCAATATTCGCTCACGAACTATGATGCATCTCGCTCTAACGTATTGGCTCCACAAGCGACCCGGAGCACCGTTGCAAATTGAACTCAAACGATTTACACAGCTACTTCACGCTATTTGCGAATTGGCGAGTACGGAAGAGCAGATATGCGTTGAGTACAATGAGATCTCGTCGTGGTGGAGTGATGCGCGTTTTACCCTCGCCGATTCGGACAAACCGTTTCAAGCTCTCACGGCGGCTCTGGCTTGTCGCGCCGTCGCTATGACTCTCCAGAAAACCAAAGATTCAGTGATTAAGAAAGTCACGGACGATAACGGCAACGAACGTCAGGTGGATGATGCACGAATAAATAATGCCAATGAAGTTGACAAAACATCGAAAGAGCAGGGGCCCGAAGGCAATTCAACGCCGGAAGACGAAATGCATAGTTCGGCCAGCGAATGGGAAAATATGAGCAGAGACGCTTGTCAGTTTACGGAACTTATCGCGAGCCTCGAAGATATCACTATTCTCAATGCCGTTCTGAGGTCAGAATTATAATATTTTCTTTACCTTCGGATTTAATTGTATTAGGTATGTATAACGATGGTTTAATTGTTTAGTCAGCAATCGCCGATCGACGATACCACACAGTTCTTCGCTCTACCATTTGAAAAGATTGATATATCTTTGGCTGCGATTCTGAGCAAAGGCAAAGGTACATTGAACAAATTATTAAACTATCGTATATAATATACCATTACATAGTTGGCATTGTATAGGTTCGGTATCGGAGGCGGTTGCAAAATGGCTATCCTCCGCTGGCATTGATCCTGCTCGGTTGATCGATACTCGTGATGTAGAGTTCGATCAGATGCAACTTTCGGTCGACTCTGTAAAAATTCCCGGTACCCTCGAGGAGGCGATGGCCGTCGATATTCCGAAAGAGGATCAAATGAAATTATTGGCGGTCTCTGTAGAAATAGGGAGTGAGGCTAATACTGAAACAACCGCCCAGGCTCAAATTTTAGGTAATTCTCGATAAACTCGCTATCGCTCACGATTTACCGATTAACCGATTGATCGATTCTTTCAATTGTAGAAAAAATTTCATTGCTCAAGCGTCACTTTCCGTACAGTCTAACGAGCAGCGTGCTGCTTTCTAATTTGTGCTGGGAATTCGTTATGGCGTGGAGCCGAGATGTTTCTAATCTCGAAGCTCTCGAGGCCGCACTTGCGGTCGTACGTCAAATACCAATGAAGGCGATGCGTCAGGGTAAGCGGTTCCTGAACATTAGAATTTCAGAACCAAAGAATCATTTTAGCAAGGAAACATGCTAATATACTTCTGAATTTAGGAGTTTGTTGCCTTTTGTGGACGCTTCATGTTAAACGAAGAATGGAAGCCGGTGCAAAGCTCATGAATAAATTGGGCAAATTGCCAAAAGAAAGACTTTGCATGCAAGACACTGGATTGTCAGATATTCAGCTTACGACAATGCTTCAACATTGCGTCACGTTTTTGGATATTTTCCTGGACGTGAGTATCTCTATTTTTCTTTGAGCCATGGATTAATCGAAGATTTAGAGAACTAGCTTTGGGTTTACAATTATCGATAGGCTGAAGTTTTGGAAGCTGAGAGACAGTGCGCAATAAAGTTTGAAGAACTTTGGGAAAGTCAGGACACCGGACCACAAGCGTTCGCGACACTGGCTCTATCCCAAACGCCAGCTTGGTACGATTTGGTTCTGTTGCACTTGCAACTCGCTAATGTCCTTCACATGATGGCACATTTCAACATGAAGCTCAGTAAACCCATGGGAAATCTATTCGAATCTGTGGTAATTGAACAAAATATCGTTTATAATGCATATACGTCAATCTCGTCATTCCTATTATGATAATATTCGTATTTTAATTACTCCGCAGACATCGCGACACTTTTTCCAAGATATAACCGACAAAGCCATACTCACTTGGTATCATGACGACAAACGAGACAGTATGAGAAATGAATTTCTGTGTCGGGTCATAACAGCGTCTATGGAATCTATACACCAGGAAACTAACGAGGGAAATACACTGAGCTCGAGTCAGGCCGTTCACTGGATGAGCAAATGTCAGACACTCGCTTCTATATGGAAAATAAATAACGACAAACTCCGGATACATCAGGTCTGTCAATTGTACATCAATGGGTTCGATCGATTGGCTGAGGAGGTAATGGAAATATTTTTCTTTTCCACACATTCTTCTTTTGCATTATTTTGTAACTATTCGCAGTTTCTACATAATCATTCGAAAATACATATTTGAAGGTCGTTACCGCCGTAAATGACACCGAGACCCTCGGGGCAAGTCTCCTGCCCATTGCCGGTCAAAGAATGATGGCGTATTTATCGAAAACACCCAATCTTCTCGAAGAAGTCTCACGAATCAGCCCAAATCTGACGCAATATCTGGACAGTTTGGTGAATAGACGAATAACTTAATATCTCAATATGAACAAGGAGACTACTAAATATTCAATATGAGCGTTTTTTTTCTGCAGAATGTGACCGGAACCGTGATGACCGGATGTTCGAACGACGATACCATTCAACTTATTCGTAGAGTGTCGCGTTATTTGCCCGAGCCTCACGGCGATTATCATTTCGCTCAACAAATGTTGGATGCAACGTTTATTTATGACGGTGAAACGTGATAAAAACCCCATGAGAAAAAGCAAAGACGATCCGAAGAGATGTTCACTCCTCGATAACAGTGTTCTTTAGATTGGTGTTCCAAATAGAATATACACACATATATTATATATAGGTATATATACATCCGACAGCAGTCAGATGCAATAAAGCTGCGGGTGAAACAGAGAGCGAGAGGTAAGGAATGGAATCTTTTCCGAAGGTTCTACGATAATACTAGTTCCAAAGTTACAAGTTCACCATTATCTTGTTCTCTACTCAACATTATATTCACTTATGTACATATCTATTCATACGAAAGTATCTGTGCGCGCATACATTCGCGTATGATAGCGTTCATTGACCAATGATACAGTCTTATCGCATGTCAGCTCCGTCTATGTTTTTCTTTCGATTATTAATTCTTAATACATATATAGATAAAGGTTCAATGCTGTTACGGATTAATTACAAGGAAAGGTTCGATACTTCTGTTCAGTGCTCTCCGCCTTCTTCTCCTTCCATATATATATATCTGTACATGATAATGAAATTTACATTATATACTTAATAATCGCAGCTTGAGAGCCGCCGAGTTTTTGATGGAAGCAACGTAGAAGCACGTGGTTCGCACACGCCGGGTCTCTCCACGCGTGTCTCGATGCATGAACGCTAAACGTTTCTTTGCCCAGGTCGTGAAAACGTGATTGCGTCAAAAACGTATGGAAAATCCTCGATATCCGCGCTTCGTTATGGACTCGAAATTCGAAAGTTCGCAATGATGAATTTGACAGCCCGGACTGCCAATGGTCGTAAGCCAGTGTTGCCTGAAAAATAATTTCAATAATTTTTTTCTCGCACGTCTATCATGAAATATGTATTTAAATTATGTTAAAAGACTATGTCGCGTCGATAATATTCGGGCGCGATATTGGCGAGACAAAGCTAATAGTTGCACAGCCGCGTGCGCGCGCCAGCGCCACAGTTCTCTATTGTTCTTGAAATATCTCGAGATTACTCGGTGCGAACTTCCAATTGGGGACAAGCCAGGCAATTTGGTTGAGATGGAGCCAACCAGAGTGTTTCGTGTGTCAACCTTGGCGATAAACGTCGGCTTAAACGCCGCGACGTCTCAAAATTTATTTTTTTCTGGCAAAATTAAGGATCTATCATGTATTTACATATTTGCTCTGGCATAAAGAGACGATTGAAATAGAACGACACGCGCAACTTGGCGACAAATTCAACCAAACAAATATTATATTCAAATTGATCCAGGCATGATAGATTGAAGGATTAGAGGGAGAGGACTGCAAGTAGAGATTTATAAATGGATCAGTGGGTTCGCGACCCAATTCGACGTGAAAATGTCTGTCTCAATTGAATACTTAAACTTTCGTTTATGGTCAACCTACTCGAGATTATTTCGTTAAGGTTTTTTTCTTTACGTTTATTTTATCATTTCTCTCCCTCTTTCAGTCTCGCGAGGGTGCAAACCAAGCTACTCCTGGGTGCATCGATCATGCGGGCCAAGGGGGGACCCTCAAACGCGTCACATTTTGCCACACGTCGTTTTGCATCTTGCAAGTAATTTGAGGACGGCTTGGTGAGCGAGAGAGTGAGAGAGAGAGAGAGAGAGAGACAGTGGTCGTGCACCGGCTCATTACTCCATTAGAGTTCGCTATTAAAGTCAGTCTTCGACCTAATGGCTTCGACCTAACACTAACCATTTCGGGACCGAGGTCGCATTTCGCACTCGACAACGATGAGTACGTACAACAAGATTTCATTCCTCGTCATTCGTGTCGTGTACCCCACTGGAGGCTTCTTATCGAATTTTTGCGACACGATTTACGATGAAACATTAGAAAGGATTTTAATATTTTGCTGTTTTTCTTTTTGCGATTAGAACGTCGTCTATATTTCGTATATGTTTACTAGCAAATATTTTATATCGACTCACATCTGTTCAACATAGGGCTTTGGACCTTGCATCTTTCCCATGATCGATCCGCTCGCACTATTTTTCACCCAACCGGAGATACCGAGTTCGGTACAGAGATCCCTCACGTACTTTGGAAAGTAACAACCTGCACAGAATAGCGAGGTAATGAAAATTAACGCCGAAATGTCAATAAGATAGTCGATTACAAATGGACGGTACGAACGTCGATCCTGCATGACAGTAAAACGATATTCTGGTCGCACAAAATATTATTGTCAGGATGATATTTGTAAAGGATATTCCGTCATTGTTTCTTCATTAATAGGTCGAGAGTTGGGGTTTCGTACAATATTAATACAAATATCTAGAAACTCTTTATCGTGGCTGTTAGCCAGCGATACTCGAAAAGTCTTTGCAATCGCGGTCCAGTCGCCAATAGCGTAAAGACTTACCCTGAACTTTACCGAACACTTCGAACTCGACGGACACCAATTCCGCAAGAGGATCACCGCCTTCCATCCTTATCCCTCCTGTTTTTACCGGGGTCACCTTCAAACTATCACCACCACACCGCTACCACCAATTTTTCACTCTCGAGTTAAGTATTTATATGTTCCTTGAAAAGAAAAATCAATTTCACGGTAACGATGAAAAGAAAAAAATTCGAGCTCGATACATTCGTCGGAGATGTAATTTTTTCGAAAATTCGTATTCCTATTCCTCGTCGGTCCTCTCCTCGTCGTTGTCGTCGTCTCTCGTGTTTCTTGCTTGTGTGCCCGATTAACGTCGATACAAACGTAGCCAACTTGTGATTCTTGATTCGCACTACGACATCGACGAGAAGACGAGCCCCAAATAGAACGCCCCACTCGCGGTCATAGGGCCAACAGGCCATTGGCGATTGATTGGCAATCGATCGCGAAGTTTCAGACCCCGAACGTCGCGTGTGAGAAAATCTTTTCATTGATGTTCTATACAATAAGCAAATATATAATTAATCGCGTATGAGTCGTCCAAAGTTTCATCTAGTTGTTTTTTTTGTTTCAGTCCGATCGTGCAAAAAGATGCTGTTTATCGTTATGCAACGACGACGAGAGGAAATCAAATAACGGGCCATTGACCGTCTGACGTCTGACGGAAACATTTCCGAAGGCGTCGAGTGGTGCTCGAGAAAAACAAGAAGTGCGTCGAATGTCCAATATTTCGTAATCGGCGAAATATATAGATTGCAACAAACAACCAAAACAAACACAAAAAAGAACAAAAAACCCCGAGAGAGCTTCATTGTCTATGGGACAAGAGTGCTCGTATATCTAGTACAAATATTAAATGTAGGCCAGGAGGGCGCCCGCTCATTTTCCGAACTAAGCACTTCCCATCTGTTCGCAGACCCGCCATTGTACCGTCATTATTGCAGTTAATTAATTATTAGTACGTTGTGACGTAGGATAATTGTCGTACAAGAGGACAAACCTCTGATCAGTTTGTGTCACAGGATGCGGGGGAGAAGGTTACGCCAATTCATAAAATGAATTCCCCGCTTATCGGGTGCAACCCTATTACCATTGTTGTCCAAGGTCTCGTCTCCTCGTTACAAGATAGGAATCGGACACGCTTTGAGAATTTTCTGCCTCGCTTACCGAACCTCCGATCGTTCTTAGGCTCCGTTCGGTTTCTTACCGAGCGTTAATTTATTCCACGTTGAATTTCACGGTAAGAGAATAAAATGAGACACTCGTAATAGACAAATTCACTTTGGGTGATGCAATTTATTCGCTTCAAGTGTCACAATTCGGCAAGACAACGAGCCTGAAAATTGTCTCGTGTCCGTCGCATTTGTCACCGAGGCGGAGAGCACACGCGAGTATATTAGAGTTCTCTCATATATTAATCTCCGTAAATAAACACTAAGCTCGATCGGCAAACGTTTAACGTCTCGTTTCCGTCGATATTATATTGATAAAAGATACTGATTTTACTTAAAAATAATTCAAATTCTTACGGATTACACAGCTGGCTAAAATTTATATTATCGATAGACTTAATATTTGTAGTTCTTAGTTTTTCTTTCTTTCTATCTTTCTCGTTGCGTTGTTGCTTCTTTCGTTTTATTTTTAAACGTAGAGACCGGCGCCAGCGCATGCCTGCTCGCGTTTTATCGTTTATAGGTATATCGGGGAAGCACCGTAGTCCCGATTAGAATATAGCGTCCATTTTTAAACATCATTCCTCTTCTTTTAATTCGATCACTGGCACACAATTCGACATCTTCGACATCTTCCCTCTATCGTTTCTCATTTAAATTAGTCATTTTCCTTTTCACAGCATACACCATATGTACACAATTTTTCGTTTCCCTCGCGATGACACTTTTGTTCACTTCCAATTTTACTTTCACTATTTTTTGCAACAGTTTACCGTCAGGTACAGCACAATTTTCAGTAACGCGCGCGTGTTTATAATTTCACCAGCTTCTTGGCCTTTTTCGTTTGTTTTCTTCTTCTTCTTTTCATACGAATTCTCGATGAACACGATTTTAGGATTGGTATTTTCCCCTTTACACGAGTGATTCAGGATTCGCCGAGATAATAGTCGGCGCGACGTTGCTACAATTAAGCAGAGTCTCGTTCTCGACTTGTTTGGCGTTGCCCTCGTGGCGAGAACGTGCCTCTTTGCTCGTCGCGGCGATATTTTGCCGTCTCGCCTCTTTCTTCTGGCGCTCGATCTGGAAAAAGGCGATAAACAAATATGTTTTGACAAAGTCGCGTTAATTCTTGTTTCGGGTGACTATCGATTAGAAATGATTATCGTTACTCACTTTGAAGAAGAGTCGCAGATAGTGGCACGGAAAAACGACGCATCGGCCTTCCGCCTCCTCGGCGTCGATGTAAACCCCGCGTACGAGTATCGAATTGCTGCAGTTGAGCAGAACGAGAAATACGAAACATCCGACGTGCGTTATCCAGCAAGATAATTCGGGGTCGTCGGGAAGTAGCCACAGATCAAGAACGCCCCATATACCGCGCCAAACGTTCACGGTCCCGAGAAAGCTCAGAAGCAAGAAAGCGTCGGCTGCCAGTAGACGAGCTAGACCCTCGAGCCTCGCGCAAGTGTACCGCATCAATGGTTGCAGACAGAATGTCACGGCTACTATTATGTATCCTATTATCTGAAACAAGAACAGTTCACTCGCTGATCGAGACAAATCACCCATCGTTCGATTATTCAATTGAATAATTTATTCACGTTCTCCTCGAAAACCCCAATTTTAACATTTTCTTTTAGTTTCATGGCGAGACCCTCGTGATCTCGGTGTCTCTCAAGTTCAATGCAACTCGACCACGAGAGCTGAATACACCGCGTCACTACAATTTTCTACCGAGAGATACTCCGAAATGCAATGTACACACACGATTAGATTTAACCTACTTGACGAACCGCGAAGATGGCCTATTATTTAATAATTGCTTCTAGGTAAACGGACAGTTTCAATTTCCAAGTACGAGCGCGATTCGTCGCGTTGCAAATTTCTGGATAACTGGTCAAATTTGTTAGTCCCTCTTTCGTCATTTGGACGTACCTAACGACGTTTCGAAACTTATACGAGATAGGACTTTGAATTTTCCTTAATTACGTCATCGGCTCATCCCTTTGAGGTCTAAGTACATAGTCTACCCCCAATTCCGATTTATAATCGGAGAGATAAGTTTTTTAATTTCTCTCCGAGGATGGATGACGAGGCTGTGCGTTATTAGGGGTGCACAGCACAAGCCCTCCGTATCCGGAAGAGTTGCTTTAGTTATATATTATAATAGCGGGGTATCTATAGCCCGATAACTCTCTTTCTCTCCCTCTCGGGCTTTCTGGCTGTCGCTCGAGTCGGTATAGGGATAATGCGTGCGGCCTTTCTGGCACGTGGCTCGCTTCCGGTCAACGTATCGTCGAGTGAGGTCACGTACATGATATATGGGCATTAAACCGTTATTTAAGATAAGTCGCTTGGGTTCTTTGAGAAGAACTATTCACGCTCCGGTTAAAGCTCAACCTCTTCGTCTCTCTCTTTCTGTCTCTCTCTCTCTCTTTCTATGTGTTACAGTGTCAAGTTTGCCGGGGCCTGGTTTATAATCCGACCCGTGACGAGTACCGCGTACCAGCTATCACTCGGCCCAAAACGTACGACGACGATTACGAGTTCGACACGAATGAGATTTATGAGACTCGAAGATACGAGTCGGATATGTAATGTGGATATCTAAGCGGCGTTGTTAAACTCGACGAGTTCCCTCTACTCCCTCCCTCGTATCTCGTATGTTACGATCCACTTTTGAAATCGAACGAATGATATTGTTGGTTTCATTGTAAATAACTATGTCGCGTGTGATGAATAAACAAGGGATATTAAGGTATACTTCATACTTATAAACGTATATATATATATATATACACGCGTGTACCTATGTTATAATACGATACGATGAGTTGCGGCGCGGTATATTGAGATACGGGTCAGCCGTGCGCCTCAACAATCATACAATTGGCGAATATTCAATTATATAATCGAACCATTAGGTTACTTTAAACGTGTGTACGAGTGTACGCGTATATACGGACCACTTTGAGATTACGCGTGTGTTGCACACGTGGAAGATTTTTCATTTCACGACCGACCTGTGATCTAGATGATGAATAATTTGATAAGCTGGTCGATTTTGGCATTTTCGGATCGATCGCGTACGGTTCCCTTCGTGAGATTTATGCCACGAATAATCATCCGAGTTGATATTTCGTTAGCCAGTTTTTAATTTCTGGGATATAAATAATTTGTGACGACACTTAAATTTAAACTCGCAAAGAAGTAGATGATTGCGATCTGTGCTCGATTTTTTATTTTCGTTTTATCGATAATTCCGAGAATGTCGATGCAGCTTCGATTAGATGCAACGAAACAACCGAGGACACGGACGGATTGTGCCCCTATAGATTAGGAGGCCAGCCACGACTTTCGTAATCGCGATCGCATCTTCGCGGGCCAACGTTTAAACGTGAGTCACTATCGTTGACCGTATAACGGATCGCGAGAAACGATACTAAATAATTTCTCAATCGGATCGTCAAATCTTGAACTCGAAAGGCCGTAGATAATAATAGCCCGTAGATGGAATTAATGACTTTTGGATTTTTCATTCGCACTCTTGTTGTTACTCACGAGTGAACCGATTGCCGAATATTCTCGATTTTCTGGAAACAGATGAAGATCGAATATCACCCAGACTCCTCGCCAGACGAAAACGACCAGGCTCCCGACCACACCGACGCTAAACGCGCAGTCGAGTATGTATAGAGACCAATCTTTCGTATTCTGAAACAAAAAGATTTTCATTCAATTTTTCAAACGTATCTCGTAATGCTCTCTCAATGATTACGAAAATTTATGAATTAAACTTTCGATCTGATCGAACTGGTAACGATCAGGTTGGTAAACGCACGACCTTGATCAGAGAAGAATCAAGGAAAGCTTGTTGATTCGAAGTAGATCTCCTAAAAGCAATATTTAAATGGTCTCTCTCTCTCTCTCTCTCTCTCTCTCTCTCTCTCTTTCTACATATATATATATATATATATATATATACCTATAAAATGTACCCTCGTTCAGGCACCTCTTATGTTCTCTATGACGAAATCGACCTCGTATATACTCCCCGATATTTCACGATGTCAATTTGCGGATCATTGACCTCTTTTGAAAAATCACGTACCGGCGACTGTAACCAATCAGTCATTTGGACTATAAATACATTTGAATTAATACTCCCTGTGGCACGAGTTTTTTTCCACTCGAATCTTTCTCGAGGCAATTTTTCACGCATGAGCAATTTTTTACCGAATCGTATGAAAATTCCTGATTTAGTACAATTTTTATCGAGTTCTATGCGATTAAAAATTGAACGATTATAATGCCGCATATTTTTGAGCTTTGTACATGTGCAAGGGTACGCGCATATACAAGTATAGTCGTAGTAATATACAGAGAAGTGGTGGGTGCGACGATCGAGGGAGATAGCCGGAAACTACTATAGTAATATAGATAATATGGAACACACATCGCGCTCAAACTAGCAAAGCGATAGTGTCGTGCCGTGTCAAAAGAGTTTGTCGTATCGATATACATCAAACGGCTGCAAATCGGAGTCGCTCGGCAGCCCCAGCAATAGACATTTATTTTGAGACGGTTTATGTCGTTCCAGCGTATCTCAATAGCCATCTCATTAAATCATTCGACGAAGCTGGGATCTGACAGTTTCGCATTTAATTACGTAATTCTCAACGTCGATTGTATTATCGATTTTATTTGTATTATCAAAAAGTCGACAAATATAATAACCCTACATCACGCTCGTGACGGGAAGTGGAAAATCACCTTTGCACGCATAACAGCCGATAAATCGTTATTCAATATATTATTCGCGGTATATATAAAGCTGTCGTTCCTACTATCGGTTATTTTAAGACGTACATATTTTTCCACCAAGATAATATATTTTTGTTCGAAAAGTCTGTTTAATCTCGATCTTCGAGCTTCCAAATGTTGTTAGCCGACCATTCACGATATCGATCTGATAAGCAAACGTGGCGTTGATGTCACTCGAAAAAGAATTATACCGGTAAATGATGAAACGATGATTCGTCGTCGATTTAGATTCAACTTTTGCAGGATATTGTAATAACGAATTTCGTGCGCATTAATCAAGACAAGTGCATAATATGTGGTAATCAAGTAGAAGTTGTTAATGAAATGCCTACGTCGAGATTCCCTCAAGATTATTTTCCATTAAATTAAATTATTCTTTTCGCACGTAGCCGCTGCGGTATTCATCGCTTCCGCAAATGGATTTTATTTCCATACACGATGTTTATATACGGCAGATACTCCATGTGTCAGGTAACCACGATTCATGGGTAACTTCTTGTTTTACGTCTCTTCGCGGTGAAACAATGAAAGAAACGCAACAAAAGTAATTAACGATGGTAAACAGTTTAACAACCGTCTATATTTGACACGAAATTCTATGAGTCTCTAGATGGAAAATCGGTTCGACGCATCGATTAACATCAAAGAGAGCAAAGAATGAAACGATCAACAGTTTCGAACAATTCTATAATACGCAAGTGATTGGTTTAATATTTAGAAAAACTGTATAGCGTGATCGGTATTTGCGATTTCGGTAAAGATTCTTCCGTATACTCACGTTGACGCGAAACATGGTAGGAACTTCGAAGTATCCTGCTGGGGAATCGAGGCTCAGAGAGAAGGGTGGTGCCGATATGTTTCTTATCGCTCTCATAATGGCAAGTGCGAGCAAGCTGACCGCGGTGGTTGCGAAAACCGTGCTCGAAGTTTGTTCGGTGTAAAGATCGAGGGCTTGCCACGCACCGCGCCACGCATTAACGCAACAAAAACCAAATACCGACGTGTAGATTCTCGAGCCGAGATAGTACGACAATCTGTGTTTGTCGGGATGCAGAAATTCATCGAAAAGATGTTGGACGAGATTAAAGATAAATAGACCAATGAAACCGATTAAAACGGAGGACATGTAACTCAAGACTTGATCCTGAGGATATATGTACATATCGGAGAGGCCCCACGTGCCGCGCCAATAACCAACTACGGCCGGTGCTGCTACCGTCGCCGAGAAAACAGCATCGAGAATCGTCAGGATCGTGTAATGAAATTTACTCGAGGAGGGCCTTGGATCGAGACCGACGGCTGCCATACCGGCACCTGCTCGTAGTTCCACCATTCTCCAATCTTTCTTTTCCTCCTTATCCTCTTCCTCCTCCTCCTCCTCCTGTTCCGCTCTAGTCTCAATGCCGAGGCTCTTCTGAACTTCCGCACAGCTCATTGCTATTCATCATTGCAAGCTCTCAACAATCTTTTCCGTCGTCTTGCCACATTGCTCCACGGTTCAATCGTAAGCTCTCAATTTGCATTTTCAAATTCGTAACTTCGACCTTCTCCGTTTGAATTATATTTTCGATATACATAGGAGGAAATCTTTCCCTTATCATCCCTCCTTCTATACACTTATTAAAAAAATATTTCACAGCCTATTGCGATCTTGGATCTTCTCACTTCCTGCACGTTGGTGCTCGTTTGATCAGGGGTATCGAACTTAATCCTCGCCGCCCCGATACCTCCTCGTCGATCTTTTCTCTTCTCATCCCTCCCGGGTTATATCGTCTTTATTTAATTTTCTCTTCACTCTCGACTCCGTACCGTTCGATAGTTCTTTCCCCACTGGCGTCTTTTTTTCGTATATCCGATAACTCGTGACTAGACGAAATTAGCATCTCTTCAATAATCTTTCCGTCTAATCATCGTCATTATCAACGTCCCCACCTTCGATCCCTCCATTTTCGTTATCGCTTCTGTATGTCGTAAAAAAAAATTGTCAATGTTTCCGTACGATTGTTCAGTCACCTGTCCCAACAGACGAACTTTTTACGTTATTGGACCATGCGTATATCCATGTGATCTCGTAATCGTACCTCGGTATTTTAATTCTATATTGGATATGGTATTTCGTGTGCTCGAGGATACTTTCCCGAGTGTGCCAGGTTCGGCCTACCGAACGAAAATATTGGCCAATTATCCCGAACGAAAACAACGGATTTATTTAAAAGGGCAAATAATGTTGGTCCGGAGGAGCCGAACAAGCGGGTCGACAGATCGGCCAGCGAGTGACTACTGAATTCCCGTATCCGACCCGCTATCTTTTATCAACTGTTGAGGCAATGACCAACACCGTTGCAAATCGCGGACACACGACGGTGAACGACATCATATTCGTTCATACGGCGTCGTCGGAATAGCACAGGACAGAGAGAAGGACCCCTCCTGTACCCTTCTCGTTGCCTCCTCTCGCAATGCCTTCAATACACACCTCGTCTATTCCATATGCTCGTCTCCTCTTTGTCGTGTGTACCTCATCTCGATCATCATCATCTCTCTACCTCTCTCTCTCTCTCTCTCCCTCCCTCTCTATATCTCTCTTGCTCTCTCTATCTCACTCTCGCGCCTCAATACCAGAGTATCCTCCATTTTTTTTCACTCTACCTATATAGACCTTTCCTAGCTTGGTACGACCGCCCCGACTAGGTACGTATATGCTCTTATGTGTCTCTTCTCTCCGTCTCTCTTCGCTGCAAACTATTTAGCCTCCCACGTATATATGTGTATGCGTCTGAGTGCAATCATTTTACCCAACTATCGTCCATGCTACATTGAAAGGTCCCAACGGGCCAAAAAAAAAATCGTACCATGTCGAGCTATAAACACAAACCAATAACTTCTTCGTCTACCAACGAAACCTAGCTGAGGTGAACAAGCGGATCGACTCTCTGGAGGAAGGACGAATTACCAATTGTTATTTAGACCAACGCATTTCTTCGATAGAACGAATTGTCTACGAAACGTAACTATCGAATAAGCTACGAAGCTCAGATCGATAGAAACGTGATAGCTTCTTGCAAATATGACTGTTGGGTAAGTAGGCGCGAGCCCATGTATGGCTACCTTGAGCCATGATTTTTCTGAGTGGCGTTTCCTGCTCGTATATTCCGTGCCTTTGTTGGTCCAAAGTCGACGCTAATCATCACCTTTTTGTGTCCCAATCAAGCTTCGGTTTCAACAATCTTCTCACCTTGACTCGCCACTTTTATGCCAGTGCATCGGGATCATTGATAGAACGGAAAAAAACTTCGTATCCCTGTCTATACGCGACATCATACGTATTCTATGTGACGTGGGTTAGGGGGGATGTTTATCTAACCATTATCAACATTAGTCCCTCGCCTCGGTGTATTTTTATATCGAGCCCGCTTTCCTCGTTTCCTGTATCGATCCTTCGGTACTCGGATTATGGAAAACGAGAAGAGTCGAACGTTACTCACCACGCTGTATCTCGTAGGAAATCGAAAGACGCGGTCGGGTCGATCGATGACCACGATGAATGGCGGGGCTAGAAGATTTCTGAACGATCTCAGAATCACGAGACTAGCGGCAAATACGATTGTTAAGCTGCACACGATCCTGCAAAAAAATCATAATGATAATTTATTCCGCGATCGATCGTACAAGCTCGCATAGAAAATAATTATTCACTCGTTTGCGGTAATTAGATCGATTCGATATCGACGCGTCTTACCAGATATTACTTCCGAAGTATCGATTGAAAATCAGCCAGCCACCTCGCCAATGGGCGTTGCATGCGACGCAAAAAATATATGTGTAAAATAACCGCACGAGATCGTAGAAGACTCGTCCCGCTGTACCGTGCGGTCGAAGTTTCTCCACGAGATGTTCGTAAAGACCGTCTCTTCCAATGGCGAATAACACGTGAAGACCCATGCCAATGAGGAAACATAGCCATTCTGGAAAACTACGAATAATCTTGTCGTTTGTTTTTTTCTTAACTCGATGGTTTATCCACGATGAATCGAATGATATAAACATATCTATATTTATGGGATTTTTTCTTTGCAGCGAATATACGGCGAGGTACTCGGCAATCAGTAATTACGGGCGTTCCATATACCAGTCGAACGATTTAATCACGGAAAAAGCGGGACTTGCTTTCCGATTTGTTGATTAGACGACGACCCAGGTATCATATACAAATCAATGTCAAGCTTTTGCAGGGCCGGTGGCAACACCAAGGGTACGTAGAGTACCAGGAATATATTTTTTTCGATCGATACCACCTCGTGCATAGTTTCAACGCGAATAAAGAACGTGACTTTGCTCACGTATCGAAAATTTCCTCGACGAATATAATCCTGATACAGGCAATAATTAATAAATAAATATTTTCTCTCACTTACAAGTTACCGTAAATGTCCATCACGCTCCAGATTCCTCTCCATTGACCGATCACCAGCGGGCCAACGACAAAAAGCGACAGCAGAGTGTCGACAAAGGATATTGCGCGTTTTTTACCGACCGTCTTCGAAATTGTCTCGTTTTTTTCAACGGCCATCTTCTCGCCATTGATAAGGGTACTCGCCGATTTCTCGACGTTCTGACGATACGAATGAATTCATTTTTCATTAGTCAATCTCTCGCGCTAAATAAATATCTACAAAATTCTTCGATCTATTAATCCTCCGTAATTTAATACAATTTCTTCTTGTCCCGTGTTACATATACTCACACTGGTCAATTCTCGTTTAGATATGAAAATACTCTTCAATCCGTTGCCGGAGAATTCGACCGGTTCTTGCTCGTTATCCGGCACGAAACTATCGATCGGGTAAACCTCCCTTTTTTCCCTCATTTTCAAATCGATATTTTCATTTAATTCTTCGTCGCACTCGTTCGGTCTAGTTTCATGCTTTTCATTCATTTCAAGAATTTGTTTATCGACCGATTTATCGTTTCTCGTTTCATTCGCGGTCGCACATAAACTAACTTTTCCGCGGAATATCTCGTCAAGTTCGAAGACGCTCGGTGTCGCGCGTGCCGCCTCCTCGCTGGAGATTCTTTTCCCTACTGCGACTCGCGAGTTGGACATATTGTTCAAACGCAGTACGTTTCGGATTAAATTAGTTTACCGCTAAACACATTGCCAATAAGTGGCAATAGCGGACGACCGATATCCTCGTACCGCCTAGATGTTTTTTTCTAATGCGTCTCGACTCGTGGAATACGAATTATCGACGAGATGCTGCAGGGAATCTCGGCTTCTTCGAGAGTTCCACTAATTACGTTCTCCTTGATTAACGAATGTTATATTAATTGGCTTCTCCCAAGAACTTGCCCTTGAAAGAGACGCAGATATGCGATCCGGTATTATAATTCGTTTATGCGCAATTGTGTATATTGCCGGTCGTGTCGATCGCCACGGTAGTTTCCAATTAGCGAGAGTATTGTGAGCGTTCGAGCCGAATCGAAGGATCGGTAGTTTTAGCCGAATTCTTATCTTATGGAAAAGAAATATCCTCGCGAAAATCCTTAATTCGATCGTACATCGTCGCGAAAAGAAATTCTACGATTTCTTTCAAGGTTTCTTCGATCACTTTCTTCCGTTCACTTTCTACAGACTCATCTCGATTAATCGCGATAATACTATAAATATTTTTTTTTCTCAACGATCTAAAGATCGGAAGTAAAAAAACAGGGCGAACTCGATTGATCTTTGATGTTTAATGTGCAAAAGCCGACTACCGAACGAGTTCTTCTTCAAGCGGCTATGCGAACGCGATTATTGATCCTTGTGATCTCTTGAGAATTTCGACTCGAATGTAATACCACTTGAACCCAACTCAAATTTCAAACTACCATACACCCGATAAGGACGCATCGGTATGGGGTGCGGAGCGAACACGTGCGGACGCTTGCGCATAGTGATTTTACTACAATGTTATAATTAAGACGATATACGCGAATCGCGTTATCGACATCTGAGATATTTCACTATCTTTCACTTCTGTTTGCTCCGTAGGTTTTTTATCGGTGAAATTTCGTCTACCGAAAATTTATAACGAGTATAGAACAAAAAATGTGGAGATAGGCACAAGAATTCGTTAATCCGCTGTGCGATGAAAATAAAGCAACGGAGCACGAGAGAATGAGCGTCTACGCGCGTCACCGGTAAGGCAATTAGCTCTGCATCGTTAACGATTAAATGATAAAAATACGCAGCTTAGTTGGATAAATATAGATAGCGATAGTGTTTATCCGCTTAATTATTATATTTGACAGACATCTTATCGTCACATTATAATGTAACAGGGTTCGAAGGCCGCCAACTGGTAAATGAATAGATTATTGTAGAAACGGCTGGGAACGATAAGTAACGTTGAAATTAAACGCAAAGCTTAAAGGTATGAAAAGTTTAACTTTATTTAGAATTAGGATCAACAAAGTTTTTGTATAAATTTACGCCGCAGTGACAATATGATGTATACAGTTTGAAGATTGAATAAAATAATAGAACTTCCTTGTTCGACAAGAAGAAAATAAGAGCGACTTTGTCAAGAGGTGTTTAAGTGGATACGCGTAGAGTCTCATTCTTTATGAATTCATCTGCCACATAGATCTTTGCAAAATTTATTGAAGTATACGGTGAGCATGTAATAAGAAAATAATCAAACTTTCATTACCCAAGTTCAATCGGAAGAAAAAAATCTTACCTCTACGTATTTGTTGTTTAATGGGATACGGCCGGAAAACGTATATTCTACCAGGAATTTGCACTTATAATATCGATGGACCAACATCGACGACTGCACGTTCGCTGTGTAAGAACATAGTCCATACGCCCATATGGCTTTGGATATAATTGATAGATCTGCATAATGCACGCACGATTGCCTTACGAAGTTTTTATAGACAGACCAAATCATTGATTTCAGGCGGATTGTAAAGCGCAGGATACAAAAAAAATTAATGCAACGTAACAGTCTATTAAACTTTTAACAATGCAATATATTTCATAAATAATACTATCGTAGTATATACAGTGTGCCATGATTAAATATCAAATAAAAATCATTTACCGCGAATAAATATCGCCCTCCATAAAAATTTGAGGAATCACAATAAAACGCATTTGCCGTAATGTTTGATATTATGCTCCGATTTGAAGTCTTATTCTCAACAGACGTTAGGCATTTATATGTGTATAGCAGAGGCGTGTCATCTTATATAGACTAAATCGCGAATCGGTATAGCTATGTTCCAGTTATAATATGGTGTGCGCGTGTATATATATATATATACACACGCGGTATATCTATAGTAGTGTAGCTTTGTTTAAATGCTATATCATCGGTAATTTCGAGATTGTTTAGGCATGCGTGCACTGTACAGCGATACAGTTTCGAATACGCGTAACAATAATGAACAGCAATTAAGGCGAGCCACAAGATATTTTTCTGCTGTTTTTTGTTCGCTATTTACGGCTAATCTCACATAGGTGCATGCATTTAAATCAATTTTAATGCATGATATACAAAATGCCAATAGACACGAGTAGTGTAATTGACGCGTAAAAGAAAACAAAAATACGGAGAAGAGGGAAATTCGATTTTTTCCGCTTTTTTTTTCATTTTTTCTATAGCACACAGGCAAAGCTAATATACTATAAGTTTCAAGTGGATCAGAATGATAGATATCGCTCCGCTATATGGGAGAACAAAACGCGAATTTGTTTTTCTACTTTTAAACAAATATATTCTTCCATTTTGTTATTGTATGCACAGCCCTTATTTGCGAATCAGCGCCACGAAACTGTAAATTGAAAATACGATAAAAGCTCATTCGTATTATTAAGATTTACGTCTCTTACGTTTTCGTGATACTAATTATATTGTATTAAGAGGGAAGAAGGTTTAGGAAAACAAAGTCTCTTGTACGATATCCAATAGTAAGAGCGGTATGAACAAAATTGAAGAAAAGATGAAGACGGATGGCCCGTACTAGCTTCAAATATTACCTATATAATATTCATATATTCAACTCTCCGAGGATTATGAAATCTTTGAGTGATAATTTCAATGCATAATCAAAAGTGATCGTCTCCGTTTTTACCTATTGCAGTGTAAAAATTGGCTTGGATAATACGCCGAAGCAACGTTAGGACAATTTGTATTACACTGAGCCGTGTATTTGGATAAGTATGTCGGTGGGAAGACATTTAAATGCGTTATATCAACACGAGTGCATATTTAAAGTGCCTCCCACGAATACAATTCTTTGATCGATTTCCACATTATTAAGCAATATCATTTAAATCTCGGATCGTCAATCGGAGGGTGCATTTCACGAGTGTAACGATATATATCTATGGCATATAGATTACGTACGTAATAAAGTATTATTTGGTATGCGCAGGCCACTCGTTTACTTCCTGATCCAGCAATCTCAAAATCGGCGTCAAAGAGCCGTCAAAATCGGATATGCCGGTGAGCCTTATCATCCTATATAAAATTTACATCAAAGCAGTATCTTAATACTACGTGTAAATTTCCAGACTACATGTGTATGTGTGTGTGCGCGCGTTTGAGTGAATCTGTATGTGTGTGTGTGTGTGCTATATCAATCGAACTTGATGCTCAAATATTATTTCGGTTTTCTTACTAATCATTACAGCTATTCTCAACGAATTGCCATCTTATTTCCTTTCGTCGTATACCAACCAGTATACAAAGGTTATCTAGTGAAAAAATCTATCTGTTGTTTTCCTTATGAAGCGTACAATTACGGTCAGAATTAATCGCTGTCCATGCTCATAATGTCCTTGTGCGACGCTTCTCTGAAATCTGACTCGTCGACGTAACTGTTCTTCATATTCTTCTCTGCTACCGATTTAATACACTGAAACGATATATCATTGCAATGTTAATAGCCGCGCTAAAGTTTGAGACGTTTCAAATCGTCATTATAATATATGTCTCCAAACTCACATCCTCGACTCGTATCCTCGGTGCAGTAATCTGCTCCGGCGAATGCCACGGTCTGTGATTTGGATTATTGTGTACCTTCCACTCGGGATAACCGATGGAGGCTTTGTGCAACTTTTTAACCATCTGAAGCATATCGGTATATCAGTATATTCCAAAATATATAAAAAATCGTAGTCCGATTAATGTACTACCTTGGGAGCAAATATTTGGGTTACTTTATTGACTAGCCAAACCGGAAGTTTTCCATGCGGATCGGTGTGCGAGACATATCCAAGCTCGGAGCCATCGCCATTGCGCGAAGGTCGTACGATGTACCCTTGAATAAGTTTAATCAAAATAAAGTTACGAAAAAGTGGGGAATAGCGTTTTAGAATTTCGTATAACCTCACCTGTAAGATAAGATGTAGCCCTTACATAGTGTTTACGTGGAGGGTAATCTTTGTGAAATACTGAATGATTTAGAATGAGCTGTTCCAATCCTGTATCGAGCCACGAACGTTGCAATACAAAATCGCGATTCTTCAAGGGAGAAGGACAAGCCACTGAAAATTATAAATCGTAAGGAATGAATCATCCATAATTGTTGGACCAATTGAGCTTTTGAATAGGCAAACGACTCACTGGAATAATATCCAATGTCGTTATTAGGATTGAAGAAGCCTATGTCTTTAGATTCTATCATGTGAGTATCCCAAACTTTTCTGTACTCCGGATCATGCAACACATCGTACAATGTTTCTGGCATAACGTCTGAAAATCTTGTTCGTATCTATCGACATACATTAAGTTCGTTTACATTTGGCACTATCGAACCATCAATATAGGAATCATTTCTATAAGAATTCTCACCTTGACCATGCGAAAACTGATTCCTGGCACAGACTTGGTCCAGACAGACAGATCGGGTTTGTTGTAGTCCAGCTTCCAGTCATTGTTGTCATCATAGAGACGTTTCAATTTTTCAAAATCATTATCTTCCGCAATTTTTATAACTCCAATATCCATTGTATATCAATAATCTAGGCCATACATTTAAAATATAGTGGATCATCGATTATTGGTCATATTTAATCTACCGATATTCTATCGAAATCTATAAACGTTCTGAATAAATCATAAATTTGGTCATTGCATACTCATAATTTATTTTCAGATACAAGCCATGAATTCAAGACACTTTTTCATCGATGGAGTTTTATAACCATAGAAAAATAAGACGAGAGGAAACAAATAGTCTAATTTCAGAAATTCTTTTATTATTAAATTTCTACACTGTTCTACTTAACTAACTTTTTTGTACGTTTATAAACTCTTTAAATTGTAATCAACACATGGTAATTGAATGATAGGAATAAATGTGCAAAAACCTATTAATAGTACATGCAAATACGTTGGGATTACCAAAGTTCATTGTAATGAATCACGTCCATAAACATTCTGGCTGATACGACTAACGCGTGTGAGCCACGTATGCGGCGATAAGAAAATATTCCGATAAAAATAATGATTCATTACAAACCGTGCAGGAGAATAATGCTGAGGTCTAGGACACTTGTACCGCTGCTTGACAGACGGTTCTTTAACAGAAGAACGACTCACCACGTTCCAATGAAATAAATGATAACCAATTCATATTCTAAACAGGAAAGAAATTGCGTTTACGAAATTTTAACGAGGTAGTTTATCCTTGCGAAGAGAGCCAAGCTCCGACGAATTAAAATTCGACAATGACAATGTTTTGAGAGTCATGGCTCTTGCTTCGAGAGGTCAAGAAACACTGCTAGCTGATTGCCTCGACTAACCTGGCTACCAGTGCTGCTCTGCTGGAAAGCTGCTGGAGCTGCTGGCAAATTTCTCAAATTGCAACTGTCGGTAAAAGAGGAGATAAAAGACTGAGATAACAGCCGAGTGTTCTATCCCGCATGCGTACAGGAGTATATTTTTTTCAGTGTGTTATAAGATCTTTACGCATTCGTTTGCTTATCCTTTCCGTAAGCAATAATTGCCATCGTTTTGTTAGTAAAAACAAATTTACTGGCCAGAAATGAGTACATAAAAAAGTAGTTATTATGCCGGTTGATAACGGATATTCGCATCGGACAGTCTGGAATTGGACTTGATTTAATTAATAGAAACTCTTCCCGGGTACTCTCAGCCGTGCTATTTCGTATTCATGTGAGCAGGTGGCAAATTGCAGGAAGCCAGTCACGATTATAAGATATTTAGAAAAAAAAACAAAGATAACGACTGTTGGAAAAATAGATAAGGCGAATTATAAACCTTCAGCCCGTAGCTGTAGGAGTATATAATCGAAAAACTCTAAGTTGGAGATGAGAATAGCTAAATCAACCGTCGTTCTCCTGGTTTTCGTGCTGATGCTCTCCGTCTTTGTTGCAAATGTTGCTAATCTCATAAATGTAAATTCGCCGACCGTTGGTGACAAACCATTGTACGATGGCCCGGATGATTCAACGCCGCTCTGGACCGAGCCAAGAAAATATCACATCGGGGATTCTACGAGTCATCTTATGTGGTTTCTCCAAGTTAGTCACTGTAAATTTACAGGAAACTCTAGCAATCGCTCCTTAACTATAGCAAGCTTTAATCTGGATCATATAATTATTATGATTGATCAAAGTTTCAAAAGATTTTCCCGCCGCAAAATAAATTGCGAGAGGAATCTTTTCAAGATTTATCCCATACATTTAGGTCAGGAGCGGTGCTGAAGTCTATGATAAATGATGATAAAAACATGAGTAAACTATACACATCGCTAATGTACATGAGTTCAGTTATTATACATAATTCGTTTCTTCCAGATATCGGATATACACATAAGTATTTTCGAAGAGCCATCTAGAATAACCGAGTTCAAAGAGTTCTGTGATTTAACGATCGGCACTATTACGCCTTCGGTCGTACTAGCATCCGGTAAGTCCTACAAATATGCTTTGTAGCAGATTTTATTGTAAGATACAAATTTCGCTTACAATTTTGTAAAATGTTTTATAGGTGATCTGACTGATGCCAAAGCCAAGGATGGCATGGGTTCGCGACAAATATTGTCAGAGTGGAAGCACTACAAGCGTATATTGGATGATACCCAAGTTACGAAGAAGACCATCTGGCTGGATGTACGAGGAAATCATGGTGAGAGGGTCTTTGACCCGAAAATTTCTTACGTTGGCTTTCTCTGTTACTTTCAACTTCAAACTTATTAGATAAATATCGAATATTTTAGATAACTTCAATGTTCTCAACATAAACACAACGGAAAATTATTACACCAACTATTCGATCCAAGGAAAGCATCATCCCAGATCTTATATGCGTCAGATCACCATTGGTCCTGAGAAATATACGTTTGTAGCCATAGATGCTTGTCTACAACCAGGCCCGAGAAGACCATTTAATTTTGTAGGAGCTCTTGATGCCAGTGAAATCGAGAAAATACATCGTCTCGTTGCCGAGTCTCGGTACCAGAAGAGCGACTATATCTTCTGGTTCGGTCATTATCCAACTTCTTGCATAATAGCCCAATGTGACGATGGCGTGAGAAGCCTTATAGGTACGGAAATAATATTTTTGATTAATTATATCGTGATAGGAGCAAAAGTTTCCGTGTATACATTTAAACCGCACTTAATCGATAAACACAAATAGGAAGGTACAGGGAGAGTATGGTATACATGTGTGGCCATTATCACATGCTTGGCGGACTTGTTCCTAACATGTACACATTACAACAAGCCGGTTTTCTCGAGCTAGAGCTGGGAGATTGGAAAGATAACAGAATGTGAGTACATTGGGGGTGATTTTTGAGAGATGAAAATCATATCACAGTACATAGATATCAGCTTAATTATATTTTTGCCGTTTGAATATTAGTCTTTTTGGAGCTTGAAAAATACTAAAAGTATATTATATATGTACCATGTATATGGAAAAGAAGACAAACATCCATTATGGTAGTCACACTCGTGCTTTCTAAAAATACCTGAAACATCGCCGCGTTAGCTGAAACAATCGCCGCATGAACGCTGATTAGGAAGTATTTATTCATTCGTACTACACGATACATCAAGCTTACGAAAAATTTTACAAGTAGATTTAAGATGCCTCTCTGACTCACGCATATTGTCAGGTATCGTCTCGCTGTAATAGACCATGGCCAATTCTCGTTCACTGACATAAAGCACCGAGAGTGGCCTGTGGTATTAGTCACCAATCCAAAACACGCTCTATACGCGATGCCTCAAAAAGAAAATTCACAGTCTATCGCTGAATCCACGCACATCAGGTAAATTGCCGCTAATCGCGCTTTCTCTGTTTCGGAAATGATTTTCGGTATGATTTAGTGGTAGCAAAGAAAACGGGCATACCGGTGACGCATAGGTATTCTTTCAGAATATTAGCCTTCTCCCTGTCTGCGATAGAGATCGTTGAAATACAAATCGATGATGGTACCTGGCAGCCTTGTTATCACCTTAAAGGGCCGCTCTATGCAGCAAAATGGAATCCTTTGAAATATACTAGTGGAATTCACCATATTCGAGTTAGTAACGTTACGAAGCAGCCAACATTTAATTCTTGTTTCTTTCCACTAATCTATTATAAACAGCTTGCGATTCAGTAAGCGTCGCTTTAGATAATTCGCGTTTTTTTAGGCGAGGGTGATCGACGCTGATGCCAGAAGGAAAGAAATATTGCAACCATTCTCACTGGACGGTACACAATTATCTTTTCGCGTTTTGCCGAGATTACTTCTTATGTCGAACGTCAGTACAATAGTAAGTTGGATTTTCATAAGAATCTTTTCTTGACTCGTGCTTCCTTGGATCTATCTACAGAAAAAATGTGCTCATTTTCGCAGTTTCAGTTATTTTTCGGTACCATCCTTCTCATTTTAATCGTGCCACTTTGCATATTACGCTTCCTTCATGTGCTCTACGAACGAAATCGCATCAAGCGCCCAAGGCTGCGAACGCCGATATTCGGTTGGTGGATTCGAAAATTGTGGATTCTATCGACCGTTGATCGGTTATTTTTTCCACTGGTTCTGTACGCTCTGTATCTCACAATTGGTAAGGGATTAACGATTATCGACATCGCTGTTTCATATATACGTATTTTTTTTGGTGAATTATCTACAGTGTTTTCTTTCTCATTGCGTAAAGGACCTTGGGCCATTGGAGAAGTGATAGAAAATCATATGGGCGTTGTATTCGCTTGGGGAATGTTTATCGGGGACGTTTATTTACCCGGTTCCTTCACGTATGCCTATGGATTTTTCCAATTGTTTTCCTTTCATCTACCATTAATGCTGATTCTTGCTCATCAAGCCGAACGACGGTACGTACACAATATTGAAACAAATATCTTTATATATACATAAGAAATAGTAAATATATCTACATACCTTTGCACTTTTTCCATTGGGTTCACAGCCTCGAAACCATTTCAAAACCTCGAGGGAAACCACCGACGATCTTTCGCTTGCTTTGGAGACATTTGCCATTTATATTATTGATGACGATGCAATCACTAATGGTCTACTTCTTTCGCCTGGCTTACGGTACTCTCGCTGCTGTATTGTGCCCTCTAAGAACTTGGAGTATGATTCTCGCCATGTATCTTTCGTATCAAGCAAACGCGATGCCGCAGCACTGTTTAAGGTTCGTTATTTATAAATCTTATTAGTTATCAAGTTATTGACGATGTTGCACTTGCAGAAAAGCTGCAAGAGTTTGGTCGACAGAAGGACGACTCGCGAGTCAAGACATCCATGAGAACCAAAGTAATCCGGACAGCTTTAAATAAGCTTGCAGCTGATTTTTCAACTTTTATGCTGACAAGAGGGCGATTTAGTAATTGCTTTTTTTTAAATCATTCGTTCTTGAAGGGTCTAAATTAATTGACAATTTTCTTTTGCGACAGAGAATCATGTATTTTCCTAAGGCTATTTTCACAACAATGTTGCGGTTGTGAAACTCGAGAAATTTCATACAAATTTGTTGACTATTTCTCACTTGCGTCAACAACTCTAGTTTCAACGAGCCACCATAAATATTATTCTCTAGTAGGGTAATTGATAGAGCCAATGAATGGAATTCGTATACTTAACCGATCTTCGAGTGATAGTTGCTTCGTAAAGTGTGCTTTGTAGGGATAAAAGTGTCTAATGTTAAATCGTCGATCGTGCCATTGATTCCGTATTGATTGCATATGATTGATCGTGATATACTATCGATTTGAGATGTCTTTAGATCGAAAACAAAGAGAAGGGTCATCAGAGATCGACACAACTCGTACTATATTTTTATACGTATGACGAGTTACCATGGAACTTTGTTAATTTATTAATATCGATAATCTCACCGTCTTAGATGTTTTGTGCAGTATATTGTGATATTACATTTCCATAGTAATCATGTTCAACATAAATCCTAATGTCTCAGAATCCTAATATTATACAACACGGATACATTTTCGAAAAGTAATAATGTATCATTTCTTCCAAAGGATTGATTTAACTAATGAAAGTATGTAAGCTCAACTTTCTCTTCACAATTTTTTAGAAGATCTACGTATATATGTTGGGTATATAATATAGTAAAATGTATTATATAGTAATAACATATATCACACTGAGAACGTAGACTGTATAGCGGATATTATTGAATTGTGAAAGCAACTGTTAGAACAGTGTGCCAATAAATATAATCGAGTGAGTGTGTAACTCACTCAATTCAAACTCGTTCGGTTATATTTTGTTTTCCCTGTAGTTCTAGTCATTTGCACACGTACATTACGCAGCACATTAGTGTTTTGTACATCGTGCTGCCGCACTCGACCTCCCAGTAAACAATTGCATTGCGATCTGTCAAATAAATCGGAAAATCGTGGCTTATCGATGCCATTCTGCAAACGGATATATTGATCAGCAATCATTATCATGACTACGAAAACATCAAGTTTGCTGCTGAATGAAAATTCTTCAGCAGCTACTGATCGTACGGATGTGCTTAGTTTGCAAGTTTCACTCCCACAAATGCTCGATCTTGCTCTTGGAACCCCGGAAGTACGGATTTGTCAAAATACTGCTCTTCTTCGAGTTGTCTTCTTATTTTGTTATCTCGTTAGGTCGGTGCAGTTAATTTGAATATCCTTCACAATTTCCTTCACGTGATGCTTCATCAAATAAATTTGCGAGCGACGAAAGTCGAGTACAGAGGAGACGAGGCAAATCGGATCAAGGTTATGAAATGAAAATCCGAATTTAGAAATTGTTATGACTAAAGTGCAAAATTTATCGTATCCCACCGTTGTATGTATAGGCAGTAATAAATTCGTCAAAAGCGGGACCGAGTTTGCAACTTCACGAGTATAGCATTACGGATTCATCAGAGAGAACGACCGTTCGTCAACACAGTACTGAGACAGATATTACTGCCGATGTTTACACGATCAGTCCGGACGTTCAGAAGGCGGGAAAAACAGGAATGGAAGAAAAAACGGCAGCGAGTGCACCAGCAACGGCACGACGATTGAATGGACAAACAGGTTTATGTTCCCAATCAAAGCGATAGTTATCAAACAATTTCTTCAATAACAGCCGTTCATTGTCCACCACAGACTCGGAGCTCGAACGTGCCAATGGGGTGCCAGGAGGAAGAAGAACAAAAGGATCGAAGCAACAAATCGGTGTTGGCGTCAACGGAGAGCGCCGATCTGTGATATTCGTTGAACCAGTTAAGGATGGTGTCGCACCTACGGCTCTAGGATTCAAGAGACTCGAAGAAACCATTTTTAATCTTCAACAAAGATTCGAGGCACTCGATGAGCTTGCGAACAATTCTGAAATGATAGAACGCGTGAAGAGCAATAAAACCGATCCGTTGAGTGACATGTGGCACATTATAAATATAAACAATAGATTGGATGGCTGCGAGAAGGCAATGGATAAGCTTTCGACGATGCTACAGGATTTGATCAAAAGCGACAAAATCGAGATTAACGCAGGAACAGAAGAATTGGGCAATTTGAGCGAACGTATGGTCCAGTTAGAAAATCAGCTAGTATATCTAAGTAGCGATTTGGCCAGTGTAAGAAGAACCGGGGGCATTGATGATGACATAACTGGGGATACCAATTCAGTTCGTCATGTACCATCAGCGACGGTCCCCGAACCGTCGACACAAGAAATTGAAACTATATCTGTTAAATCTGCTTTGGCACTTAAAGCTCCTAGCGTTATTGATGCAGCAGTACATCAATCCGTTGCTAGTGTAGAAGATCTACCGGTGTTGATCGATAAAAACCCGAAAGAGAGCCGAGCTTCATCGGTACTAAAGATGCGTCGCAGTATCATAGGTCAGACAATCATCAAATTTTCCAAATTTCAACAACGTCTTTTAAAACTCTACATTTATTACAAACTCATTATCCAGGAGGCGTCGATTTGACAGAATTGAAGAACGATGTGAGCGCGCTGAAAGACGGAATGAACGATTTACAAAGAAATTTCCAAGATTTAAGCTCAAAGATCAGTGATGGACGCGAAGAAGCATTTACGGCAGAAGTTATTACGGCAGATTCACCTGTTCTCAGAAAAGTGACCGCTACGAATGTTCCGGACAAATCTCCAAGTACAACCACCCTAACGAAAGAACACAGAACATCTACACTGGGAGGTTTTTATCAAAGTCATGGAAAGTTTCTCCATATATCCCTAAATTTTCTTTAGCCTCACCGGTCCGCTTTACCATCACAGCTCACGCGACTGATGATAATTCTGCTGTTAGAAAAAGTACAACCACCCTAACGAAAGAACACAGTACATCTACACTGCCAGGTTTTGATCAAAGTCATGGAAAGTTTCTCCATATATCCCTAAATTTTCTTTAGCCTCACCGGTCCGCTTTATCATCACAGCTCACGCGACTGATGATAATTCTGCAGTTAGAAAAAGTACAACCACCTTAACGAAAGAAGACAGTACATCTACACTGCCAGGTTTTTATCAAAGTCATGGAAAGTTCCTCCATATATCCCTAAATTTTCTTTAGCCTCACCGGTCCGCTTTACCACCACAGCTCACGGGACTGATGATAATTCTGCAGTTAGAAAAAGTGTATCCAGTAACAAGGTCGTTTTGAAATCATCCGTGACACTTGACGATATTCAAATAGCTGATAAAGATCGATCGAGAAACTCTAGTCGTGGCGTTCATGTCAATGAGGTGAATGACAGAACGGATAATGCTATGGAAACACCGAGGCAGATCAAAGGCACGTGCGCAGGTGCGCTTCGCGATCTTGGCTTCCGAGTTGCAAAGCTCGAGGAGGAAATTTCCTCCATCAACGAGAAACTTAGCGGTGAAGTATTGGCCGCGCTCACCCTAAACGGAACTGGAGGAATTGGCGATTTGGCAGCAAAGATCCAAGCCGTTCAGACGGACATGAAAAAAATGAACGAAATATCTTCGCGTCTGATGGACGAAAAAGAGAATCGAGAGACTCGTACAAACGTGCGGGACTGACCATATTTTATCCACTCTTAAATAATGTCCGTTGAGAAACAAAAAGGTTTGATTGCAGAAACGATGGGTTTTGTTGCAGGCTCTGATCGAGCAGATTGAACTTCTGAAAACGATCAAAGCCGACAAAGAGGACCTGGAAGATGCTCTGGCTGATAAAGCAGACGCTCAAGCGGTCAATCGCAAAGTTTCCCACGATCAATTCGACGCCGCTTGTGATGATCTCGCGCGCGGCCTCGAGGACGCCATTACGAAGCTCACTCAGCAAGAATCGATATGGCAGCAGGGCTTTGACGAGGTTCAACGTGAGATCGATGGCAAACTCGATAAATACGAGATACCGCCGCTTAAAGAATTCGTCGAGAACCGTTTGAAGCTTTTGCAGGAGAAGCTCAAAGCCCTTTCGGAATTGCGCCGTGAGAAAGAGGCCGCTGGAACGAAGAAAATGTTGAGGTACAACCGAAAATATTCTGGTGAAAGAAATATTAGAAATTCGAAGCTCCTACCAACAATTTGTTTTCTGTCTAAATCTGTGTAGCGATGTACAGTGCATATCGTGCGATACAAATGTCGTTATGAGAATGGAAGAGGGCGCTCATTATCGGGCACCAGCGTTGAGCTCCACCAAAAGCATGAAACCTTATTTGACGTACGAGCTCGATCAGGTGAGAAAGCAACAGAGACGATTACCCAATAGCAGAAATATGATACAGTTCGAAGCCGCTATGCAAGATATGGCGAGAAAAACGAAGCCCTTGAGTGATGAATTGATGGCTAAATCTCCGAGGTACAAGAAACAAAATCTCACTTCGATTGTATCCTTATTACTCGAATGAAAAATGTACCGCAGAGATCATCTCTGCAATCGTTACTGCGGCGGAAGTCACACGACTACGACACCTCAGCAGAGGGTTATGAGAATGGGACACTTTTTGGCTCAATGGGGTCCACAAGCCGTACAGCTTACCGAAGGCGTGGTAAGCGGTACCGATGGTCAATTGTACCGAAGCAGAGCAGCTATGCCCGTAGCACAAGACCTTTCCGAACATTATGGTGATGGAAAAAGCGCTGAAATTCAGCCGGCAACTGTCCCCCCTTCGGTAATCATTAAATAATTATTTTGTTTTTGGAGTATAATTGTGTTTTTAAAAACTTCTTGGTCGTTTACTCGAAGGCTGCTGCTCCTACTGGGCAGTCACAGCGTCAGAGTGACATAAGTCGTGGACGTTCGATTACAAAACGTTTGAGTTCACGTAGAGCGTTCACGGAAGCTATAAAAGAAACTTCAGGTGAGACGGGAACGGAAGAAATTCTTGTAGAGCCTTCCGCGCCTTCGAACGCACGGCTAAGCACAACGGTCGATGACGCTGACGTGGTCTCAGAACCACCCGGTCCTACGGACGAAATTGTGCGTGAACCATCGATCGTGAATAGTCAGATTCACGATGAATATGAAGATAACGGAGAGGACGCGCCAATAGAACTCGATGCTTGAACACGAGAAGCTTTATTCTTACACTAATAAAGAAAAACATCATCTTATGAAATGTGTTTTTATTTTTTTATTGTTAATTGGGATTTTTCCAAATTACATACTACTCCCTAACGGAGTGTTTTTTTTATATCATCTATTCTTAGTTCATTTTTGTTTTCTCATTGAAACGTTGACAATTCTGCTGCAACAACAAAAATATTTGCGCCCAGATTGATTAATTACCCTTTCTATGCCGCACGGCCCATTATGTTTTACTATTTCGTTTGAGGGCATAGTGCTAAATAGAGAAGTAAAATACACATCGTATATTGGAATGGAACCAATGCAGTTGGTTGGTTCAATGAATGGGCCTCACACTCTCACTTATGCTTCTTTCGCTCTTCGGATTTACGACTAAAAAAAAGCCCTAGGCGGCTATCGACTAGGCTTACATTCGTTTAAGTAATAATTCAATACATAAGTTAGTTACTACGTCATATAAATTTTAAGGTACAGGGAGTATCTACACGTTACTCGTTTTATCTTCTATTCCATTATGTAGTACGACAGCGTGTGATAAATATTACTGGTAATCTACGGTTTTTATCTTCGAGACTCTACGTTTTAACACGAGTTATACGGCCTTATCAGGATTAAATCAGCGCACGGAACTTTCGTTTCGGGCGACTTTTCTTTTCATTCCATTTTGTTTGTCAATTTTAAATACGAAATAAATATATGTAGGTTATATAGGTTTCAGTAAACGCCTGGCATCCGAATAATATTTTAATACATGTCTTCAACCTCAACGTCGATATGCATTATCGATTATAATTAATAATACTGGCAGCTTAAAGGACAATTTTTTCTTCATTTTTCGTCTCGTACAATAATTCGCGTGTTTTTTTTTCGGGTGGCGCATGTTCCCCTTTCAATCAGGGTTCTCTTTTCATTCAGCAAGGATCGAGTGACGGATCTTGGAAAGAAAATGTTCTATATCTTAAACGTAGAAAAATATTAATATAATATAAACTTCAACGGACCGATTTCCTTTTTACCTCAACCTCAACTTCTCGCATCTCTATACATCGCCGTCCACCGTTTATTATCATCGAACGGTTAACGGGGCTTCGTGAAAGCTCAATATACCTCTTTTTCCTTTTTTCTTTCATGTTCGGAATGTATAGTGCCACCTTTGACCAATCGATTACGAGACAATGGACGTATTCTTCAACGAAGATAAATATGAAAATCAGCATGTAAGGAGCACTAAACACTCGTTCCTTTTGCGATGTTGAGTCCGGAGTATACGTTTCCAAGCATCACGTAAAAATCTCTGAGATTTCGTGTCTTAGCCTCGTCATTATTGACGACGCCTACCATAAAACATACGCGATTACAACGAGAACGTCGTAAAATGGAACTTATTTTCAACTTGGGCAAAAACTTATTGTTACGCCACGGACGTCAATTAACCGCGAATCTCGGCATATGAGCCGAAGAGTCCCGCCACCAATATCGGCAATAGATTATCTCAAGAATATTGCACGTACTCGATGACCAACGGATGCGATGGGGGGAAGATTAAGTACGGAGTTATAACGGATCACAGGTAAAAACTAGGCTAGCTCTGTAACAAAGTAATATCACATGAAAAAATATGTATCAATTGTCTCCTCCCCCCGCTTTTCATTCGTAATTATACAATACGACAATTTATAAATCTGTCGGACGGACGACTCGCTTAATCGCTCGTAGCGAATCATCGAAATTTTTCCTGGTCTAGACGAAACATTCGCGGTTGTTTGAACACGATCATTCCAGTAGAAACAGTGGAGTCGTACTCTTCAACGTCCAACGCATACACATGTTTACTTGGCGAGATCTAATCTTACAACCATACTTATCAGCGAAAATGGACTATGAAGGAGGTTTGATCGAGACACGTCACGCTCGTGATTGGAAGTTAACTTTTGGCATTGCTTTCGCTAGTATTTGTATTTCGAAACGGTCTCTATTTCTATCGAGAACTTGGATCTTTTTTCGCGTCCCCTCGATGATAAGTCCTGTAGATTAATGTCTTCATGATGAACAATTTTTCTGCTTGATCTTTTAAAAAAAATGTCGTTATTAATCGTGCGGAGGTAGATTTGCGCCTTTTTATTTGTTTCATTTATCGGGGAAGACTTGTGAAATATGAGATTGCGAAAAGCATCATGAAGTCCGATTATAATGTCCGATAGACCTTCGAGGAACGTCAAAATGTGAACCATGGTTAAGCCAATAATTCGTAGTGGTGCGAAAGAGCCTGAGCTCCATTATGAAAAACGTCTAATAAATCTCGATAAGTCCGGTAAATGGCGTTGAAGAAGCTTTAGAATTTTGGGCGTATACACGGCTCGTCCAATCATTTGCGTTAAAATCTGTTTTAGCGATCACGTACACGTAATTATTTTGTACTATAATCGGATTTATCCGAGTATGTCTCAATGTTAAATCATAGGTTCCAAATCGATTCAATTATTGTCCTTACAACCTCTCCCCCTCTCGCTCTCTCTCTCTCTCTCTCTCTCTCTTTTACCACCGTCAATAAAAAAAAAGCAACGTAACAAGAATTTCCGGATCTCGGAAATGCCTCGACGGCCTTGCATCGATTGAACGCGCCGTACCAAAATACCGTCCAATAGTCCCTCAAATATCCGGAGCTTTTTCTTTTGCTGATATTGAATCGAGAGGAAAGCAAAAAATTAAGTACGACAAACATTGGTTAGATCTTCGAGTGGTTTTTCATGGTAGCGTCCTAAAGGGCGCTCCGGTAGATGCGCTACAAAAGCTGTGCTATGACCGGATGCAGAAGACACATATGTTCGGCCCCACGAATCGGAAGACGATTGACGCTGAAGTGACGAACCATTTCCGGAATGCTGTCGAAAGGTTTGCTGAATTGACCGAGTATGTAAGCGTTTAGCTCGTCGTTTCGCTGTATCCGCATGTGCATGAATCCTCGTGCGCTTCTGCAAACAGGAAGGACATTAAAATAATCTATATATCAAAATATATTTACCAAATATTCACATTACATAAATATACGATCGATTACGTTGATCACGGGTCTAAGAAGATTTGTCATACAGCACGTGTTTTTAAAATACGAAAAATTTACAGGATATCATCGGAATATCGTCGAAGGCAGTAGAAGCCAACGATAACTTTTGGCTCGAAATACTCACTTCAAGGACAGAGAGTAATCCTGTTTGGTGGACTCGCTGTTTCTCACCAAATAGCTACCCTCGCGTAGTAGTCGGAGAACAGCTTCCGCCTCGATTCTCGTTATCGATCCATGGTACCATCTGTTTCATAAATATAATCGTATCGTTAAAAACGAGGCTAAAACACTGTAGTCGAACTATAAATTTAAGAGACAGTAAATACGAAAGTTTTGCCCCCATATTTTTAATCGATAGCTTAAAGTATTTCGATCGAGCATAAATTATCATGACTATTTATTCTTTTTTTTATTATGGAAGAACGTGTCGTCGAATAAAAATTATAGAATAATAACGTGCCCTTGTCTCTCCAGTGGTAGTTCGACGTCGACAAGGTCAGCCGAAGCTCGGCTCGTTGTTATTTCCAATGGAAGACCGAGACTCAGACCACCGGGTTTTTTCTGGACGAGCTGGCCACCGACGACGACGCCAGTGCCGCTGGTACTCGTCACGACAGTTCCGGCGCTAGGGATTCCACCCCCATCCAGATTCAGAGTCATCTTCGGACGCGCCAAGCCGCCGCCTGGAAATGAGTCACGCGACTGTTAGACGCCACTCTACAATAGAACGGGATAATACTCGTTCTATCCACTTGCTGAAAAATAACTAATAAATACAAATGATTGTTTGTCGAAATTTTCCAATTCTCCTCGATAATTCGAGCGAATAGGAAGGGTCCAAGTTTTATCAGCATATTTTGTCTTTCTCGATCCGAGGGGAATTAACTGAACAAGGAAATAATAATTTGTGATCGATAATGTTATTAAATAAATGATGAATAAAGGAGAGAAGGGATTATATCGATCCGATGCGAGAAATCCTCTTGAATTTTTCTATACGCTCTTTCATATACAAGGAAAGTAGACAGAGGAAAGTTTTTGTGCTAAGATACGCTTCTTTGGGATAATTTCTTCGTAGCCCAGTAGACCGAAGCGATGTATCTACCTAGCCGCGAAAATTTCGCCTCTCGAGAGACGAGAATACGGTAGAAGCGAGAACGGCAAGTGCTTGTAGCCTTGAAGTAGGGGAAGAAGGCAGAAGGGACGAGGCCGAATAAGTACCGTCGCAAGAAACAATACAAATGGGATTTTCACCAGTGTGAGAGAAAGTTCCACTTGTGAAACTTGTCGACCGTTCGGGTACGCGACACTTGTCACGAAACCGTAAGGAAGAAAGAAAGAAAGAGAGCACGAGTGACGCAGATAGGGACTTTAATCAGAATTTGCAGTAATTGTATGTACCTAAGTAGTAGTAGAGTACATATGAATGGCGGACCGATCGAAGATTCATCCGAGATCGACATTGTTCTCCTTAATTTTCTGTACATTATGAAAATATGTAAATCGTTAAATAAAACCATAAAAGGTGACTTTGATTTATAGACAATGCCTCTTTTACGAGCCAGCGACTTGTAGAACTTTAGCTTCTTCATAGAGAAAGTTGACAAAGTCGACGTCTCTGGGATTGAAGACTGCACAAGAAGCATCGATGGGTAATTGACAGGATGTCGAAACTCTTGCATCAAGTTCACAAAAAGCAAACGCTATAGGGTATTTAAGTAACGGAAAAATTGCCATCCCCTCATCGCGTCCATCGCGAAACATATTGCAAGACGCGACAGGACGCACGGCGTAGCGTGGGTAATTGCATTTCGCTACCAGCAATCCTCTCAGCGGTTGACTTTTTTTTCTTCTCCGACCGCTTTTTCCATCACTTAGTCAACGAATGACGCGGGTCGAAGAAAATTGGTCCGACGTCTGTATATTCGAGTTAAGAAGGTGAGTCTCACGAACGGTTTTTTGTTTTCCATGTTGCGATACAACGAGCGGAAAATCAGCGCGCGATGCGTGTCGTTTGTCGAGAAACATGGGGAATATAGGAGGGAGAGAAAGGAGCTACTTTTTCTCTCTCCGCTTCTCGAAAGAAAAGAAAAGTTTCTCTCCAACGTGCGAAACATTCGTTTCGTTCTTCCAGTTCGCCTGTATTCGTCTTCCTCTTCGCGTCTCTCGTCATGTGTGTTCCAACTTCTCTCTGTTTTCTCCTCCAAGTTTGTGGATTATCAAATATTAACGAATCCCGCGTGGCTACGCGGCAGAGAGAAAGAAAGAGGCGCGACTCGCACGCATCGGTTACTCTCCGAGATTGCCAATGTCTGTTTTATTAAATTTAATCCCGGTGATTCGCAGTGCGCTGATTCATCGAGGCCGATTTCATTCGGCTCTCGTCGTATATATACACGTATATTTTTGTTGCCTTTCTCACTTTCGTTTGCGAAGCTTTGTCCCGTGCCCTCGGCGTTCTCTCATCCAATTCGCCTCGAGGCTGGAGAAATATCCAAGACACGGTAGGGAAAAATCAACGTGTAAACTTTTAAGGAATAAAAGTCAAATTGCTGGAGAGAACGTTTTGTATATCCGAACGGATCAGAGTTTAGCCAAGAGTTAAGATTCAAGAGGAACCTTCATCGCATATTTCTCATAACTCTGTTGACATCCCTAGGTACTATTGTGATACAACGTACGATTGTTCAAGTCGAAAAATTGGATTTCGCGTTTTTACTCATTTGGCGAAAGTGACTAATGGAGAACGCAGCAAGAAATAGATACGAGCACTAAAAACCCCTAGTGTATATAATATGTACATAACATACTTTACGTGTTTCTGTCCTTCGATTTTCGCGAGGGGCGGGGGTGGGTACGCCAGTGCGTTTTAATATCCGCCCTTACCCAGGCGGAGATACGTCTCAATCAATTTCTTCCGGTGCGAGACTCGGTCCCCTTCCCCTCGTTCTTCTGATTCTGTGGTTCTCCGGGGAAATGGAAAAAGGCGGGCGTAACGGAAATCGCATCTCGCGGACCACGTCGAACGAACGACCCTCTTCGTATACGTACATCGTCGTATATATTTGCCGTACGTATATAGGTTCGTTCCAGGGATACGAGAGGTAGGTACTCGATATAGCGAGATCGAGGCGAAGCAAAAATGTCGCTCGATGTAATTACGAAGGAAACCCGAGTAGACTAGGAATCACCTTCGTTATCATTTCCAATATGGATCGAAATGTTGTAGGATGAATTTAGCATATTGTTTATTACTAGGATAAGGAGAATTTCCTTTTAATTATCATGCGACTATTGCGATAAATCACGGTGGATAAAGTCGTATAAATGACTGTTTGGCGAATCGTGGGAGATTTCTCTGAAATCGGTAAAAAAAAATTCTATGGGGTTCTTCGACGAAGTTTTAGTATTAGGTGGTGTAGCGACGAAGAGAAGACTATACGAACGCCTCTACAGCTTACCAAAGCTCTTCTGTCGTGTCTCGAGGGAAATTTCCAGTCACAGAAAAATGTCTCGACAGCGCGAAACTTTGTGTCTCCTTCTTTGAGTCACGTTTCGTTTTTTCCCGGAGACAAACGCTATGTGACGTTTTACTTCGTGTATACGAAAAAAGCGAGAATGAGCGAGAAAGAAGAGGGATAGAGGAAGAGATAACTTTTAATTTCCTCTGAAAAAATATCCCGTAGCGCGCGACTTTTACGCTTTTTACCGTACGCAATGTTACTGTCGAGCCTGATTGCGAATATACACGGGAGAATTGTTCCCATTCCGGACACATCGCGAGTGTCCAATCACGAATCTTTACGATCTCGAGCGAGACCAAATTCTGATGAAAACAACGTTCTTTGTGAAATCGAAATAAAAATAGGTGAGTTATTCGTATATGTAGTAGGGAATCAATAAATTTTTGTGAGAAAGGAGAACGTCAGCGGGAAAGTGTCAAGAGTTTGGTATTACGCGTGGATGATATTCAAGCTGTGACTCTTATCAAAGAACATTTTGGAACAGATGTTACTCGCCACCCTTCACTCATCGCTATCTCCTTCAACCCCCTTAGCTTTTATAGATATCGAATTCAGCACCCCTCTCCCCCTCCCGGCCCTTGTACCGGTCCTATCCGGAAGGGCTATCAAGCTCGGGGGAGATCGACACGGTAACAAACACTTCGAACCTGCTCGGAATGTTTGATGCATCCTTTACGAACGCTCTAATGCGTTCTCGTCTCGCTATCCTCATGAAATATGAACCGCAGGAGCTCTCGCTTCGCCCCGGGCATCGGAAAATCGCAGCGACGGAGACCCGGCTCACTCATTCACCTCGTGTAAGCGAGGCAACCTGCTTTCTCGATTCTCAACGGTGCGAAAAAGGCGAGAGACGTCCAATTTGCTCGTCCGATTGCCGAGTCTCCGCGTGTGTCGCGAGAAAGGAAAAAAAAGCGAACAAGGTCGATTCGAGGATAAAAGTAATTTGTGTTTCGAAGAGAAATATCAAATGAATAAGTAAGTCAAATAAAACGTATTTCTGGGGGCGAAAATATTGCTCGGAGACACGTGAGATTTACCTTTGGTCGTTGATTTGCTATCAGTAATGAAACATCGGATAGTGGACATTTCTTATAGGAAGACGTTGACTGAGAATGATGGAAGTTAGTAGGGGAAAAAGAGAGTATTCGAGGGGATCGATCTTCGGGGCTGAAAAGTTTACGTATTGCATAATCGCGTACCAAGTACCGAGAGATATTGTTTCGAGGATCTCGCACATACAAACACGACATAGCTCGTTTGCGCTCGAGCTGCGAAGCGACGTTTTAGGAGATCGTTAAATGTATTCCATACCGTATAGTAACCGGAATTCCTTCATAAAGTGCATGAACTTCAAGTTATATGGAAGTAACTGTATTTTATGAACGTCGCAGGTTCGAGATTCTCTCGTTCTCCTTTTGTATACATTAAAACACAAATTCTCATAGGTTTCAAAGTTACTGCCTCGAACGAAATGAAATCAAAATAGAGTCGAAATGTCAAGATATTTCACGTGAATAATAGCAAGTATAAAAACTGGGCGATACATACCGGAAGTGAAGAAAGTACGTAAAGTCTTCGATCGCTCGTCGCAGAGTTTGATATACAGAAACGAGAGAGTCGAATCTCGAGTGACTGCTGTAGCTCGCTCGCCACGAGGCGTAAGCTGCTTTTGGAAACATCCCAAATGATAACGACTTTGCAGGGGTTCTATGAACCTTTGCCTCTTAAGCTCGCTCGCTATCCTCTTATGAAATCGTTGCGGTACTGCTATGTATGTGCTCTTCGAATACCGCGTCCCAAGTGAGTTAATATTGCAATTTCAGCTCGGTCACCCGGGAAAGGTACGATAAGGTCCCGTAACGACCGGAATGGTCCAGAAGCTCGGTGTAACGTTACCTCTCTTATATAATTTTCTATCATAATTTTTGTAGCAAGTTCGTGAATATTTCAGAATATTTCAAAATATTTCATGGAAGTATTATTGAGCTTGATAGCTCAAAAATTGAGTAGATTGTTCTGTAAAGAATAATATACTACATATAGGACGTCTCTGCTATCTCTCTTCGCATTTTTTTCCCTCTTGCACAAACCGAGCGAAGATCCTAGACGTTCGTTCACTGAAGCGAGGACGGACCGATAACGCGAGCTTCACTTTTCTCCTGCGCGCATGATCCTCTTCCTGGTCTTTCTCCTTCATTCGCCTCTCTCTCTCTCGCTCTCGCACACTATCTTTATCCCCGCTTTTCCTCTCTAACGACCGACCTTAAGATGAATCAATGGACGAGCCATGACCGTCAAATGGCGCGTGAGATAATTCGCCATGGCCGGGGCCGGAAGGGATTGCGGCTTTTCCTAACGCGCCAAAGAATATATCGTAATCTCATTCGCACTTGAAGAGATTGATGGTACGAAGCGAGAAATCAAATACGGCTAAAAAAAAAACGTGAAAAACTTGCTCCCATCGGGTTCGTTGATTCAACAGATTGTTTTTTATGATTTCGCTGGCCACGGTATTAACATCTCCCCGTTAATATTTACCCTTTCGATGCATTTTACACCGATAAAACTAGCTAATCGATTTTTCGAATGGATATCCACGGGCCCTATATCTATAGCCAGAGGGCTAAAAATCTCTTGTAAATACAGATGGAAGAGCGAAATACATGGTACTATATATCTAAAGGGATGGGGCAGACCGAATAAAGTGAGGAGCAAGTAGAGCATGATATTTCCAATATTCCCAATATCTGGTTGCGTGGCTTTATACCGCCAGATATAGCGAGCTCGGAGCATTCGAGTAAGAAGAATAAATATATATGTATATAAAAATAGATATGTGCACCGTATTGAGCACCATTTGTGGTATACATAGACGAATGCATACCTTGTTTCAGATGTGGCAATCCGCTCAAGAACAACGAAATAAAGTGCAAATCTTCTTGAGAAGCGGATTAGGGGTGTATACGGGCAAATAATAACAGCAGTGAGAGAAAACTAGATTCTACGACGTTGCTTATTCCCATATATATGCTTCTATCCTCCTAATACCTGTGACATATATCTACATATACGTATAGCTGTGCATGCCTGTATATATACATATATATGTGTATATGTAGAGATAGGTATAGGGACCATTGTACCTCGAGCAAACCGCCAGCTTTTGTCTGAGATTGGACAATGAACATTTTCTCTTATCCAGGATGAAGCCTCTGCATATATGCGGCGAAATTGGATTATGAAAGAGTGACTGCGTGGGTGGTGCTAGAGATAGATAAAAAAAGAAGCTATGCATGTATGGAATAAAAAAATGTTGAGCACAATCTCAAAGTGGCGAAGAGAGTTCGAGGTGTGAATAAAAATCTCGACGGGTGTCTCATTGATAAAATTATAAAATGAGAAAATCCTGGATATATGTCTATGCGTTTATATATATATATATATATATATATATATGTGTTTACAAGGGGATGTCCGGCGTGAGACGCCCGGGGCTAGCGACCTGATAATTTCGTGGACACGAGAGTCTCCATGGCGCGGTTCTATGCAATAGTAAATATATATAACCGCATGTATGTGTACATATATATATATATATGCATCATCGTGGAACGTTGAGCTAATTGTAAATTGCGAGCACGTACGCTATAACGGATGCGGCAGAGGCGTTCGCACATACATACATGCAGATTGTATATATTTATGTCGCTAGCGCAGCGAAATTTCCTTCGAAATGCGAACGTGTGTGTCTGTGTGTGTGTGTGTGTAGTAAACATATATTATAAGAGGGCGGTGAGATAAATGACGTACCACGCGACACACGAAATAGTAGCCTGCTAATTAGATTCTAAATTAATTGCTAATTGAAGAGAACTAACGAATCGTGTTTGCCGAGTGACGAATATTTTTAACACCCCGATGTTAATAATGATGGGTAATAAATTGGTTTTCTGTTAAAAGTAATAGTCCGTTAATCGTTTCGCGAACGAGTAATCTAGCCATTTTCTCACTTGATTAAATTTTGTCAAATGGGCCTTTTATATCCTGAAACAAAAATGATAATATTTTCGAAGTTTGATCCGAGTGACCGTCTTTCGATAAGCCTCGACAGGAAGGAGGGACAAACCGATGAAGAGATTTCGAAATCATCCCCTCGGCCCGACTGCGCTATAAGAAAAGGCGGTTCGAAGAACCGAACCGATCGATCAATTCTGCGCGTGGTTACAACCCATAACGACTTTGGCTTCGACGCGAGTAATTGCGACACCTTGTTGGCCTATAGGAAAAGAAAAAGTGGACGTGAGAGAGGTCGAGGGAGAAAAAATACTAGATCCGTCTTTGGACGAAATCTGTTGTCGATCAAGGGAACTAAAGGGGACGAGGATGCCAGCGAGAAAAAGATAGCGAGAAAAAGATAGCGAAAGCTCTACGATATCCCCCGAAAGCTTTTCCCATAATACGCACCACGAAGCTGGCTCTTCACAAGCCAATTTACGAATGGCCAGCTGGCTGATACTTTTTTCTAGCTGAGTTGAAGAAAAAAAAGTCAATACCAATCTTTATCCATCTCTATTTTCGACAAACGTAAGCTTTTCGTATTTTCAGTTTTTTAAGGAGGAATCGTAAAATTGAATCAAAATTCAACGAAATTTAATCGATCTATATGACTTTTGTTCCCATCTCATCGAACAATGATTCTCAATGTAATAGCATAATCGATCTCGAGAGAGTCCGAAGAAATTTCTCGTCGACGCAATGAACTCTGCGTTAATTATCGACCAAATACATCAAACAACGTAATACATCGTGTATACCTACGGAGGACGAAAAGTTCTCGGGTTGACGTGCAGCACGCGATCCAACGATTTTCACTTTCTGTTCGTGAATGCGAGAAGGACGTTACCACCGTAATATATACGCGAGTACAAGCCTCCAAGGACCCTAACGCGATACTCGTGAAAGAAAGAGTGACGAAAGGGAAGACAAGGGGTGGAGGGGATTGGGCTTTTGTCACGTAAAGTCTGTGTGTCGATGTGTCAGCAGGAGTAAAAATAGAAAGGAGGTGAATCAATAAATCTGCGACGCGTTTCCTTCGATACTCGTTCGAGAGAAAACAAAAAATAATCCCCAAGAAATATATGTAAAATTGAATTTCCGGTAGAAGAACGGGATGTGAGTAGAACATTACAACGGAAAGACAGCGGGGACAGGGTTTGCATATGACGCGAGGCAACTTTAATTTCCTCGATTAATTTCGAGGACGCCGCGACAGCGAGAGGAGAACGGCGTGTGCCCTATCTTGGCGCGTCGATCTTAATCGGCCACTGGGGAGAAAAGGAGCTTTCGACCTCTACCACATCAACGATCGCGGGACTATAATCCACTAGGTAAATGCTGCAAATCGAAGATAGCGCATGGCCTCTATCGTCGTAATAAAAAAAAAAGTAAAAATATTTAACATTCCTTAGGAATCCTCGTTAAGCGAAGAAACGTAATGAAAAAAAAGGAAGATCTTATATTCGAAATGTGTTTCGATCTATCACCGGCAATATTAGTGTCAAGATATTATTCAACGCACCAAGTACATTGATCAGGCTTCACCGAGAGCTTACAAAGGCTCCCGTGACCTCACTAAATTCGAAGACGTCGTTCTCGCGCTGAATCTACAAGGTGAATGAGAGAAACCCTAAACAAAGAATCTGATAATTGGATCGAGCGTAGGTCTAGGTGAGAACCCGTGTTGATAGAGATCGAGAACAGATCGTCGAACCGTGCACCGAGAAAAATATTAGTTCACGGCACTTTGTGACGATTGACACGAACGATGTTTTTTTTCTTCGCGCGATTCATTAACGCCCATGTACTCGAGACAATATGACCTTGTACCCAGCGAGAAAATTTGTCTGATACGCAATTTTCTGAAATCCATTAAGTAAGAGCCAGGTGATCTCGGCCTTGACATTTTAGGCAATGAGTAATAATGCCGCGAGAGAGGTTTTGCCAGAGGCCCCCCCTAGCCCCATTTGCTCACTGCGAGACGCAAGTGTTAACTACGACTTAACGTAGTTAGACCCCCTGTCTGGTGGGTTCGTAACGCTCACGGCATCGAATTACGTTGTACCCGCTACCGCCTCGTCGTTTCTCCGCACCGATGAGCCTCCGGCACAGTTTACCGCGAGATACACGCACTCACGCTCTCCCAAAATCCCGAAAGTGCGGTGTTTTTATCATTGCGCTAAAAGCGGGGGGAGACCCTTCGATCGAGAAGGGGAGAAATTTCTATAATAGAACAGCGTGTGTACGAAGGGTCGAGCAATCAACGCGAATATCCTCCGCGTTGATATTATCTCAGCCTCGAAGCACATTGACTCGAAAATATCATGGAAAACCTAATTCTATTTCAAATATTTCAATAAACAGACAGGTCGAAGATAAATTTGAAATAAATTTATCATAAGAGTTGATAATACACTTGGAGTAAAGAAAAAAAAGTGGATTACTTACCAAAAAGTCCCGGTGGTTCAACGTCACGAACGGATAGACTCGAGGATGCCTGCGAGACGCTGGATTCCGTGCTCTGGGTGCATCTCAGTCGTCTCCTCAATTTGGGCATATCGAAAGGAAGATCTCTGAGATCGACGCTCGTCGCGCTACCGGAAGTATTGGCGTCCTGTTGCATGAGCAAGCGTCTTCGACGTAATTTGGGCATGTCGAACGGAAGATCGGAAAGTTCGGGCTCGTCATCAACGAGATTGATATTGTCCAATTGTGGTTTTAGCAAATGAAAGCCAAAAGGTTTGCACTTAATACCGGCTCTGGATTCGATCGAGATACCACTGTCGGAGCCTTGAATCTCCGTGTCACCGGAAGAGGAAGATTGAAGCGCGAGATTGATAAGATTTTTGTTCTGGGGTGTGCGTCGTTTCTTGAATGACGTGTCGGTGGGTGATGCGACGTTGGAAGTTGCATTGGTATTGGCCGTCGTGACATTTTCCGTTGCTGCTTCCTCGGGAGATGCCTTTTGCGAATTGTTATTACGATTGTTGTCGGAAGTTTCGGAAGCGGGCTCTTGGGAGGATTTGTCGGAAATGGGCGAGAGTATGTGCAGTTTGCTCGCGTGATAAGTCAGAAAGCCTGTGAGCGGAGGCTGATGCTGATGATGATGGTGATGATGATGATGAAAGCAATTGCTGCCGCTGTCGGAACTGTGAGAGCTGAGACTGGTGCTGTGACGACTCTCGGAGCTGCTGGTCGACCTGTTGCCCTCGCTGGTACTACTTCTAATCGACTCCATGCTACCGCCGCTACTGCTCGTCGCCATGCTCTCGGTGCTCGAATAACCGACCCTGCGTCTCGTCGTGCGTAGCTTAAATTCGAGCAGGCCAGATTCGCGTCTGGGTCGCGGCAGATCGCCCTCGGCCTCGTGAGGCCTACCCTTGAATTCCATGATGGGTCGACTCTCGCGTATCAAGCTTCGGGGCCGTTGTCGATTCTCGTCTCTGGGCCTGCCCTTGAATTCGAGTATGAGCTCTTTGTCGTTTCTTCGCGATTGGCTCTCTTGGATCGCGTCCTGCGGATACCCGGTAGTGTTCGGTCTTCCTTTGATCTCGAGAATGCTACCAGCCTCGCTACTCTGCGGGGACTCTTTCGCGCGCAATGATTTAACCGGTAATCTCATGTCTTTCAATCTCGGATGATCCGGTTGCGATGGCAAATTCGGGGCGCTTCTCATATTCAGGAGCAAGTGATCCTTGTTGCCACCGTGAAACTTGGCTGGCAATGGAGCGGTGGAAGGAGGCGAGGGTGTGTAGCCCCGTGATGGCAATCGCGGTGAACACGTCTTCTCGTCACCGGAATTCACTTGCAACGATTCGATCTCTTGCGAAAGACTCGAGACGCTATTGTCGGGCTGTTGCTGTTGCTGCTGACGTTGTTGATGCTGATGATGTTGCAGACGACTCGGAATGGGCTTCGGGCGAAGTAGTACGACCTTACGACGATGATCCTTGGAAGTCTGAGGGAGAACACTCGTGGCTGCACCTCCCGAATACAGATGGGAGGAATGTTGGGACGATTTTGGTTGCTTGGAGGCTTCGGTGGAGGAACTCGCTCGCGATATAGGCGCGATTATTCCACTGCCCCTGCCCTGGGAGTGCAAGACGGGATGATTGGTGACGCGATCCAGGTCGTCGAGGTCATCGTCCGACCGACTGACCTTGCAATCGAAGGCAGTCTCGTAAAGGTGTCTTTGCCTCGCCATATCTTCGTCCTCGGGATCTACCTCTTCCTCGTCCTCTTCCTCCTCGTCGTCCGCTCCCTCGTCAACGGCACGTTCCTCTTCCTCCTCGTCGTCGGCACCTTCGTCACCTTCTTCGTCGTCGCAATCGTTCTCGACGAGTATCGGCTGATGATCGATTCGTCGCGATCGTCTCAATTTTCTTAGCTGCGGTCGCGTCACTTTACGCGTTGATGCACCCTCTAGCTCATCCTCGTCCGGCGAGGCCAAGCAGGTGCAAACCGTCGTAGGTAAATCATGGCTCAATAGCCTATGCGGAGGCATGAGGGTATGATCCCACTCGTTAATGATGCACGACGAGAGTATCTCGGTTCGCGAGGGCAAAGCATGCTCGCTACCCGAAGTTGGACTCACGAGATCCTGTTGTTGTTGTTGTGATTGTGGTTGTTGCTGCTGCTGTTGTTCTTGCTCGTACAGTTGTTGCTGATTTTGATTCTGCTGACTCGGCAAATTGTTCGACGAGTGATAAGGCGCCCCATCACCCGCAACGGAATTTCTCTTGGGCAATCCTGGTGTTCTCGATCTTTCGCCAGGCACGTCGAGACTAACGCTTTTACGATATTTATTGGGTTGTGAACGCTGCAATTGTTCCGGAACTTTGAACAAGTCGCCGTAGTAATAGGGGGAGGGATGACGCACCGGTTGATTCGATTCCGTCGGCGATTGATCGGCAACGTGAATCAGAGCCACGCAATCCAACGTCACGGCACCTTCCTTCGTGATTCTGTGATCACGCTCTAAGCTGTTACCGACATTATCCTTATTAGATTTTGTCGAAATGTACGAGCTCGCGCCCTTTCGTTTTCTGTAACCCGCCAATTGACTCGCGATCTCTTCATCGTCGCCCGATGAATCTGATGCCGATGTATCTGAATAACACAACGAAAAATTGTTTCTCGTTAATTTTATATTTCATTATTCGAATTCATCGAGGGATTACATCCCGTTTCTTTCTAGTGACGTGACGCCATACGTCAAACGTTTGAATAAAGTAGGGCAGCAGCCAAAAGAGCTCGCAAGCTCAAAACCACTGTTCTCTTGGTAACGGTTGCTGGCATGCAGGAAGCGATATAAGAACCCTCGAGAACTCCCACGAGGAAAATGATGTATGTATGTGTTTGTAGGTATTTGTGTGTGTGTGTGTGTGCGCGCGTGGAGGGGTGCACGAGGAATGGAATAAAGTGGCCTCTCTACCGTGCGGAATGAAAAACCAAAATGGAGTGAAATTTTCATAATCGTTTCGTGCCGCACAACTACCATAGTCTGAGAGGTCGGACGAGCCGAACGGGCTTTCAACAATGGAGGGGTGCTTTGCCGAAGAAATTGCCGTGAAATGGCAGCTTAAAAATCACTTTCTCCGTGAACGTCGGGTAATATCCCAGCAATGGTGTTTTTTCGAGCTGCGTGTGGTTCGGCTCACACGGATTTTTATCGGCTATTGTTATCTCTCGCTGAGTTCGAAAGGTGAGAGGAATCGTGGAAAGGACGAGTATAAAACCGAAAGAAATAAAACGGGTAAAACGAAGGAAAGATTTGTTTTTCTTTAATGAGGTTACAGGGATGAAAGACATTTGTTCGGCGTTCCATTAATTGGAGGATGTTATCGACCCTCCTGACCCCATGTTCATTCCATTATCGAAAAGAGGACCTGGAATTTAGAATCAGACTGTACGTTATTCCGCACTGGAGATAATGGGCATATTATGCTTTGGCCAAGGATCAGGACACTAGAGTCTGCGTCGCTGGGTCCTCCGAGAGGGCGAACGATCTCGAAGTTCCATAAACCATACGGATCTGGACCTGACAGGCTGGGGGTAGAGACACGCAGACAGGTTTCGAGAAACTTAGCCGGGAGAGTGGAAAAAAATTATTATCCGAAACTGAGAGGGCAAGAGAGGACACGAGAGAAGGGTTTTCTTCTTCTCCCTCCTAAGGTCTCTCGCGGAACAAAGAGAGTGTGGGTTTTGTTCTCGGCTTGCGCCAGATCCAGACACGTAGATAATTTCGTTGGTTCTGGTGTCCGAGACACAGGAGTGGGAGGATATATAATCGTTTCTCCGATTTCCGTTTCGAGGTGTGCATCGTGCGATTCGATTAATCCATTCGGGACGCTAGAAAGAAAACATACGTTATACCCTCTCCCAAAATTTAATTCCCTCGAAATACTCGATCTCGTTGATTAAACAAAAATTGAACGTTGGTTTATATATGTTGGGCGTGTACGTGTGTAAGCAGTGGAGGTGAAAAATATGAATTGAAAAATTGAATCGGGAACAAAGAGACCGCGAGAAATTATCAAACCTCTCGGGTTCTTTCTCGCAGAGGGCACGGGGCTGCAGGTGACGGTAGAATTCACGCGTTCTATAGAGGTGCGTACATATAGCCAACGTCTAGTCTCCTTTGATCCCAGCGTGTTTCGGTCGAGACAGAGAGACGAGAAGGGTTCGCCCACGGTCTCTTTACCAACGTGGGGATCGTTCCCTGCGACCGAGGGGGAAAAAACGCGCAATGGGAAAAGTAAAAACATGGTCAGACGCGACGACGGCTGGCATCTGGTTATTATACCATCGAGACTCGACAGGACCGAAAACTTCGAGGCTCTTAAACTGGAAAAGTACGAAGTGTTGGAAGTAGAGAGATGAAAAAATTCACACTATAGGCGTCGCCAAGATTTCCAATAGACTTCTTGACATTTTGCTGTTCCAAGAGCACCTGTTTTCGAAGATACTTCGAGAAATAAAAATGAGCGAACGAGGGAACGAGTTTGAGTCCATAATTTATAATAGAGGCGGGACAGATTATCCCTGTCGCGCGGGCTTTATGCCTGATGAAGTAATTCCATCATGGTAAAATACTCGCGTTTCGTTACTCGCCAAGCTATGTGCATTAATAAGACCACAGTCACTCACTCACTCGGCAAGCCCTCTGTGCTTACGTAATAAAGGCCCGGGGTACGAATACGACGTCCATTAAGCGTATACGAGAGCTGGTTTCATTCTCGCGCACAGCCGCGTAAGTGGCTAATTGTAAATCCTTCTTCGCCTCCGCGGGCGAACGCGAACGAGTGAGAATTTTCACAACCGTCCGGCTGATCGACGAAGCCTGAGTTCGAGACATTTCGAAATAAAATATAGTGAGAAATTTGGCCGATACTTTTCGACGTATAACGAATCAAAATAGAAAAATCTTCTCAACCTCTAACCACGGCTAAAGAAAAGACTTAATATAATAACCGTACGCATAGGGTGTGCACGATATTAAAATAGCGAGAGAAAAAGCCTTGAAAGTCCCGGATGAATAAAAATAAATAAAAGGAAACAAAAAATCGCCAGACGTACCGTGTAGTTTGAGTAGCGTGCGGCCGTTGCTGTGATGCTGTATGAATATGTATTCGCAGCTGTTTCACTTCCGTTCTGCCACCGACTGCGAGATGAACAATTACCCGACTCTCGGCGTCTGGTAATTAAAGTTATTATAAAATGAATTTCACAAAAATAACGAAATAATAATAAACGCAAGAGTGTCCGTAAATCAAATAAATGCAAAAATAATAATTATAAAAGATTGTAAAGATATAAAAAAAAAACCCGGGATTCTATCGAATCGCGAGTTTCGCCAATGGAATATTTCGATACGCGACGATTGATCGAGACACGGTTAAAATCATGGGTCTACCGTACACCGATAAAGCGAGAACATACACGCCGGTTCGTCCCTATACGTATACGAACGTTCCCTCGCTCCTCGCTAATCGACGAATCCCGAGGATATTGATTACCGATGGATAATCAGATTTGGAGGATATATAGCGCACGACGAGTCCATAGAATCGTTTATATGTATACAGTATATATAGAGTTAGGGGTAGATACAGTATTCCCCGTGCACTTGCGAGCACGGACCGAGACACGGAATGTGCAACGGCGTATTGACGAGAGAGGGGAAGTCCTATCGGAGGGTTATAGAGAGTTGATCGTGGCGATGCACTCCCGGGGATCCGGAACAACCCCTAATGAATCTATTAGGGGTGGAGAGACGGAGGAGGGGGGAGGGGTGAACGACAGCTCGGCTTTCTCTCTCTCTCTATCTCTCTCTGCCTCTCGCTGTCTCTCTCAACCGCGGCAATCACTGCGCAGATAACACGAATCGCTGTCCCACCGACGCGACTCGTTTACATGAACGCTCGAGTGCTTTTGCATATATCATGTATATATACGCATATACATGTGCTAATACGTCTAAACGAACGTCCAAAAACGTTTTCGCGAAATTGCTTTAACCGCCAGACTCGCTCCCGGCTGAAGTCGCTTTGATGTTCTCTTAAAAAAAACAAAAATACAAAAATAAAAAAGATCTTTACCTTTTACATTGTTTTGTTTCGGGGAAACTAAAGCCTCGGTAATACGTGGGTAAATATTTCACTGGCGAGCCACAAAGAAGAATTACGACAAACGCAAATCTGCAATGTGCTAAGTACGCGCGAAAAGCAACAAAAAATGTTACATTTTCAATGTTTTCTCTTCTACGTAAAACGCGAATTGCACGAAGCTAAAATTATCCGCTGGTTAACGTGTAAGTGTGCATTACTGTATAGCGTGACTGTGATTCTCGGACGTGCTCTCGCATACGCCACGTCGTCCGAAAGCTTTGTAAAAAAGAAAAACGGAAACGAGGGAAAAAATGGCGAAGAAGAAGCCTCGCGGGTACTTCGACCCCAGGTTTTTTTTTTTTTTTTATTAGATATTGTCGCTCGTAACGTATAACGCGGGTTTGCGGGAGAATGAGATAGAACGAGAGAGAAAGCTCGGGTCTATACGAGGATACCGCTCGTGAATGGTACGAATTCACCCTCGAACGTAAGGGAGTCAAGAATGGTCGCGTGTCGTCTCCTACACTGGTTTTCTGGCCTTTACGTCCCCCTTCCGTTATGTGGCTGAATGGCTACTCACCTTTATTCCACATACGTATATACGCGTAATATTTCGAAGCTATACACTAGATATAACGATAGAGTATATACTCGAGGTAAAATGGTGGCTATCGCGTTCACGAGAGGATCACGAGCATCCTCGCCAAAGACCCAAGGACATATCCCGCGCGCATCCCTCCAGTTCAGTCGCAGTGGCGTAACACGCGAGAGAGAGAGAGAGAGAGAGAGAGAGAGACGCGAAAGATTACCGGGCAAAACGAGAGCTCGCTTCCTTCGACCCGCGCGGTTCTTTTTTTTCTCCTTCCCCTCCTCCTCCTCTTTTTCGTCCTTCTCACCGCACCGAAACGAAATGAAAGCCAATCTCGGTTATTGGCGAGCGTTACGACGCGATACACGAGAGCAGGTTATATTCCTTGAGATGAGAAGATTGTGGCGACGGGGCCATTTTTAGATGCTCTCTCTTTCTCTCTCTCTCTCTCTCTCTCTCTCTCTCTTTCACGCTAGGAAAATGTGTCAGGCGGGCAAAAGCCGAAGGTACAGATTTGTACTATATATGTATGTTTCTCACGCCCTTTTCTCATCTAGTCGTTTCGCGACAGGGATTAGAGTCGTTATCGTTACAAGGAGGATCTTACCGGATTTCCGGATCGGGTTGAACATAGTTATATAGCGCGGAGAATCCTGTTTTTTTTCCCGATACTTTGACTGTACACGCCAGTCTTGATTTTGATAATAATGATTCATCGAAACGTCGATTTTGACTATGATAATTCATCGAATCGGGAGAATCGTTAAAAATCAATAAACAAATAAAATATTGTGGGAATAAATTTTTCTTTTTCCCGATCTCTGGTGCGTACGTGGATGATTTTTACGTTTCGAATATTTATGAGTCGCGAGTAGACACCACCTGTCAAAGTCAAAAGGAACATATTTTACCTATACGCAATTTCAAGCCCCATTCCCCTCCCTGAGAGCCGTCAGCATCTCGTAGGAATATTCTTTCCTCTCTGATCTTTTCGGGCCTTTGATTTTCCCGAGGTGGATCGAGGCGAAGAGGTCGAAGGGTGGCATTACGAAAAGGGAAGATTTTTAACTTTCGCGCTGCAATGACAAGTGTTAAATTAAAAAGACGCGATAAAGACAGAAGGGTGAGAGACAGAGGGCGAGTCGGGTTCTAAGAGAAGTTCTCGGGGCAAGTTCCAGCCCTGAGATTTCGTCGACCCCGTCGACTTCTCTCCTTTGAGCGTTTTGAGTGCCAATTACTTTCTCTGTTCACCGAATTACTTACTTCGGTAATTTTATACCCTTCGCTCCTCTTTCTCCCTCTTTCTCATTCTCTCGCGACTCTCGGTTCGCTTATAAAATGTTCATCCACCTCCTTCCCCTTGAAATAAACCCTTTCGCCTCTTTGCCATTCTTACGCTTTTCCACACGTTATTCCCCGCTTTACTCTCTCTCTCTCTCTCTCTCTCTCTCTCCCCCGTATGTTAACGCACCATGTAATTGCACTAAAATATCGTTTAAAATCATCGGCAGGCTATTTACAGCCATTTTACACAATCTCACCCCTTCAACGAAAGTCTCTGCAACCCTCTTTCAATGAGAAAATTTGCATCGCGATAAAAAAGTTTCAATACGAAATAAATTATCACCACTCGAACTCAAAGGCAACGATGAATTCGCCATTTTGTATTCATTTTTCGATCTCACCCCTCCCTATGAGTGAAATAAATTATGGGGTGATTACGAGTTCGCGATGTAATCACCGTGGATGCAATCAACCCTCCCACACATCGATATAGAATTACTCGATCGTCCGAACGTGAGAGAATACCGGCTCTCTCTCTCTCTCTCTCTCTCTTTGACATTCGCCCGAGAATCTCGCACCAGTCAAGGTAATTCTCCTTATCCGACGTCTGTACGGTAAGAGAAAAAGCATGGAGTGTAGGAAACCTGCGAGGAGGTTGAGTTTGGGCGTGAAGCTTCATACGGAATGCATTAGGGGTGCGTAGAAACGGTCAATATTCCGATCACGTACGCGTCTCTTCGGCCATTCTCCTCGTTCGCCGTGTAATCGTTCGTCTCTCACTCTCCCTCGTATCCAAACACGTGCGTACTCTTTCTCTCTCTCTCTCTCTCTTCGTTTCATCGTGAAATTTCGCCACTCGTGTGCAAGTCGCGCTGATAGCGACGACACGTAGGATATCTCACCGAACGAGAAGTAAGCGTCGCGAAACATATGGAGGGGTGATTTCAACCCCTTCTACACACGGAGACACATACAAATACATTTATTCCACGCATGTACGTTAATCCTCTCGTTCGTTCATTCGTAGAAGAGACGCAACAGTTTCGTTTTTTCCCTCCCTCCCTCCCTCTTTCCTGCTCTCGCTCGTTTCACGTATCGTTTCGTTAGATTGATTTTCACGACAACCGGAACAAAATCAATGTTGGTTTTCACCGTTTGCTTGATATATTTTTCTTTCTCTTCGTACGTGAGTGAACGGGAGAGAAAAGATATGACGAACGGGAGATTCATCAGACTCGCGGATCAACGAAATTTCACCCCGAGGCCAGATCTCGTTTCTATCGCCTACACTGCTAGTGACGGTTTGACGATTTTTCCCTCTCCGATGTTATACATACGTGTATATATAGACACGGGTGTCCACCCTCCGATTACTCACTATCACATTCTCTATCACGATAACAGCCACATGCACACCTACACACGCCCACCAAGAGAGAGAGATAGAGAGAGAGAGAGAGACTCGATTGAAATCTACATCGGTGGTCACCGGAGAACTCGAGCGCGCGGATATATCGGTCCTTCTCGCTATCTCATCCCGCCTTCTCGCATCCGCCACCCTTCGCCAAAGGGTTGAAACCGTGTGGTATATATACCTATAGTAGAGTTAGAAGTAGGGTTGCAACTGTAGCGAGAAATGTTCGACTATGTCGAGGAAACTACCGAACGTACGTACACAAGGACGATTTCTATTCGATGTCCAAGGCTCTGTGTATATAACAGTCCACGAAGGCTATTCCCGATTCTCCACGCTCGATCGGCTCCCGTTTGCTTTAATTTGGCACCTCCTCGCTCCCGCCCCGTTCTCGCTTGCTTCAATCGCCCGAAGCCTCGATAACCATTTCCCAATCGAGATCGCCGCGCGCGAAGCCGCGAGAATTATTATCTCTGATCATCAAGTCGGAAGAAGGGTTCTTGATATATCTCCTATGCGGCCGGTACGTTTATATGTGTATGTGTCTATGGAAATATTACTCAGTCGTTGGCGAGAGAGGCTGTCGGCGTTAAATAAGGTGTATCATTGTATTTCTCGACCGAGGTTCTCACCAAGTGGGAATATATACATATATAGTAAAGTAGGGATGCTACCATTATCATTATCCCTTAAACTATATGCAAATTGGAGAAGGCAATAAATGTTAATTGCAATTGAGCGTTGGGGAATATTAATATTCACAAATGTCTTCCCTCGAGAATTTCATCCCGACCCAACGAAAATTAATCGAGCAACGCCATTATAAGTTACGCAGATTTTAAGAAATGTTCAGAAGCTATTCGCGACTTTGTTCCGAATGAACGAGAAACGTATAAATATTGTCCTCAAAATTAATCAATTGATTTGAAACGAGTACTTCTATGAAGTTATTATGCAGGCAACCCGTTTAATAACGAGACAAATTTTCGAACTATGCGAACACGGGACGAACTGGATGACGTTCAATGTTGAATTCTCAAGAAACGTCGCCGCCAAATCAAGTTTGATACGGCTGCGGGAGTCTTATGCAATGTGTTCTCTCTCTCTCTCTCTCTCTGTCTCTCTCTACTCGCACATAGGCGAGAAGCGAGGGGGAAGTCAAACTCGGGAGAAACTCGATTAGATGTCTCTGTCGCGAAACGATTGAGGGTAGAGTTGGGGTACGGCCTCGATTCTGAAATCTCTCGTGTATGGCAGAAGTTGTCGTTCCAAGGTATAAATACGATCGCTCGTATATAATAAACGGTACCAGAGCGATACAGTTGCCTCGAACGATCTAGGGGACGCCCAGAAATCATGCAGGATACGACGAATATCCATGTATCAAAAAAGAAACTTAATTACTTCTTGGCCTACCTAACGGCAAGTTTCAAAAGATTCCAGACTGAAATCTAATATATGGAAATGTATTTGAATTAAGATTCCCATAGAAAATCTGTGAGTTTATAGAAATATTTTTCCCATAGAAATATATACGTACAGTTAGAGTCATATATGTATACGAGTAGGGATATATTCGAGAGGAAGAAGCTCTCTAAGAGTGGCACGAAGAGTCATGTCTTTGACAGTTTGTAAATGATCTAGTTTCACGAGCGAGAGAAAGATTTGGTAGTGCGAGGCTGAGGAGGTAAAGAAGGGAACATGGAGGAGGTAGGGCGAGGGTTAGTACGACGAGTGAATTACAAGAAGTCTATAGCGGAAGGGAAAGTCCCGGACTGTGCGACGATGACGACGACGACGACGACGACGACGACGACGACGACGACGAGAGAAAGTCGAGAGATGAGAGACATAAAGGCTTTTGAGGTAGGTGAAGCAGGAAGAGGATTATTATACTTCGCTCGCGAGAGTCGAGCGTATGAAAAGGTGGACCCATCTCCCACCTCGCCACCAACTCTGTCAACTATTCATCTTCCGCGTGAAGCAATTCAAGAAACTTTTTGGAGGGCGAGTTCGCGCTTTACCCGTGGAATACTAAAAGTGTCTATTCCACAAACTGTCTAACTGAACGAGCAGCTTTGTTATCTGCTCGTGATTCAAATTTTTATATTTTTAGTTAAAAAAATAAAGATAGCTCGAACTAATTTTTGCTCCGAGTGACGACAAGAGCAACGCGTCGTTCCTCTTGTACAAGTGAGAAACAAACTTTGCCAACAGTCGCCTCACACCCTCCCTGATGATGACACGAAGAGCGGAGCCCCTTTTGAACACACCCACAGACGAGCAAACGGACGGACAAAATCGTGTCATTTGCATATACGAGACTCTGACAAGTGCTTGAGCTCGAAGAGAGAGAGAGAGAGAGAGAGAGAGAGAGAGAGAGAGAGAGAGAGAGAGGATTGCCATGCGATAACTGCTCAGGGGAGCGGAATGAGGTACAAGTCACCTAGTACGATTAATTGAAACGGGGTAGTTTCGAGAAGGCCCGAGCGAGAGAGAGAGAGAGAGAGAGAGAGAGAGAGATTGAAAGAGGGGCGATTTAGGGTCACAGGGGCGGGCGGTGTGTAATGTTTCGCGCGAAGTTAAAAGGCCTGAGGAAACCTGTGGACCAAGTGTGAGATTATATACAAAAGCGTTTCAAGTCCATCCATACCAGGGACTCTCACGAATAAAGTTCACTTTAATTGTGACAAAAGCTCTCAATTTCGTTGCAATATTATACGTTTAAAGTCTCAGATCTTAAAATGATGAATTTTCAAATATTCGAAGAATGTTTTAGGTTTATTGATAAAAACAATAATTCATGGATTTAAAAAGATAAATTTCCTTCATCAAAATATTAACGACGTACTCGAAAGTTTCCCTGGGTAAAATTTGCGAATGTTGATTGGAAAAAAGAAAATTTTTGAAAAGCCTAAAAAAAAACATATACGTATGGCAGAACGCATTGGCAGAACGCTTAATAAGTCCCTAAGGGCTGTTCAGCAAAACCCCTTGAAACTTTACAGACCCACAGAGGCAGCAATAGTAGTTAGTGTAGCACGGAGCGAATGAGAGTGGGAGAAGGGACGGGGAGCGCATCGACAATGGCAAAGAGGAAGAGAGAGAGAGAGACAGAGACAGAGAGGCTAGGGTGGGACGAGAAGTTTAATTAAATATCGTGCGACATATTAAGGGTGGGTTTATACGTGTGCGCGCGTATACGTCTGGAAAGAGAACCAAAAGTGAGTTTAGAACGTGCTACCGTTTCTGCCGGTGTCACTGGCACGACGATGCTGTCTGCCTCGCCAAAAACGACATTGGAAAGAGAACGAAAAAGCTGGCGAGCCCAAAAAGTCGAAAGGATCGAGGCGTAATGGCGGACTCGCACCAGACTGCGGCCGGTACGAAACTCCTCTCTCGAGCTGGAAACATCGCAGGAAGTGGAGCGAGTGACGTTTCAGTGCCACGGTCAGCCGCTATCCCCGTTCCAATTGGCCATGACGCAAAATGAGCAAAAAGAGCAAAAATACATAGCGAAAAAAAAGTACGATAATTAAATGAATGTTTTCGAAATATTGGTAATATTTTGTAATAAATCGACGATCGATTAATCTTGATACTTCGATAATTGAAATTTGGCCGGTAAAAAAAAAATGGGGTTGATTTCGTTCGACGCGACGTAAAAGTTGTTTACACCATCTCGGGGTAGTTCACCTGATATTTCCGACTGAGATCCTTGTATACGAAGGATCAAGGATCCTCGACGAATTAAATGGCCATGAATAAGGCACGGATGCAAATATGCTCGAGAGTTGTTTACTTCGGGATCAGTGTTACCCCGGCAATCTGCATACTTGAGACTCGACGCGTTTTCCTCACGTACACGACTACCTTGGGGTTTGGAATATTTATACGTAAAAACCTCCCCGCGGCTTACGAGACCAGAAGAAGAGGAAGAACATTCTCTCATATTTCGTCGCGGCGTTTGTATACGTAATCGCACAATTTATACGGATGAGTAATTTGTGTTGCAAGAAAGATATTTTCCTCTTCCTGTGACGCGAGAGGTTCATTCGCTTGAAGGATGCATGGCAGTGGAGCAACGCGAGGAGAGAAGAGAGACGCCCTCCGTCTCCCATCCCTGCTTTCTCATAATTCGTTATAAGAGAGTTTGGGCTTGAACTTTAATATCCGAGAAGGTTCGTCTCGGTGGATTTTACAGTTGGCGCATTTCTCTCTCCGCGTCGTCGTTCCTCACCAACTGGGTATATACGGATTAGGTCTTTTCTCCTTCTTTCTCTCTCTCTCTCTCTCTCTCTCTCTCTCTCTCTCTCTCTCTTCCTAGGTATCTTGACTCATGAGAAAAGTCACGAACATGGTCTGGAGCTCGTTTAAAATTAGACAGTAACCTTTATTACGACCCACGAGACCTCAAACATACACCGAGAAACATCCATCCCTCTTGCGAGAACGGCAAATTACCGAGGGTTCTTCTTCTTTTATTTTTATTTTTATTATCACGATGCAACTAGCGAATTCTTTGCCTGTCGAGAGAGGGAGAGTCGGGAGGTTACTTCGGAATTTACGGATTAAGTTCCTACCTTCCTGAATTGGTTGTACCATTTCGTTCGTAAGTTTTTACTGTGTTTATTAATCCCTCCCAAGGACGAAGGACTTTTTTTTTTTTCGTAAATAAGAAATATGCACACATATATTTATAGACATTTTTATGATGTTACATTGGGAATAATAGTGCTTGAAGATCGGTAAAAATATTAAAATTGAACGAGATAATGTGACTTACCGGTGTAGGGACGACAGTAGTCACGATTGATCTTGCTGTACAATTCTGGAAGCGCCGGGCCTGCGGTTTCTACGGTGCTTTGCGCCGGTTCGACATAAGCTTTGCTCTTGCTGTCTCTCGGATCGCTGTACTGCTCGACAATTTCAATTTCTGCCTGTAAGTCAAACGTCGACAAATCGATATTAGACACGATGGAGGAAATCTTTGGAATCTTTGGATGGAGGGGACAAAAAAAATGGCACAAAAAATAAAAGACCATTTAGCTATCAATTATTTTTGTAGGACAGTGTGAATTCGGTTGTAATAATAGGACGTTGTCAATAGAGCTGATTCTCGTCCGTTAGTGATTTCGCCAGATCTCCACCCTTTCGGTCACGCACCCTCGCGCACTCACGACGTTACTAAATCTTACAAGGTTTTTCTTTCCCTATAAGTGGACTACGATGTCTCCGAAAAAGGTACGAAAAAGGATAAACATCGTTTCGCGTAGACACGCACGCACACCGAACAAAGGGGATCGACATTGTCCGAGTATTTTTCTTTCAACTATATACTCGACGTCGATACGTCACGGCGACTCTTAATACTTTTTATTCAAGTAGGCAAAGATTTTCAAAGGAGAATTGTCGAGTAGAAATACCGTTCGACGAGTTGGTAATGTAATGAAAAGATTCGCGGTATGAATGAAGGGAAAGGGAGAGAAGGAGAGAAGGAGAGAGAGAGAGAGAGAGGGCTCGGTATCCACGTGCCTGGCGGGCGTACCGGACGGTTTAGCCTCTGATTAATTGGCAAAAAGAGGGGAATCCCCCGTCAGAGAGGTCTTTTTCCTTCCAGCGTCTCGAGAAGGAAATCTATGGCTTGGAAATCGTTTTGAAAGGATATCCGCAGCCGGGGTAGATGATGATAGTAATAATGATAATAATAATAATAATGGTAATAACAATGCGGAGCAATACGGTCCGGGGTGAGAAGGAGCCGCGAGGGAAAGTCTTGATTTCACGAGCGAAACTCGCGAACCAATGCTTTCTGGGGTATTCGATTCTTTCCATACATATACATGCCTTCATCGAAGGAAAATCGAGGGAAAACTTTAGACATCAGACACCCCGTATACAACACGTTGATTCTACGTCCGTGTTCTTCGCCTTTTCTCGTCTCGCAACGAGAGACTTCTACGACATTTTGTATACATCTATATAACATATGTATAAGGCAAATCTCGTGGCCGTTTGTGGCATATATATATATATATATATATATATGTAAAGAAAGACAAGTAGCCTTAAATTGGGAAGAGCACGAAATTGGAATTCTCCTGCCAAAGTTATACAAAGCCTCGGGGCTATTTCGAGACTCCGCGGGATGGTCCCGCGAAATTCCTTGCGACGAGAAAACCTTCGGTCTTTTTCCTTTCCTCGCTCTATCAATGCGTTGGCTCCTAGGTACATATACACAGGCATCAGTTCCCTCGCAGTCGTAAAAAAAAATTCAAGATTCTGGAAGGATGTTTATACGGAAATTACGAGGGTACTTTTCGGAAGTTTAAGAGAGCAAACTTTTGGGGAAAAGGCGTGGAGCCGAGTGAAAGTTCGATCGACTGGGGATAATTCGATCGAGTAGATACAGCCGTTACCGAGCCGGCAACAGTTTCCTATTTCTTATTAAAATTGTTGGTAAATGCTTTTTCGTTGGGAATATAAATAAAATGAAATAAAAACGCGAAGCAGCTAACACGGGATACCGATTAGAATGCAATAATGGCAAATGCGTTTATGAGAAAAGTTGAACGAATGGAATGTAGTCGCGGGGAGGGAAGAAGAAGAAAAATATGATCCTCCGGAGAGTGCTGACTCATCCAGGCAAAAGCACGGATCAAGTTTCATACCCTACCTCTCGAGGGTCCCTCTTTTCGGCACTGAGTAGTACGGTAAACAAAACGCGGCGAGGCCAGGAATTTACGAACTAACCCTCCTACGTATTTGACGTATATTCACGCACGTAGATTCGCGGCCGGAAGCTGGCAACGCGCGGCACGGTCGAGCGTAGCGAATGCTCGAAGCTCCCAACGGGGGAGGCTGCTTTTCTGGTGCTGGCCAGCCGCTGGTGATGTTCGCGCACTCCCGGACGGTAATCCCATCGATTTATCGGTGGAGAACCCCTCTATAAGCCGATTATATACCAGAGGCCACTGCATTATAATTGCGAATGCTTATTAGCCCGTGTAATGGCGAGATGCGACTTTACTCCTATTATCATATGGATTATACATTTATATAGCATTTGCACCTGGAATTTCTCGATAATTAATGCGACTATGCGGCACTATCGTAAGCCAAGATAAATTTGTCAAAAGCGTTTAAGGCAGCGAGGAAAGAAAACGCGTTTCACCCCCGTCTCTCTCGTCGTAAAGTCGACCCCTGAAGTATCAAACGAGCTTTTATGGAAGCAATACCGAGTGCTACACTGCAGTCATAAAGATTCATCCCCTGTTGAAGGCGATAGACAGAGAGAGAGAGGGAGAGAGAAAGAGTCAAGTGTTTCTCGCAACGGGCGACACGGTGGGCTAAAAGCACGCGGCAATTTTTCGCAGATGACTCTCTTTGTCGTTTCGAAGGGTTCGAGAAGAGTACTTATTTTCCTCTTTACGTTTCGAGGCGTCGTCTCATTCCGAACTCTTTATTATATTTAGATGTACCTTTTCTCAATCTGCTAAAATTGTATATTTTTTTCTTCTTTCTTTCAACTCCTGAATAATATTCGAAACTAATTTTGTTTCCCGCGAATATCGACGCCAGGAGTTTCGAGCGAATATTCGCAATACCGTGAAAGAGACAAGGTGAATCGTTTTGAACTTTCCCCTCTGCGAGAACCGCGTCGTCGTGCGATAATTTAGGGGAAACAGTTAGCGAGAATGCCCGGAGGCGACACAAAAATTCACCACGAGAGAGCGCGCGGACCGCTCGGTGAGAAAGAGAGTGCGATGGAATTCATCTGTGTATAGGAGAGAAGAATTCTGTGACTGCCAGAACAATTATAAGTAGCGCCGGAAGTCAACGGTCCTCTCTTCCGCTTGGCGGGGGTGGTTAGAACGTCGAGAGGGGTAGATGCTGAGTATTCTCTTTTTCACCTACGCGGAGTCTCGTTGTCGGCGTTATATACCTATATATATATATATATATATATAGTAGAAGCGGTGGCGAGAATAGCACGAAACCTTTTACCCTATAGCTAAAATGCCCTCGAGCTATTTTCTCACCCTCATAATTATATTTCACCATCGCGCCCTTCTCTCTCTCTCTCTCTCGTCGTCATCCTTTTCGTAACGCAAACTCCCGAGTCCCTCGAGGTTTTTCAGAGGCGAAAAAAAAAATATCGACACACGAGTGCACACGGACGGTTCACTTTTACCATGAATACGCGAATCCCTCCTCTCTGTCTCTCGTACGAACTCTTTAATCCCCGTATTATTTATATATATGCAGAGTAGATATTACGTATGTATATATAGTTGCGAGGGAGATTACACGGTCAAATAAATATTGCATGTACGAAAGAATGGATGGAACGAGAATGTGAAAAAGGGGGAAATATAAATGTTAGCTTACGTTCTCGACACTGGGACTCGGCAGGGCCCACTGAACGGTCGATGTAATGGCCGCTGCACTCGCGGGCCTTCGTTTGTTAACGAAATCGACGGGCAGGCTGTAATCGTCGCACAGAGATACCTGAAACAGATTTAATCGATCGATCGATTAATGAAATTCGTTCATATTTTAATTCGAATCAAGAGTGTTATGCCATTAGGGGGACGAAATCGGAGTATGCGCAATAGTCTCAAGAAAGGGATAGGATGTTGCAAAAAAAAAAAAGGGTTGAATGCGAGACACGTACTCGTCGAGTTTTGTTGCCTCTCGACAAATCGTTGGTACAGCCAAACTGGCTCGTGTGCCAGCCCGAAGCTGCTCGATGAGCGCCTTTGGAGCGAGCGAGCGATCGAGAGAGCGCAAGCTCATCAGCGATATTTACTGTCTGTCAGAGCATCGATCTATCGGATATCCTCTCTCTCTCTTTCTCTCTCTCTCTCTCTTTCTCGATCCGTCCTTCTGTCTGTTTGGGTGGTTTTTCTCATACACGCGCGATATACGTACACATATATAAATTGAGACAATCGTGACTCCCCGAGGGTGGCTTATCACGATAATATATATATATATAGAGAGAGAGAAAGAGAGAGAGAGAGAGAGAGAGCACCGTGGTGGAGAAACGTTTCGAAGCTCCCTGGCAGAGAGAAAAGCGTACAGAATGGTTCGTGGCAGGCCGAGGAGGTGGGGGGGGGGGGGGGGCTGAGCGAGAGATACAGCGTGAGGGTTGAACAAGCTTAGGGGGTGGCACCGGGGTGGTTACACAGCCGGGATTTTATCCCACGTCGAGCGCCCATATGCAAATGGCCCGAGCGCATTCGCTATACCGTTTATTGTGAGCAGAGTGCCGTATGAATATGTGAAGTGGGAAATGAAAGTCGAGCAAAAAGAACAAAATCGCTGTCCGAACACACGAGATGGTTGTTGCCGGTGGACGAAGGGAAAGAGAAAGAGAGTGAGAGAGATAGTGAGAGAATGACTGAGAGATTCCGGGGGGTTGGGAAGAAGGACGAATTGGGAGGATCGAAGGCAGCCATTCGACGATTCGAGAGACTCGAAAATTCCAAACTACTGTCGAGTCCTTCGGGGATTTCTACCTCCCGCATGTCAATCTCGATGTTTTCCCGATGTTGTTACAAACACGATTTAAACAATACCAAAATACGTTTGATACGTACGATTTCTTTTTTTTATCGCGAGAGTAAAAAAACATCGACCGATGATCGATTAAAATAACGTTATAAAACTTGAAATATTGTTGTTTATATCGTTGATAAAAAAGGGATGGAGATTCCGTGAAGTTGCGTCGTGTCTCCGACGGGAAAAAGATTGTGCAAGCGTGATGACAATTACGTTCGTGGTGACGTGATACGTATGGTGTTTCCCGAACTTGCTCGGCTTCCGGTGTAATAGACAACTCTGGGTAAAGGTATCGATGGACGCGTGCTCGCGTACGCTATCCGGGGTTTTCCGACCCTCCTTCGTGACGGACACAAGCGGTAGTTTCTCCGATATACGGAAGGAAGCCAAATGCGATCTAGGTCGTCAACGGGGTCTGGCTATCTTGCCAGACCTCTCGATGACTAGACCGTGCCGTCGCGGTCGATGGAATCCTAGCGAGTCGCTAAATACATACGGGACGCGACGATAATATTGGGTTTAAGGGAGTAAAACCCTTTGGATAGGTATTTTTATCTCGATTATTTTCCCATTATACGCGAACTACCTGCGATCGAGCCGTGAAGTTGATATGAAATTATTTTCGAATGAATTTTAATTCTTATCGTTTATTGAACAAAGTTATGATAAAAAAACACACATATTTCGGTAATTGTTTTCACTGTCGAGAATTGCCAGGAGATAAATTTTCATGCGGGTGTACCTCTCGTTTAATAAAAGACAGAGAAAGCCCGGCAAAAGCCTCGTCGCCTCGACGCGAGAACAAAGCATCATATATATATATATATATATATATATATATATATATTTGTAATAAGTGAGACGGATTTATAAAAGCTCGATCCATGATCCTTTTATCTCGAAAACGGGGTCCTCTCTCGAGTCAGCCATTCGTCAGCTGCAGGTTTCGCAAGTTGGCCCGGCATATCATTGTCATGCTCACTGCTCTTCTGACAAAGAAGCCACAGCTCGGAGAATCATAACTCGAGACTCTCGCGCGGCTAGGCTCGCGCCAGGGCCCCGGACTCTCGCGGCCGTTTATTCGCGCAAATTCCACGCGGCCGAGATTAAACGGAATATTTAGCAAATATTTCGCATAAATCAAAGCGTTGCAATATGTTCGGCGGGGGAGGGCTTGCCCGCGAAGGAGAGCCGAGGCTATGTAAATTCATGGTAATACCGTTGGCCACCCTGCAGAGAGCTTGAGAGGCTCTGGCAAGAGAGAGAGAGAGAGAGATAGAGTGAATGAGAAAGGGGATGAGAGTTTTCAGTGGGGTAAAGAGAACAGGCACTAGAGAGCAGAGATAAAGGAACGAGAGAGAGAGAGAGAGAGAGAAGGAAGTCGCGATGGGGGTGCGAGGGACCACCGAGTTAGATACCCAGGGAGCAGATGAGAGGGTCGAAGGAACGAAGGAATGGCACATACGAGAGGGGTAAGGGAAGCTAGTAGACCACCCTGATGGGAGAATTGTGCACGAGAGAGAAAGAGGGAGAACGCGTATTCCACGAGCGAAGAGCGCGCGTATTTCATGAACCCCCCTAAAGCACGGAGCCTGCTCGAGCATTTGGATCGTCGTGCTGGCCTCCATGGTATACGTACTGCCCTCTTCTCTCGGTTCCTCGGCTGCAACCGCGCCACAATCCCATTCATTCTCTTTATGGGCGCGCCAAGTATTTGGCGGTTTGAATAAATCGGAAATTTGCCCCGCGGGGGATGCTCCAGCAGAAGCAAAACTCATACCGACTCCACCGATGTTACCCTCGTATGGTCTTTTCCCTAGGTAAAAACCCTTTTTTTGTTTGTTTGTTTGTTTGTCGTTTTATAGCGTTTCATCGTTTACTTTTTTGATCGTCGTTTTGGATATTAGACACAGCAGGAGACTCTCTTGACATCGGATAATAAATTCAGTTCTCCACACCGTGAGCCAGAGGGAAAAAGAGGGGTGGTGAGATTTATGAGCAAAGTGTCACGAATGGAAGGACAATGCTTCCCTCGGAACAATACAACACTGATAATCAGACTGGAAAGACTCTGAATTATGATTGGAATGTTGGCGATGTTGGCTCGCGTGTTCTCTCGATGGTGGAGGAACCGCCCGTTGAATTCTTCCCGTTCTCAAATACCAACGGTGGCTTCGCTATACCCCCGTATGGTGGCACAACTTTCATCTCAAGTTTGAATATTTTATTAAACGCAGACGGAGGGCTTTTCACGTTGATATTATATCCCCCCCACCCCCTTCTCGGAGTTCTGGATAAAGTACAGAGTACTTCTCAGTCTCGTAGCTCTTCGGCGCGTCAAAGTTCTCGAGGCTCTTGTAAGCTCTTTTCTTCCTTTTCTCTTTTTTTTTCTTACTTTTTTTTTCAAGAATTTCCACAAAGTGCTGTAAGACGTGTATCGTGTATAAATTCAAGACGCGTAGTTTAGAAAGTTTTTAAGCGGGATTCTCGAGCGCGAAAGAGAAAAGCTGGGGTCTCTCTGTGGTACTTGGGAGCAGATAGCGCGTATACGTATATCATTGGCCTGTGTACACAAACGTATAGGCGGAGGATCCGATCACGTAGCTTAATTAACTATGTAACGGTATACGAAGCTTGAGAAGGACAACTCGTCTCTGCGTCTCAAATTGACGAGGGTTCTCTCCTTGTGCTTGCGCGAGAGACCTTCCGGAACGTTGAGTACGCGATGACATACACTTTTTGTCTCCGTCTCTCTCGGTTTCCCACGCGCCCAAACATACACAAATTTGCATCTCGACATACCGAGCGACGACAGGATCGATTACAAAACAGCTGGTGGACAGCAGGTGTTTGCGAGACGAACGAAAACACCATTGACTGTAATTCTTCGTAAAAATAATGATAAATCCTCATTACAGAAATAAAAGAAGATTAATATTTATAGAGAAAAATAACGTTATCGGAGTTATTCTTTTCATTTATATTAATTGGGAGCGATGATGGAGCAAAAAAAAAATTGACCTTTGCTCGGGTCGAAAGGAGAGTATAAAAACGAGACTTTCCTTTTGCCCGTAAAAGCGAAGAGGTCGCGCGGGCGTACATCGAAGGATTTTTCCGGATAGAAAAAGGGAAGATTAAACGATTCGAGAAAGCGTTAAAAGAGAGTGTGCGAGCGTGTTCGTCTTTGATTCGACAAAGAGATTGAAAGTGAGATGAATGCCGCGAGAAGAAAAAAATAAAGGGAGGAGGAATGGTAGAAATGTATGTGGGAGAAGGGACGCCTACGCGTACACACGAAACGAGTATAAGGAAGACAAAGAGGCCGAGCAAAGGGATCGATCCTAGTAACTTGTGAGAAAAGTAAAAGATCCGGTGAATGAGAATAACCATGATCTATATTGTTCGGTTGCAATTTACCGAGGGGATAGAGATTTCGCGTGTCGTGCTCTTCGAATCCTTCGGGAATGTCTGAGAGAAACGTATAAAAGGTCCGCGGGTCCGGCAAGAATAGAATCCGGAGGAATTTCAGACCGAGTAGTATCGTGGAATTGTCACGAAACTAGCTACGATAAATACGTTAAAGTTTCAGGAATCGAACGAAGGGACGGGGCTCCGAACTTTCTCCGGTTAATTCAACCTCGTTTTCCCAATCGAGATTTCCCCGACAGGGACGTCCGTCCGTCCGGCGACTCACACGCCCCTTGAGGACCTTTTCGCGGTTTCAGCCTCGGAGGGATGTTAACTCATTCGCGTTCTCGACGGAACCGGACGAAATACATTAAAGGACCTCGAGTACAAAGGGCAAATGTACAAGAGTTTGAAGTATAAAAAATCCTCGAGACATTCACAAGTAGGCGAATTCGACCGGGTATAAGAGCGTTCGAAAAAATAATGACTTTGAAAAATGTTCCAAGCATTTTTTATAACCGTAAGCCGCGCGATACATCACGAAAATGGAAACGCTTTTATATTTATCCGATACAAGGGTGGCGATATTTTCGAGATGGAAGGAATGCTGCAATGGGTGCTGACGGAGTGGCAAGGATTTCGTCGCAATGACAGTGAGAAAGTGGGTTGAAATCGGCGGCAGAGACGGAGTGCTGCGCGATGATAAAGATGACGCTCCCGCGGAATCGCGCAAACAGCCCCTCGCCCTTTACTCAACGTCGAAGATTCACACTTTCCGTTCCTTTCGAGCTACGAAATATTTTCATTTGTTTTTCAAAGCTACAACGCGAAAGTGGGATAATCATCGTCCCCCATAAAATAAAAATGAGCTCGGCAAAGTGTTCGCGATTGCTCGAAACAAAAAAATTCCTTACATCAAGGGTACAGAGGTGACGACAGGATGGAAAAGAGATAATGATCAAATGCGGACGGTAACGAAAGAAGGTCCTTGAAAAAAGATTTCACTTCGGGGAAGCGGACGAAAGGATGAAGTTCGCCCGAGCGCGAAAGCTCAAAGGAGTTGCGAACTTTGCCGAAAGTCCGGCCATGCTATCGTGTCATCTTCGTCTGTTGCTTTGCACATAAGAGAGGGAGAGAGAGAGAGAAAAGCGTCACGGTTATGTAGGTTCTTGGGCAAAGGGACGAAATGAGGAAGGACGAAGATCGCAAGAGAGAAGGGAGGAAGTGGATACGGTGAGTCTAAGAGGAAGAGAAAGCGAGAGAGAGAGAGTGGCTTGGGGTTGGCACAACAGTTCCCTAATCATCCTTCCTTCTAGCCATCCTCCTTAGCCTTTCACCCGCGAACCCCCGTCCTCCCACCCTTCTCCTCCTTTTAGTCCCTAGCGTCCCTTCTCATCGGCATTATTCGTTCGTTCCGTCCGTTCGACACAAAGCGTGCCGGGGGTTGAACCTGTCGAGAAACGGTGGCGAAGGCCTCTCCATACAGCCCCGCGCAACGGGCGAAATGGAAAAAAGGGCAGCCCTCGGTAGGAACTTCGAACCGAGAGGCCGATGTGTACAATGCCACGGTTGCTTCCACCGTTACATTGCTTCCCCCGCTCAATTACTCCTCGAGTGCGACGAGAGAGAGTTTTAAGATCTTGAAACTTACTCGAGGAGAATGAATCCTCGATTCCTCGATGGACCGACGTACAGCTGCCATCTGTCCAGCTCTGCCCCTCTCTTTTGGCTTTCGTCTTGTGCAAGACGGGGAAACGACTCGTTAAAACTTGTCAGGTGTGGTGAAACGAGCACCATAAGGGTTGTTTTCAACAAGGAAAAGAGCCTCTCACTCGAGTTATGTAAAACAGCGCTGCATTAATATAAGCACGAGAGTCGTACTCGGATAAAGAAGCTCTCATTGTCATTGTAGAAAAACTGTATCGGTGATTGAACCTCGGTGTGCGAAATATGAAAAATTTACTATAGAATGATTTATTATACGAGTTACAATACCGAGACAGATAGACTGGTGGTAAATAAATTTCGAAGCGAAGTTGGGAAGCCTTCCCTCTTGGGTCTTGAAGATTTCGATATATGGAATGTGTAACAGGTGCGTAACTCGTCCAGACCAGGTATATAACACACGTACGTAAAACGTTGGAAGTAGCACGAAGGCTCTTGGATCTGCCCCGGGGGTCGAATAAGTATCCCGAAGGGTGGCTGCGCCCGAGAATCTCGTGCCTACGTGAATAAAAATATACCCAAAAGCGTTGTCAACTTTGGTTCTGCCGTGCAGGATGGGGTTGCGATGGTCGACGGTGGTTCCCGTATAAGGGGTAAAGAACGAAGGGGCGAAAGAAAAATAACGGACGTTAGAGTAACGGGCTCGGAGGTCGTCTAAATCATTGGGCCATAATCTCGGCGAGGCTCGGGACAAGCCTGTAGACCGAGGTTAGGGAAGAGCGCCGCGTCGAACTTGTCTCTACCGGTGTGCGATACGTACTAGACGGCAAAAGCCTTGGAAACCCTCTCTCCAGCTTTCCTCGTGCCGACAGGGATGAAAGGGTTTCGCGTTCTCGCGAGTATACCAGGAATACACCCAGGCAAACTCTCTCTGGAACGCACGCATACCCACATGTACAGCCTTACCAGCGAAGATGGGGAGAAAGAAAGAGAGGTGACTGTGACGCAACAACGAGAGCCTGAACGTTGGTGGAAACGTGGCAGCCGTGATTGTATTCAGGCATGGATTTGCTCTCATGCTCGTCTCTCTATTGGGATAAACGCCGAGCCATCTCTCCTCTCTTTCTCTCCACCTCCTTATCGCCCCTTATCCACAACGAGTGTGTATATGGAAGAAGGGTTTTCTCATCCCCGTTGCCTCTTCTCCCACTTCCCTCTTCCCCTCCACTCTACCTCATTCACCAATTCTCCCGTATACTCGGGTCTCTTCTCTCTGGTTTTACCGCACCCTCGCAACCCCCTCGAGAAACGAGATGCGTGCAACTACTTCCGCAGCCCCGATCGTCCTGGGGTGGCTGCTAATTGATTTTAGAAGTTTCTCTCGCAGGGAGAACTCTGCCTCTCGCGTCGCTTCTTCGTCGAAGACGCAGCCCTCCCGGCTCTTTAGTCGCGATGTTTCGCGGGAAAACGTGCGGCGTCGAAGCCTACGTATATATATATATATATTTATATACGCCGGCTCATCTCTACACCCCACGTTTGTCGTCGACTTCCTTCTACTACGAACACTCGCCCGACGAAGAAGTAGCACGAGAACCCGAGAGGACCTCCCACTCTGTTTCACCAACGATCGAGTTGTTTCTTAGCTATTCCGTGAGAAACGAACCATTCGCCGTGTCCACGCTCCCTTTTGGCCCTCATTGTTGAACGGAGCTAGGGACGATTCGCGCACGATTTATCCCTCGTAGCGATCCGAAGGAGAGAGAGAGAAAGAGATAGTCTCGTAGAGTTTACGATTTTGTATATCCACTTTGCCATTCGAACAAATCGATGAATAATTGTTTACTTTGTTTTTCATTGGGCTTTTGTTAGTTTTTTAATCTTCTCTACTACAAAAATGGACAATGCACTTGTCCCCACGAAATCCGTACGACTGAGAACGCACTAGAGGCATCGTCGACAAAATCATCGACTCTTTTGGCACATTCAATGAGAGCCATCTAGAGAAGAATACTGGAATAAAGGCAGTGTCGCGTCGGTACCGAACCGAGAGATATACGAAGATTAGATGGGAATGAGAAGATAATGCAACCCTCCCTTTTCACATCTCGTTGCATTCGGAAATGCACCATTGCCGCGGCGATAATAGGTTGAGTAGTGAATTTCGCTGCAGCCATCTCTCTCTCTCTCTGTTCTCTTCGTCCCTCCGTTTCTCCTGTCTGCAAAACAGAAGACTCTAGAATTATACGTGCGCCGCATAGTCCCGTGTGTGCATAGCCAGGGGGCGAGAACGACTGTTGGACCAGGAACGACGTAGTCAGACACCGCGCAGACGAGGATGGCGCGCCCCCTACTGCTGTTGGTAACAAGACGAAGCTACCTCGGGATATTGGACTCTGCATCGGACTAGTGTCTCGTCGTGAATGTAACGTCCTGGGTTCTACATAGTTATACAAACATCCCGAGAAAAGTGAAACCGCACGGAAAAGCCGTGATCATCAGGATTGCAACAATGAAGCGCCCAAGGGCTGCAAAACTACCTTCACTATGACACTTTTCCGTCCATCGTCCTTTCCCCGATGTGCCTGTCTATATAGGTATAACACGTTTTAAAGCTCGACTCTTTGGGATGTTTTTTGTTCTTCATTTTTTTAAGAGGATAGGTATCGTCAAACTTTCGAAAACCCTCTTTGCACGTACACGCCTGGTTCCCGGTTGTTTCTAAACAGAGCATCGCCCAACGAGTATTACTAGAGTAAATTGACTTTTAACGAAGAAGAGCAAAACTTTCTGAAAAAAATATTCATCGAATAAAAGAAGAACTTGTCAAGTTTGCCCTCGTCAAATGATTTTACCGTGTATACAATGAAATCCGAGGGTACGGAGCTATTATAACGGAAACGAAGCGGGTACAGAGGAGGGAGGGGGCAGTGGGGTGTTCTCTCATTATGGGTTTGGCGCATAAGCACCGTTGATAATCGTGGACGCAAACTTCCGTGTACAAAACGCTCGTTATTATCTCGGCGATTCCGGTTCAACTACCCTCGACGAGGTCCCAAAAGTCTTTCGGTGAAAACTTGGCGAGAACAACAACGAGTTTCAGCCCTCTCCTCCTTTCTCTTTCTTCCGATGACCCAGCGGAAATATAAAATCTCTTACGCTCGACGAGAGAGGGAAACGTTTCGCGGCAGCATCGTTTACATCTCGCGGAACATTAGTCGCCCTTTCTATTTCCGGTTACGTTGAATCGTGCACGGCAACGCGGCCCAAAATGTAAATCGACTCGTCCAACATAAATCACGAAGCGAACGTGTTTCGACATCGCGATACATTAAAATTCATATTTAAAACTATCGTTTCGAATCTCGTATCGTTTTCTACCCTCCTCCGATCGAACACGCGTCTGCTCGCCCGTTACGAATCCTGGATTCTCGCGCGAACGTGCATAATTGACAAGAATCGGGGCGACGCGACGCGCGAGGGACGAGATCAAATTTGGCGTTCCGTAATCCGCAACGACACGTTCCCAGCGCGGAAACACTAACGACGTACGCATATATAGCGGAGAGTTTACCACCGTCGCTATCGACCCCTCCCCTCCTCGCCTCCCTCGCTGGTTTCTCTCGCCGCGGAGGATGCAGGAGGACTCGACAGTGCGTATACGATATCCTATATAGGAGGGAGACGAAGCCTTCCTACCGTGCTAGAGAAACTTTTCGAAGCTTGACCACAACACGAACTGCCTAACACTGGATCTGCGGCTTACCGCAGACTCTCTCGCACGCATCGCGATTATAATTCACGGCGTTCGTGGCACCCTCGTACGCTCGTTGTGTAACTGGCTGGTGAGGTGGGGTCGGGTGGGGTGGGAGGGGGAGACATTCTCAAGTATTAGCTAATATTCATATTTGCTTCGCATTTGTCTCACATTCCATAACTTCTAATGTTTTTTCTAGGCAAATTTCATCATCATCAATATGTTTTCCATCGTTTGATTACGTAACAAGTGTCGCCGGAATAATTGTGTTTGAACAGGTGAAACCGCGTCGTTGGAAAAACGAGCGTGTTTGCAGAAACTTGGTTGAGGTTGGGAATATTCTACGTTGGTTAAATAGTAGATGGGAGAAAAAGGTGATGGTTTTTTGTGATGATGAAGATGATGAAGATGCACACTTTCGCTTCGTTTCGTTTGTTTACTAAAGCTCGAACGCGAAAATGGGATAATCATCATTGTCTAGCGAATAAAAATTAGATTGGCAAAGTTCTCGTGATTGATCGGGGCAACAAATTCCTTAGATCACGGGTAGGTACAAAGGTGAGGACAGAATGGAAAAGAGATAATGATAAAATGCGGACGGTAACGAAAGAAGGTCTTTAAAAAAAGATTGCACTTCGAGGAAGCGAACGAAAGATCGCCCGAGCGCGAAAGCTAAAACGAGCTGCGAACTTTGCCGAAAGTCCACAGCTCCTTTGTTCTCAAGTATTCGGTAATATCAATATTTTCTTTGCGATGACGTCATATTTCTTTCATAGCTTTTAATTTCGATTTCCGTTAAAATTTATCATCATAAATATGTTTTCTAACGTTGATGATTACGTGACAAGTGCGTCTCAAAAATAGTGTTTTAACAGGTGAAACTGCGTCATTAGGCGAACGAGCATGCTTTCCGAAACTTCATTGCGGTTGAGAATATTCCACGTTGGTTAAATAGTAGATGGGAGAAAAAGGCGATGATCTTTTAACCAGCGAATGATTATAAAAAGTAATAATATTTTGGGAGGACTCGCAAGGACGAGACGAAAACAAAAAATTGGGCAACTTCGCGAGACTGTTACATTCCTGCGGGAGAAAATAGAAATGCCCGCGGCGACAATGTAGCTCGCGCGACAATGGCATTGTCCAGTCGGTCGGAAACCGCGTTGTTCCACCCCCTGCGGAAACCAGGCAAAAGTTTAATCGTTCCCGCAGACTCTCGGTGACGGGATAGATAAGGAGTTTGAAATTCAGGCTTTCAGTCGCGAGAGTGATTTTCCCGTCGGCTCCTGCACTCGACTGCTGTCAGAATGAATAGTCAGAGTGTATAGTGAACCGGGCATGAGGTTTTTAAATGGAATCAAGAAAGAGTCGGAAAATATTTTCGTCGGTCTATCGATACGAAAAAAGTATATAATTTCTTCTAAATTGTTATTCACCCTAAATTCAACCGAGAAGTAATCTCAACGGAGAAAAGTGTTCTCGGTGTAATAATCGATGCTATTTAAGATGAATATTTATCGAGTAATTGAAATGTCGTTGGGAGGCAACGAAGACGAGAAGCGTGTCGCTAGTAGCCCTCTCGTCGTCCTTAACGACGCGATCGTCGCGTATCCATTTGAATAATAGACCCTATGGCTTTGCACACCCTCGAACTCAAACTGTAATTCTTCGTAACTCTCTCAGGCTGCAGCTCGACGACGGTAATAACAATTAAGGGGTACAATCACGCAGGCACCTGCTTGCTCTCCCTTCCATCAATTCCCCATGGACCTCTTTACCTACTATTTCTATCGATGCCCCGTGTCCACGCCCGAGAACCGCTCGCCCAACACTCTCTCGTAATCCCGTGGATTCGTGGCTGCGAACTGTACTATTTGTCCAGAAACGTGGAAAGACTTATCACGAGGAGAGAGAGTGGGGAAGCGGGAGTTGGAAGAGTATCACAGGCACTTCTCTTGACCCTTAATTAATTCACTTTGCCGACCGTACCCGAACCGGCAATGAGGGTTTTGTGAGCTACGCACCGTTCGAGAACCTCCGATCCTCCCCATTTCCTCCGCGTTCCGTAATTGATTTAAACGCTCCGACGGTACGTTACGGCCTTCCGGCGATAATATTACGAATGCCGAGGATTTCTCGCGAAATCGGTCCGACAGTCGCAATCAATAGCGAATATCAGTGGCTACGGATTTCCACCGTGTAGCTACGTTTACACCACTTGTTCAAACAGATTGGCTCTTTGGCCGAGTGGATATGTTCCCAAAAAACAAATTATCTATCGTGTAAATTATTCGCGTCTCCGATTGATCGAGTGTTTGGAATAAGGGGCAGAGAGAGGGGTCGTTGAAATGTGGAGATTTCACGTGGTAATCGTTGTCTCGCGATTGCGTTGACGTTTCTACGAGACGAGACACGTCGCGAATGGGGATAGAAACACAAAACGACGTGGTAGTGACGATGATGCGGGAACTATGTGACGCAAGAGGCACACCCGGCCCTGGATCATAACCGAAGGGTTAGAGTCCACGTACCGATAGCGATAACGCGTATATGGCTGTCCTGCTGATACGGATTTTGATCCGTGCAAAGGGACGTGACAAAGACCACTTTCCGTGTGGTATGGTGTTGTAAGATAATACGTACGACGTACGCACGTCAAAGGGGTAGGGAACGACGTTCAATGCCGCGTGATCTATGAATTTAATTAAGTAATTATGCAAAACCGGTGCGTGCATTAATCATCGCGAGGGGTGCGGGCCTGGCGTGGCTTTTCTGGGTAACTCACGTTCTCGATGTATTTAACAGCTATGAAGCCAACTTGATTCTTTACCATGAGCTACGCAGTGATTTCATTCCAGGGGTCGAGGATTTCTCCTGGTAAAATTAATAACGATTATCATTTCTAATTTCTGTCAATATCCGATTTTCCCATTATCTTCCCATGATTTGGCTGACCGAAACGAATCTTTGGGGTTTTTCGAGCGTAGAGACATTGGTCACCCTATTACGGAGTCCTCGAGGTCTATCGACACGTGCGGAAAAATACAGTTTTCTTACATGGAGCGTTTTTATGTAAGAACGAAGATTCGAAAAAGTTGAACGGTGGACAAATTTTCATGAAGCGGAACGTTCGAGACACGCGTTTCACCACGTTTCAATTATCTAAATAGTTGTTAACGTGTAATAAATTTCCACGCGGGACGAGGGAAGAAAGGGGAATGCGAGAGGCGTTCAAGTCGAAAAGCGATTTGTCTAATAAAAAGTCATACTGATTATAATTTATTATGATTATCTCCGACGATAATCAAACAAGATCATTTCATAAAAAAAAACAGTTAATCATATAATGAACGGCTGGTCCAATTCGACGAATCGTCTAACTAGATTTTGTCCAGTAGATAAGAATTCTAATTCCCCGAACCTCACGAGACTAATTTTACAACCGATAAATTTTCACCGACATGCGTCTCTTTTTTATTTGCATTAACAGGAGACTCGGATATTTTCTCTCGGGTGTCAAGTACATTTGGCAAATCCCTCATGCCTTTCCAACGTTATACGTTTCGCTTTTGTCTTATTTATTCAGATGCCACTGATATATTTTAGGAAATCCGATAAATACGCATTAATCTATATTGCCGTCTTCGTTACCCCATTCGTCGGTAAACACTTTATAGGTATCTGGTCTATAGTTGTCAATATAAAAGGCTCGTAAAAAAAGATCGAGCCCCGACATAAAAAAGCGTATTTAGCAGACGAGTCTTCGTCAATTCGCATCAGTCGAACATTCGCCATCGGTACTTTCGTACATTCGCGTTGAATTTTCTCGCAAAGAGTACAACTACCGTCTCTATCCGTTTCACGTATTATCGTTGAGAAAAAGAGATTTAAAAAAATGGCCAACAGAAATGTCATAGTCGTGTCGATCGTGTTGGCACTCGCGGTATGTTCGTGCTGGGCGGAGTGCCCCGCGAGAGACGCCACCGTGCCATTGAATTTGAATAAGGTAAATACGATTATCTCTAACGATCGAACGAATAAGCGCGATTGCTTAATTTCGATCGACTCTTAAATCGACGCATCGACAGTTCGTAGGTACCTGGTATCTGGTTGCTGCTTCGCCAACGAGCGGAAATTCCGTGAGCAATTGCAGTACTTTGGTGGTAGAAAGAAAAGGGGATGACACATTCTCGATGGAGTTTACCACGATAAGTCATCGTAACGGCAAACCAGTTAAATTTTTTATGGACGGTGAAAACGACGAGGACGTCACCGGAACCTGGCATTTACAAGGTTCCAAAAGGATACTGGGTGAGTCGATCCCTCTCTATTTTCTTCTCTCTCATATTTTTCTTCGTTCTATCGTTTTATTTCGACGCTTCGTTGTTCGGATTTACGCACGAGCTCATTCGTTCGATAATTTCAGGACCTTTCAAACACCGAGTTCTCGAAGCCGTATACGATGATTACGCGTCCTTGGTCGTTTGCGCCGGTGATACGCGGGATATTGGATTGAAGCGATTTGGCATGGTTCTTTCGCGAGCGAAAACTCTTTCGCCGACGGTGCTGAGCGAATTGAAGCTTAAAATCGGCACCTACGTCGGTCATGAAAACATCCACAACGTCCATCACGATGATTGTGCCCTCCTCTCGGCGTGAAGACTCGAACGTTGAAAAGTGGTAGTTGCTAATTTTTGTTTGTCCGAGTAGAAATATATTTTTGAATGGAAATCAAATGAAAAATAAATCTTTCTTCGTTACATATTATACAAAAATCCTATCACTCCGATACCTCGTAAACATCGTTACTCATTTTTCGAACAATGGCACGTGCGACTCGATATCTCTCCGACTGTGAGATATAACTTTAACTTTAAGCGTCATAGAATAAACTTTTATTTTTGGGCCTAGCGTACAAATGGATATTTTCGGGGCAAACAGAGATCGAGAAGTATCGTCGGCTTGTTTTACCGAGTGGACAAATACGCGTCGCCGCCAGCGAGTCTCGCAATCAACACGAAACAATGTTTTCCCTCTACTTCTCTTTCACGAACGAACCCATGCACTTGGCAACACAATCATCTCGTGAATTATCTCCCGATATATTTTCACCGAAAAATCTCTTCAATTCACGTTGGTCAGTTAAGAGGGTCGATCCAGTCGCAACAAGGACGTATTTCGTTACGAATAATCGAGTGTAAAAATAGGGGCTGCTCGTTGGGGCTCGAGTCGTTCATTCTCGATATAAAATAATCACGATTGTCGGCAGTGGTAACGATGAATCGTGGATTCGGTGGTGCGTTAACTATATTCGGATTCGTATTGTTCTCCTGCACAGCGGAATGCCCAACGAGAAACGACGTTGTGCCATTGGATTTGAATAAGGTAAAATATTTCGGGCCTGTACATCGATACGGTCCGGTGAATTTCGACGAGCATTACGACGACGAGTTTCAACGACCGCGCTCAACCTTCGTTCGTACTAACTATGAATTCTAATGGCTCGTTTCTACGTCTCTGTTTGTCTATTGGTTCATGGAAATTATCATTGGCTATTTACCGTTAATCAAGAGATTTACAATAATCGACGATTTGCAAGCACTTCCGGTTCAGCCGCGCGACCGTTTCGACAATATTGAAAGTATCCCCGACTTCGTTTTACCATTGCGGTAATAGTTTACCAGAATTTGTTTTCCCGGTGTCAATCGAAGCACGAGCGTGTTACCATAAAAATGGCACTGGAATTTCGCTTCACTCGGAGATTGAATAGTGGCTGTCGTATATCGGTGTAGTCGGAATTGAGACGAGATAGGCAAAAGTTTTGACCGAAATTCATGGATACGTGCAATGCGACAGTTTACAGGCGAATGGTTCGTCGTGTCTGGAACTCCTACGAGCGGGAAAAGTTTGAGCAAATGTGGACGTTTCGTCGTAACGTCGAGGATGCTGGATTTCCTGGTCATGAATTACACCGCTGTGAGTCTTCGTAACAGTTCCGTTGCTTTCATCGTTAACGCGAGACTGAACGAGGATGTGACTGGAAATTGGCAGCTACGAGGATCGAACAGAGTACTCGGTGAGTACTCGATCTCCGTTTCTTTGGGACGAATGCGGACGAAAAATTATTGAAATGTATTTAAAGATCAATTTTGTATTTTCTTTGTTTTGTTTTTTTTTTTAACAAGGTCCTTACAAGCACAGAATACTCGAGGTGAATTACGATTCGTACTTCGCGATGATAGCTTGCGCTGACGATAGCGCGAGTGTTCCTGTACGCGAATTTTCGATGATCTGGTCGCGCGAGAGAAGTCTCTCGTCGACGGTTCTCGACCGAATGAAAGACAAAGTGGGATTTTACGTCGGCAGAGATAAAATTCTCGACGTTGATCACAGCAGCTGTTAGCTAATATACGTTTGCAAATAATATCAATATTGTATCGTGTAAAAAATAAATAGCAACTGGCACACGTTCGTAGAATTTAGAGAAATGAAATGTAATTTAAAAATAAAACGGAGGTTATCGATGTCCAAGTTGATTTTGCAATTACTCGAACAATTACGGTTCTCTGTTTGAAATACAGACAATGGAGAATTCCTGGTTTCCTGAACTGGGATCCTTTGAAGGGGGGAGAGAGTTCAAAGTCCGCTATAAACCCTTTGTGCGTATATATAGTTCATTTAGAGAACGGGCTAGATCAAAGAGTGCAAGATACGATACGGCATATAGTGTGATAGATTCCACGAGATTAATTTACAACTAGAAAAGATCGCGAGGTTGCACAAAGGAGAGATGGACTTGGTGTCTTGAAAAAATACTTCAAAAGCTCGTTTTCTCAGTTCTCTGCCTCGACCCATATATCTATATTTATTTTCGCATACGCAGCAACTCGTAGAAATCTAGAAATATCCAAGTCTCGTTCTTGCGCGGAGGCGACGATGGTCTGCAAAGAACTTTAACGACTTACTGGCGCGCCTCGAATCGCACATCAATAAAGGAAGAAAACAGCTTTTTCGACCGATACTCCTTGCATAAATATATACTATGTATATAAGAATAGAGAGAGAACGTTATCATTCCTCGCCGGTTTATGAAATATTCGTGCCTGCGCGCACTTTATAGCGCTTTAACCTCCGAATATCCTTGGCACGTGGTATTTATGCGGGACCTGTGCGGCGCAGGCGGTAAACCTGGCCCGGGATCATAACCGAGGGGTTCGATTCCACGTGCCGATAGTGATAAGCGCATATGACTGTCCTGCTGATAGCGATTTTGATCCGTGCAAAGGAACGTGACAAAGACCATTTTTTCCGTATGGCTCGATTTTTCGTAATTTTATTTTATTCGCGAGCTCATTCGTTCGACTATTTCAGGACCTTTCAAACATCGAGTTCTCAAAGCGGTGTACGATAACTTCATGATTTGAAGAATTTTGGCAAGATTCTCTCACGCTCGAAAACTCTTTCACCGACTTTGCTCAAAACGAATCGAAGAATAAAGTCGATGCGCACCTCGACGCTGAAAACATCCACAACATCCATCGCGATATTTGTGCGACCAGCTCGACATAACGACTCGACAAATAAATAATCTTGATATAAAAATGTACAATGTATTCGTATCACGTTGAAAAATAATAGTTACGAATTTCTGTTTATCTAAATATAAATGTATTCGATATGAATAATAATGGTTTAGGGAAAACAACGCTTTGAATTTATTTTTCTACTACGAGGATGCGTTTCCCTCCTCCTATACCTATATATTATGTATATAGCACAGGAATGTTATCATCTCTCGGGAGTTTATGAAATATTCGTGCCTTTGCAACCGACTTTATAGCACTTTAACTCTAGTAACCTTGACACGCAGTCGAAACTTTTTAACACCTGTACCTTAACGCGACTGTGAAATACACATTGTTGGCTCTGCTTCGAGCAAGATACGCGATTACTATGCATGTAAATACAATTTTCTCATACATAGAAGATCGTTTGTTCTTTGTGGAAGATTTTCATCGTTTTTTCCTGGAATACGTAGCGACGACAGAATGATCGATGAATTATGGAATTGATAAATCAAGAGCTTACCGATGAAGAGTAACGATAAGTAATGACTAATTTATTTGCCATTAAAACGTCGATATTGTTATCCGTCTCTACTTTCGAAAACGAGCGGAGAAAACCACGTCAGCGGGTCGAGATCTTCGATGAACTTGTTATACGACAGGGCGATGTAATATATATCACCTAAACAGAGTAATATATATCACCCCCTTCGAACTAATGGGTTTGGAGAACATCCAGTGACCACGATGGAGGCGCTTGGCGCAAGTCGAATTGCATCGTCGCGCGCGGTAGAAAACTGAGCGCCGATGATATTGTTTATGGGGTGGACGTACGGGAACGCGAGAGGTCGCTATATAATGGAAATTCCGTTATCGGAGGAACTATTTATGGGGACTTTGTCACGTGGAGAACCGACGGCTGCGTTTCTGCTACCCAGGCTGTGCCCGGAGAGCATTCTCCCTCGGTCGAATTTCGAGCTTATGTATGGTCCTCGGGTCAGTGCCACGTGCTGGACAATCCCCGGGGATTCACGTGCAGCGCTATCGCGTAGAACCTCGCGCCGCGTTTCGTACGCTCGTCCAGGGACGAACATCGTTCCAATCGATAATAATTTAACGTCATTCGCTTCGAGTAAATAATTATGAATTATAAAAAACAAAATTTCAATTAAGATTTTTCTTATACAACGGATTAAAGAAAATCATGAACCGAAAGTATGAATGCATTATTCGTTTTGAAAGCGGGGCCATAGATCAAACCCGTTCGAAATCCCTATTGACGGGAGGGTAAATTAATTTGAAAAAAAAGGAAAAAAGAAAAAAAGATCGTTACCAGCCGATCGTTGAAAATCTTTTATTTTCAATGGAATAAAAAAGAGCGAGAGCGAGAAACCCTCGAAGTCTGTCGAGATACGGTCGAGTAATCCCACCAAAAAAAAAACGAACCCTTAGGGGTGTAACAGATTTATGCCATCGTCGTGGTGGAACCATACAATATATAATTATATATATATACGTAAACGCTATAGAAATAGCGCGGTACATGTATACAGGATATATATAGCACTTATGTACCATCGTATCCAGTATTAACAAGTCCGTAAGTATAGGAGGATAAAACGAGAGAAGAGCTGATACGGCAAGCAGGATGAGTCAGCAGCCAGAAGAGTCCTTACTCTTCTTAGCCTTCGTCCTTCCTCATCTCGTACTTTCTTTTCTCCCCGAGCTTACGAGGATTAACGCCACTGTACCACTCTCCGTTTTCTCGTGACACTCGTACAAATCCACATTGAATTCACAGTGTAACAGAAAAACGTCTTTATATCTTCAATTACGATACGATGGAATATTAATCAAATTTTTATTAAAAGGCTCGAAAAGTCCATGGTATATCACTTATTTCCGTTGTATTGTGGGAGAGGGAGCTCGTTATTGTTAGATTGATCTGCGGGAAAACGTGCGATCCGATAGGATATTACGATCACGAGAGTCTGCAACCGAGGCGATAAGGACGAGACGGTGAGAAATTCGCGTGTGTCGTACGTTGAATAGGATCGAAGGTATTAGCTACGTGGCTATATATATATATATATATGTATCTATAAATGTAGCTTTCACGAGTTAGAACGTGTACTATATAATTCGGCATTGAAGGGGCGCTTCCCCCGTCGACGACGTCTTCCCTCAGGATTACATCCCCTGGGATACATTTACATATACTCTCCAATTTTTCTTCTTGTCCTATCTATATATATATATATATATATATATAACTCGGACGAGACACATTGAGAGCGCGAGAAAGAGGGGTGCCCGGGCTAAAAAGTAGTCGCGTGCAGGGGTTGTCTCTCGGAGAGTAGAAAAGAATTCAATAAAAGGCGAGAATCAGCCATTGTCTCAAGATTTCTGTTTCTCGCGCCCGGAAAAGAGCGTTAGGGAGGGCATCGGCCCGCGAGAATCGAGTCCGAGAATCGAATATTTTGCGAACGGATGAGAAATAAAGAGGGGCGTAGAGAGATGTCGATAGGATCGTCGAAAACGAGAATTTCGAACGGGAATTATGCTCGAATAAGGACGAGACGCTTTCACCCGGTGTGTTATTTCGATCCGATATGTATAAAACCTCCCCTCTCGTTCGCTGTCCAAGTGATAAACAATTATTATCATCCGGCGCTCGAAGAATAACAAAAAAGTGTCGTCGCTGCGAGGGAGAAATTTTTTTACTCGTGCTTTTCGGATACTCGACGCTATAATGGATCGTCCCCGACTACCGGATGTTACGCGATACTGATTTCATTAAACCCTTTTTATCAATTTCGCATTCAGAGCCCGTGCAGTAACTGGAAACGCTGCCTCATCGCCCCGTCCGTCGTTCCTATCGAGCGGGAAACAAAATACAAGGCACTTTGCAAATGCGTTCTTTTTTTTTATGTTTTTCTTGAAACGCGAAGCTACGTCAGATTTTGTTATAATCTAGATTAATTTGCACGAGGCGGTATTGCTCATCGTTATGCTTCGGGGATTAAATGCGTCGTCAATTTTTATTTAAACGAGGAGAATTTGAGAAGAGCTACAAACAAGAGAGTTGTAATCAAAGTTCTAAAAAAAGTTACTCTTTTATTTTTACAAACGGCAAATATTTTGTACGATCTATTTTATCGAAGGTATGCGAATAATTCAATCACGTAGTCTATCGATCTTTCTTAGTCAAATTCTAATGCTCTCTCTTAATTTTCACCCTGCGTGGCGCGACACGATTGTAACAAATGATCCGAAGTCCTTGACACAGCGGGTTCGCCAATAGGAGGGATAAATGTCTGCAATAATAGTAACAAGGCTGATAGAGGAGAAAGAGAGAGAGAGTAAGGTGCCAAGGGTGCGTGCGTGATGTAAGACTCACGAAAAGAGAAGTAAAAAAACTCACCGAACCGTTCACGCTGAACTGTGAGTAACCGCGGCACTATAAGCATATTTATATATATATATACGTACTTTCTTTATATATATATAGTGAGTTTGGTAAAACTGGTGAAGAGAAGAGCAGCGGATGGGGAAAAGCGAATATTTTCACGAAAAAGAAAAATACGCTTCGTAAAGAAGGGCGAAGGAGGGAGAGGGGGTTGGCTCGTTGATAGCCCGTGTACGAAAAATTCGAGCTCGCATGAATTCCTCCCTTCTGCATCGTTGCCACTCTGCAACATGTCCTAAACAAATATCCGCAATTTTTTACGGGGGTTTTACAGGCGCGCAAACGAGAGAGGGCAAATCTTATACGTAGGTAGGTATACGCGAAGGGAAAAGAAGGGAGACGTGCACGATTCTTACTAACTGCTCGACGATCGATATACCGCATCCCTGTTAAATGTACAAACTTTATTTTCGACCATGTTTCTCGTGAAACGAAATAATATCTACCTATCGTTGAAAATAATATCATTACACGGAAAATTCATCGGAGGGAAAATTCAAAGTTCTTATTTGTCAACCCTCGTAATCGACGTAATTTATTTTAGCGTGCAGGGGCGATTGTATAGCGTCGTGCAGGGGCTGGAAGAATAACGGGAGCGGGAATGGCGATATATAGTAGAAGGTGAATAAGAAGAAAAAAAGAAAAAGAAAAAAGGCATGGATCGACCCGACGTAAACGTCCGGTTAAACCCAACTTATCAGTCGCGGCACGCAACGTCGCGGTCGAGGGCTTGATGCAAAATGGCATGCCTGAACGGTGTTCCGTCGACTCGTCTTTGCATCGAGAGAGCACGGAGTCGAGCGTCGGTTGGCAAGAAGAAGGAAAAAAAAAACGAAAGAAAGAAAAAATATGTGCGAGGGATAGAAATAAACGAAGAGATAAATGGTGAAAGTGGGGGGAAGGGCGAGGACCATTAGGTAAAAGGAACCGTCGGAAATTCAGCGTTGTTTATCCGTAGGTCGCTGCGAGCCCGAAGGATAGCGAGAGGTAAGCCGCAAAATAAAATCGTCCTCACGAGCGTCCTCGCGCGTGTCTCAGAGAGACGAAAGCATGGAGGGGAAAAAATGAGAGAGAGAGAGGGAGAGAGAGAGGGTACGATGTTGATCTGACCGAGAAGAACGAACGAGCAGTACGAGGAGACACAAAAATGTGAAGAACGAGAGAAATGGCGAAAGTGGGAGAAAGTAAGGAAAAAGGAGTGGGGAAATGGATGTTTGTCGGTAGAGGCTTAAGTCTCGAGAGCAAGAGGGTAGTCCGATTGTCTTAAGCCACAGAGACTGTACACTCCGGCACCGGAGAGTTACAAATTGCCGGCACTTCGAGATCCTTCCTACTGACCAGACGTCTTACATCGCTGGCTCCTTCTTCGCCAACGCGAGCGAGGGATAGTTCTCGTTCTACACCTCGCTCTATAGTTCACCGTAGCATGATAAAAGGGATCGGGCAGGAACGAGGTAGGGATGCGATAACTGATGCCGTCTCTCTCTCTCTCTCTCTCTCTCTCTCTCTCTCTCTCTCTGTCTTCCCCTGTTCTACGTGTTTCCCATCTCTCAACAGCAACAGCCAAAGACCGAGACGATCTCTCGTTCCATCTACCCCACGAGGTCTTCACTCGAGGACCCAGAAGTCGGAGAAGTTCGAATTGGCCGATTTTTCAACGAGTCCATTTACCTCCCATCTCTCGCGCGTTTTTCAACATCTTCGTTTTTTTCTATATCATTTCACTCGGCAAACCGTCATCAATTTTCTTTTTATCCACTTCGATTGATTACACGAGAGGAGGACATTTAATTTAAATATGTGGATTAAAATGTGCACAGGGGAGAAGTTCGTGACGACGATAAATTTTAAGGACCATGCAAGGGAGATTTTCAATTTTTTTAAATTTTTTTTAAATACGACCTCCCCTCGTGCTCGACGCACGAGCGTTAAATGTTCGTCGACGAGCGGATATACCCGGTCACGAAACTTATTTTTTCCTTTCTTAGGCAAATTCACCCTCGACCGACCCATCCGTCTTTTGGTGCTCGCACGGGTTTATACACTTTTATAATTCTTCACGTTTCCCATCGACTTTTCGTATCGCGAATTATCATAAAAGTTCGAGTTAATTAAACTTCTGGACTATAGCATCGTACCCGAGGCCTATGTTACTCCAGTTTGGACTTTATGCGCAATAAAGTAAACGAGTCCGACGTTAAACGTAGTTTGCGTGCGCGCGTGTGCGTTGGCTCGTACCTCGAGTTTGCTTTGGAGAAAGTTGGCGTGCGAGCGTCCTCTGCCAGCTCGGAGAAAACCAAGTCCGTTGCAATATCGTGCCCATCTCGCGCGTTCGTTCAACCCTTCGATTATGTTTTCTTCCAACCACGTAGTCCTTTTATTAAAAAAAAAAAAGGAAGAAGAAAAAATGACAGTGCCAAATTAGCGAATTCCAAACGTGCTCGATTAGTTCGTTAAATTTCAAAGACGTCCCATTTTTCCGACAACATTCCTCGGCGTCTCGCGTCCACCCTACTCTTTCGAAAAGGGACGAAGAGAATAAATGCCTAAGAAAAAGCGCTGAATGTTCTCACGACGAAGCACGATTGATATTGCAAGAATGAAAAAACACATGGACAAGATACCGAAATAATCTAGACTTTTGTTGTTGTTGCTGTTCTCGATTAGTCGACGATTCTCCCGCGCGGTCTTTCACCCGTGAATGTACGAGGGACCGGAAGTGTTCGAGAACAGGCCGTGCGAGGTGTGTAAACGACGTTGCCCATTGAAATTAACGTTTCTGGCGTTAACAATGGCTACGCATCCCCTGCCCTCTCCAACCACGCACAGTTGGTTGTGGATATTTTTCATTTTGCGTGGACGGACAGGCTTTTGTCCCTGCCGTTGGCGGGCAGTTTAGTTCCGGCCAGTTGGTGACCATCGGTAAAAAAGCGCCGAGAGAGAGAGAGAGAGAGAGAGAGAAAGAGGGGCGGTTGAATAAACGAGAGGGGATCTCTCCTATCGCGTGTTTCTCATCCCTGCCTACGCTGCATTTTAAATCCACCCCCCCGACAGCGTCATCTCCGTGCGTGTCCAGGCTGACGCGAGTTTCGCGTGGCTCGAGCTCAGCGGGGGCAAAATCACGTTCACCGGAAAATCGCACGTGGCGCGAAACGGAAAATTAAAGATTCAAGATTTTTCCACAGGCTGAAAGGAAAAACCGTACAGGGTTTGTAACCACCAAGGGTTGAATAGCCCCGTTGGGGCTATCGTCCGATCGATTCGTACACGGTGTCGGAATTTACGACGTATACAACTTTCCTGTATATCATCCATTATTTACACAACGAATTCGGGTCAAACGTCAAAAATATAGTTTACGGGAAACGAAAAAAGATTTTTTCGTTTCCAATTCCAAAAATACAATTTTTGGAATTTTACCAAAAGACCGAAAACCTTTAATAAAAGTCACACCTCGAATCTCTTTTCCGTTCTTGCAGCTGGCAAACTCGTGTCGACTCTTTTTCTTTTTATTAGGTACTGGCATCGAAAGAATCGAAAAAGTCCGAGCCAAGAATCCGAGACGAAATCGTCTAATCGAAAAGTCCTGCCGAAAACTCGAGTCTCGAGGAAGAGTCGTGGAAGGAGGAAGTTGATGCGCGAAATCTCGAAAGCGTTTCTATCCCGCAGGATGAGGCTGACGCTAAGTAGGAAGAGTGAAGGAAGCTCGGAGTCTCCTGCAGGAGTGCGGAGGAGGAAGGGAGAGGACCGAAAAGGACGAGGAGAGGATGTGGGAAGATAATTGGGCTTGGAATTAGCGAAGGGGTGTTTCAACGAGGCGTCTTGCGTGTGCGGTGGACCGACGAAAGGGCGACTAACTCTCCGTCTCTTGCTCCGCCACAGGAAAAGCATCGTCGTCGTCGTCATTGTGACGAGGATTCGCCTTCACGAACACACAGGGACAAGGATATTTCGTAAACGAGGAGAATGGAAATGGACACGCACCGGGTAAATGGTTTACCAAATTACCCGAGGATGCTACGAGAGATTGGATTTGACTTTCGAGAGGATTTTACGCCGACCACACACGACGAATGAGAACTGGAGAGAACGAGGAGACCTATCGGGGTACTCTCGTCATCGGGCGATTCAGGAAAATCCTTTTTCTTCTCTCTCTCTCTCTCTCTCTTTCTCTCTCCCGTTCTCTCTCGTCCCACCGAAGTCGAGGACAACTTTCGTAGAGGATCGATAAACCCGCGTCTTCTTTTTCTCTTACTTGGTCGAGACGCGACGAAGAAAAAAATGTCGAAATGGTAAAAAAAACAACAAAAATAAAATATGTCGTAGGGAAATAAATTCTTCATCGGAAAATACGGGAGAGCTAGAAACCGTCTCGTCGACGCTTTCTCGCTCTCGTGAACTCCACCGACTGTATGTGCCCACGTGAGAGCTTTCGCTAAGGGGCGAGAGGGAGGAGAAAAACATACCCTCGGCAAATATCTTCAAATTGTCCGTAAATATCGTCTGTATTGGATCTATCTCTCTCCCGATCCCGGGGCATATCTCGAATATAAGGGATCAACGTTTCAAGGAGGGGCTGACTCCGTCTCGGCCCTCTCTTTCTCGTATGCTTTTTTTTTTACTTAAAACGAAAGATCTGAAGCAAAATGAAAACTGCCGGATAAAAAGCTTCTTTTTTTTACTTCTTTTGTAACTTTCGTTGCTATGCCTGTGTATGATATTAAAGAAAAGACGAGATTATATCCTGTTCGGAATCAATTTACCGATATCGGAAATTTCAATTTTTTTTCGAGGAATTTTCGTTCCTACCGAGGAAAGTTTGACGAGGACCGTCGATAAAATAACTCTTCGTCGTTAGTAACATCCCCCTCGTGTATTCCCCCGTGCGACGTAGTACTGTATTTCGATTTGTCATTGCCGGCTGTTTGACCAAACACCGGAATCAGTCCGAGAGTTCTGCCAGTTCGGCGAGTTTACCGCTACTGGTGTGGCATTTCTCGATACAGGAGGATGAGCGTCGAGAGAGAAAGATAGAGAGAGAGAGAGAGAGAGTGAGAGAGAGGGAAATGACGCGTAGGGATTCAGGCAGGCCTGGCCAAATCACTAATGAACCACTGTGACGGCCTCCCTTCGCGACTCTCGTTCCACACGTATGCGTGTAATTTTGCATGTGCAAATGCTGGCCAACGGTACACGCGTTAAATTGTACAACGTCGACTCTTCTCGCTGAAAAAAAATCACACCGCGCTCTCTCGTTAGCTCGGGTATTCGAAAAAAGACGCGTGGCTGCGTTACGGTAAAAGGAATCTGGAATACCAATCTCTCTCTCTCTCCCTCTCATCTTTCGAAGCTTGACAATTTCACCTCCCGTCACTGCTCGATATTTCATCAAATTCTTGAAAAAATTCCGGAGTAAGTTGAAGGCGGCGGGATGAAATAGGGGAGACGAAAGAATGGAGCAAACTTCTCGGAGCACGTATGGTTTATATCTCCCGTCTACTTTATACTTTATACATACGTATCTACGACAAAAACAAAATCACATTATTCGATTTGAAAAATTGTATTCGAATCAAGTACGAAAATAAAAGTTGAGATTATTTCAATCGCATTTCAAAAGATATTTTATTTCATTAAGGTAAATATAGATTCGAGTCGAATAAAAACGCTGTAAAAATAGAGACGTCAGCTTTTTCTTATTTCTCGGAATGTGTGACGCGAGTCAGCGGGTTTGTAAGCCCACGCAACATCGGTTTTGCGTCAATGCGTTCCAAACGCAGAAACGTTTGGAAACCAGGTGTCTGCGGTGGTCGTTCTCCGTCGTTCGTGAACGAGGGCGGTTCGCGTATCGCGGATTCCTTCGTCGCGAGATCGGTCGGTGTTGCATCGGTGCCGAGGGGGATGATCGCGATACCAGGAGCGAGGAGGTGGACGAGCGAATTGACCGAGCCGAAGGATAGCCTCGAGACTCGAGAACCGCATAAGCGACTGAACCACCCTACACGTAGATATAACCACGACTGCGTTTCGACTAGGCCTGATGGTCCTATATAGACGAGGTGCACCACCATCACCACCCTACATCAAGATATATAGACGAACGGCAATCATTTGCATATCTGCGCCGTCGCTCGGACATCGGAGCGTTTCGCGAGAATGGCAGTCAGGCAAATTCTATTATAGTCGCGTCCATGAATATTGATCGAGGACAGCGGTGCGTCATATACGAAAGCTAACTACGAACCAAAGGGATAACGCGGATGGGACTCTCTTTATGGTATACGGGACGTTTTAATTCCAAACTTTTTATGACATCATTACGATAGTTGGAGATAGTTTTAAATCCATTATAAATCTAATGGCAATGATATTCGGGCCACGGTAAATTCCATCGGTCGTTCGAGGGCCGAGCGTTTTGTGGTGATATCGAATAATGAAGAAACACGGGGTTAGGAGGCGATTTAAAGCGAGAATACCGGCAACGACGAGCATTTCAAGAGGCAGTCGAGCCTTTGCTCGCTTCGCGATGTAATTGCATTTAAATTTCCTCGCTAACTTCTAAGTGGCAAGTTTTGGACCCTCGGTCGACCCTCCCTGTAACGTAATCAACGATTCGACAATGATTTTAATCGATTTTCAAATAAATTTATCGACCGTAAAATCGTTAGCTGGGAGCTGAATATTTTTCTCTAGATAATGAAAGAAGTTCGTTGCAACGAGAAACGCAACCATACTGTAACGAGTCTGTCATTACCATCGTCGATGTTTTTGACGAGTTTCCGAGCGTCATCGACCCCGCTACTTCGACGTTTTATCGAGTACGATGAAAAAACAAGTTGTGACTTCCTTTCACTTACGAGAATTCGCCACGGTTTTCCTGACACGTCCTGTCGATGCCAGGAAATACCATGAAAGAGGAAATGAGCGCGTTCCATCCCTGCTCTCGACAGGATTGACCACAAAAAACTTCTATCGCAATTTTTATGTCCCCCCTCGCGATATTTCGCGATAACGGGGGAAACTCCCGTGGAGGTCGAGATTGGCTCGGTGGTTCGAACGCGGGAAGTGAAAAAAAATTGTCTAGCTCGCTAAGAGCAACGTTGGTCTCTTTTTTTCCCAAAGATAGGAACGCTACGGCGAATGACCACACGCTGAGAAGGATATGAGAGCGCGGGCTCCGTATGACCGATACGCGCGGGCTCTGTTCCCTCGAAAATTATAATCCCCTGTACGAAGGGTGGTTCGCTGCTTCCCGGCCGCACGATGGACGAAGGGCGTTCCTCTTTTTTTTTCAGCAACGTTTTTGCACCCTCTACCACCTCTCGACCTTTCCAGACCGCAGGTCGGAGCGAGAGGCTTTTCCAAATCGCTGGGAATATGACAAAGGATAGTCGAAAAAGCGATCAACACAATTTAATAGAACGTAATCGGCTATTCTTTTTTTTTTTATACATGACGATATTACGCGTTGGAATATTCGACTATCATTATTTCCCTCGGTCCCGAGTCGAAGGTCCCAGTGCGAAATATCGTATCTCGCGTGTCTCGTAAAACGGGAAAAAGTCTTTCGTCTTTCCGGTTTCATTGTCGTTAATGGGAAATTTTCTATTGTGCTCTTTCTCGTTTCGTTAAATGTCTCATAATTCTCTTCTCACTATGGATAACAAAAAAAAACCCTCCATTGTTTCGTGCTGAAGTTACGTTCAGCTTCTTACCCCCGCCTCTCTCTCTCCTCGCTGTCGAGAGATTACTTATTAAATTTCACGAGCTCTCGCCATCGTCGGTGGAATATATGTCCCGTCTTCTTTAGAAAGGAACATTTATTAGAGGGTGAAGAGAAGAGGAGCGTTCGCAATTTTTCTCCTCTCTCGAAGATGTCTCGGTTGGGAAAAAAGGGGGAGAAAGTTCATCCTTTTTCTGTCTTTTGAAGAGGTGTGCAAGTCGGGGGTGGCACACGCAACGACCCCAATAATCCTCGCTCCCGTCTCCGTTCGAGGTTGTGAAGGTGGGAAGGGGCCGAGGATAGAAAAAGAAAGTCTCGTAATCCCGAGAATGCGCGAGAGCTCGTTCGAATATACACACAAACACAAACACACACACACGCACAGACAAAGAAAGAAGCGAGATGGTAGATGGGAAAGTGAGGTCCAGACACGCCAGAGGGCCAAGCGCAACTCTTCCATGATGCCCCTCGATCCCCATTCGCGTTCTTCTTTTTTTTTTTTTCATCACTTTTCTTCACTTTTCCTCGCTGTTTTGTGGGGTGAAGTACTTCGCTCTGGCGCTCGGGCACTGCTGTCCCCGAGAATTGGATTAGATGCTCGAGGAAAAGTTGGCCCTTTCTGACCACGCTCGGTGAGAGAGAGAGGTGTCGATAAAAAAAAAGATGGAGGGGTGTATATACGTAGGTGAGTGAGTGTGAGTGTCTGTGTGTAGAACGCGGGAAAAACTCTCGGACCGAGGGAGGTGAGGCGCGCGCGCGCGCGTTCAGTCCTCCCCCCTGACGAACAACACCGTAAATCCAGACGAGAGCCACGCAACTCCCCTCTGGAACGTTTTATGGACGAGCCGAGAGCGGAGGAGAGTGCGCAATTATTGCGGTAGCTATGGGAGAGATAAGAGTATTGGATGGCCGAAATATAATGATTATTAAACTCACAAATCGACGTTCTTCCTCGCCCTGCAACATTTTTCGATCGTTTCAAAGTTTGATGTATTAAATCACGGGGAGGGAGATTAATATCGTTGGCAAAATTATTAATAACACGCGTTACCGATCACCGTCATTAATAACGTAATATCGATTATACTATTATATTTCTATGAAAACCCATCGATATTCGAATACAATTTTTCCATGGATTTTGTATTTATCTATTAGGCAAGAATTCAGATATCGAGGACACGATTTATTATCGTTTTGAAATCACGCACGAGGCGAGGGGGAGAACGAGGGGAATTCCAGTGGGAATATTATGAATATTCACGGAAGACGACAGCTTCGAAGGTCGATATTTGGCATGATTGATGTTACGAGAGACAAAACGAGATGGAGGTAAATATACGCGTGCATATATATATACAATCTCGTTGGTCGTGGAACAATAAGGCATTCCTTGGCTGTTTCCACTCGGCGCGTTGGAATAATTAACCGACAGAGGCGGAATAATTGGCCAGCCGTTATATTAAGTACGACATTGAGCGAGATTAATGGGTCGAAAGGTTTCGAGTGAAGCGAGTGGAGGGGGGAGAGCGCGATTGAAGAGAGAAAGAACGGAGGAGAATCGTTACCATGGGAATGATCGAAGGGTCAGGAGAAACGATTTTCCTAGGGGGTCGAGCGGGGAGAACGACGAAACGGCGAAACGAAGGCAGGCAAGCAGGGCGAGAGAAAAAAAAACGCAAGATTTGAAACACATTCTGCGAGACGAGCGAGTCAGACACGAGAAAATACTTTACGACGTGCTTGCCTCGGAGAATGTTACGAGACGTAAAACCGACCCTTTCGCCAACCGTATCTTTCCGACTCTCAGAATTCAAAGGTAAAATCACGAATCGAACATGCATTTATGTATGACGAACCTTTCGATGCCAGACACGTGTAAATTTACGTACGAATCAATGTCGCGACTCACCTGAAACAGAGAGACAATTTTTTCTTCGTTATAAATCAATTATAATTCCTCGATTCTCGATATTTATACGACAATGTTTAATAATCTCTCGAGCCTCTGAAATGATATCTAATTCGAAGCCCCTTTGGCGCAACTCTCCCCCGAGAGTTCTTTGCTCTTGGTTCTCTTGTAACGAGGCAGCGGTCCCTCACTGATATACAAAATTTGTCAGAAATTCGGTGTACTCAGCGATGGGAGCGTGCGAGATTGTTTCCTCGTGTCGTTTATTTATACGAAAATCTCTATATAAAGTGTATTATTTAACGAAAATTACGGTTATTTTATGATAAACACGATCGTTCGAGAGTTAGAAAGAAAACAATGTTATTGTCGAGGGTTCGGTCTCGGACGAAGAGAGTCGTGGGGTAGGTTGGACGCATTCGGGGATCGTTCGTAGCCTTCGCTAGCGATGACTCATGGCTCTTCCCGGGTTTTTAACACGACAGGCATGGGTGCGTGGGCGCTGGAGGTATCCGAGGGGGAAAGAGGCGGCGAACAGGCGTCGGCCGAACGAGAGGGGTTGGACTTTAATCTAACAACCCCTGGTTCACTTTGCATGGGCCTGTGAGCTCTGCTATCTATACACGTTTAAATATATGTATATAGAAACGGGAGTACGCGTCGCCGGGCTATACCGACTCTTTCCTCGTACTCTCGTTGCTCTCTCGGGCTTTTTCCAAGTACTGGCCACAAGGGCTCTGTTTCACTGACTGCCCCCAGGGTAACATGGCAGAGTGAGAATCCTCGAAGGGTACACGTCGGGCCGAAAGAAGAGACTCGTCGCCTTATCCTCTTCTTTTTCACTCGACCTCAAAATTTTCGGCTAATTTTCGTAATTAATCATAAAAATAAAACGTTACATATTTCTATAATTTATGATAAAAAGAGGTTGAATAAAATCAATAAATATACGAGAGAAGTACGTAAATAATTAAGGCTTCGGTGGTCTCGACTCGCGTCATAAAGTACAGAGGAGCGTCGTATATTCGCGTCACGCGTCTCGTTTTACTCAACCGGGCGACACGAATTGGCCCATAGTACGTAAAACAGCTCGAATATCGTGCGCTTTCCGAGGTTTTCGAGGAGCGAGGAAAACGAGGCAAGGGGAGGCTCGCCGGTGCGATCGGAATTTCGGTCACGTGGCAGGTAGGGATTGGAGAATGAACTGAGACTCGGCGTGCGCGAGGCAAGAAGTCGTCTATAATATATATGTCCGCGCGGGTTTGGGTGGAGGAGACGATATCCGGATGACGCTCGCATATGCCGGCAAGAACGAAAAAGGATAGTCGAAAGGGAAAAAAAATGGTCGAGCGTCGAAAATCTGGGTCTTCTCGATAAACGAGATGAAAATAAAGAGCGAGCCAGCTTCGACCTCCCCCTCGCGTCATTCGGTATGTTCGAAAGCGACTCTCCATTGTTTTCGCATCGAGAGACTTTCTCGCTGCAGGAATCGTAAGAAGAACTTGAGGGGCATCTTTCGAACCGTATATGGGTTTTCGAGTCGAAGGAGTCGAGTGTCGAGAAGGGTGAATACCACCGATCGTGCTCCGATATCAAATTTCCCATGTAAACGAGGGACGAGAACGATAAGTAAAACAAGGGTTGAAAATATAACGAAGGGGATTTCGTACATTGAAATCTTTTTCCAATGGTCAATTCGCATCGATCGTACGCAAGAGCATTTTTTAAGTATAAAAAGTACAACGATAAGTAGTTGGCTTTGTTTCCGAGGCAATGATAAGGAGGAAACGCCCTTGATACGTATGCGTTATCGCGTCCACCGGCGTCTATGGATCGAACGTCCTGGCTGGTCTCGTCAATGTCGAGAGGCTCGATAAAGGACCATCTATCGCGAACGACACAATGCATCGGGATTATTAACGGCCGAACGTGCCTCGCTATTATCACCCGTCGACGCAATTTAATCGATGCACCCCACGACGTTCTCTCTTCACGCTCGTTGTTCTCTTTACCGAGCGCCAAATCACATTGTCCAACTGTACAGGACGCGCGAGCCGTTGACACGAGGCCAAACAATCCCCTTTGCTTAGCACTGCCATCCCCTGTCTTAACGCGCGTCAGCCACCAGCCGCAGCCGGTTCCGTACGAGGCGAACCACCCTCGGGCATGCATATCACTACGCCCGATATGGACCGACTACCTAATACTACCCCTACGAATATCAACCCTCTCTAGCATGTATCGCCACATGGCCGTGTTACTAACGACACCTACGCCCAACGTTGCGAAATCATAGACGCTCGGTGTTACCAACGGACTATACATATAGATATATCCTACGATAGATAGGCCTTTGGTCGTAGGTAGAGTCGGCAGATGTCGCACGTACGCGCAATTGCTTTCGCTTGTACACAGACACCGTCTAGGACACGTGTGTGCCGTAATTAGTTCATAATTGAAAGCCTTCGATCAGAAACAGCTGCGTTCCATCCGGGAATCGATCGAACCCCCACTGATCGAGGAAACATAGATGCTCTCTGTTTATAGCCAATGATGCGAATACCGTGGTATCGGTCGAAGGAAAATAGACAGGATTGGATGATCGTTTCCTCGATAAATACGTGGTAACCACGTTCGACTGGTTTCTCGCGACGAATATTTCGAAAAGGTTGCCAAGGTTGCCCTCGACTAATCCTAATCAGGCCACGAAGCAATTCGCTCTTCGTTCAGGGTCGTTCCTCTTGGGCTTGGGGTGAATTGGTAGGTGGTTCGATGGTGCTAGGGAAGATAGAGAACACGGAGAAGTGTGGGAAGAACGTTTCAGCCAATTGACTTCGGGCATACGTCGACGGAGGGAGGGGGAGGGGTGAGTCATTGGTCTGGGCTATAACATCGAGAATCTATCGTCTTTTTGGCAAAGAGGATGAAACTACTTGCGGTCGTCCTGCTTTCTCTTATTTCCATTCGAGAGAAAAGACAAAAAGAAAAGAAAAGGCAAAAAACAGAACACGAAGGGGTTAGGGAGTAGACGCAGAGGTGGAGAGCCGCGAGGGCACCGGCGAAAATGAACGACATCGAGGGGTAGGCTTGGCACGTTTTACGAGCATTTACCTCTCTCTCTCTCTCTCTCTCTCTCTCTCTCTCTCTCTCTCTCTCTCTCTCTGTCTCTCTCTCTCTCTCTCTGTTCTCAGGCTCTAGAGTACCTACGTTGTGTATGCGCTCGTTGATGTCGTGCTCGCCAACGCGTGCGGTCTTTCGCAGGGACACCGCATCGACTTCAATTATGGACACTAACCAATCGGAAAATAAGCCAAGAGAGATCGCTGCGCGAGTCACGCGTTGTATATGCCCGAGACCAATAGGAGGCAATTTTGCAGGAGCCATTTTAACGGGGTGGTTAACTCAGCCTTAATATCTTGGACGGAAACACAAGGGCTACGAATAATTATTTGTAGCTTTTAAAAAGAAGAGATCGTGGAATTATGATTGTTTGTTCCGAGGGTTTAACCCCGTAGTACCGATTCGAGGGGGCGCTCCCGGGTCGGCCGCCCACGAGAATAGGAAGATGAACGCGTGTTTCTCGCGATCTAAAAGTCCGTTCGACCCTTCTTTTCGCTCTCTCTCTCTCTCTCTCTCTCTCTTTGTGTGTATGCCACTGTTCCGTGACGCACTCTATCACGCTCGTACAGTAGGCACACTCTCGGTTGAGAGCAACCGTAGAGAGATCGAGGGGACGAGAGTCGAGCGAGAGAAATGACCGGAGAGCAATGGAGAAACGAGGGACGTGCGAGCGAGAGAGAGAGACGAAAGTACAGGGAACCTCATCGAGACTCGTGTTTATGAAGCAGTCCAATTAGTATCGCCGAGAGACCAAAATACAGAGAAGGGTGATGCGCCCTGTCGCAAAACGTCGTTTCGATTATGCATTTGAACTTGTCGGATTCGCCACACGCGACAAGGTACACACACAGCCCTCGAATTCAGTTATTAAACGGTACGATTCGTGTCGATCACGCGATGGATTCGACTGCTATCCCCATCGAACGTTTCATCTCTACGAAGAGCTAATTAGACGAGTCTAAAGATAATTCGCGATGATGAAAAGTATACGAAATTAATCGAAATGAAATGAATTTGTAAACGCGAATGGAGAACAAAAATGCGAGATTCCGATGATAAATAAATACAATCCTGTCGCTATGGTGAAAATCGAAGAACTCGGGAGAATCGCTGGAGATGAAAAAGTTGCCAATGGCTGACGAACGTACATCCAATCGGCGTCAGCGATCGCTTCGAAAACCGCGCAGACACGTACGCGCGAGAGCCTATTTCTCTCTTTCGCTCGGCGCGTATAACTCGTAGCCCGGTATCTCTCGTTTCATATATACATATATATATATATATATGTATACATTTTGTTCTTCTGGGTTTTTATTTTCCACCCGTTATCTCTCGACACGAGAGCGTGGCGCTTAATCGAAAAGCGACGGGGCCTCGACGTTGATACGCGTTGGATAGAACGCGAGCAGCGAATACATATTCGTCGCGCACACGTGGACCTATACATACACATCTACATCTACATATATATATATATATATATGTAGAATATCCTGTACGGTACGTATATTGACAGGCATCGTGGCGGATGATCATTACGACCCTCCCAGTTCGATCCCTTCTCTTACAACTCGCTACTCTCCCGCTATATACGGAATTCCGGAGGCGCAATATGGGGGAATGATGTTTTGTCTATATATATATATACACCACGTTGCCCTGGCTGACTGTGCAACCTGCAGGAATGCATGTTTGTCGATGCCGCTGCAGGCTGCCGGAAACGTCGTATACCGTTTTGCTCTGTGTATTCGCTCAGTCTCTCACTCTCTCTCTCTCTCTCTCCCGCTCTCTGGATCGCCAGCTAAAGGATGCAAAACGGAAACGCAGCCCCGGGGCTGAACTGCTCTTCGTAAGCGTAGAGTCCAACACCCGCGACGAGAGAAGCGTCATCGGCAGACAGAGGGGGTTGGTTCGCGAATACACGGGTGCCGGTAATTTTCTTCAATAATCTCACCCTTCCAGGCTCTATATAACTATAATATTTCGTATAGAAATATATATATATAGAGAGAGAGTCTTTGATATACTATATGCTGCAATTTTCACTCCGTCGTGATAGAACGAGTAGAAGCTCGAGCGGTGCGCGCGTATCTCATTTTCGCTTGACTCGGTCCTTCCGCGTTGCCATCAGCGTATATAGGAAGCGAGATGTGACTCCGAGGGCGTTTCTTTCCCTCTCTGTCCTCGAGCATACATACACACCCTTCCTTCTCTTCGATCCAGGGAATCTGTCGAGGATAGTGTACACCAGCTAAACCATATCGGTAGAGTAGCGAGGATGGGCAGGGTGGATGGTTATGCCGATATCCACCCGGTATCTACCGCCGTGTTTCGATCAACGACGATGTTTGCACGTCTACCATCCCCTTATACTCTCATTCGACGTCTCTCGGTCCTCGATTCTCCATCCGCTTTTGCTCGACGAAGGTACACACGTCGCATCGCGTATATCGCACACGACGTACCTTACAGCGTTTTGGCTCTCACTTTAGCCACGACATCCCTTACGCGTTGTTTCGCAATCGAGCAGAGACGCGGATGGATTTAGACGCGACTATTTTGGAACGCGAGAGTAGGCACTCGGCAATCCCTGTCCGCTTTTCGTGGTCTTGAAACGATCGTGCGAAACGTGTATTCGAAGATCGGATTTACACGAGAGTAAAACAAATTTATTTCATACGAATGGAATTTCTCTTTTTTCGTTGAGAAGGAGAAGAACAAATTTCTTTGAAAGCAATGAGAGGTTTCTTTTCATTCGAAGGTCGGTAGGTGGGTACTCTCGTTATCAATGCGACGTTGATTAAAAACGCTATGGAGGATCGCGCATCTTCGTTAAAAATATGATTTTCTTATTTTTTCTTTTTTTTTTTCAACGCGAATTGAGAAAATGTTTGAAAGACGGATTCGAGGACGAAGATTCGTGGCTTAGAAATTGATATAGAGGCGCATGCGCGATTCCAATTAATAAAACGCGCGTCATCGTTATCTTGGCCGATAAACGCTCGAGATGTTTCAGGAACGAGACTCTTACGTTTAACGGAAAAGGTTCTTCTTCTTATTTTTCAAAGACTTTTTTTTCTGTGGGAATGAAAAATTTGCGCTCGATGGAACGAGGAAAATTTCGCACGGTGCCAATGAAATATGCGAGTGCTCGATGGAAACACGGACGAGCGATTTCTTTTCCGCGAGTGAGCCAAGCGTTCTCGAGAGTTCTCGGGGAAAAAACGCGCGGGTGGCCTCTTCGTCCGGGATACAAGTGCCGGGGCTTCAACTTCCCTTTTTCTTTTTGCGAAACTTTCTGATCCGTGAAAAAAGCAACGATTAAGCGATTTACATGAGAAAACGAGAGCCCGAGTATAGCCGGCACCTCCGGCTCCGCCGCACGCCGCCCGGGTCTTTGGCTACCGGTTAACCGGGTTCTCCACCGCAACCCCCGGGCGCGCGTTTACACGCTCGGCCGACGACGCAACGCGCCGAGGTGGTCCCAGTATTTTTCTTTTTTCTCATCCAACGAAACGAATGAAAACCGAGACAGTGAAACAATTGTTTGGCACGAAATTATGCGCATATAAAAAACATTCTTTACGTCAACTCGAACAAACGTGTTCTTCTAAAACTTAATTATTTTCTTTTTATTTCTTATTTATTTTGAAAGAAAATCCGTCATGGCTGGATAAAGAAAAGATCAAATTTAGTTTTCCATGCGCGTCGAATCCGAAGACACGCTCGGTATCTTTGGGTCTTTGGCTCGACGGTACGTGATAGCCGAGCGTGTCGGGAAAACGAGGGGGAATTTCCAAAAATGATACGGTCCGTCGCGTAACGTCGTAAGAAACATCAATCAGGATTTGCTTAGATGGTGACATAGAAGGCGAGTCACTATAGCATACGTATTAGTAATAATGGTAGTAGTAGTAGTAGTAGTACCTACAGATTATCCCACTGTACGTATACGGAAGGAGAGTATGGAATATCGATCGCGCAATACCACGATGCGTGACACTCCGCGTGCAGCAACTGCAACGACGAGAGAAGTTATGGAGAGAGAGAGAGAGAGAGAGAGAGAGAGAGAGAGAGAGAACAGAGCTTGACTATGACTCATCCACGCTCTCGAGATATCTTCGTAGTCGAGTCTCTCTCTATCTCGAGACGTACTACTGTCGATTGGAGCCAGAAATGCCGAGCCATCTTGGCTCTTGGTTTCTGCGCACTCGATGCACAGACGCTGTTCCTCTCGAAGAGTCCCGGGATGAGCGTTTGCAATAACGACGAAAAAGCGTAATAACGTTTTGTCACTATCACAATGCAATCTGATCACTGATAAGATTCTTTGTTTTACTTTTTATTTCGTTATCAACATATCTTCTCGTTTCAGGATTAAGTATTTCCTTATAAAATGCAATATTTTCGATGCTCGTACGACTTTTGCGAATATTGGAAACGAGCATCGAAGATTAGCGAAAGATAAAATAAAAATCCGGGATAATCCGGATAATACCGAGTCCGTCATTGTAGGAAACACATACGAAGTAATGTATGCGTGTATATAGCGAGTTTTAATGCGGATCGTTGGTTCTTGGGTACAGGGTTGAAAATCTCATATGCGAAAAGAAAATGTCGTTGAAAAAGGGGTGAGCGCGAGACGAATCGAAGAATGGGAAATTTGCCGATTCGCGGCCGAGGGCACACTCTCGAGGAAGGCTGACGCGATCGTGGAAATTCACGGTGAATACGGAAGGCGGACAACGATCCGTTTCTTCGCAAAGTTGGATGGAATCCAATGGAGTTAGACCGCGAAGAGCGTGTGCGACTCTCGCGATCTTCTTCTCTCCGGTGAATTTAGCGCGAGTGACAAAGAGAGAATTTTATCGAAAGAGAGAGAGAGCGAGAGAGAGAGAGAGAAATATTTGACGAATTTACCAAGTTCGACAACTTGGGCACTGCGGGTCTTGCACTCTGGCAAAATGTACGAAGGAGAAACGATCGAGAGAAGGAGAGAGAGAGAGAGAGGGAGAGAGGAAGCGAACGATGAGGTTGATAACCAGACGCGACCCGGTGATGCCGAGTTTCCGATGTTTGCTTCGCCACGAACTCGCCGTTGACCAACATTTTTTCGTCCTCCACGTCTTTCAACGTTCGTCCATTATCGATTCTCCTTCGATTCCCTCTTACCGATGTTTTTTGTTTCCGTTCTTTCTCTCTCGTAGTAGCTCGAGAGAGAAAGAACGCCGCGCGCGTCGAGGATCATTTTAAAAATGACGGAACTAACAGAGATTTTGTTTTCACTTTGGCTCTACGTAAACGACTCCTAGGAACGTAATTTCGTCGTTTTCCACAAGCGTCCGAATTCACTCGGCTGCCAACTCCCCTAACCGGAGTTTGACCTCTATAGTGAACGCGATCGATCTTATCGTACGACGAAAACGGAGGGGAATGCGCGCGATCGAACGGGAAACGCGTCGTGGATTTCTAGACGGCGATAACGATACGACGTCGCATTAGTTTTATTTCACGACACAGTTCACGGTCTCCTCCGCTCGTAATGGACTGAAAAATATTGTCCTACTAAAAAAATATTCATTTTGGCGCGAGGATACGTGAGCTCGACTTTTTCTCATTTCTTTTCGTAAAGAAACTTGAAAATTCATGATCTCCGAACGGTCGAACAATTTTCAACCAAAAAAATAATGAAGAAAAGTTTCCGCATGCCCGAACAGCGAACCCGGAAACTCGAAACTTGGCTCTGGGGCGTCCCTCTCGCAGGAAAATTATTTCCTCCTTCCGTATTTATTTTTTTTCCCTGCCTCTGTAGTATTTTTTTTTTGTTCTTTAGTTCCTTTATTCCAGGAGTCTCAACCTCGTAAATACCTCTCCGTATATATATATGTAGAACGAAACGACGGAGAGCCGTGGAAAAATAGAGACCGAGAGAGAGAGAGAGAGAGAGAGAGAGAAAGAAAGAGGGTGTATTCCCATGACGCACGAGCCACCCTCGCACGATCTCTCGTCGAGCGCTCGATTCACTGTCACAACGACGAAAACGCCCGCACCGCATCCATGTATTATTAACGTACGAAAACGAACATTCGTGGAGAAGCACCCGGGTGCGTGTTACAACCACGAGGTGAAAATAGAGAACACGCGTGTGTACTGGTATTTTAACGGCTGTTTTGGTCCGTGTTACTCCGCGGTAAGCCATATTTACATACACCATCAGAGTTATACAAACGCACGTATAAATTCATTATATTATTACATCGTCATCGAATATACGTCAATTATAAATTAACATATTTTTTGTAATTATTTCCCGTCATTGAATTAAACCGCGCGACTGGTAATGCGCAGCGTAATTTATCGTACGAACATTTGTCCGAGTTTAAACACTAAATTCAATTTTATTATCATCCAGCTTCGTAAACGATAGTTTCACGATCCATTTATAACAGGCTCTATCTAAATTCTACCGTCGCGAATAACGATAATAACAATAATAATAATTATTATTATTACTACAGGGCACTTGAATAATGTACACGACCACATATAACCCCCTGAAACTATGTAGCCAAATTCTATCTCTGGCCCTCTCTCTCCCGCTCTCCCCTGCACACGTTTACGCCATCTACAGAGAGAGAGAGAGACGATTTCCCTTTTAGCGGAGGGCAGAGGATCTGATGGGCCGTGTAAACGCGTTATGAGCTTGTAAAAGCAGTCATCCCGTTGTATCGGTAAAAGGTCTTTCCCGGTCATCGCGCATATATATACGATCTGTTCGGTTACTTCGCAACCCTCGAATATTTTCGTACGTAGTCTCTCACGGGGATGCTGTAAGTACGAGCGACGAATTTTATGCCTCGTAAATTGAGATGAGCGAGGAACCGGGAGTCGTGGATGAAGTGCCAGCTATTAGGATAAACGTAAATCCGACGCAAATTTCGTTCTTATTCTCCCTCCTGAATGTGTCGGCTTGTATTACTTTACGATACGATCGCTCGAAGTTTTTGATTTACGATTCGTACTTTAATCGACCAAATTTATTACTCGATTAATTGAAATTTTATTCACCAAATATCAAACGAATTATTAATTGTATTGTTCAAAATGATATTAACTCGATTTCAATATGATTTTTTAGGGAAAAGATCGATACGTTAAATCTGTTGTATTTTTCTCGTTATTATCTGTCATGGATGATCGGAGGGTGCTTCTACGCTGGAAGTACCTGCGGAGTGCCGGTAAAAGTGGTTTAAAGTGTCGAGTGGCGAGAGCGTGGCGTTCAATCAATGTTATTAAAGCGAGTAAACGAGAGAGAGAGAGAGGGAGAGAGCGAGAGAGAGAGAGAGAAGAACGGTAGTAAGGGACGAAACCCGATAAACACTCGAATAGGATTAGTAAGAGAGGGGACACCGTATATATAGCGCGTATCTTACAAAGCGAGAAGAGCGGATTTTAAGCTTCGACGAGGATGAACCCTCGGGAAGAAAAGGGCTCGTTCTTACCATCAAGAGAGACGAATGAGATGGAAATTATCTTTTAAAAAGTAGTCAAACACTTTCGTAGCGCGATCGGAAGAGCAAAAGTTTCGAACGAGCGGAAAAGGGGTGGAGGAAAACAATGCGCTAGAAAAATAATAAGCCAAAGTTGAAAAATCGTTCTCGTTTATATACAGCAAGACCGGCAAGTTATTGTAAAATTGCTTCAACACGGTGAAGAGAAAAATAAAATACTTGGAAAGAAATCTATAATGCGATGCGAGGATGGAAAGCTGTCCATGGCCTGTCTCTCTCTCTCTCTCTCTCTCTTTGTCACGAAGTCTCGAGCTGGCGAAGAAGCAATTAATCCTTACTTCATTATGCAAGGACCTCGGGATGTACGAAATATATATAGGAAGCAACCGCTGTTCGGCGTCATAAATGTAAAACGGTGCGGCGGGGTGACAAGAGACCACGGCTCTCATTTACAAACATAATCTGGACTCTCTCCTGGACACGCGAGAAAGCTCGAGTTACACTTTGCCAACGAAACGAATTCTGAGTGCCAACGGATAGAGAAGAGGGATCGAGGGATGAAATAACAGAGAAATAGAGAGAGAGAGAGAGAGAGAAAGCGCTAGAGTTAAGTAGTCGATTGTTGGACGAGATGGAGATGAGAGGAGAGAATGAAAATCCATATATCTCTTATCTCCGCGCATCTCTCGGTTCGCGGCTTCAAACGAGAAAACTTTGTCGGCGCGATGAAAGCGTCAACAACATTAAGCGAAATCGATGGAGAGAAGTTCGAGTTTCTCCATTTCTCGTTCCATCATCCTCGCTCGAGAGCTTTCACGATGATTATACCGCCCGATATTACCCGGAATCATTATCCCTGACCTAGGACGTCGCATTTATCCGTGTACCATAACTCATTCTTCTTCCCGGTAGGAAAAACAAATTTTTTAATTTATCGTCCTTTATCTCGCGAATGAATTTGGCGCAATTTACCAAGCGACGAAATTATCAATGATAATTAAAATAAAAATTCATGCGGAAAGAACAATTATTCTTAATTATACTAAAGAAAAAGTATTCATTTTTTCTGCGTTATAATTCATATTTAATTCATGACGAAATAATTTTCGATCGGTTTTCATTGAAACGCTATGCCCACCTCCGAGACATATATCCAAGGTTGGATGGTCGAGACTCTCGCGTGGCTGTGACCGCCGTCACTTAATAAACGGGGCCACCCACATTGCCCGACCACGTTAACGATGAACGAGAAAACGAGGAAAGTTTCACTCAACGAGCTCACTAAGACTTACATCCCTGTCTGTATAAAACATCCCTCGTCTAATTTTATACGATATATGGAAATATGACATGTGTCTGTATGCGCGTATTTATGTGTGATAATGCAAAACGCGTTGTTCCCGGAGCCGGCGTGGCTCGAACATTTCTGGGCGCAGTTACGAGCGCATAAGCGAGCTGGAATTTTGTTTCCGTAAAACGTGAGTTCTTTGTACATCCTCTATATAGATATATACGTACGTATGTGTATGCGGTAGAAACTACACGGTCGTACAAGCCCCGAGGCTGCGAGCACCGAGCTCGCGTTGCTCCACATATTCTCACACAATTCTACGCGTCACAAAAGGAAAAACCGCAGCTTTGTGCCACAGCCAACGCACACTTCTCATTCCTCTCTCTAGGCGCTTTTCTACGCTCCAATTACCGTTGAAACGTCTCGTACAGAACGGAAATTGCCCACTTGTAATATTTGCTCGCCGAATTACCAAAAAACAAAAAATCTATCCCTGCTAATACGCTCGACGAAATTTACGAGGATTCTTGTCGTTCATTAGACAGAAAGTAAAAACTGTCGATGGCACGAGGGTGGATGAGATATAGGGGTGAGAAAAATAATGGGAATTTAATGATAGTGAGAATCACAACTCGACGCATCGTTAGGGGTAAAATAGCGAAAGTTTCTTCGGAGATATTAAATTTCACGTATATTAACTATAATTAGCGAATGTTTGGATTATCATTTCAAGGATTATGTCGATGAGCAGTGATACACAAGACGCGATAGGTATATAGGTGAACGAGCGTCGTGTGCGAACCACGAGACAATGACCCTAACGCACGTGTACACTTGGGAAAACGAGTGACTTGGCCAAGGGGTTGTTGAAACATGTTTGTTAGCGCTCGCTGTCAGGGTGCAATGAACCGAATCAAGTAGAGGGTACTTTTTGACACTAAAACTATCGAACCCTATTTTTCCCCTGTTTTCTTTTCGTAGATGAGAAACAAAAAACAGCAACTGCATACAATTTAAAAAAAATGGATAAAAAATAATTCATGCGTCATCAAGAATAATCTACGTGGAAAATAATTCCTGTGAAAAATGTGTCTTTGTCCAAAATATGAAAAATATTTTGCTAGGCAAAAACTCCTTTGACAGCCCTCGGAGATCCGATTAAAAAATTGCGACTGTATTTTTCGATGAAAATGTGTTCCACGCTTCAAGGAGAACGAACGTTAACGTTAGTGTCAATTTTGACATTACTTACGAATAAAACAAAAATAGGGAGAAAGCTGTCTGCTGCTTGGACTCACCGGTGTGCGTTGAATGTCGTCAGAGATTTTTTTTTAGGCGTACCCGTGGTGACGGCTCGCGTTCCGAGAAGCCGGTCGACGATGGACGGATCTCCTTTAACCCCCTCCTCGAGGAGGTTACAGGAGCACAAGCGACGAATGTAGCAAGTCCTGAGAGATTGTCGGTGCTCGATTTACAAAGCACAGGTGTACGTGTGTTTGTGAGTGTGATCGTAAGTTTCGTTCCGGGTTGGAACGTTCGCGGCTGCTACGCCGCTCGAGTGGTCGGTGTCGACTGCAGAAAAGCCCGCAGATGATATCGCAGACCTAGGGGAGACTGCATGACATCATCGTTGGCCAATGGGAAACGGAGGGTTGTGCGCAGGTGTAGCAGCGCCGCCGTCGTCACCGTTCGCAAGCTGCCACCCTTCGCTTATACGTATCCAGCCTCGGTTGCTCGAAAGGGTGGTGGTGGTGGTGGTGGTGGTGATGGTGATGGTGGTGCCCGCTGCTGGGGCTTGCGATATATCGCAATCGATTGCGCGAGTTCGCGCGCCTCGTCGGCTTCTCCCTCTCTCTCCTGCCCTATTCTTCTCTTCCAACGTTCACCCTCTCGCTCTTACCACCGCTCGTCGCCGAAGCGCGCACCCTACGCGGCGATTCCGGTAGTCACGAGAGAGCTTTGAGAATCGAGCGGGAAAAAAGCTACGAGCAGCGACAACCTCTCTTTCTTTCCGCATTTCTCATTGTTTGTTTCTCGATGAAATTCGACCAGAGTGAAAATAATAATTAAATGGACATTGTTTTATTTCTAGATGATAACACGAGGTCACGAGAGTTACGACGCAAAGTCGTAACGATGAACCGATAGGTTGGCAATTGCGAGCACTGTCAGCATCACCGATTTCTGCCAACCAAGATATTGCTAACGATCGCGCGAATGCACTCGTAGGTGTGCGTCTCTCTCTCTCTCTCTCTCTCTCTCTCTCTCTCTCTCTCTCTCTCTCTCTCTCTCTCTCTCTCTCTCTCTCTCCGTGGGTGTGTGTATGTTGTGGCGATCTGGATCGCTGATGACTGGCAACACACATCGCAACAATTCGGTTTCGCGTCGAGCGAGACGGAATGCGAGTGAGAGAGAGAGAGAGAGAGGTCGTAATTGGGACCTTCAGAAGCTGACTAACGGTCTGGGTTGTCGCGTGGGTGGAATTGATTGAGGAGAGTGATTGCAATTTCCTTCGGTAGCAGCGCCCTTTCTCTCGCTCACTCGTGACGATACATACACTCTATATAGGTATATCGTGTACAGGAAGACGAGTGGACGGCTTTCGTAGACGTTGAACCGAGCGACAACATAATATGATTTTTTCTTCACTTCTTCATTTTCATTTCAAACGATCTCTTTCCATTTTACACGTTAATTCGCAAGAATTATCTCGTAGCCAAAACTTTAATAGAAATTTCAATTCTCGTCGACGATATTCTCGTTGTAGAAACAATTTATACTCGTTTTTTTACTTTGTTTTTAGCCCGACGCGCGTCTGGCTCGCGACAAGGAAGCGGAAAGTTTCATGAGGAAATTAGCCAGTCCCACAACCTCGGGGCAGCGAGATTGAGCGAGCGCGCGAGGGTCTCGAGACGGTGAAGCGGTTGGCCCGTTCACGAAGTCGAGGGTGTTTATTTTTTTATTTTCTTCTCTTCTTTTGGAAACGAGTTTGCAACGACGACGACGACGACGAGAACGACGAGAACGACGTCGTCTCTCTTCGCGAGGCTCTCGCAAGAGCGAAGCGCTTTTGTATTCAAAAGCGTATGATAATACCGTCTCGTCGTCCTTACGTCGAGGTTCGCGTCTCACGGTTTACACACCGTGCGGCAAAACTTCCTGCGAACGTGTACAAAGTCTCGCGCGCAACGTCGTATAGTCGAACGCAAGAAAGACACGCGTTACGCTCCTTCTACTTTCATCGGGACGTACACGCGAGACTCCGTGGAAACAGAAGTCTTGGCGAAAGGGGATTGCCGTCAAAGTATCCCATGTCTTTTTTTTCAACCGCGGGAGAAGCAAAAGTTGAGCGAAATTTAAATTTCTCGTGTAGCTTTCACCCTTGGTACAAATCCGAGAATACACCCGAATGGACGTCGACGACAGAGTCTCGTAAGAATTCGATATACAAATTCGATCTTATTCGAGCCACCGAAGGGGCGAGAGCGTGTTCCCTCGCGAATTTTTCGATAGGGGAGACGAAAAGAAAAAAGAAAAAAGATGCGAACGTACGTCCGGGCTAGTCCGAAAGATTCGTCGGGACACGAAAGAGATTGTCCGTTTATACTTTACACCCGATTCGATCGAGACAGGATGTAAAATACCCCGTGTGGAGACTTAGTGTCGCGGATTCGCGGTTTGCTCGTCGAGAGAGAGAGAGATATGGAGAAAGAATCAAGTTCGCGACTCTTCTCGCGTTTGAGTTATCGCGAAATTATGCGACATATTGCCAACGTTTCACCTTACTTTTCTCCCTTATGGAGGATGCAAAGGTGAGGGGCGTGTGCAAGAATTCTCGAACCCCTCCGGGCGAGGAAACCCCGGGTTTTCGTATTTTTCTGTATTCAAGTTCGCTCGGATATTCTCCCCGACCGGAAGAGAATTTTCATCGATTTGGACGTACGGCAGGCTCTACTAGTTCGGGGTTTTACACATCTGCGGGAACGTTATCCTCGGCTTACGTAAAAATATACAAGCAGTCGCGAGAGACGGTAGCACGTGCGTCCAGATCGATCACGCTCTCGCACTCGGGGAAATAACGAATAAGTTGAAATCAATCACGCCAAACATCTACCCCCTTTCATCTATAACTATATACATATACGTATGTACAATCATTCCTCCCGTTGGGCTGCTCACTTCGGTGGGTATTTTTGTCGGTACTAAACTCGCGCTTTATCGGACCGCTCTCCCGTTAGATTCTCATCGATCAGACGTGACAAGCCCGATCGGAATCTTCTCGCGATCGGAAAATTTTCTCACATTGCTTACTGCCCTCGCTCTCGAAATAGAGATCTTTCGCGTGTAATTTCGAGCGATTGGTCACGTACGTCGTACTCCCACCTGTTCCACGTTTATTTATTTATTTTTCTTTTTCCTCTTTTCGCGAGGGATTTCTAATCTTCGCCGTTTTTTTTTTTATACAAATATACGTATCGAAGATCGATCTAAACTTACACTGCGCGAGAGGCTTATCTATAATGTTGTTTTTTTTCCAATATCATCTCCCCTTTAAACGAGTAACCTTTACCTTCGATCCCCCCACCACGTGACTGTTTTTTTCCAACCCCTCTTTCGTCTCGATTCAGGCAGCTACTCGGCCGACTCTCGCTATTTTTAATAATCCCAGTGTGATTCTTTCTTCTACCTCGGGCTCCATAGGCTCTATAAATTCGAGACGAGAAAGCTCTTCCGACTGCTGATGAAATATAACTACATATTCGTCCGAGAAACTCGGGCGTGCGCTTGTGCCCCTAAGGAATTTCCTGTGGTCGCTATATACACCGGCCCTTCGCAAATTTCTTGCTCACCGAACAAACGCTATATCCGTCTAGCTTCGCGAGATCTATAGCGATATATATCGTCTTACGTCGGATGGGCATACTTCGGAACGTTGAATCGAGGGAATAGTACGTAAACTGATAAACTCGAAATTACGTTTAATTTTACAACTATCTAAAGAAAATCGTCTTTTATCAAAATTCATTCGATAACATAAAAATATCGTTTTACATTTAAAAAGAAGTTCAATTTCCTCTCAATGGCGAGATCGTCGTGATATCAATCCCCAAAAACATACATTTTGCATGAATTTCAGGTTTGTTTCGATATGCAACTTTCGACCCAGTTTGAAAATTTGCATCTGGTACATTCATCGATTCACCGGAACCCTCGAAGTGTGTGTGATTAATTCGAGGATATGTCGAAGAGAAGCAGGAGGATGGAAGAGAGACAGAACGATGTATTTGGATGGCGGGTATCACGGTGAAAAGTTTGCCGTCGAGGGTGTTGAATATTAAAATCAATTTGTTGAACGAAAATAACGATTGCGGTTGGCGAAATACCAGGTGTATATTGCGGGTGTAGACATTGAAGGGTTTCCCGCGGGTTCCCCGGTACCCTCGACGCTCCATATAGCACCTAGTCTCCCCGTAGCGATGATATATAGCGACGCGTCTCGCTATATCGTGTTGGACACCGCGAAGATTTGCATAAGTGACTTATGGTCGGCGCGCGTTAGGCATACGACGCGTGCTCTTTTTCGCGGACCAGCGTCAGGGGACTTTGATATCTTTGATGTGACGTTTCTACCCCCGACGGGACTGAAACAAGGCGGGGTTGGACGATAATCGCGCCACGATGTAGTTGGACCCATCCATATCACGTTTCGTAACCAACGCAACTTCGAGAGACTTTTATCGAATTCCGTGAAAATATGGGATTTACGTTTTTCGAAGAAAGACAAGTCGGGAGTGCGAATTTTCCGAGCTACCTCGACTAGACTTACGATCGATTGTTTAAAGTCGATGAAAATTGAAAAATGATGAAAATAGATAAATAGTACAAGGTCGATTAACCCTCAATCCGTGCACGTTTTTGAGGCAAAAAAATTCATGGTCAATCTTCAGACTGTACTTTTGAAGCGAGACGAGAAATTTTGTTTTTCTTAGTTTTAATAATTTCTTTTTCATCGAATATCAAGCAACGTATCAAGCAAAATTTTGAAAAGAAATTTTGGACCGGACGAAAACGACCCGGGTTCACGGGTTGAGGGTTGAAATTGAAAAATGATGAAAATAGGGAAATAGCGTAAGGGATGATTCTACAGGGGAAAATGAGGTATCGGGGTGGTTAATCACCGTCCGGCCGGTGTTACGAAACCTCATTACGAGCGGTCGCGGCTCTCTCTGTATTTTAATCGGAAACCGGTTCAAGATATAACGAGCCGGCTCGTGTTTGACACTCGTATGGAAATGATACCGGCTTTCGAATATATACATATATATATATACATATAAATATAATATATACTCGGGAAACCAACGGGTTAGTTCAAACGCTATGACTCATTAATATCGTGAGGCGAGTACGCCAGCTGGTGGCAGAGATTTCATTACGATAACGAATACTCATAGTTCGCAGGTTCTTCACATTTTGTTATCTTTTTTGCCACGTCGAAACGCATTCCCTCGCGAATTGTACGAAACACGATCGGCGTAAGCAATTTTAAAAGTTATCTTCGTGAATATTTTTTTCCCTACCTACCTATATGTTCCTATTTTTGTATTATTATTATATTTTTTTTACGAAGATTGGACGGATAGGCGCGCGCGCGATGGTTCCACGCGACGCGTGTGACTTCGCGACAGACTGTGCAAACAGCTCGATCACGAGTATGATAGACATTTTATCAGATATAGAGTCCCGACCTCGGCGCGCTATCAGTCTCTGGGCGCGATAACGTTTTTTTCGTCTGACATTTTGTAGGTGACTGACGGAAGGCGACGCAGACGATCGTTCGAACGCTTGGACGAAACTGGTGCGATTTTGCTTCTAGTCCCCATTTTTTACTCCAAGTCTTTTCCCAAAGTAAGTGAACGTTTGAATTATTTGTTTCGGGGTTGGAGCTATTCGATAGGATATTAAAATTGGTGCGAATATTCGACAGTATAATGGAAGGAATGTATCCGAGTTTACACGAGAAGTTCAAGAACGAGGGCATATGTCCGATATGCATGATGGCGATGGGTGCTGGACCTAAATACTCTTGCGACAATCATCACACCGTGTGTCATCGCTGCAAGCCTTATTACTACGCCTGTCCAACGTGTCGTTCGCCACTGAATCTCGAATTTCCATCCGCCGAAGCCGAGAGTCATTACGGGCCACCACCTACGCACTACATGCCACACCCTTATTCCCCTTACGATCCACAAGGGTAAAGTCCTTCAATAATATATCTACGTATAATATTCTACATTCTTATTTTTCTACTCAATATATGAGAAAAATTGGAAATATCCGGTCAATTAAAGAGGAGAATTTGTTGTTATTTAGATTCAATCCGAGTGCTCCGTTCATCGAAGAAGAGAAACACTCGTGGGTACCACCGACGCCGAGCGAGGACGAGGATCTCAAACATTGCGGATTTTGTCACGCCGGTTGCGAGGCGAGATTTCCCGAGCATCTGCGTCAGTTACACGAGTCGAGGTGTCAATTCCGACCAAATCTCGAGGAGGAACAGCTGCCGACCGATCTATCGCACGACGACGATACCCTCGTGAATTGTCGTTATACCGATGCCGGCTGTAACGTCAGACTGTCCGAATGGCGCAAGAGAATACACGAGGAAACTTGTATCTACAAGGACAGAGTCGCTACTCTCGACGGGATGATCGACGCCCTTGACGAATTGTCCGTCGACGATGATCCCGAGGAGATGATGGAGTGCAGATTTCGACCTTATGGTTGCATGGTAAGAATGCCGCGACGAAGAAAGAGCATTCACGAGGAAAAGTGTAATTACTTGACGTACGAAGATCCCGAGGAGATGGTCGAGTGTAGATTCAGAACTTTTGGATGCATGGTAAGAATGCCCAGGCGTAGGAAGAGCATTCACGAGCAAAAGTGTAATTACTCAAAGTACTACGAGGAGGAGGAGGAAAAACACGAATTCGTGCCAGACGAGGATCCCGATCAGCAGGTTCCGTGTATGTGGGCGGAGTACGGTTGTCAGGTTACCCCGAGACTCTGTAGAAAGTACACTCACGAGGAGAAGTGTAATTACAGAATGGAACATTGTTCTTATAGGGAGCAAGGCTGCGAGGCGATGTTCCCGCTACCGAAGAAATACGTTCACGAGAGAAATTGCGAGTACGCGTAGATTATTTTACCCGAGCGACTAACCGAGATTCTTTGTTGTTTTCTTCTTTTATGAAAATTCTGTCGATTAAACATAGACAATGATTTATATCTCAATTTTGTAAGACGATAGCTACGCTTTTTTATATTATTTTGTGCTCGATTAAAGTTTCTTTGATATCAGAAAAGTCGTAATATTTCCGTCTATTTGCAGCCTGTTTACTATCGAGAGGTAAAGTTTCCGTTCGAGGTTCTCCATCGCGAGCTCGATCGGTAACAAAATGTCGTATTTTCCTTTTGTTTTTTCCGTCGAAGAGTGGAACAAGATTCATCGCTGCCAGGTCGTAGATATTTGCCGAGACGTTTGGGGAGGGGGGCGTAAGGGAGAAAAAAGAGACTGGCGGAGGTCAAAGAGTGTTTCTCGGTGATACACGAAGAAAGAAGCCGGCCGTGGCCATCTCGCTCGCTCTCGCGTCGAAGAAATGACCCGAGGGTATTCCAGCAAACGCGGAGCAATAGGAAAACCCGCCGGGAGTCGAAGAAAAAGGGAAAGACGAGAGAAGAGAGATAAAGATTATATACCTTCTACCTTTCAAAGCGCTTCGTATATATTTTCATTCTGCCATCAACGTGGCACCGACGTGGACCGAGCGCGCATCCTCCCTTTCTACTTATTTTTCGAAACGATTCCGACACCTGGACACGGACTCCCGCGGACCCTTTTTCCTCACTACTACTGAAAGTTATTAATCGTGCCCCGAAACACGGGGATGATTCCGGTTCGTGGAACGAGTGATCGAAAATAATGAGGGTCGCATTTTTCATTACTCCCCCTTTGTCGATGTGCATTCCGTCTTACCCCGACTAAACTCTTATCTCTCACAGGATTGTAATAAAATTAAAAGAAAGAAAAATGTGCTCTCGACAACATAATGAAACGATAAAGGAAGAGACAGCTTTGTATTTGGGCGTTTCTATCGTTAAAAGTGAGAACAGCTTCCTCGAGCGGGGAAGACAGGAGAGACGCGACAGAAGAGAAGAGAAGAGAAGAAGTGTTCCTAATCCTCCGAAGTGCATAGCGCGAAGACGTACAAGCTATCGCAGCAGGGTTAAAGGGGGAATGGGAAATAAGGGTCGAACGAGCGAACATTACTTCGAAGTATCGATTCGCGTCACTCGTGATGCCACGATGGAAAAGCCGGCCGCGTTGTTATACCGCGGCCGCAGCTTCGCAAAATACAAGAACCCCCGAAACCCGATACATAAATATAGCCTTGACAGGAGAACGGCCGAGTACCGAGACACGAGTAAGGAGGAAAGCTTGCGACAGCATACTCGAATAACGACGCGATAAGGAGATCCACGAGCTTTTACTTCGCGATCGACGGGTTGGAAACGCATCGAGCATTAAACCCAAGATCGCTGATGCACTTAAGAACGCTCGTACGACTGACGATAATTTTCCAGTTACGTATCAGGGCTGATTCGCGACAGGGTTGAAACAAAAAACGAATAAACAAAACTAATATAACGAGGAAACGTTAAAAAATACTGCCGAAGAAACGATCGCGCGGTTTTATTGACGAGAAGTAAAAAAACGGAAGTGAATTTAAGGTTGTAATCTTTACGGGGGGGTTGGTATAACGCGATTGTTTAATTTACTCAAGGGTATCGCGTTTAGGGGATGATTCGAGAGAGATTGGGCCAAGTGGAGAGATCGTTGTACACCGGTACGCGGACGAAACGCGAGATGATCCCGAGTGTGATCGTCCACTAGGGAGGTGAGAGGAGGTAGGGGGAAGAATGAGAGGCTAAGAGAAAAGCCTGAGAGCGAGCGAGGGGGTGAGACATCCGACACCTGGAGTCTAATGGCGTACTACGACCAGCAGGATCTCATCGCGAGCCATAGACTCGTGCCCGGCGTCTCTTTTACTTCGAGGCATCCACCTCTAAACGACTCTTGTGCGTTTATATGACCCATCTGTAACGTCGATGGGTTGCGGGAGGAAAAGTTGCGGGACACAGAAGAGAAGCGCCCCAAGATCGCGGCCTGCTGGGATTAACGTCTTTTTTTCTCCACGTTGAAGTCTCGGAACGTTAAATATAGCTGGTGCGGATAATGGAAAGATACTTGATATAATAGGTATTTGTACGGGCAAAATGGTACAGCGATCATCCACCTAAGTTGATGAAGGGAGGGAAAAGACGGTACAACTAAATCAACCCCTATTTTTCGGCAAAAAAATCACTCGGTGCTTCGAATATTTTCTCGTTGTTCTTTCTTCCGAGTGAACAATTTGTCCTTGACTCTTCAAAAGTTTCAAATCGAATTAATCCGTAGTGTCCGATGAAAATCGGGGTATTCGGGAATCTGTAAAATTTATAACGGAGAGACAAAAATCCATTCTTGGCAGTGAAGCAAATAAATGCCGGATAGATTCGTTAAAGGGTATCGTGAAATATCGCCTCGAGTTCGAAGGGAGGACGATCGAACTGGGCGTAAAAGTTGTTCGGTCCTGACCATAGACGAATCCTCGGTCTCCAATGGACGAAAGGGTGGGAAGGAGGAACGGCGATGCTCCGTTTTACATGGCAAAGCGGAGCAAAGGCAGAAGTAACGGGCTGCCAAGGTCCTTTCTCTCTCTCTCTCTCTCTCTCTCTCTCTCTCTGCCCGTATATAGCTCGAAGGGAGCCCTGAAAAATTGTCTTGCCGATAATTCAAACAGCACGAAGTTGAGCGCACAAAGGGTCTTCCCCCTCCGCGCGCCGGTTGATCCGAGTTCCAAATAGAATCAAGCGGATCAAAGCGAGGAGAGTACGCGCGTAGATACTTCCGTGTGTATTATCAACTCTGATTCGTAATGGCATCGAGGGAGATACAGCCCGCTGCTCTTTTTGACAATCGGTAGATTCGTGAGAAACCCCACCCCAATTGGCCGACCGATCGCTCGATACCAATATATACCTAGATAGCCGAGATTCGGTCAATCGGGGAATCCGGGCACTCTATTCTCGCGCATCGATCGGACGTAATGCGATTAGTCGAACGAATCGCATCGCGAAATGAAACGTAATCTTTCCGGCGAGTAATAAGTAAAATAATACCCAATAAGAGGTAATGAACGAGGGAGAAATGAAATCAAGCGTTTGTTTTTTTTTCCATTTCCAAATATTCACCCTTCGAACGGTTAACTGAAAACTACGAGAGACAGAAGCTTACGTCGGCACGATTTCAGCGACGTCGGGACTGGAGCGGGAAGCGAAATCGCACCCCTGGGGGAGATTCTTCGAAGCGAACCGATAAGGGCACGAGAAAGGAGCTTCTCCTACACGTCGCTCGGTAAACTCTAATTAAGACACGCAGGTGCGTTTACAAAGTCTCGAACGAAGAAACTACTGGAATTCTTTTTTGTCTCGTGTATAAACGAAAATATCATTCGAAATGGTGGTTAAGCTGGAACAGGGAGGAACGGTACTGATATTTATGTCTTCTGTTCCCAAGGACGAAGCTCTTTTTGAAAGTTTCATACCGTTTCTCGATCGGACATTTTGAGGACCCGATGTCCAGACGGTGCTTAGGAAAAAAGGCTTTGCGCGACCCTCGTTGAAAACACCGAGACTCTTACCTATATAGATATGAAACATGGCGCGAAGAAGAGACAACGGAGATCCAGTGTGCTTTCGTTTAACGGATTTGACGCGGCGAGAACGGTGAACTCGCCGAGAAATCCTTGGGAACGTAATATCCCATTCACAGGAGGCGCTAGGGAGGAAAGCTTGCATAGCTTTCATCGGGTGGATCACATTGATGCATGTATTCATACGGATAAGCCCGGGCGTTTTCAACGGGGAACGAGACGAGAGTGCCACGAGTAGGTACTCGGAACGCGCGCGATGCGAGAAGATCTTGGATGTCACCGGGATCAATCTCATTTCTCGACAAGCGTTATACGTAGCGAAGACCTCTCGAATTTTCTCGATAACCGAATCTCCGACTCATCGCGTTTAGAAAGTAATTATGCGCGACGGTTAACCGAACATCATTTAAAATATATTTGTAATCGATTCGTATTCACGTTTCGACGTAACGCGATTCGTTTCACCGGTATTATCGAATTAGCAATACGATCGAACTAATTTGTTCGAATCGGAACGAAATTAATGAAGTACAGGAGTGAAGTATTTCGTCGTCGATTAAATTATTTCCATTGGATAAAATCGATTCTGCATACGTGCGATAAACGATGTAATCATTTGCGAAAAGCAGCTGGGCATAAAGAGGGGTCACTGCCGTGTGGGTAAGGTGCCTCTCGGGAACAAAAGAGAGGATCGAGGCTGAATAGAAAACGTAGCGCGGGGAATGGCCGTTTGATAAAATAATTGGCTTTCGGGAGACAAAGCGATCATGACGGGAAATTCTCTATATAGTTATAGATCGTTCGAGGTCTGGGCGGTAGTCAAAGTCCTGGTGTATTATACGCGCTACTCGGACAGAAAGAGAGGTCTCTCGATCGTTTTTCGTTCGTTTTCGTCCCCCTTCGAACTAAACAACGGGGTGCAACTCGTCCGCGTGTGAAAGCCGATTCTCTCGGGCAGACGAGAGAGCGTAGTCCGATAGAGATCCTACAGGGACTATATATACAGATAACGGTAGAACGGAGAGGGGAGGGCTGCGTGTGCCGAATCTCTGGCGCCAGATTACGCGGCTCCCACATAAAATGGTTTGTGAGACTCGTTTGTTTGTTTTTTTTTTCTTCCAAAAACTAACGCAAGAGGTTCATTTTGTCTGCAACAACAACACCGGACAGCGCAACGCGAGCACGCGAACTTCATAACTCACGGATGGAGCTTCTGCAGACCTTGCTAACCCTCGCTCGTTTTTCAATTTTCTGGCGATTTTTATTTCAACGATGGGCGAAGAGGAAAATACGATAAAAAAAAGACCTTCGTGTTTTCTTTCGAATGGAAAATCGGATAATTATTTTAAACATTAGTTCGGTCGAAAAAATATTCTATAAGTAAGTTTTGAAGATTGATGAATTCGAGATATAATTGTTTCACGATCCGTAGTGAATCTCATTGACTTTCGGTATCTACTCGATGGTGTGGGTCGTCGCGAGCGAAGACGCCGCTTCGTTCCTCGACGAAGACCGGGGCCCCCTTTTTTTCTCACCGGCGAGTTTCGAGATTAAAATACTTAATCCAACCCTTTGAGAGAGAGAGAGCGCGAGAAGGAGAGGAGATTCGAAAACATATATTCATGACGAGAGGAGGAACGAGGCGAAGGCTAACGGGGGTAGTAAGATTTTCGAAGACGAACAAGTGGAGAGTCTGAAGGGGATTTAATGAGAGGCGAAGAGAGAGAGAGAGAAGAGTAAAAAAAATCCAACGACCGAGAGTCGGAGCTCTGGATATTTTGTAATGCAAATACCGCGAGAGGGCTCCACCGGACGCTCTCCACGGCCGTGTATGGCTCGCGGCTATTCCAAGGGTAGTATTAACACAAAAAGAAGGGAGAAAAAATGCAAAGACCGTAACGAGATCGAGAAGCGACGAGAAATCTACGAGACAAGAGGGATACTCTTACCTCTCGCTTTTACTTTCCTTGAAAAATATATATACGACTCACTCTCGATTCATCGTCGATTTGAAATTCCGTGGCAGTTCTCTTCTCGCGACTACTCTCTCTCTTTCAGAGATCACGTTCTCGGCGTTTCGGGCTCTCTCTCTCTCACTCTTTCTCTTCCTATAGCTGGCTCAACGTTCGAGGAAGGAAAAACTAATTCTCCGAGCTTAATTAAGTCCGAGTGTTCGGTGGGGGGGGTTCACTCTCAATGCGCTGTTGCCCCGATCATCGCGTCGACCGAACACGAGCAATTTTATTCCGTTAAAAACGAACGTAGGAAAAGGTTTAATTTTCGGTTTAAATTTCAGCTCGAGCGGAGTGTTGCGACAAACCTTTCGACGAAACCAGACCCAAGAAAAACGGATTGCGCGACTCGTGTCAAACGAAAAAAGAAAATTTTGCGTCAGGTCAATTGTCACAATTTTTATTACCTATTTCTCTCTTCCATCGAGGACAACTATCGATTATTATTTAACATAATTAATAGTTGTTCCATCGCATGATTTTTCTATCTAAAGAATAGACACAATAGAATCAGGATAAAAAATGATAAATATATATTGTGAAAATGATGAAAGGACGATGGGATATCGAGTGTGCCAACGCGGATTTACTCTCGTCGAGACTCTCTCGCTGTTTTCCGTGCGACTGTCATCCGGCGAAAAGGATTTGAGGACTCCACGAGTCACCCTCACCCTCGGAAAAAAAGAAACGATTCTTTACGAACGCCCGTTATATTCAACCTCTCTCCCGTCTTCTTCCATTGTATACGTGTTTTGGTCTCTGGATCCGTCTTTCTCCGACGATGTAACGAGCGTTGGCGTACGCGAAACAAGGAGAAAGGAGGCGCGCGAGGGCGGGCGTGAAAACGTCGTCATCAAATTGAGGGATCTTTTGTGACGGAGGTTGAAGCGCCGAACGGTAGAATCCCGTACAATGCGTTTAGCTCACACTTTCATTACGGTGAAATAGCAGCGAGAGAAAGAGAGTAATTTCGCGCAAAACGACTTTTCTCTCGCTCCCGCGAATTTTCGCGTCTGTCTATTCCGGCCGTGACGGAGAAAGAGAGGGATATAACGTTCATCGCCCCGACAGCCGAAAACGAGAGTACTTTCTCGCCGAACGGACAAAATAAATCAAGCTACGAGGGCCTCGCACGCACAGGACGCGTCTCTAAATAACGTCTGCGGGTGCAATTTCACTACTGGCGAACCTGTAATTGTCCTACGTACGAACAAAAAAGAATTCCCTATTGCGCGATTCGAAGGATCGATCGACCCTGAGGCGATCGAGGTTTCATTCATCGACGTTCCAAATCCCTCGATGTCTCGATGCTCCTCGTTTACATCGAACGCGCTTTCGATCAAACTCCGAAAAAAAGGACTTTCCCGTATTTACATTTGTCCATCATTTTAATTGGACATTTAATGAAAATTTGTCATTTTTTAAATACGCGAGTCGAAGATAATTGCAATTATGGCGTGTACCCCGTGATAAATATCGAGGTTCAATTTTCTTTCCAATTTTACTTCGACAAACGCGATCATTATTGGAAGCGTTTTAATTTGGTGCATAAACGTGTGTCGAAAATTTTATAATTGACTCATCGACGAATTTATTAAAAACGTGATTGCTATCACGCAAAAGCGCTACTGAAAGAAAAATATTAATTGGGCACGCGCACGCGTGCGTGCGCGTGTTAATGCGAAGTATAGGGGAGATTATTTTTAGACCGTTGTTTATGAAAACCAAGCGGAAAATATCGTTGTACGGTAGCGATGCATATGGTTATGTACGAAACGCAGGCTGAACAGAACAAACAGCGAAACGAGCGCTCGGCGCTTTCGCGGTGATTTATCGAAGGTAATTAAAGGGAGCGAACGTCGCAACCGGCTGCGTTCGATGACCAATGGCCAGCGCGTGAGCGTCGTGTTAATGTATAATACCATTCGATTTCAACGCCGTTATATACCTACGTACACGATCGCGTTTCATACAAGATATAAACTTGGACATTATCGCACCGATTGCAGGGTCCTGTTATAGTTCGCGAATATCCAAATCCATCTGCCAAATAAATAACGAAAAATCGTTATTGATCGCGGCGCCTATTTTTCGCGGTCGAATTTTCGACGGTCCGAAAATTCGGTAGGCGTCGACTGCGCAGGATTCGCTCGCTCGGGATCGGCGACTTTACGAAGCCCTCGAAAAAAATGCACTTCGCGAATGCATTTCGCGATCCTTTCTGTTACCAGCCCTTCGGTACTCTTACTTCTCTTTTCTCTACCCCCTTCACGCTCGCTCGCACTCGAGTTCACGGCCGGTGTATCGAGTGAAGTCGTCGCCTCGCACTCTTGCATCCTCGTACCTCGAGGAGAGAAACCTTTCGCTCTCGCCGAGAGATATTCGTCGCGAGCTTTTTAATACTTAAGGAAAAATAATCATAATGATGTAATTACGTCGCGTCGAATGTACGAACGACGATCAGAGGCGATCAGAGGACGAGGAATATAAATATACGATATATTTCGGTCGGACGCGCTTCAACGGAAAGAAATAGTTAGGTTACAATTTTTCGCGACGACGTCGGGAGGTTTTCTTCTTTTTTGTTTTTTGCGAGCGGCGGGAAAATCGGGCAAATAACCGTTCGCTGTGTCGCGAAAAAGAGAGACGAGGAAAAAGGGAAACGTCGTCGACGTCGCGACGCACTGCCGCGGGGACTTGATGTAGAGACACTTCTGAAAAGTGGCTGTCCCCGTGCCTCCACCTAGCGCATGATTTACAGGTGCGGAGACGGGAGAGAACCGAGAACCGAGAACCGAGAACGAGAGAGGACTATAACTACGACTCTCAGACGCGAAGGGAAAAATTGTCGGGGTGAGCAAAAACCACGGGGTGCGGTCGCGGTGGCACGTTCGGGCGACGTTTCCGGTGTACTATTCCACACGTTTTCCTCCCTCGGGATCGACGCATCAAATTTCCACGTTTCTCTCTTTAACAACGAATTTCTACCCTGCTTTTGTTCCGTCTTAAGAATCACAGTTTTTTTTTTTTTTTTTTTCTTAACTACGTAACATTTCTAAATAAATCGTCATGATTTTTGTCACGCTATAGGTAATTTAATATACATTGAAATTGAAAAACAAATCTTTTAACAAAATATATAAGCAATCTTACCGCGAGGAATTCGCTCGTGTGGATTTTATTTGAATCCGATACTCATGAAATTCTTATCCGACTAGAATCTACTCGGGATATTGGATTTCGGTATTCGGGACCTGCGCGAAAAGAATGAGAGAATTGCCGAAACAGTGAGAGAGAGAGAGAGAGAGAGATAAGCTCTCCGTCTTGGTTATACAGATCGCATTAGAATTTGTAATAGTTGTTGGTGCGGGGTTCGGTTCGAAGTAGGGAGGGAAAGTTAGATCTCTCGCAATCGTTTGGAGTAACGTTTCGCAAGTTCACGGGAGTTGTGAGTCACGTTCTCAGCCACAAGGACAAGACAACCTTCCGTCCGGCCGACCATTAGAAACGAATCTACGTTGGTAATTAATCCTTTCTAACCACTCGGTTCGGATCTCTCTAGTTTCGAATTTGTTCAACCGTTTAAAAGAAACATAAAAAACCTCGAAACGAAGTTTTCGTTTTTTTTTGTTTCGCCAAAAAAAAAGAAAAGATTATTACCGCGATCCTTCAATGATTATCAATGGTCGCATCATCGATTTTTACTAATTTTTTCATACTTTCTCGAAATCGCGAGTTTCGAGTCAAATTGGCACCGTGGCGCCATCTAGCGGCGATAGACAATTACTAAAATATATTTACGAGCCAAAATGAATTTCGACGAAATGATTTATTGACAATGACGATTTTAGTTTTATCCGTATGATTTATACTCGCAACCTAGAACGACAAAAAAAACGTAAAAAAAAAGATAGACGTTTTCCAGTGAATTGGGCCGATTTAAAAAAATCTTCTGGACACCGTACTCTGTATAAGCAATTTCTTGTGACGTGTCACATCGTTTGGCGTGACGCAGCTGGCCCATCAACGAAAGCAATCAGGCCTTCGTCGACGGTGCGTTTTTCATCCAAGCTTCCCTTCACCGGTTGACCAAAAGCCTGCTGCGAGGGCCAATCATCGAACGCTTTATTGGCACTTAATGCCAACGCTTCGATCGCCTCGACGACACACATACCAGCTTGTATCTCGTCGCTCGGCACGTGCGGGCCTGCTTTCCCGTGTCCCACAAGATTATTGGCAATTTGTCAAATTTCCCACATCGCCTCGGCCGTCTCGCGACGACGCGGAAAAATACGACTGGTTCAAAGTAAAAGACAAGTTAAAAGGGAGAACGCGACAAGATGAAATGAAATCCTGATGAATCGCTTTCTACGAATGTTGATTTTTCGCCTATAAATCATATCTCTCTAATCAGAATCGATTCAAATGACGGAATTAAAATCAGACGCGCGTCTCGCGACACGTTTCTCCATTTATTTCGACGCAATTTGTACGATAAAGAAAATATGTAGGTTTAATGGAAAAGGTGAGAGGAGAATTCATCGTTGACGAACCAATTAAAGAAATGGCTCGAAATAGCAGGGTTGCCGCGTCGAGCGTGTAACAGAAGGAAAAGCTTTGCGCAGATCTCGTTTCTTCCATTAACGCTCGCTCTCCCTGTATATACAGCGTACTTTCTACCAAAACGCGAACGAACAAATACAACTCCCCGTCTCGAAAACGGCGTCGCCTCGATGCCGTGGCACTTTCAGCCCCCTTTCGTCTCGCATGCAGAAATTACACGCTATACGGCGGTACAAAGAGGAGCAGGGGTAGTTCGGCTCGAAACGATGGGAAATAGAGAGAAGAGACTTTCATCAGCGGGTACATCAGCCTCTCGCGTCGTTCGCTATTGTCTCCAGGGCGTAAGATTGATCCTAAAGGACAACTTTGTATCTAAAAAGGGGATGTTAAATACACGTACGTATAATACACGTGGTATACGGCACAAATATGTACAGGATGAGGAGATGGAAAATCACTCCGGCAGGGGAAAATTCGTCGTACGTCAAAATATCGAGAGGTTTGCGTAAGACACGATGATGATTCGGGGGGAGAAAGAGAGGGAGAAAGCGACCCCCGTCACGTGAATAAGGAATGAAAGCGTTGGCTACGAAGAGACGATTATTCTTCGTGGTGGAGACGGGCGTATCGCTTTATACACGTATAATATAGTCGAAGTAGATACACGGGGAGGTGACTCGAGCCAGGAAATACGAGATAGGATGAAAATGGCGAAGGGCAGAGAGGGAGGAGGGAGGAGGTAGTGGTTTTTGGTACATACAGTCTGCTCATGGGGGAGGTACTTGAACGAGAGGGAGTGAGAGGGAGAGAGAGTGAGAGAGAGAGAGAGAGAGAGAGAGAGAGAGAGGGGGGGGATGCCTATTTAGTGCACCGAGAGTCGAGCGGGAGGCTGTGTCAACGTTATTATACCGCAAATTCCCCGGAGAGTAGTACTACGGTGGATATACAGCGTGTCGGGCATCACGGACGAGCGTGTACGTTGCATTATGCGAGACTGGATAAAACGAGAGAGCGAATAGATCGGAGAAGTGGTTTTTTTAAATATGAATAAGAACGTCCGGAGAACGGTGGCTTTCGACTAAAAGGAAAGATGGCATCGACGATGGACTACAATTTAGGATCTTCGCAAGGGGTTGAAACGCGAATTAAAAAAAAAAACATATAGAAAAATATTATTTCAAAAAATAACGTTCAACTTTATTTGACAACGAATTTAATGGTTCGAGAAGATAGCGAAGTACAAACTTTTCGTTCGAGAATATATTTTCTACAATCGAGGAGGAATAATTCAATTTGTTTTGTCTGTGAAAAGACGAACGTCGGTAGGTCTTCATCGCGATGAGTGAGTGGGTACAGTCGGAGAGCTGGTCGAAAATTTTGTGGCAAAAAATTCTTCTTTTCTGTATCTCTAGCTCGCTCGAGCGCACAAAAGCACCGATCGCTATGTATACTCTGCTCTCGGTGCAGAAATTGAGAGAGAGAGAGAGAGAGAGAGAGAGAGAGAGAGAGAGAGAGAGAGAGAGAGAAAGATTCTGGCAACCGAGGAGAGAAAAGGTTTGATAAAAAGCGAGAAAGAGAACAATAGAGAGCTACGATATATATAGAAGGATATAGATCAGACGGCGCCTTGGGGCCTCCGTCTTTGCCTTGGTTACGATATCCTCAGCCCCCTTCGTACGTCAAGAGTGGCACACGAGGATGTAGATACACGTAAGATAGACAGAAGGATATAAAAAGAAACATATGAAAAGACAAGTCGAGGACAGGTGAAGAAAAACCGAGCGATATTCGATGGTTCGTCCGTTGGATTCGATCGATCGCGCGCATGAAATTCCATTTCGAGTGGAAATAACGTTTAAATTTAAAAAAGAAATTCGAAGCCATTTAAATTAAAATATCTCCGTGTGCAGAAAAAAGTCGGAGGGAAGGAGAACGAGAGCGAGTTTCCGTTCTTTCGACGAAACGGGACTCGGCTACTCTGATAAAAGGGAAAAAGGACGTCTCTATACCGTTTGGTTAGAACGCGACGGAATTGAGGTTCCGACATTGAATAGAGAGTACGTAAATTGTATTGTCGCGCAATGTCCAAGACCCGAAAATTCGATATACGCGAGTGAGAGAGAGAGAGAGGGAGAGAGAGAGGGGTTTCGACCGGCTAGCTTGGTCAACGGAGACTGACCCTAGCCAATTAGCTTCTGTAGGGTTCTCGATGGGAATCGCGAATTCAACGATCCGTGGTTCGTCCTAAAAGTCGTATACTCGCTTCTCTACCTCTCTACACTACATACATATATATATATACAATCATAAAATACAGAGAGACGTATTTCGGAACGTCGAGAAACGTCCAACGTCTGAGTCTCGACCGTCCTCGATGCTAAATCGTCCAGTGCGACAAAAAATAAACATAATCGTAAAAGACTACCGGTACGTTTTTTTACTACCGTGTTTTTAAACACCAACCAGCGTTTTCGTTATCAGCACATCGAATACAGAATCCTCTCGACGCATCCCTTTTTGGCGAGTCTCGCCTCCCGCCATGGGAAAGAAGGCCTTAATGCAGCTTTTATCCAGCGGATTTATGATGCAGAACGTACGACCTACGTGAATACATTTCCATACTTTTCGTCGGTAGCGACATAATACACACCATACGCAAATGCGCCAGCCATACCTTATCTATCTATATATACACGTACACCGTGATAGCGAACATATTCCTTATGTCAGCATACGCAACGGATAATACCGTGACTATATACATTACGTACGTAGGTATACGTGTCTTTACGGGGTAAAAAGAAAATAGCGAGCTTGCACATTTATGGGCCAACCTCGATTTTACACCGTAAGCTCTTTATTTTCCTTCGATCTTTGGAAAAGAAAAGTCACCGTGCTAAAAGAGTCGCCCTCTATAACGAGAAAAGCTCGGCTCTCGCTTTCGTTTCGTGGTAACTCGTACGAAATATCGATTCGAGTTTTTCCGAGCTTTTACCCGCTTTACCGGGAAGCTTTTCGGTCGTCAAGGGAGAAAGCTTTCCAGTCCGACTCTTGGCAGCGAGTCTCGCGACTGTCGGTAAATCTGGTAGGCTTTCGGTCGGTATTTCATCGCGTTCTGCCCGAGAGAAAGAGAAGAGCGACGGAGAAGTGGGGAAGAGGGAAAGAGCTTGCGCAGAATCCTACGAAGCTTTCGATGTCCACCCGGAGTTTATCAACGTCGAGCTCTTATCGTCGGAGGAACGAAGAGAATCTCTCGAGTCTCGAGCGAGCGAGCTTTATTTCAGAGCTTTCGGTTCGCAAAACGGAGCCTCGTCGAGATGCGGTGGCGGCGCTGCTTATCGAGAACGAACGCCGAGAGACGATCCTCGTCGAGTACCACGTTGCTATATGTCTCAAAAATACAGATATAAATTCTTGCGCGAAAATCGTAGTGTGGCCGGTACAACGTGTGTATAGTCATCGGTGTTTGATCTGAAAAGCCAGCTCGTATCAAAAACGCACACCGAGAGGCGATTCTCGACACTTGTGTGACTTTGCACGAAACCAAAAGCCGTAGAAACTATCTCGAAACGAGCTCGACCTTTGCCTCGTACTCGCACATCGAATGACCCACCAACGTTGGATTATCCAACGGGGAGTTTCTATGGCGGAGATTCCACGTTTTGCGAGTATCGTTCGTTCTCTTTCTCTCTCTCTCTCTCTCTTTCTCGCTCATTCTCGCTCTTTGTCGCTCTCTCGAGGATTAAGCTCGACGATCAAATCCGACTCCTCGCGTCTACCTCGGAGACTCCTCTGCCTTCGATATTGTAACCGCGGAGCGTGCTTTTCGCGCAAAGATTTTCACGAACGGAATTGTCGAGAGTCTTGCCCTTTATCACGTCCGGAAGGGTCTCATCGATCCTACGGGGACGGAAAATTAATCGAGATAAAATTTAATTGGGGGAGACGGGCGCTGGAAATAAGTGACGTCGTAATTAAACTTTTCTCGAGTCTGTCGCGAACGTCCCAACTTTTATTTGTCCGATAAACGTGAAACAATAATCATACGCTCGAGTCCAATTATTTTATCACGATATCATTTTTTTATACTGGAGAAAAAAAGATGTTTTTGCCACCGATAGTTATGAAAAAAAACTACTTCTCGCTCCTCTCGTTACATTTATTATTCAACGCTGAATCGTTATCTCCCGCGTTGTTTCGAATATATCGACGATCGTACGATATTTAAATTCTGCGAAAGTCAATTTTTATACACGTATATTTATGCACTCTATCCCCGAGGCACGTCTCTCTCTCTCTCGCCAATTTCCTCGACTTCTGCCATCAGCCTTTTTCCAGCTCGAGATCTCTCGGGAAAGTTTTCCCTCCGAACAGGAAGGATGAAGTTCGAACTCTCTAGCGATGAATATCCACGATACGCTTACAGCTCTCGCCCCCCTAAATATACGTATACAGATATATAACGCGACTAAGATGCGTCGAGCCAAGCGTAACTTACTCAGCTACAAGGTGATGAACACGAGAGTACGAATCAAGTTAGGTACTTACACAAAATTCGAGCCTGTCTCTGTTTACACCGAAATTATTTCGCGCCGCAGCGTTCATCACCCCTGCACGATTGTTTACAGACTCGTGTACTTCGTTTCGCGTTAACGCATACCAATTCATATTACATCTACTCAAGAATAACAAAGAAAGACGTATGGTCCATTGGTACAATAGGCCTGTTCGCGTGTGTCCCGAGGTCTGTGGAATCGATCGATCTGAGGAATAAATTCCGCTCGGCTAGACGAAATTTTCGGAGCAATGGTCCCCGAACGGCGCGATATGCCAGGAGAGAACTCGAGATATTTTTGTGTGCCGGAGTGAGGGCGACTCGGAGTGAGAGACATCCCGGGTATCTTCGTGAAAGCATCTCGTGCCTTTGGGGCTTAGAGAGAGAGAGAGAGAGAGAGAGAGAGAGAGAGGGAGAGAGAGGGAGAGAGAGAAAGAGAGGGGCAATTTTTCGTGTAAAAAGAGAACTCGGGGTTATACTTACTCGAGAATAATAAATTCTCGAACAAACACTCGCGACATGATTTTTATTTCGCTTTACGAGGTCCACCGTTTCTCGACGGCCACGAGCGTAAGAATATAAATTCTTCGCTGCACTCGTTTTTCCAAAGTTTTTTTTTCTGACAAACTGTGCGTATTCGTATATAATCCAGCCCTCTCGTCTCGTGACTCATGCTAACCGCGTGATTCATCTTCGAGAAAAGGGGAAATTTGGGAGAGAAAGAAGAAAAAAAACAGCTAGCCACGATGAATCAGGGACTCGGGATTGCTCGAGGATTTTTTTCAATTTCTTCGAGACGAAACCCGGCAATCAATCTGATTACAAGACTCTACAAGTAGTCATAATTACCTCTCTTCAGGATGGAAAACTTTCGAGAACCGTATCGAGAGAAAGATCACACTGAGCTCGTTCCGAAACAAAAGTGTGGAATTGCGAGAGGGAGAGATGAAAAAAGTGAGTAAGATAGCCGGAAGAAACGAAGGGATTCGTCTCCTATTTTATTATCGCTCTCGACGTATTCGCTCGTTCGTGTTTCTTGGAAGATTTAATTAAACGAAAAGCCTCGTTCTCCCTTCATCACGGAGGACATTAATCCGTGCGAATATCTTCTTTTGTTCGCGAGAGAATGAGAACAACCGAACAACGAACAATAAGTGCACAATATTCGTTGAAAAAGCAGAACTCGCGATACAAAATGATCCAAAATGAAATAACAACGAAATAACAAACGATATTTATGATCTTTCACCGACGAATAAATTACATAAATAAATAACCGTGAAATCGTTTATCACGACGTATGTCGCCATGGGGCTCGTAACAAACTTTCATTGTCGTTCAGAGAGAGAGAGAGAAAGAGAGACAGAGTCGAGAGGAGGAGGATGAGGAGTCGGGCGTTGTAATTAGAGCGATTTTATGGGAAAATCGATACAAACGCCGTTACAGCGACGAGAGTCCAAAAGCCCGAGAGAAGTCCATAGGATTGCGCGTAGGGGCTAAAATAACACAAATGAGAGAGAGATATATTTACCGAGCGGGTCTTTCCTCTTCGCTATGTATCTGTGTGTGTGTTTTACCACGAGAGGACGATATCATGGAGAGGTCGAGTCGAGAAGAGCCTCGGCTTCGGCTGGCGGCCACCGGTTTCCGTGATCTGCATCGCTTCCGGTACGTCCTCTCCAAAAGCTCCTCCTCCCCCCCCCCCCCCCCACTCCTCTCCCTCACCACTGTCTCTTTTGTTCCGGAACTAGCTGGCGACTATCGTGAATATAAAGCACGAAGTTTTACGTCGCTTCTCCCGTGCATACGAATCCAGGAAAGAGCGACGACAACCAACGTGGCGAAGGAGGGTGTAACTAACCGATTTGAAAACGGCACATTTATATAACGATAATTACTTCCGTCGCTGTGAATAAAAAAAATAATGAAAAATCGTTAAAATTGCGAGTGAGAATTGTAAGGAAGAAATGATAATTTGACTATTAGGATAGATTTTTCTTTCCACGTACGAAATACTTTCGTAGGAAAGGCGAGTGCTCTCGCGCGAGTCCTTCGGTCTCAGGGTCTTGGAAAAAGTTTTAAAGCACACACTTTCGTCGAAGCTCTCTCTCTCTCTCTCTATGTCTATGTCTATGTCTATCTCTCTCTATCTATCTATCTTTCATTCGCCGCAGAAACGTGGAAGCTTCCATCGCGTGATCGATTCCGCCGGAGAAGAAAATCCTCGAATAGAGTCGGCGGAGAAATATACTATATTGGTAAAGTGGCAGAGAATCGCGGTTGAGAATCGAAAGATAGAGAGAGAGAGAGAGACGACCGGAAGAGAACACTCCGTATTTTCTTTCGCGCGAATCTGAGAACGTGGCGAAAGAGAATTCTTTTATCCGTTCGCGAATGGCTCTCGCTGGACAGTGGATCGTAGACCGGTGAATGGTCAGACGAGAAGACAAGAGGGTATGTATACACGATGGTGGATAAAGAGAAGTGGAGCCACGAGCGCTCCGACTCGCCATCGACTGTCCGATATAAAAGTCACGGACGAGATAAAAGCAACCTCGTACCTAGGGTAAACCATTTTCGACCGCGGTGCACCGAAACTCGGGATGTCGTCGAACCGCGAAGATCGATTAAACCTTTCCACCCATATAAATATATAAAAATCAAGTGAAAATAAATTTGATCGATACACGAATTTCGCGAATTCGAGAAAACATAAATCTGTGACGAAATACAAAAATTAAACTGAAATTGGCGCAATATACAACAAGCGGTACGTACGTGCTCGACGGGCTAGAATGGCTCGCGACGCGTCGACCGATCGCGTTTCGATGAAGAAAATTAGCCATTTTTGCAATTAACCGATACGCGCCGTCATTTCGTCCTCCTCGCTGTCCGAACGAGTTTTACGTTCGTTCGATGAATCGATAGTCGACGAGAGACCGACGAGAATAACTCGCTCGAGATACATGATCGATCGTTGGCAGGGATATTCGACTATATATAAACATAGTAGCGATAATTCGCGGTGTAACTCGTTCGAGCAAGCGCGATGTACGTCGTGCGTTCTCCATACAATCTGTTTCGGTGGTCGCAAAAATTTATGACCCCGAAAATCGACACTGGGCCATCGATATAAACGTGTGAAAATATGGGCAATAGTCTCACTATTTCTGACCCTTTTCCACTCGATCCCGTTCTCTCCTATTGAAATAGCTATTCTAGTAAATGGAGCGTAGCGCTTCTATGGGCGAAACTACGCGTCCGATAGCGTTCGACCCGGGAATGAGAAATTATCGCGTCTCGAATCATCAATTGCAATCTATCGACCCTCGCTATCGTCTATACGTCCCCCGTTCGATTCGTGATTAACCAAAAAGTTTTCATTCTCCTTCGATTCCTCTTCGTCGATATATCGAGAAGACATTCACGAGGTTGAGAAGCGAAGGAAATATCGCGAAGAAATACTACCCTAATTTAATATTTTCTTCATATTTGATTTTGAGAACAATATAAGGCGAATTTATATTTTCGACGAGGTCGTATCGGACAGCGGAGATTATCGACGAATTGGAGAATGCCGGGTGGAATCGTCGAGCGAGCGAACCATTACTTCGCAGGTGTTGCCAGGCGGAGAGATTGCACCGGTAGCAGGATGGGGAGGTCACCATTCGCAGGTGAGTATCCTCTCTCTCCGGTGGACCAGGCCATCCCAGTGGTTCTCCATCGATTGAAACCTTTCGCTCGAAAATCGATTCGTACGAAAAACTACCTCTCTCTCTCTGTTTTCCACGAGCGACGAAAATCTACCGATAAATATAAGATGAATGAAAAATGCATCGGAGGTACGAAAATAGAACGAGGGAGCGTTCACGGAACGGCTGTCAAAGGGATTCCTAAAAATTGCAACGTATTCCGGCAAAGCCCTCGTGTGTCGCAGGAAACATGCGCCGATGCCTACGGAGGTCTTTGACCTTTCGATTCGCGACTGCAGGATTTGCGTGACCGACGTTGTCGAGCCTGGTGTCGCCTCCTACAATGTAATTTTCATTTCTTTTTTCCGGATTCGTAACTATCGTACCTGCTCTTCTATTATACAAGTTGGTTGCTTTTCTACCCTGTAATATCTTCGGCAGTATCCTCGCCACTCGCAGTTGTCCTAGCGGAATATCATTAAAATAATTAAATATATATCTCGTAAAGTCCGTCCCTGTTCTTCCAACGCCGGAGTTCGTTACGATTGATGACATCCCTCTTGCTCTTTTTCTCTCGCTCTGCAAATCTCGCCTAGAGTAGTTACTACATCAGGTACTGTTTTACGATTTAACGTTGAGATCGTTAAAGTTTGACCGACGTAACATCACGTCGGTCCAACTTCGATGGTAATTTTATTAGAGATTGGTTGGTACACGCAAGAATCGTCGGAAGAAAAATAGAGACGAATCGTGGAGAAGAGATCGATAAGAAAATTGGCAGAGATATTGCATTTGTTTAGAAATCCGTCCGATTTTCTTTCCCCTTGTGTATCGCTTCGAAACTTATTACTCTAAAGAAAAGAAAAACAAAGAAAAGTTGAAGGGCTCCCGACCGAGAGCAACGATAAGAAGAGTAAAAGGGACGTGAGGAAAAGCAATCGAGCTAAGCGACCGAGGATCGAGCAACGATGCGATACATTTTCTTGTTATCTCGGCGAGCTCGCAACGTACGTGTATCTTTTTTTAAACCACGCGTCGGTTTTATCGGGCCGTTAATCAACTTTTTAATCTCGTGATACGCACGATATTTCCTAATTATGATTTGTTTTTTTCCTCAAGATCGGAATTCGGCGATTTAAAAAATGTGTAGATCGATCGGTCGATATATTTTGCGTTATATTTCGAACCGAGGTCGAACATAGCGAGATTATTTCAGGGCGATTCAGGGGGAAGTTTGAGGTTTAAGGATAAACTGATAAGTCTCGTCTCCGTTGAATTATGGCCGTGAAAGCTGTAAAAGCGAAACGGCAAAGACCACCATCGAGAGACGTCTTTTCCGATCGTATATGCGCGAATATCCGTACACCTTTTTTGGATCTTGGCCAACTTACGTCATGCACGTTTGGCCAAGACCGTCTGGAAAATGGAATCGGCCATTAACTCGGCGCGCATGGCTTCTCGACCGCGCTGCTTCCCGTTTACCAAGCCGAAAAAGGGATCTTTGAGAATTCTTCGAAAAAAAGAAATGTCCCCGGCGAACGGGAAAAAAAATTATAACAACATAGAGAAAAAAGTAATGATAAAAACATCGAGAGGTGCGTCGTTAGATATCATCGAGGTTGATAACGCGCTCGAACGTTGGTCCACAAAGCTGACCAGCGAAAATCGGAACGGCACGTCAACGATCGATTTGCTATCGTCTGATATTTGGATCGATAAGCGTAAATACGAGAAATTAGATTGGATGAAATTTATATCGATAAAAGTTCGACGCACTTCCCAGATAACGTCTTTTCACCATTTTTCGATCACTCTCTCGAATACAAACAAATTATTATTATTTTTACACCGCCGAACGGATAAGCGAGAACGTCGAGGGTCGCTTGTAAATTCTATTGATTTAGGACGAGTCGACGACAACGCGTATTTTGTCTCTATTAATCGCAAGATTTAGATATAACGCAACGATTGGATCTTTTATCCGACATATTTCGAATGTACATCCGATAAGATCCGGTATGGAAAAATCAAATCGAAATGATTCCGCGCAAATGATATCTCGATCTCGCGGATTCATCTAATCTATTTTCTGGATTTTCCGTCTCGATGTGTCGCAATTATTCGTTTCGCGATCAGAGACGCTGGGTATATAAAACGAATTCTCATCATTCGTTCGTCACAGTAGCAATCCCGCTTAACGTTATTCGACAACGATGAAGTCCGCTCTGGTATTCCTAGCCCTCGTGGCAGTTTCGCAAGGTGAACGATTATTAATTTTTTTACAACAATTTTAAGCATGAGTGGATATAATTATTGATAATTTGCCATTTCATTCAAAATTAAATTTCATTTTATATAAAAAAATCAAAATAAATTAATCAATCGGTAAAATTTTAATAGCTGGCGTTTCAATGCCACGGAGGTTTCATGGTAAAATCGTCAACGGAGAAGAAGCCGAATGGGGCGAGATACCGTATCAAGTAAGTGGCTAAAAGTTTATATTTCATCATTGAAAAGTGAAGAATGAAAATGACGATTCGAGCGTCCGTATGGCAAAGTATGGCTTCTTTCACTCGTTCGTTCTTGCAGGTATCGTTACAGACTCGAAGCAATTTTCACTTCTGCGGCGGCTCGGTTCTCAACAAAAATTATGTCATCACCGCAGCCCATTGCGTCGCAGGGTAATTGGATTTTAAAAAAATCGTCTTTTTACAATTTTCTAAATCGAACTGTCCTCGAATCATTCTGAAAATGACTATATTTCAGAAAAACAGCGACGAGCATCAAGGTCATCGCTGGTTCGATCGACTTGAATGATCCTCGAGCGGTTCATTCCGTCGTGCGGATAATCAGTCACGACGACTACAATCCTGGAGATTCTTGGATAAACGATATCGCTCTTCTCAAAGTTGGCGAACCGTTTGAATTCTCGAAGACTCTTTCGCACGTGTTCTTGCCCGAAAGAAATGCCAAAGTACCGGCCGATTCGGTTGCTACAGTTTCCGGTTGGGGAAGACTCTGGGTGAGTGTCTGATTTTTCACGAAAAAAGAAAGAAAAGCTTTTTTTTATTCGACCGAATGTAACGAATAATTAAATTTATCGAACGATATTGATATTGCAGCAAGGAGGCGCCAGTCCAATGAAACTTCAACGTACCGATCTCGTGATCACGGATCCGGGATACTGCTCCAAAGTTTACGAGAATCTGGGATACGACATTCATCATTCTCACATTTGCGCGAACGATCCTACCGTCGAGACTGGATCCTGTCACGTGAGTCCTTCGAACCGAATAATATCTAATCGTTGGTTCTTTTTATATAAATAATTATGGGTTATTTTTAGGGTGACTCGGGTGGTCCTTTGACCGTCGACGGTAACCTCGTGGGTCTCGTCTCTTGGGCCCAGGGATGCGCCTCGAAGAAATATCCCACCGTTTACACAAAGGTGTCCGAATTCATCGAATGGATAAACATTCACGCTGTCTGAGTGAACCGCCAGTATTACTACCGGATTGTTCGAGTTATCAACGACACGATATACTTATAACTTCAAAAAATTGTCCATCACGACTGTTACTGGTCGATTATCGAGTATATTGAAATTTTCATGCGAATCAGATTTCCGTTTTTTTATACAAAAATCCTTCATTACAGTACATTAATATATTTGACGAGTGAATTTTTATTCGAACGAAAAATATGAAATACCTATTCGTCGGCATGAAAGTGCATTTCGCGTAAAAGTGGGTTACGTATTGAGGAAAAAACGCTTTATTATCTTGGCGATATTAAAGAAAAACATCGATGACACCGTGAGAGAAGTTGGAGCTTGCAGTATTTCATATCGGAGAGAGAGAGAGAGATAGTTGGAGCAGAACCGAGGTGAAATTCCAATGGAGCAACGGCCAAGCACTTGGAGCTTCCAAGCGATAAATATCCGCGAGGGCGAAGGAACGGAATCTCCAGACTCGCTTCGATATATACCTTCCTCGTTTAATCTAGCACCAGCTGCGCTAATAAATACCGACTATTATGGTCGGATTATGTCGAATATATCATTTAATTATGCACCGTAATAATGATAGCGATGGTGAGGTTAAACCGCGGCGCAATTATTTCAATCGACTCGAAAAACGAGAACGAATGAAAGAAACGAGAATCGACCGGGTCGAACATTATTTTGAAAATTGTTATACGGTTTTACAAAAACTGCGTGCCTCGTTATATTTTTAACGCACGGGGAAAAATATTACTCACTCGTTGTTGCCGACTCCTCGGACATCGGAATGAAGATCGTACGACGCCATCCTACGACGATATTCTTCTCAGCATTCGACACTGCACTCGTTTATTTTCACTCGTCTGCGTCGCTCGACACTAATTCGCCAAGTTTTTGAATAATTGACAAAATTATAAGGACGTTACCTCCTAGAACGCAAACTTATCGAAACTCGTATTTAAATCGCGCACTGCAATCCTGAAATAGTCGACGTCGTTTTCAAATTCTTTTAATAAACCGTCGAGCGTGGCAAATATTCCCGCCACTTTTCGAACGAACCACGGCACTGCACGCGCGCCGCGGCAACGAGCGCAAACACGACTCGTCCGCGTCGTCCGCGCCACCCGAAAATCTTCTCCCCTTTCGAAATATACAGTCTCACGATTCGTATAACAGACGTAATCGCCCGATAAGAAAATTCATACCTAATATTGTCTGAAAAGATACAAATTTCTAATATCGTTTGAAAATATATAAAATATTTATTATAGAATGAATGCAAATTATTTTCAGGTATCGTTCGACGAACCCCGGAACGTAGTTTTTCAAGGCGATGTTCTCTTTAAGATTGCATAGCTTACTGACCTCATTTCCCTCGGTAGACGTAAACACGAAGGGTCGGGACTAAAGACCCCGACGTTCCTACCACGAGTCGACAAAGAGTATCGCGAGCTCGTATTTAAACTGACGGAAACCCGTGAAAAACGCGATGTCCTCGAACAATATTCGTTCTTACCATGTCGGAGTACTACCAGAGATCCGCCTCGTGTCGATCGAAGTCTCGAAATTGCCTTCGAGATCTTCCAGTTTGATGAAATAGTCGAGGAATCGAGTTTTTAAAAATGTTTCGTAGAGGCAAAAGTACTCGAGCGTTACATTACTCGGAGCTTTCATACCGAGAAATATTTGGATATAAATGAGTATGTGTGCGTATAGCGATTGGATAGGATAGACGGTCAGCTGGCAACTCGGCTAGATCAATAAGACCGCCCCCACGTTCTCACCGCGTTCCACGCGGCACGCCGGCAACGAGAGAGCGGGACTCGCGATTCCAGCGGTTCTTCTGCCACTGGTACTTTTATACTCACGTGTTGCTCTCTCTCATCCATCCTTCGTGCATTTAATCTTTATAGAGTTATCAAGTATAACGGAACAGGTTATTCGCAGCGAGTTATTACTAAAATAATAAGCTAATTGACTATTTTATTTTCCGAGAGTCTATAAAATAATGATAATTGCGAATTGTTTCGTAATTCACATTTTTCGTTAGACATTGCAATGATCGAGGATAATATCGTATGGTTCATTTTTATATCTATTTTACAATGGTTAGAAAATTTCGTAGGTCGAGGAAACGATCGTAAATTCGCCCCTTCGTCTTTAGAGGAACTGCATCGAGTCGATCAAACGTTCATTCGAGGGTGGAAAAGGTCCTCTAACGATACAAAGTTGATTTCGAACGTTTCGAGGAATCAAGGAAATTAGAGACTGACCGCAGGAATGGGGAAAACTTGAACGAGAAGCTTCGAGAATCACGAGAAGATGGATCGTTAGTGGTAAGAGTCGACGTTCGGTCAGACGGGAATGCCTTTTAGCGGGTACCTTACGTCCTCTCTTGCCCATCCAGTTATTCTTCGCGAGTAACGAAAGGACGTGCGGGAACGTCGAGAAGAGGTCAAAGTTCGGCTCTTGACGGAGCGTGTTTTAAGTTTTTCACCCTCTTGATAATTTGCGAGTTTTGGGCGGGGCTCTCTTTCAGCTCGGGGAAGAGTCTCGAGTAGCTAGCACGACAATCCTAGAAGCGATGTAATGGAGCGAGAGGGGAAAAACTACGTTTTTTCTTTTCTTTTCTGATTGTTCACTTGACGAAACGTTCGACCCACTTTTCCCTGACCTTTATGGAGGATGGATCTTTCTCCTCGACTGGTCCTCGCTCTTATTCTTCGTCGCGTCGATTCGAGTTAACGTCTGTATATCGATCGTGTCCTCGTGGACGAAGGGTAAAATGTGGGTCAATTCTTTTCATTCTCGATGACAACCGAAATTTCCTATCCAAAAATGAGAAACCCTCTGTATATTCGTTACTTCGCGTAAAAATGTATTTTTAAATTATTTTCTTAACGTAAAGAAATAATCTTTCCCGCATAGAACGCGGGTTGTAAATGAAAATAATGAAATGACATTTTACCCATTATATTTTGTAAAGCGTCGAGAAATACGTTGACCGATATTTTGTCGAAGTTTTCGACCGAGCGACGATGTCAAACGAAATCCCTTTATGCCAGTCGGATAATTGCATTATCTTCAAACACCGAGGGGAAATAAATTAGCTCTTTTGATCCCGTTTCGCGGTTTCCACCCCTCGGCTACCATGGGAAAATCTCTATGCTTATTCAACGATAGAGCCACAAAACGCAATGTGGCCAAATAATTCAAGCTTTTCCACCGTGAAATTCTTGGAAAATCGAATATACCGCTCTCTGTGGCGAACGTTCAACTCGATTATTCCAGATTAGAGTACCGATGTATTCCACGCTACGATTTAGCTCGAGCACCGACCGCGAGTCTTAATTATAGGTTACAGCCACGAGAATAACCCGAGCCTCTCTCGCAATAAGTATTTCTATTATTTTTCGCTTCGTTATTCTCTCTACGAATAAAATGAAGGATTAATCTCGACTTCCGTTCGCACGATCGTTCGTTCAAACAGTCACACCGTTGATTCACTCGTGTTTCGACCTTTTGTTTTTAACGTCAGCGAAAAACTGTTGTTAAAACATCTCGAAAAACGAGGACAAAGAACGTTTCTTTACAATGACGCCCGGTTAGGTCATCCGGCAGTAGAATAAAAGTGGAATACACGGACACAGAGGAGAGGGGGCTAAACAGTTTATCGCGCATGTTAAATTTTTCCCACCAGTGCCTTTTTTTCCAACCTCGACGAGAACTACTATATTCGTGTGCCTCTTTTTTACAAACTCTCGCGCTTCCCGTTCCTACACCTCGTGCTTTTTTTTCTCGCTCCTCTTTGTCGTTTTATTCTTCTCGACCAAAAAGTCGACACCGGGGTAACGCGGACATGCTCCAGAGGGATGAAACGACCGGTGAACAAAAGCCGGCGTGTCCTCTCTTCTCTAAGAAATATATGTATAAGCTCTTCTGGCGGTGCATCTACGAACGAATGACGTAATATATATATATATAGAGAGAGAGAGACAGAGAGAGAGAGAGACGAACGTCGTGAGACGATGCTCTCTCTCGCGACTTGGTCCTTTAATGGCTAACCAGCCGTATTTACGGGGCTAATGAAATTCCATTTCCGCTTTTCCATTTATCAAAGTGACGGTACACGCCTCGGCCTCTCCCTCCTCATCGCCTCTCGGTCGACTCCCTCGACGTTCCATTCTCCTTAATTCCACAAGGGAACGTGGAAAATAGAAAAAATAAAACAAACGAACAATTGCTCTCATTCGTTTTTATTCTCGTACGGCGCTCTCGAGCTTCGCCGATGACGTCAATGAAAGATCCTTAAATGTTGTTTAAAATGCACTCTGAATTCAAAAAATACGCGCGATTGTTAATTCAGTGATTTATTCGTTCGAACGACTGTGAGCTTTCTCCGATATTGCCCTCGTTCGATGAAAAAGCACAACTCCCCCGTACCCTGTCGTATATTTTTAAAGCCGGGTGGTAGCGTTACTTTATAAATTCATATATTCCCCGGCGCGGTTAGAAGGAATATGGTGCGGTAAAAAAAAAAACAAAGAAAAGAGGAACGACGCTAGTGAATATTGATATTTTTTTTCAATATGAAAAATGCCTGTCTTCCACGTTTATTTTTACTTTTCGATCGACGAAGCTCGCGCGCCATGTGGCACTTTCTGATACGTCTGTCTCCGTTCTCTCGTCTCTTCGTTCGCGGATTGAAAACGTGCCGGCAGCAAAAGCAACACACTCGACCAAGAGCAAACGAATATACTTTCGAGCCGACTATTGGCCTGAGAGAGAGAGAGAGAGAGAGACAGAGACAGACAGAGAGAAAGCTTTGGGCGACGACGAGCTGGATTCAACCCGCAAACCAGTCGAGTTTTCCAGGCTTTGAACGCCGACTGCCGCCATGTTACTATAGTAGTACCATACCACATACGATATAGTAAAACGAAATAGCACACGGCAGTAACCGCATCCCCGTGTATGATCGTAGACGAAACGAGACAGAGGATTGGTCTATCGGCGACTCACGTAGTTTTCGTGACCGAACCGAGTGAAATGAGAAAACGAAATTACAAATAACAAAGAGGGTGGGAAGGCTGTACGCGTGTATCGTCCTGTGTAATTTTCAACAAAAAATGTGGCAATTATCTTGCTACCCTTTCGCGAAGAGGAAAAAAAAGGAGATGCGAGAAACTATGAGCGAGGGAATGAACGTGGTAGGAATGCGTGGGATGTGGTGGAGAATAATTAGTTCGCCCCAAGGGAAGTACACGGAAATCCGGGATTTGTACATACAGTCGACTCTCTCTCTCTCTCTCTCTCTTTTTTTTCTCGAGAAAGAAACTAAATTGTCATTTTGAAAAATTTTCATTTATGAATTCCTCTTTTTTTAATTTATAAAATCATTATCATAATTAATTCGAAGACAAAGGTTTGTGACTAAGAAAGAAAATCCTTGCAGCTAGAATGCAGAAATATTCGACGTTTTATTATTTTTATGAATATTTCGTTAACGTTTAACGCAAAGATTGACTGAGAAAACAAAAGGGTGTCGGGGAAATATTCGGTGGTAGAGGGATTCGACTGTATCATTGCGATTCTTGTCTGTATTAAAACCACTAGACCGAACGAGTTTGTCTACCTGGTGTGAAATGATAAAAGTTGCTTCAAGCAGCATCGACTTGACGTTCCGCATAGGCGCTCCAGGTCAGCCCCAAGCATCCCTCTCGTCTCGACGCCTCTAAAAAATTTCACTTCCTATCTTTCTCACTCTCTCTCTCTCTCTCTCTCTCTCTTTCTCTCGCTTCGTGAAGTAGACGAGAGCCAATACGCTATGTATATAGCCGAGGTAAAATTCGCGTCAGAGTCCGGAAGTCTAGAGTGTTCCACGACCCAATTTGTGGGCAAAAAGCTTTTAGCAGGTCGAAACTGCCGTTCGCAAAGAGTAGAAGGAGAAGAAGAGAGAGAGAGAGAGAGAAAGTGAACGAGCAAGCGCGCTTCCCAAGTTCGGGAAAAAAAGGCTCCATAAGAGCGAAATTCGCTCTATTGCAAAGCTACCATGTAGAAAATCGTGCGTCGAAGAGAGCAAAACCTTCGAAAGCAGCGTATACATGTGAGAAACACGTGCCCCGGTGGTAATTGAAAAAACGTTTTTACCCTTTGAAAAGTCACGGTGCTACTGTTACACGCTATATCGACTTTTTCCCTCATTTTTCATTGCTTCGTCCAACGACGTAAATTGTCCAAAAAGACATTGGCTAGTTTAGCTACGATTGTTCATAAATTCAAGCCGCATTAAGATCCAACGTATATAAAGTTTAGCAAATTTCAATAAAAAAAATGTTTTAAAAACTCGTAAGAAATATTTCAAGTGAATTCGTGATTTTTAAGTAAGGCGGGGAATTTAGCTCAATCGCTATTCGCAATTTAATTCCAATCTCCGAGCTACAAGCAGCAAGGATTGCCGTTGCGGTTTTCCCGTAACAACTTGAAGATGTAATTTCGGTGGAAAAGATGATTCCTGAGAGAGTTCGGAGAGACGGGTTTGGTTTGGGTTTGGTTTGTATGATGGGAAGAGTCACGAAAGGGTAGGCAGTGAGATATATGGGAAAGTGCATATGCACACCCACTAACGGATTCTCGAGGGGTTAAAGTGTGTATACAAACGTGAAAACACACGCGTTCGTAGGAACGTACACGAGTGAGATTCCCGGGTGAGGAGGTGAATAATTCACCGTCGAGAGGAACAGAGAGAGAAAGGGCGAGAGAGAGAGAGAGAGGGAGAGTCAAGCGGAGAGTACCGAGTACATCATCGCCGATACACCCACTGTTCCATAAACTCTAAGCTATTCAAAGGGCAATAATCGCAAAGTTTTGCGGCAAACTCCACGAAACAACAGCGAACAAATTGAAACTGTGAGAGGCGCAACGATGAATAGAATGCGAGACTATCAATATTCCACGTGCTCGAGTAGATTGCTCTCTAATTGCACATGGCGTGCCTCGAGACGGGCGAAAGAGACAGTGAAGAATTATATCGGAAATCCGATGATAAACGATGGAGGGAGAGAATTTTCTATGAGGAAGATCGACGAGTACGTAACGAGTTTTGACAAGAAAAGAAAGAAAAAAGAAGCAATTTCGCAAACTCGCGACGAGTTATATATATATATATATATATATATATAAAAAATTATTTACAAAACGTTCATGAGATTTACGAATAAACGTTAAATTAAAATGAAAAGTCGAAAATTGAGAAAAGAAAGAGAATATATTTCCCCTGTGGACAAATCGATCTTCTCGATTCTCGCAGAAGATGATTCCGGTCTAAATAAGTTCCGGTGTCAAGGACCGTGGAATTGGCGTTGATGGTAAAGGTGGCCTAAAACGAGCCGGGGCTACGTAGTTCTGTATGGGTGCGTCGTATATACGTGTATGCGCGCGTAGTACCGCGAGAGAACGGTCGATAATTCCGCAGGGTACTCGCCTCCGAATGTAGAGGTAGGTTAGCGACTCTCCCCCCCACTGTCGCTTCCTTTATCGGTACTCTGTGTCGGAGAGAATCACTGGTATCTACCTCGTACAGGTTCGATGCTATCAAGATAAGAATTATCACGATTATTCCAAGTTGACGATGTGTCGGTTATGATGTAAAAATACGTATATTAAACGTATGTAATATTGGAGAGAACGTAGAGTGCGACGAAGCGATCGAATCGACGAGATGGAGGATCACTGAAATTCCATAATGCACCATTTGAGGGCACTGACGCGTCTCGAAACTCGGAGAGATCACTCGGAAGACGTTGCAGCTCGAGGGATGAACCGAGGGTGATGCGGTCAACCGTCCCCAGAGGCGCTATTTCGCTTCCTACCTATCCTCCAAACGGGACTGTCTCTCGTTAGCCGGAAGTGGGTCAATTCTAATGACCTTTATCTCCCTCATCTTTGTCGAATATTTTAGCTACCGGAAATTGTTCGAGGGAACGAAACTCTTGGTACTTTTTTTTTCTTCATCGTAGGATCGATCGGGTGGTAAATAGGGCTTGAGACACTTCGATGAGTCTCATTATTTTAGGGTATAACTTGGATCGAAAAGCTTGCAACGACAATATGCGATAAATTGCAAGAAAATTGCAAACAAAAAAATAATTCGACATTTCTATCGTATATCTTAACTCTTAAATACGTCGTGTTGTCGTTTGCCAAGACGTGTATTTTCTGGCTCAATATTCACTGCAGGAACGTTTGGATGCTTTTTACGCATTGTAGCCTAAAGCAACAAACTGCTCACATGTATTTGTATACGGTGCACGCGCCATCCATGCGTCGTAGATTTTCTAACCGCAAGTAATTGGCAAATAAATAATTTTGTAATAAGAAATATTTTCACAAAGATTCGATTGTTTCCCTTATTTCTCCCTTAACATACACTCTTTTTTTTTAGTAATGTTTGATAAATAGAAACTGTAAACAAAAAATTGCGCATTTAAGGGGTTAATTTTAATTATAAACATTATAATTAATAAAATAAAGAGCATATAATATTTAAAACCGTTGCGAATCGCATGCCAATGTAAAAGGTCTTTGCAAACTCACCGGTTTGCGAATGGGACTGGGACAGTCGTCCTTGGTTCTCTCGAAACGCTCGAACTTGAAGCTGTTGCTCCTGTAGAGCTCGTTATCGCTCTGTTGTCTTCGGCACAAACGTCTGGTGAGTGCACGAGGCTTACAGGGTGCGCACTCGGTTGCCAATTCCCAGTGTAACTTTAGCATTGCCAATTCTGCTGTGCAACGAGCCATCGCGCAACCGGCCCGACGTACGCGATATTTTACTCGTTTTATTCGTCCCTCGGTTGATTTTACGTGAGAACACGGCTGCGACGTGCATTCGCAGGCTCGACGTGCACGTCGCGACGGTTTTACCGTGTGAGAGCATGGCTTTGCCTCGCAATCGCACGCAGCGTCCGAGCCCGCGTGTGGGCAACCCGGCTCCTCGGGACACTCGCAACCAGGCTTGGTTGGATTCACGACGACATTATGACCCGTTGCTCCTGTATTTCCCGAGATATTTGTTGATGTTGGCAACGAGAACGAACCTTGAGGACGTCGGCGCGACACAACGCCCGACGAACTATGACGACAAGGACGTTCCGTACACTCGCACCTGTAATCATTATTAGATGCCTCGAATTACTTTTTGTTCGTTAAAAACATTTTTTTTATGCATAATTGAAAAATATATCGTTGGTGGAAAATGTGATTTTTGTTAACTGGGACATTCGGTATTTTCAAAGAATTTTCTTACGCGATATTTTTTTAGAATTATTGTCGAATTAAAATTTTAAAGGCAACTCTGGGTTTTAGCCTTGTGTGTGAAAAATATATATGAGACTGGTATAGTTAAAGCGCATCCACGTTCCAGTCGATAGAACTTTTCTCGTCGCGGTGTTACGAGATGACCTTCGTGCATGAGAGAATATTCGATCTTTTGTTTACCTTCTGACTCTCCGAGACGAGGGCCGAGGTGCGTGAGGACAAGGCTGGGTATCGCTCGGGCACTCGCAGCTGTTGAGAGGCCTCGTGCGTCGAACTCGGATTAGCACTGGATGTACGGGACACGGCTGAACTTGACACGCACAAACGATCGTTTGAGGCCCTCGAGATTTTCTCGCTGCGCTTACACCGCCTCGTTTTGCACGTTGATCCACGTGTAATTGACACGGCTGTGTTGAACAACCGCAACGACCCGCTGCGCCGCGACGCCCGGCACTTTGTACGCGCTTCCACACCCGCTCCATTCAACGACCAGCGTGCCACTGACAGCACTGACACCGCGCGCGCCTCATACCGAAACCCTTCGATCTCCCCCTTTGATCCGCGCAACCGCCTACCAGACCGCTGGCCTATCCACCTACCCACCCCAACGCCGCATGCTGTTGGACTCGTCTACCTAAGAATTCACGTGAATATGACGAATTACCCCCGGCTTAAGTAAGTTTTCCTCTTTCTGAATAAAATACACAAGAAAAACGAGCTACGTGCTTTATGTTCGCGTATGGCTCGATACCATGCGGCCTACACGGTCGGTCGATTGCCCACAGATTGTAAAATCAATGTTTGTGTAAGTATATGTTACTTACGGATGATGCAATGGATGTGTATACGCGGACGACTACTCGGTGTAGAGCGGAGACAGTGTCAATGGTAATTGAGAGAACGAAAATTGTAAACAACAATGAAAGTGTAGGAACGTCAATTTTGTGCTTACTCCCGGCGTTATGTTCGAGTATTTCCTCTGTTTGCCGTTTGGAGTTATTTCAAACTGCGAGTTCTGAAAATTTCCGCTATGTGACTGGGCGCGTCGAGCGTTTCGAGATTGTGAGGAACGTGAGAGAGAGAGAGAGAGAGAATAATGATAAAATTGATATTATGGACAAAATACGTAATTTCTCAACTGAGCTCTAATATGATACATTTTCTAACACAACACGGAAAGAAACGAGAAAAGAACCTATCTAAAGCAAACTTTGGAAGATGAAACACATTATAAAGCCAGCTTGTCTCTGACGACTATGATTGAACCCGTGCGTTATTGTTTCTCGCTATCTCGATTAATATACCAAAAGATGATACTAAATCGTGGCAAACCTTGCACTACATTCTTGGCATTTGAAGAAAGTAATGTAGTCAGAAAATCTTAGATATAATTGTAAAATTAATTATGGTAATTATAGAAACCACGCAGAACTTCTCACTCCACATAAACTCCACCAAACTGTGGCGGTTACCCATCGTGCCTTGCCACCGATGCCGAGCGCTCTCATTTTGACAATATTCGGAATTATTGCGAGCGCTTCGTCGAGCATGCGCGAAAGCGTGCGCGGGAAATTTTAAGGGCTACCATTTGCCTCACCCATATAATTAGTTATTAAGACATAATTTTATTTATTGTGCTAATTCTATTTTGTTTTAACTTTGAGGAACAACGCGATGTCGCACTTCTGCACTCTTCTCATGTGTGCGAAAAATATATTACCCAATTATTATTTACAAACGTATAATTACAAGATCCAGATGACGATCGATATTTCTCCTCGTCACTGAAAATCAGCTAGATCTAGTATTCAGCACCGAAGCTGCGAATATTTGTTGCAAGATTCGTGGGATTTCTTTGAGATCCATACACACGAAGGCCCGGCCAGCGGGCATTTTCTTCGTCAATCTGTAATAGCACGAAACCGAATTAAAATAGCAATAATCGAAATGCGATTTTATGAGAATACGAATCGACAGTTTATTCCATATACCTGGTAGCTTGATCTCCCAATGAACCGATGAATATCGCATAAGCGCTTACATCCGCATTAGATGCCAAGATTTTGGCAAAATTCTCTGGTGGAATTCCATAACGTTCGAGATTTGCGTCAGAGAGAACGACGACGATCGATTCATCGGTATCCGCCGTAGCAAGACTCGCGATTGCATGTTGGGTTCCTTCCAGTGTATTGTCGCCAGATATGCAGTATTGGGAATGAGCATGCATCGTCTGGAAAAAATCAAAGATGAAATATACGACATAACGAATAAATTCGGTGATATTTCTATAATCTTACTTTGATAACTTCGAGTCTCTGCTTATTATCAACCGGTGGTTGAGTATGGTCGACGAAAGGAATGTGATAATGATCTCCCGAGTGCCCAACTATGTCATACTGAACTTTCTCCTCGTGACCGGCGAAAGCTTCCATCACCATTACACAGGCCTCCATCTCGCGATCTAATCGACCGTCGTAACCATTGAATCTGTACATACTTCCGGAAACATCGACTACGAGCTTGAGACGTTTTGGTTTCAATTGAGGAGCACCAATTTCCGGCTCTTTTTCGGCCCTCCGCCGATAAATCGTTCTCTCGCCTGTAAGACCTTCGATCAATTTCGTATCGTCGAGCTCACCCGAAGTTTGATGTCTGAGCCACTGACGTTCGTTGCTTTTTGCCTGTAAACTGCCTGTGATAAAACAAATAGAAAAAAAAACATCGTTAATCGACGATTACGATAAACTATCATGGGAATTAATAATTGCAATCATACCCAAAATAACTCTTAGCGATTGAATTTGTTTGGCAACCGCATCGCTGAATTGACTGTACAACTTGTGATCATATTCGCTCATTCTTATGTCCTTGAGTCTTTGCTTGAAAGCTCGTTGACCCATTTCTCGAGCCGCCTTCTTCACGTGTTCTGGTACAGAATTTTTCTCCTCGTCACTCAGCTGATGAACGGTATGACCAGCGTCCAAACGATACGGACCACCTTTACCACCGAGACCCGCCGTGTCTCTTCCTGGATTGCAAATGATTCACGAATGACGTCAGACTTGCGTCGAAAATGGTAAAAAGAAATTCAAATGCAAACCTCCAGTTCCTCCAGCCCAGGTGTTTCCGCCGACGTGCGGCTCGTTCTTCTCGTCGACTTTTCCATGCTTAGGACTACTCACGTCTAATCCTGAATCTCGTTCCTTTGTCACTTGAAGATACTCTCCGTCAGGACCGATCATTTTCCGCCAAGCATTCAGAGACTTGTCCAGGCTCGTTGCCGAAGTTTCCCACATGCGTATGCAACCACCAACATCTACAGTCACAAGTCCTTGATTCGAGGTTGACGCTGTACACACTGGAAGCTGTTTCGAGTAAAGCCATTGAGCGGTTGCCGAAACGTTGGCCGGTCTATGAGAACAATTATATCAATATATAATCCACGTGCAAGCAGAAAATAAGCTCCGATGAAAAAACTTACTCGGGTATTGGCAGATATCGCACTTTCTCACTTGCCGGATCCACGACTTCCAAAAATCCTGAAAATCTCTGATTTCTAGCCTCTCCCGGAATCGCGTCTTGGGGAACTTTGTTAGATGGCAGAGCTCTTATTACTTGACCCTGTTGTGTCACAATAGGCGTACTCGAAATTCTAACCGTATCGTTTCTCGGCCAGACGTGAATACTGTTAGAGCCGTCCAATTCGGGAAATCCGACAACGATACTCGCATATGTCGAGTCACTGGCAAGTAATCTGTTTGGCGAACTGATTTTTTCCCCCAGCGCGTTACTCAGCACAGAATCCGTCAAATTTTCTCTACCAGTTTCATTTAGACTACCAATCATCGAAAGGCTCGAAAAGTCGTGGTCCATCTTCCGCAAAATGTTCGGGCACGCGGCGTTCTCCGAGGATTTTTGCAGAACGTGCAAACTTTTCGACGTATCTTGAATGAGCCACTTATCGCTGGACGATAATAGAATCGAATCGATCTCAAAGGGCAGATTCATCGAATATGCGTTCAACGTTTCGACGTTCATAACTTCGATCTTGGTGTCGCGAGGTGTGTAGAAAACGGCCAAATTGTGTGACGATAAGAGATCGCCAGACATCTTCCAGAAGGGCGATTTGTTACCTAATGCGTGGGATATTTTATTACCCGCCGATGATAGAAAGGAAGAATTTTGAATCTTCTGTGCGGATTCATTCTCCAAGTTGAGCCAGATGAGTTCGTTTGACTTGAAACAGACGTAAAATTTGTATTTGCGAGGTCCTCAGCTACTGTCGAATGATGTACCAATACTTACCGTTCCTTCGTGGACCAGAAGATTGCCACTGCTGTCAGCCGCCATGGTGTATTTAGGTAACATTCCTCTGGTGGACGGTGTAAGCCCATGAATGGAGATTTCGCGAGCTTCCTCGGCCTGAGACGACATGCTGAACACGCTTACAGGATTAACGGCGAGTACGCATATTCGATCGTCCGTTCCATCGCCTTTCTTGCCTTTAGCGACAGCGATCGCACCGATACTCGCTGCTTCGCCAAGCGGGATACTCCAATAACTTTGCAATTCCGTAAACCAAGCAGATCTAGCCTCGACTCGATCGATCGCACGATTATTTACAGGCGGATAAATCGCTGGCGTTAATTTGACAAATCGTTCTTGAACAGGTACTGTCGTTGCTTTCGACGAAACGTTCCATGTCCCAGCCAACTTTACTTTCGGTAGTGGGAATCTATAATGGAAGAGGATAAGAATATTTCACGTAAGCGATTTTCTACGTTTTTATTAGAAAATAACAAATTTGACAAATAAACTAATTTCATCGACGGAAAAAATAACTCTTACTCTTTGGCTAAAGCGACGTTTTTCGAGCTAGTGCCAATTGGTATGCCGTGCTTGTGAAGAACTGTCACGAGAGTCTCGAAAACCTCCGGTGAATATCTATCGAAGTCGAACACATTACGTACGACGTTTGCCAATGGTTCATCGGGGAATTTCTATAAAGAAAATGATAGCATGTGAAATTCTTTTAGGAAATATTCGTTCCAAGTATCGACATGTCTTTGTTTTCTATACCTGCAAGTGCTTGACTACGTTAACAACCTCGCGAGTTGAGTAAGGATAGGAAACTAATCCTTGATCAGCCATGCTTCTCAAATCGCCAAATGCCTTCACCAATTTCTGCACAACTTTGTCGTCAACATCAGGGCCATATTGCTGCAAGAGCTCAATCTCATTCTCCAAGCTCGGATTATCGACGGAATGTGTGCTGAACAGGTCACCGAGGGCGCCGAAAAAGTCGTTGCCCAGGAATGGAAAACCTGGACGATTTGCCAGAACGATCATCCGAAAGTCCGGATGAATCGGTATCGCGGAATCATTTTTGTTTTTATAGTTCCCAGGAACGATACGCCGACCGTCGGAAAGGATCATTTCGCCGCTCTCAGCCAATGTCTGTGATACACATGTTAGCTTAAAAAACGTAATACAACTGGAAAAGATAAGTCGGTCAAATATTTCAGTTTTTACCTTCAATACGCAAGTGACGTGAGTCGGTGCTTTGTCAGCTTCGTCGATTACGAGAACGTGACCCAAGCGGACTGCTTGAACGAGCGGAGAATCTTCATAAACAACTATACCGTCTTTAACCATAGGTTGCAGTGTCAACGTTTGTACTGTCGTGTCTCTGTGCAATTGAATGTACTCTCTCGGTCTGTTCATGAGTTGCAACAGGCGATCGACGATCTTATTTTTCCCGACTCCCTGATTGCCAACGAGAAGAATATTCTGTCCGAGTATGAAATCTTGGGCAAGAATTTCCAGAAGCGCGACATGTTGAGGCACCTCGTAGAACAGTATATCGGGGACTTTGGTCAAAGCGTTAGTGACGTAACGATCTATCGTCGTATTTCCGATAGTCACGCTCTTTTCACCCACGACGCAATTGATTTTTTCGGACATCTGGTGTTTCAGAGGCTTTATGCCGAGACGCTTTAAGCTATCCTCGAGGGCTTGTTTCGGGAGAGCTGGCAGAAATCTTGCCAAGCAAGCTCTCTGTATGGCCTCGTAAACATCATTATTGGGGAATTTCTGCATACGCGCTGCGAGTCTCAACAACTGTCGTGTACTGAAAAATCCAGCCAAAGATTGGAGAGTTGGATCGGAGGAGGATCGTAATTTGTGCGCCAATTCGATGACCTTTAGGAGGGCTTGGTTCGGCTCTCCGTACTGGAAAAGTAGTAAACGGTAAGCAAATATAGCCAGAAAATATCGTTCACGTGTACACGTACTTTTGATCGAATTATGTGCGTTTCTTCGGATCGATCGAGCGGTCGCATAGCGTGAAAATTGAATAAGCTGAGAATTTCGGAATTCAGCCATTGCCCCATCGAGCTGCCGATAACAGGAGGTTCGGCAAGGGCGACTAGTCTGAAGGCCGGATGCATTCGCAATATACCCGAATCTTTCATTTCCTCGTCCGATTTCCCGTTTTCTGCTTTAATCTCGTCATACCGATCGTGTCGCATTATTCGTTTGCCATCGTGCAATTGCAATTCACGATCCTGAACCAATCTGTTATCAAACATGGTATTAATCATCAATCATCATCGATCATTTCGTAAATTAATTTACCTGTAAATGACAGCTAAGGTACTAGGGTGGACTCTGTGAATTCCATCCAATACTGCAATTTTTCCATGTGTAGCTGCTACGACGAGCGGCGAATTTTTCCAAACGGTGTCACCTGTTGGAAGTGTGGTTCTTTGCTGTATCAAATCTCGAGAAGTCATGTCCTGAAGAAAAATTAGATTTCATGTGTTTCTGAAACGGCTTTGAACTTTGCCAAATAACTATGGAAAACAATTTACTTACTTGATATAACACAATCGGCTCAACTTCGTAGTCCAAAAAATCGGCCAGCTTCTGAACTACGGTAGATTTCCCACAACCTTTTGGCCCAACTATGCAGTAATCCGCCACAGAATGGGAAAGCATCGAATCAGCTAACATACTGTTTTGATAATTTGTTTCAATGTATTCCAAATCTTCGTTGGTTGAATGTTTGCTGGGCGCCGCTGGGACCTTTGGAAATTCGTAAATCAACGTGCGGAAGAAACTATCGATTCTGACTCAAATAAACGATATTACTTACGCTTAGGGTACTTTGTTCACCCTCGCGGTGCAACGTGATAAGTTTCGTATCACCCTTGTCCTCAATTCCCAATATCTTACTCGTAAATTCTCTTTGACCCACAGCACCGCCCGCTACGGCGAAGGTATCGAGAATACTCTCGACCGCATCTCTACCTTCTTTGCCCAGAAACAATTTGTAAGGATAGAAACGATAGAAGACATCAAAGACTGGCAAATTTGGAAATTTCTCCTGCAACACGATATCTCGTTATACATTTTTTATTCCGGAATGTAGTCATTCGGTTGACGTTATTTTCAAAATAATTACCATTATGAGAGCTCCTGTTGGCAGATGATCCAGAGGAAAATCTGGAAGATTCAGTGCGATTGCTTCGGGCGAAACGAGTGCATGGCAGCACGATAATAATTGTGACAACTTCGCAACGTCCACATTTGGGGCCAAGCTTCTCAAAGTTTCTAATTGTTCCTGAAAATACGAATAAGAATAAAGTTTTCAATTGAACTGGACATGGTCACGAGAGAAATAGTGAGAGAGACCATTGAAAGCTAGATTTCCCAAATCGTTCGAGTGGAGTTGGCTGTTTCGAGAACAGTGTTTTACCAACTACTTTTTTCCCATCTGATACGGAAACTCGAAAATGCCTCGAAGGGGTGAATAGTTTCGCGAACCGGCCTCGCGGTACGTGCACGGAATGTTCTACAGATTTGTTTTGGAACGAGGGGCGCAGAGCTTTGCAAAGTGATTAACGAACAAAGGTGCGGCTTCTCGCAGGGGATAGTTGGTTTTCACCATTGTGAGTTTTGTATATACATAGAGAAAGCCTCTGACTAAGTGTCGACCGACACGAGATCCTCGGAAATTGCACGCTTCTGATTCCCATCGGGTAAACTTCGAATTGAATAGCACACCGCAATCTCGAGTGCTCGATCGACGGTAATGATACGATTCCACCCCGGACTCGTTTTATACATGTATATCTTCATTTTGCTCCATCTCGTGATAGAAAACCGACGTTGAGACATCACCACTGAAATTGGCGTAAAGTGTGAAGAATATATTTATCCTGGAAGCATCGAAAAAACGAATTGATAAAAAATTGCAAATTTTCAATAAACGTCGAAATAATAGAAACAAAAATTAGAATAGTATTGATGTAATATTGCAATTCCTGCGTCGCAAGTTGAACGTCCGATGAAATATGCAATTATTCTTATAGCTCTGTGCGTGTATCACATTCATAGAATACCGCCAGAAAATTAGCGGCAAAATGTTCCAGTACATATATCGCCTAATAATCGTTAAGCGAATGTCATACCCGGTTGTTCTATGTCTCATGGAACACGCGATGCTCCAAGACGTAATTTTCCTTCTGGTCATAGACCAAGCACGCTAGATGACAAAATACAGTTTTGCAGAATTGCAGTGTCTCGATTTCGGTACGAGAATTTCTACAGAAATGACTTTCGCACCCTTCGTGATTTTTCGTCCGAATACGAATGATAACTACGATCGAGTGTATACCCACTGAAAGTTTAGTAACATTTTTACCATAAATTACCAAATATTACTGTTTCGCCTATAACCGGAAAAGAATTTTTAAATATACTTCACAAGCAGTCTAAAAACCTTTTTCCAACGGGTCGTAATTTCGCGAATGATATACTAGCGTTTGGACAGCTTCGTCGTAAAAAAATCTTAGACGTACCAACGAATTCGCTCGTAAAATAAAAATAAAAGGCGAGTCTCTATTGTCTCGCCTATTTCTCGAAACGTAAACTACACATTTGGATGGTTAACTTAAATTGGTCCGCGAATAATTTTGGGAAAAAGATAAAGGTGGAAACAAAAGCTCGATACTACTTGGCAAGGTGAAAAACATTTTTCTGCTTTCTGTACCGAGGGCATAACCGAAATTTCATAGTCGCGTGATACTGCAAGAAAGAAAAAGAGCAAGGTGAGATACGATATTTCACACCAGAACCAGGTAGTGTCACGACAGGAAGTAAAAGTAGAAAAATAATGAACGACGGTCTACGAGACAAATATACGTTTCTTCTTACGTTTTCTCTTCGCATTACGAAACTCACGAGAATACTAGCTGTTTCCCTCTTTCGTTTGGTCCCTTTTTACCTCCTCGTCGCTCTATCGATCGGCAAGTCTCCCTTCGATTTTTCACACACACACACACACACACACACACACTCGCCACATTTTTCTTCTCATGCATGATTGAGTGTCCGTGGACACATTTTCATCTCACGCAATAATATATTTCACGAATAACTTTAACATTGACAAAATATCGAAAGGTGGAATAAAGTATTGGCAAAAAAGCTCAGGCTAAAGTTACGTAGAATTAAAGCATTATCGAATGATTTTAAGGTAACGAAGGCAATCTAATCTTTTGTCAAAGATTCTTCGGAAGACGCGTCCTCGCCGCTCGAATTCAAATCGGGCATGAAGATGTGAAGCTGCGGTCGACCGATCGACGACCACGACAAGTCGTTGCTCCTCGTCGCATTCTCTCCGTTAATCTCTTCCTTCGTGGTAGACGTCTTCCTCGCATCTTCCTCCCTCGCGTGTGAAATTCCACGCTGTTCCTTGGCACATTTAGACATCAGTATCTGATCGAATCTATCGCGTTCCTGCAAAAACTCATCCTCTTACCGATCTCGCGTGTCGAGCTTCGTTATCCCGCGTTTTACGCTCGGTCTGCATTTTGTAATTCTGCACGACAACTTGTTCCTTCGCCGACACCCCATTGTATTCTCTCCTCAAACTTTTCGCTTGTCTCAAATTCATCGCACGATCGGTAACCTCCCCTCGTTCTTCCTTACTACTCTCGTCGCATCGATAATCGCTCGTTCTTCCCGAAAGATCCATCCACTGTAGAACTCTCTCGGACAGTAAATTCGAATGTATTTCTGGCGTTCTTCGCGTTCCTTTATCACAATTATCCTCACAATCTTCGTTACTTCGTCCAGCGTGATTCTCGCACGTCGTTATTGAATTCTTGGTCGAAAGATCGATTGATTCACCGGACGAATTCCTTCGGTCACTGCGATCGGACTGTTCGTTCGTGGTTTCGATGCCACCGTAATCCTCCGTGAAATCCAACGATCCGTTTAAACGTAACTCAAGAACGTTTCGAGGATTTGCGACGATCGTGCCTCGGCTACACTGCGGCGGTGCGGACTGTCGACGAATAATCCTCGTTTCGTTTTCGCGCTCACGCTTGTTCACGACCACGTGGAGTTTGACGAAGCAACTGTCGAGACCCTCGGCGCTTCGTGGATCCTCGAACGACGAATCGACGCGACAGTGGTAATTCAATCGTGGATAAGTCTTTGAGCCGCCTGGAGATGTTTGGGGCCGTCTTCGAGGTCGTGGATGCAATATCGCCGGGTCGTCCGGGGTGAGAATAGCGTGACGAACACCGTCTACCAAAACCGTTCGAACGCTTATCGGCCTCTCCGAGGACGACCATATCGCTGGCATTTCCTCTCAGGATTTCTCGCCGGTCCTTTGTCCCTCCGATCGTCTTAAATCCCCTTTGAATTTCGTCCCATCGGGAAAACATCTTTGACGCTGGAATTGTCGAATTGTAATGAGAAAAACGCGAAATTATTTTTGTATCCAATTAGGATGCACATCGGGGATGAAAATTGTTCTTTCGTCGAGTTCGACGCTCGATGATGTCTGTAATTTTCAAACTTCTTCCTCTTTTTACCGAGATATTGTCTACTTTAGTTAGTTTCTCGACTTTGGTACGCGACGTTCGAGCTCATCCGTGAAAATCCAGAGCGTATCGACTCCCTCGACTCGTGGGGAAGGACAGAATGAGAGAGAGCTGAAACATCCGTAACGTTTGAGACACGCGATCCGAACTGCGATGTCTGTGACCATCGCGCAACTACGGAATCGAGTTTGTATATGAAAGAGAGAGAACGAGAGAGAGAGCGAGCGAGCAAGTCGCGGTTGCGACTGCGGAGGGGATGTTTTCTAAAGGTGGACGAACGTGCGACCCCCTCACCTCCTTACCACTCTTCGCTTAATCGTCACACGCCATGACATTCATAGAAATCCGATGAAAGTTATTCCTCCTTCTTTTCTTCCACGTATGACAATAATTTCCGAGTCTTGGAATTCGTACTTCGGTAATGAGGGGAAGAAATATCTTCCTCGGCATTCGTATTCATGACTTTTCCAAGTTATTATCGATTCTCGACAATTACACGCTCTTCGTGTCGTATTTTCAGGAGGACGTTCTTCAAATTAGTCAGCTAGCGAGTCGAGGCATAACTTCTTGGATAAATGGAGATTCTCGTGTATCTAATGGAATTAGGCTGTGCGGACTCTTCATCGGATTCCACCGTGCCGGTAAGACGCGAGGCCACAAAAACTTTTAATGAACTCGCGACATCCGCATAATTTGAAAACTTGTCTCGTAGGAGAACATTGCCATGCTTGATCCCTCTGTGTCGTTGAATTGTTCGATGTTATCGCTCTCGGCCTTCTAAGTACGTGTATCATAGCCGAAAGTTTTTCGTGATAAAGAGTTACGACAAAACGGACTCACTTGAAAAGTTGGTACTGGCACGTGTCTGGCCTGAAAACGTGAACGTAGAGGAGGATCCAATGGATTTCCGGGATAACGTGAAGAGGGAAGACCCAAAGCTATGACGCGAAATTCCTCGCTCACTCGTTCAAGACCCCAAGAGTCGAGCTCGGCTTGACTGTGCTCCTGTAAAAACGAAGAAAGAAAAAACGCAGTTAAAATATGGTATCGAAAAGAAAATCCGAGAGAAAGCCAACGATTTTCTTACCTCTAATAATTTGTCATAACGCTTCGACGGAATGAGAAATCTACCATCCTCGAGATGCATCTCACGATTTTCCAACAAGTTGTTCAAGATCGGCAATACATTTCGCTCAGCTTTTTCGATCCCCTCGAGAATGAGGACACGACCATGTTTTGCAGCTCTGACCGCACTCTGATCATGATAATTCGCCGTTCCGCTCTGAATCTCACGTCGCTGCTTCAAATCAGCCTCTGTCGTGTCGCGAGATAGCGCGATAAATTCAACTTCTCGCCCGGTCAACTCGAGATAGGCCATTGCCAGATCTCGTCTGCGAGGACCCGGAGATCCCATCAGGAAGATGTCTTGGCCGAGAATGTCCTTCTGAAGCATCCATCGTAGATGCCTCAGGGTCTCTTGACTCGATTCTTTGAGCACTAAAGTGGACCAAAGAATGAAAGAATCGTTGATTTAATAAATCCATTCGACAATTGGTAATTCATTATTAAATAAATACTCACGATACTTTCGTGGCACGTATTCAGGATGTTTCGCAGGTGTTATTCTCTTCGAGACATCATTGATCGTTACGACAGCATCATCTGGAATAATCGATGAAGTTCTCCTCATTTTTCAAAAATATAGGAGGATTTTTAGGATTTCTGTTAGTCACGACTTACCAGATTTGCAACGTACGAAAGTCGTCGATCCAAGATTAACGAATGTCGGTCGATCAAAAATTTTGTTAACGGTAAATAATCGTCGGGAGACGAGTAAATTAACTGACATTGTACTTACAAAACACTGTACGAAATCTCGCGTAAACAAGTGACACTCTAACCTCAACAAAATAGCAAACGTAGTAAAGAGCTGTTTGTCGAATCAATTCAAATCCTAAAGAAGTTTTTCATACGTACATGTTACAAGGATTATCGATGCATAAATTGTAAACATTGTCATAATCGTGAGAAAGAATAAGACTGTAATTGCACTTTGTGCTCCAAAATATTAGAGCATCGTGGTGTCATGTTCGGACAGCTGATTGCATCACCACGTGCGCGAGCCGGGGTTCAAAGTACGACCGAAGCGGAGAAGGTAACTCTTGCTGTTGCATTTCGATCCGACAGAATTGTACACGATTTATTTTTCCTCAATCATTTTTTAATCGTTGCAATAAATCATGATAACCATCGATACCATTCATGAATATTACCGCTATCGGCAAAACTTTGTTCGTCCTTCAAAATAGAAATAAAAAACATAACTTGGTCGAACAATGAAAAAAAAAAAAAAACGGCGACTACCTCGATAACGCTACGGTATCATTCTGCGGAAGAAATCCAGCTTCCGCAATGATGTGAAATAATAAATTATCGACGGATCAATCGTGGATACTGTTCCAAGTAATTATAACTAATAATACACAGCTGGATAAATTCCACGTACGCTTATTTAAACTAATTAATGCAAAATATCACACATTTACATTTTCCTGCATTCAAGTGATGTAGATTGGTATCCCTTCGAAATCCATACGTATATTTTTACGTCGCTTTCTGAAATAATGAAAAAATAAGATAAAAAGTAGTGGAGTTTGTGAAACCATTGTGAAAATTTAGCATTGCTGGGATACTTACCAGTAATGAAATATTTAACATTCAAGGACGAGTCGACGTTCCTGCTTTTTTTTAATGATTTTTTACAGGTGAACAGGTGTTTGTCAAGGTCCGGGTGAAGTTTTGTTTCGTCGCGGATTCAATAGTGCTTCTGCAAGGAAAATTTTTACATTGGTAATCGTGCGAATGAAAAGTGACGATTGCGGCAATCGCCTGGCGAAGTGAAACTTACTTCGTCCAATTCTTCGCCTCTTCTAGCATTTGCGGGATAATAGTCAACTACGAGAGGTCGAGGTCTTTGACCAATTCCAGATGGTTGTTGAAGGCCGCAGGCTTGTTCCTCGTTCGTGATAACGGAAACGAGAGTCTTCACGACATTCTCGTCATGGTGCGACATTGCTCGGCCGGGATATTTCATACGTCGAAGAATGAGAGCGTTGCACTTCTGTCGTAGATGGAGAATCAAACGCGCGGTTTCACGCTCAAGCTTAAAAACGACCCAGTCGTCGAGTTTAAGAATCGTCGTATCCTCGTGCGATTCTTCAGCTTCCGAGTCCGACTCACTCTCGGGTACCGCTGAAAAACATAAGCGTCGTTACCGAAGAGCGCATAGGCAATCGACATAAGGTAGCTGTAGACAATTCTTACATTCAGCCTCGCAGATTATTTCCATGGGCAATTTTGCCGGTCCACTGAACAGAGCTACTGTTACCGGATTTACGAGAGTCACAGTTTTAGCGTGACAGAAACGGCCGACTCGACTCATTTCCTCGTAAACCAGCCAGTCCGAGGGCAAAGCGTCGATATTGTACGCGTGCGACAGTGAGGACATTGTTCTTGGAGATTGAACGTCCTTCAGAGTCGAGGAAGGATGGAAAAAGACTTTTGTCTCACTTCTGTCGTTCGAGAAATTGCTTCATCAATAAAACGTTTGATAAATTGCGTACACTTCTTTTTCATTCGTAAATTAGGAAGATTCTCTAACCGTGTACGGAGGTGCGAATGTTCGCGATCGACTCGAATCAAATTCGGATAGAGCCCAGCGACAAGAGTTGCCTTTACGATTGCCCAATTCTCTGAATTGAGATTAAGATCTCTTATATCACCGGAACCTCGAGCACGTACGAAACCGGAGGCTCGCAATTGTCCGAGAAGCTGAGTTCGCATTCCGACGATCATTTCCATCACCGGTGCGGATATAAAATTTTGCTCGCAAAATTGGCATTCCCAGCCACTCGCTCTTGCCTGTTGCCAGCTCTGAAAGACTCGAAGAACCACCATATGATCGGAATACGAGCCGCCGGCGAATTGCTTCCGAGCCGCAGCTGCAGCTCGTTTCTCCGATGGTTGTGTCGGCAGAATAAACGGATCCCTTTTGAATTAATAATAAAATTACTTTGAAAGTTTGTGTAACGAAATAATTATGATTAATAATGAACGGGCCATCTGGACCCATTCATACCTTCCAATCTTATGGAAAAAACTCACCTATGAGCTAAGCTACAGACTATCGTGAGTATCGGATCGAGACACTTAAAAACAACGGCGTAGAGAAGCATCTTTCCGAGTCGCGGCTCAACCGGCAGATCCAGCAAGTGTGTTCCCAGCTCCGTAAGATTCTCCCAAGTATCGAGAGCGTCGATGGTCTTCAACAATTGTACGGCGTTTCTCGTAATGAGGATGGACGGTGGTTCGATGGCTTTCTCGAAAAACTCGGCGATCGGTGTATTGAGCGGTGCGAGGTGTTTCGTATAGAGGCACAAGTCTTGAAGAGGTACTCTGAGTATTTCGGGTGTTTGATACTGTTGCATATTGTGATAACGCACGGATGAGAAGAGACGATAGCATACTCCCTTCTGGCAACGACCCGCGCGACCTTTTCGTTGTATCGCGCAGGCCTGAGATATCCAATTCGAGTGTAACATACAAACTCCGGCAATCGCATCGAACGACTTTTCCTTAACTTTTCCTGAATCTATTACGTACACGACATCGTTGATCGTGATACTCGTTTCGGCTATGTTGGTCGATAAAATGATCTTTCTCCTGCCCTCCGAACTTTGATTGAATACTCTCTTCTGATCGGAAGTTTGCATATTGGAATGAAGGATAAAGAGATCGTAAGGCATCCCCTCGTTCATTCTAGCCTCGTCCGAGTTTATCCTGTCTCTCATCGTAACGATATCGTCGTACCCTGACAAAAATATCAATATAGCGCCCTGGGGACTCTTCGTATGAATATGAAGCACGAGGGTCATTAAAAGATTGTAATCGATCTTCTCGTCGTTGAAAGTCGACTGATAGACATTAAGAAGCATTTTATCCTCCTCGGAAATGGACACCTTCTCGTCCGACATCGCCGAGCTGTCCTGTATCGCACAGTGATAAGTTCGCATATAAGCCTCGATCAATTCGGCGCATTCCGTTTGATTCATCATTCGCGCCCAATCGAGAGCCGTCCACTCGTTGCTGGCTCGTATTGTCAGATTAGCACCGAGAGTGAGAAGCTGCTCGGTCGTATTCAAACATCCTCTTCCCGCTGCGACCATCAATGGCGTTACCGAAGTTTTGGAATGCTGATAATCGACAGAAACATTTTCCGAGAGTATGCGATGCAAGAGTTGCGTGAAATTATCATCACCGCCGCAGAGCCAAGCGTCGGTGATGCATTGGTCCATTTCTTCGATGAGCCACGGTTCGAGATCGACTTTTTCCGGCATCGACGGCTTTTCCGTCTGTTGTCCCAATATCGGCGTCGGCATCGAATGTTCTTTGAAGATTCCACCACCGACCCGAGTCGGCTTATATTGCGTCCACGACTCCAAGACTCTCTGCTGATCCGCCTTCTTCGTCAGTTTTTTCTTCTTGACGAGCATCTCCTTGGTCATATAGTTGGTTAGCTTCAAGATGTCCTCGAGAAAATACGTCTCGACGTCGAATGATGTTCCATACACGTTTATGACGGTACAATGATTGAAATATTTGACGAATATATCAGTGTCCATTGTGGCACTCATGAGAACAACTTTGAGATCACGGAATTTAACAAGAGCACTTTTGAGCGCTATTAGGAGAAAATCGCAGAAACGATCGCGCTCGTGAACTTCGTCAACGATTATGTGCGTTATGGTCTCCAAAGCCGAATCACCGCCCATCAGAGTTCTCAGTAGAACACCGTTTGTACAATATGTGAGAAGTGTTTTTGGGGATACACGACTCTCCAGTCTTATCTGATAACCGAATGTCTGACCGATCGTCTCGCCTCTCTCGAAAGCTACACGCTCCGCCATTGATACGACAGACAATCTTCTTGGTTCCGCACAAATGATTTTACAAGGCTGTTTCTTCTGTTGGCAATTCTCCAGGATGAATTGAGGCAGCTGAGTCGTCTTGCCGCAACCCGTTTGACCGGCGATAACAGTCACTTGATTCGTGGCAATCGCATTCAAAATTTTGTCACGCGCCATATTGATCGTCAAAGACTTTCGAAAATTTATAACATCTGGATTGATCTTCAATTGAGGTACCTGAGCTATGCTGTAGTTTAGTCTGCCCATTGCTTTTGTTTTTGTGGTTCCTGAAAAAAAAATCAGTTTTTTAGACCAGAAATTTTCATGAAATTATGTTGTTCTGAGATTCAATTTTTATTAACCCGTGGTCAGCACGCTATCAGGATCGAAAGATCTTTCTCTCTCCGTGAGCGGTAATAGTTCCTGGCGCTCTTTGTTATTGAGAGGAAAACTTTTAATCAGATTGTAGATACCCTGCTTGGAACTCTTTTGCAGTCTGAAAGTGGCATCCGCCTGAATTATCGTAGAACCTTCTCGTTTGTAAACAGTGAGATAACGATTGGCCCCTTTCCTGCATGGAATGAAAAAACATTCGTTGAATTTTGTCACCTTTATTGTTGTCGGTGATACAACGAAGCTACGTGTGACAAATAAAATTGAAGAGGTCAGGTTTGCATTTACCATCTGCTCTTAGATTTCAAGCCAAGTTGAAGAGCCAGTCGATGGATGTAGGCTCTCTCCTCCGCACTGTAGGACGATGGGAATTCGAGTTCTTTTTGTTCTGTTGCCATTAATCTCCTGATCGTCAAATTTACGGCGATTCTCGTATCTTCGCCAATTACGACGTTTTTTTTATTTTCATGCCGAGGCATCTTGTATTATCTTGCGGCAGTTCGTATGTATGAAAAGTTTTCAGACGTTTCGATTTTCTAAAACTGACGGTTTAGCCAGCAGGCGAGCGACTAGATTTAACTCACGTTTTTTCAACAGAACGAAATTTCTCATGTATTATTTGTATTGTGGTTCAACAACCGCCTCTCACACACGAACAACCGAACTGAAATACGAGCTTACCGAAAGGAAGCCGGGATTTTAGATCGTACGAACAGACTCGGGCGCTACTAGGCGCCGGATTCCCGAAGTTTCGAGACTGTTCGTTAATCGCATTGACAGTCAGCAAGGCAGAAAACTAAACTTTCACCGAAGATATTACAGTTTTATAGTGAATCTCGCGAAACGTCACCTTGAACTTTCCAACTTTCCAAGTCGACCTTTATAATTGCAACTAGGATCTCGCATTTGGTGAAAATACTCTTGTTCATAGACGTTGCGGAATACGAACAAGATTGTTCGCGTAGTGATGAAGCTACGAAAGTGCCGGGACGTATTTATAGAACGTCGACGGTAACTGTAGCACGTGTGTACAATGACAAATCGAATACTGTCACCCGAGCTTCCGTTTGACACTCGTCGAGTAATCTTTTTTTTGTTATCGAATTTCACCGGATACCTTCTCACGACGACCGAGATCGAACCAGTCGGAGAAAGTTTCGTCTCGCGACTCCACGGAACTCGCGAGATACAATTATCTCGTTCGCTATTTACAAAAGTGTCGAGCTCATCCGTGTAAACAATCGTCGGTCTCAAATCGAATCATGTGCAATAAACAGATATATTCGGTCCTGGCGATGTCACTAATGCGGTAAAACAAACAAAAATAGAAAAATAAATAGAAACAATCGTTGCTTACAACAATAACAAGAAGTAAAATGTTTGTGAGAGATCCGTGCGGAATAGTGTGCATAATTGTGATCTATGTGGCAGTTTTTTACGCGGATTACGTCGTCATACGATGGATAATATTGCATACGATGCAGGATAGGTTTGTAGAATGTTTTCAAAACATCTTGTTTGTACAAAATTATAAATTGAAAATAATTGAATTAAGAATCACGATCAGAGTAAAAACAAACCTTAATTTTCTATTTTCTCGTTTGTTTTACATAGTCTATGGGGTCCTTTTCATGTTGTGACCTTCAACACAGTGATCCTCTTGCTCATGATATCGCATTTGAAGGCGTTATGCAGCGATCCAGGTGTCGTTCCATTGCCGCAGACGCGCATGGATTTTTCAGACATGCACACGGGTGATTCAGGCGTTAGCGACGATTGCGACGAGGATGGAAATTGGACCGTCTGCACACGATGCGAAACTTATAGGCCTCCGAGAGCTCATCACTGCAGGACGTGCGAAAGATGTATAAGGAGAATGGATCATCACTGTCCATGGTAATGAATCTAATGAAAGTACTTTTCTAATGCTAAGATCACAAGCTGCGAATACTATTATGTCTTTTATCGTTTCAGGATAAACAATTGCGTCGGCGAGCGAAACCAAAAATATTTTATTCAATTTTTAGTCTATGTTGGAATGCTCGCTTTATATGCCATTATGTTGGTAATAATATCGTGGATATTCGATTGTCCAGAATGTAGCAACGACGTCGCTATAAAACAGAGTAGAATGTGAGAATCTTTGAACTAATTACTCTTTTAGTAATCGAGCGGAAAAGGGGAGCAATAAACCAAATATTACAAAACAATTCTTTCAGCTTGCACTGTGTTATATTGGTGCTGGAATCCACCCTCTTTGGAATGTTCGTCATAGCAGTATTAGTGGATCAGTTTCAAACTATTCTAAGCGAGGAAACAGCCATCGAGAGAATACAAGGAGGTCATCACCATCATAATCGCGCTACACCGAGAACTCTGACTCTTCTGTCCCAAGTTTGCGGCAGGAGTCATCCTGTATTTTGGCTTTTACCTTGTCACAATCCTCCTCGTTACTCTTACAGACGAGACGATCGTCTGATAGATCACGACGTTTAGATCGCGAGCGTACACGCACTAGAACATAAGCTACACTAGCGGGGAACTCGCCGCTAGTTTACTGATTGTAAATCGAATGCCTAATGTTTCAATAACATGTCTTATATATTTTGCCTGTACGATTGCCGTAGAATGTATCAGCCTTCAATGTTTTTCTTGCTATTTTATAAAATGACCATCTGCTGATTCATGTATATATACATATACATATATAGGTATATATATATATATGTTTGCTTCCGTGAGGTTCCATTGATGTATAACATTTTCTCTATTGATATTATTACATATATCTAATAATGGATATTATAGGCATTAATATATATACAGAAAACTACGTAATAGACTGCTATTCGTGTTCTTTCTACTTAAAAGCCACGTTGTGCGCGACTACTTCATCCGAGTCTCCAGTTCTAGTCTAGTATTCTTGGACGAGGGTAAAAAAAAGCATTTTTGATCTGTATGTCTATGAAACGGAAACGCAATGAAACAAAGTGATATAAATGTAAGCGAGCTCCGGAAATGGAGTAGACCAGGTCATAAAAGAACCGAAATGGAAAATAGGTTTTACATGCGTCTAAATATATTAAAAATGACTGATTAGTTCATCGTTTGTATCTTCCGTATAACTGGAATTATTTTGCAAATCAACGATACCTACTTATCGATAAAACATTGGTTCGAGAGCCGATAAAACCCTCGAATAATTATCTGCATACGCATGATCCTTTATGAAAATTGAACATTTATTCGTATGTAAAATCATCAACATCCGCAATGATCCACGATTGTAGAATTTATACATCTGTTCATAATAAATCTATTATTCAGTCTATAGCTTTCATTGCGAGAAGGAAAATCGCAAAAAGTCTTACGCAACGGTACAACATTCGGGACACAATCTACGTCAAAATAATCGGTGGCTCTTCCGATGGTGGCAATTCGCTTGTTTCCTGAGTTTCAACGATTGTGCTATCGATTATATTGCCGTCTGCGTCCATTTCATCAATAGATATCAATATATTCGATATCGTCGGCATCGATTTGGCCATGTTGTACGACTGTTCGGATCTCATCTCCAAAGATATTGAACCATTTTGTTCCTCCCCCTCGTTATCTTCGACGATCTAGAAAATTGAATTTGATTAAAACTTTCAGAAGAAAAAACGTCCATGAACGAAACTGATTGATATTCTTACTTGCAATTGAGGAGCTTGCGAGATGTCGTTGATTTGTATCTTATAATTTTTTGGGGGAGTTTCTAATTCTTCGGTATTCGGAACATTCTCGTCAATTCCCTCGTATCTGACCATTTGAGGTCTGTAATACCCATCGTCGTCTCTCATATATTGAAATCTCTTGTTTCCATCGGCCTGTAGCTTGTGCTCCTCGATCAAGTGCTTCGTAAGTGTGTAACTCTTGCGATATTTAATAGGACACTCGTGACAACAGTACCATCGAACTTCATTCATGTGAGCTCTTTCGATGTGTCTATAATTGAAATTCTCGTTATTTTTAATTTTATATGATCCGCATTGACGTTATAATCGGAATATCGAAATTTATACTTTACCTATCAAAGACATAAGCATTTTTGCAAGTGTACGAGCAACCCTCGTAATTGCAGATAAAATTTGGTCCACTAGTGTGTACGGTCATGTGAGAATCCAGATCCTGTTGAGACTTGGCAGCGTGCGAACACAACTGACAGGGAAACGGTCTTTCTGAGACATGTCTATACCTTATGTGCTTGACGAGATCGGCTTTTGAGATGCAGCTCATGTCACAGAGTGTGCATTTATAGTAGAATACATGAAATCTCATGTGTTCGCGAAGAATTCCCTCAGTAGGATAAAATTTATTGCAATACGAGCACTGAAATCCTTGAACTGAACAGAGAAATACGATTAGTATGATATCACATAGTTCTTAGCATACTTTAATATTGTTTTTAAACAAAATTTACCGTCTATGGGAATCTGGCGGCGACAATGATCGTGAAATTTTGTATTTGAGGCAAAAGTAGCGCCGCAATCGGGGCAAGCCACGATTTTTTCCTTTGTATGGTGTCTAACGTGATCTCTGAGCTTGTAAAGACTGGCAGATTTTAATTTACATGCCGTCCATCTACAGGCAATACCACCCTTGACTTTGTTGCCCCTTGGATTATTCTCTAGATGCTGATTAACGTGATACAAAAACAGTTGATAATTCGTGAATGTTTTCGGACACTCGTCCCACTGGCAAATGTGAGACGACGGAGGATTGAAGATTGTTTTCCAGGAATTGACCCGATGGCATTTCTGAAATATGAAAATCAATAACTCGTTGAATCGTGTAACGAAACGTGGCGAGCATTGTTTTACTCTACTAACGGGTAATTTGATTCTTGCTCTTATGTTCGTTCCTATGGACTGCAACTTTGTGTGATAGGCATGATAATTAACATGGCGAGCTATATCGTTGCTGTTTGCACTTTCGTAACAACAATCTTTCCAAGAGCATACATAAGTCCGACTATCGTCTTCTCTGATACCTATTGCCAATTGGGGTATGTGTCCACTGACGTGTTTGACAAATTTGTCGATCGAGCATGTCTGTATCGAACAATTGCTCCATTTGCAAACGAGATTCAATATCTCATCTTTGGTCTGTATCGCAAGCCTGCGTCTCTTTGCGCCGCACTCAGAAACAGAGTCGAATTCAGAGTCTGTGTCAAAACCTTCCTCCGGTTCGCTCTCATGTTCTCGTTTGATATTTTTGTTACGCGAGGTCAGAAGATCCGTCTGCGTTGTCACCCAGATATCGCATCTATCACGAACCTCCTGGCTTGGTATGAACGTTTTTTCGTTCTCTCCCATCGCAGGCTCAAATATTTAACACGCTAGATCGTGGATTCTCAGATTTCTTTTTGCTTAATTACGACAGATCTAATTGTTTTTCAATTAAGTATCAAAACATCATTTAAAAATACCGCCAGTTCGCAGCTTTGTGCGCGTACACCTTATCGTTAAGAACAGCCCCGACAGATCGTTCGTACGTTTGCCTACGCGAAAATGTACTGAACCTGCAAAATTAATAAAATTATGAATTAGTAAAAAATTCCAGTTGGTCAATTTCGCGATATCATTCTACGCGATTTTCTGGGTACTCCTAGACAACCTTATAATTGAAATTCTAAAGTGCACAAAAAGAGCTTATCGAACGCCATGACACTTTCTCACGAACGACTCCCAGTGTTTTTTGCAACAATTTTATGATTTATTTACCGGTTTCGTTGCCAATTTTTCATTCAATCCATCAGTTATTTTAGGCTGAAAGAATGTCGTCAGTCGGTGTGATGAATTCGTTGAAATTTACACTAAAAAAGGTCGATTTTATTCAGTTGTTGATGCGACAGAACCCGCGCTCATTGTGTTCGTCAAATACTGACGGGACATTTACGAAAGAACGGGACTTGGCATCAACTTCGACAATTTACGCATTATCCTCTGGTTATTAATATTTTGCATACGATATACTTATGATCTTATGAATTTGTAGCCTCTGTAATGTATCATTGACCCAGTACAAAAATAACCTCATTTGCCTCTTTTACCTTAAACAGAAATCGCCAATCTATCATCTAATGGGGCCCAAATCATTTATTCATTATACAGGAAGCTAGGAGAAACTTAATTTGTTACATTTATACTAACGTTTAGAAAATGTACTAACAATTTTTAAATTGGCCCTTCGATATATGTTTGGATAAATGTTTATATGTATATTTAAAAATACCAAACATGCATGCAAGTGCATCGAGACATATATGTAAAATAAAACTTTGTCGAAAAGTGAAAATAATGAGATAACCCAATATATATTTTATTGTTTTCTCATCAGGACAAGGGAAATGTGGGGTAGCTGTCGTAAGAGTTTCTGGCATTGGAGCTTCGAAGGCTATTACAAAAATGACGAAAATATCGAACCTTCAACCCCGGAAAGCTCATCTCAGTAGAATATTCGATCCTGAGACACGGGAAGTTATAGATCAGGGCTTATGTCTATGGTTTCCAGGTAAATACGTGTGTAATTATGTTGCACATTTTTCTTTACACGATTTATTATGAATTCTCCATTTATCATCGTCCAAACAAATTTTCTTAGGCCCTAACTCGTTCACCGGTGAGGACAGTGTAGAATTCCAAGTTCACGGTGGTTCCGCGATTATAGCAGCAATAATGGAGGCTCTGGCAAAATTGAAATTCGAGCCAGCATTGCCTGGAGAATTTACAAGGCGTGCTTTCGATAATGGTAAATTCGATCTCACCGAAATCGAGGGTCTTGCTGATCTGATACACGCCGAGACCGAACAGCAGAGGAAGCAGGCGCTTCTTCAGGCAGGTGGCAGTTTGAGCAATCTGTATCAGAATTGGCACAATATTTTATGCGAATCACTGGCAAATATCGAGGCTTACATCGATTTCAGTGAGGACGATAATATAGAGAGCGATGTTCTAAAAAATTGCAATAAATCTTTGGAACGATTGGCCGAGCGCATCAATGAGCATCTCAATGATGGTAGAAAGGGTGAAATTTTGAGAAATGGAGTTAGAACCGTAATAATAGGCGAACCCAACGTCGGAAAGAGCAGTTTGCTTAATATCTTGGTACAAAGAAATGCTGCGATAGTCACACCTATTGCTGGCACAACCAGAGATATTGTTGAGCTCACCACAAATATATCCGGATATCCAGTAATTCTCGCTGACACGGCGGGTCTCGCAAAATCGACTCGAGACGTTGTCGAGGCGGAGGGTATAAGAAGAGCAAAGGATTATACAAAACATGCAGATTTCATTATTATTATGATGGATGCTTCTGCTTATACAGCGAGCGGAAGTACGATCGAGGAATATATCGATAGATACATCGATAGCTTGCAATTGGCTGACTTATTGACAAAGGACGGAAAAATATTAAACAATTGTCTACTAGTCATTAATAAAATAGATTTGATCGATGAAAAATGTAAAAAGACCCTGATGAATCAAGGTGTCCTTTCGATATCGTGTATCAAAGAGGATGGGCTGAAAAATCTACTTGAAGCTATGACTCAACGATTTAGCAAAATGTGAGCCTTTCCATCAATTTTCTGACAGTATGAGGTTCTTTTTCTAACTATAATGTATTATCTTTCAGATGTGGGAATCCGTCTCGAGAAAATCCGACGATAAGTCAAGCTCGTCATAGAACTCATTTAATGAATTGTCTTGAATATTTATTCAATTATTTGACGATTAGCGCGCAGAAACATTATGACATGGTAATAGCAGCTCAACAAATACGCAATGCGATGCGAGAACTTGGGAAAATCACTGGCCATGTCAGTACCGAGCAAATTCTCGACATAATATTTAAAAACTTTTGTATCGGAAAATAAAAACATTTTTCCTGATACTCGAGAAACAAAAAAATATATCTCGGAGCATGCTTTGAAGATTTTCAAATTTTCCCGCGTCAGCGTTGCGGTAGTTTGTGTCGGCGCAACACTGATCCGCGCAAGTGTCGTTGGCGATCGTCTTTCTTTCATCGTGCGTACTTCTTCGTTGAAGGTTCGTGTCTTGCAATATCTCTAAATATCGCTGTAATCTTTGCACATCGGCTTTGTGAATATATTTGTTTGACATTAGAACAATACTCGTTATTAGTGTTTGATAATATTCAAAAGTGATTGTGGCTGCAAACTTCGTCAATCGTCGATTCTCCAAACATAACCTATATCTTGTGTTTGTATCATTTCAGGATGGCTCCTAGATACGAATTGGCCATAGGCCTCAACAAGGGCCACAAAACAACAAAAATCCGTGTGGCTAAGAATAAATCCGAGAAAGAAAAGACGGTTGCTCTTCGGCCGGCTCGTCTCAAGGGGGTGAGTTTCGATCAAACTTCTACACCAAAATCTTTTTGTCCCTGACAAATCTGACAATCATAGCTCACATTTTCTATGCTTCCCAATCTATTTTATTTCCTGTGCGACCGGCCCGTCTTAAAAGCGTGGACTTTCATCAAAATTCTAACCTAAGAATCTTTCTGTCCCTGATGAACCTGACATTTATAGCCCAAACTTTGTTTTCCTCCTTATTAAACAAACCGAAACTTACGTTCGTATTTTTCTATGACAGCGTGTGACGAAACACAGCAAATTCGTGCGAGATCTCATTCGCGAGGTCACCGGACATGCTCCGTATGAAAAGCGTGCTATGGAGTTGCTTAAAGTGTCCAAGGATAAGCGAGCGCTCAAATTCTTGAAGAGACGAGTAAGTTTGCGATTGTAGCTTATTTGATTGACTTTCCGAGTGATCCTATTCGATGGTAACAAAAATATTAATTAATTCCCAGTTGGGCACACACATTCGCGCTAAGAGGAAGCGTGAGGAGCTGGGTAACATTCTTGTCCAAATGAGGAAGGCTGCTGCCGCCCACCACTAGATGGCATTGCATATTATTAAGAAAATATGTTAAATCAATAAAACGATTTAACAAAATAATTTGATCTTGGCACATTCTAATTTTTACAATATAACATATTGAACAATACCTAAAAGTCTGGGTACATAGAATCCCATGCACAAATATCTTTATTGTCTACAATTTCGTGCCTGGCGAGAGAAATACCAGGTGCTGGAAAAAAAAACTAGCTGTACGACGGTAATGTACCCACGATACGTACTCTTTTGCCACTTTTATACATATGGAACAACATTAGCGTTGATTCTGTGTGTACTAGCACAGCATATTATTTACATCTAACGGTTTTGCACGGGTTTAGTTTTAAAGGAGATATGAAAAAAGTAATGAATATTTAAAGAGCTTTTAATATGCAAACCTATATACATAAAATAGATTGCACCTACTGCAAAAAAATATGTGAAATATCGTGCGAATTGAAAGCGAACGAAGTTTTAATTTATAATATCGCTGTGTGATTGAGATTAATTGGGAATACGTGCTCTGCACAGACACGTCCATATCTAGATCGTTGGTGATAAATAAATCGTTCAGGGATGAGCTCCAATGTTTCCCATTCGGTTTATACGACATTGCGATATCAGTCGAGAAGGGCTCGACCCTAGGCTCCATTGTCGAAACATCCTCTACCGCGTGAATAATCGCTGAAACGCGACATTATTAAAGAGTCGAAAGACATGTGTGCGGTACGAGGGATTATAGTATTGGTATATGGCATACTAGCCTTCGGCCATGCATCGACGTTCTATTATGTCGCGAGCTTGTATGCACATACATATACAGTAGAAAGACACGGCGGGTGGAGAGAAAAAGCGAACGAACACGTTATTAACGCTATGTATCATATACCGAGTGGCGCGCTCGTGACAAGGGAGCCGCGAAAAGTTTTTTATTGCAACAAACTAACATAAATCACGGTAAAACGCGTATATGCATAATACATAGGTAACACGTATATGCATAGACCCGAGCGAGTAGGTAGCCGGAGGGTAGCACAGTTGCTCAGTTTTTCACACGCATACGGGCACAGTCGTCACTCGACGCTCGACGCGGCTTATTGTATGAGTTGGTGCGTACACTACATACACAAGGTTAGGACAAAGAACGACAAAGAAATAGAGAAAACCTTGTTCAGCGTTCGGGGGAAACTCGTAGAGACCGGAATAAGCACAATTTTCCAACTATAGAAACGTTGCATGGAGCGAGGAAGCGTTTCTTTGGGTGAGTACCTATACCCGACCAGTAAATAAATCACCGACCTGTTCACGTTCCTTTTTCCTTACGAAATATATCCGTATCGCGAGCATATCTATGTAGAGAGAAGTTCGTGCGATGTTACTAGAATCATATAAATCCTGTGGAAGGTTATGGGGGTGAAGAAAAAAACCTCCAAAAATACGTCCGAAGGGTATGAAAAGACTTTCGGGGAGAGTTTTTCTCGAAGGATGCTCGTATAGATCAAGGGTTAGGTTTTCTCCGGTTGTATTGCTATAGCGCTTTAGAGATACAGAATCATGTTATTTGTAGCAAAACATCATTGGTGAGCCGGGCCTGAAAAATATCGTGGCGATTTTCGCGCCGCCGCGTGAGGATAGCCGTCAGGTGGCGTCACCTCGTATCGGTGGTGAAACGCGGTACTACATCAAAGCTAGTACAATGCTATCGCGCCATATTGGATTTCGCCCGGGGCTGGAAAAAATCGAGCATCGCCAACTCCTACATATTTCGTCACCAAAACTGATGACAAGGTGATTATTCCCACGAATTCTTGATAATATCGAACGATTATATCGATAAGCTCAGGAGGAAACACTTTTCTCGTACGAAACGTGAAAAATGTGCGTTTTGTATCGAAGAAGTGTTTTTCGCACCGAGCTTGGACAATGACACATCGGTTCAAGCCGAATGCGCGCGCACTTATCCCACAGTACGCCGCGTATATCTGTATACATAAACGACCAGTTTCAACACGTTGGAATTGATGACGATTGCGTTTCTCTCTCTTTTTCTCGTCGATGGAGAAAGCTCCTATACCGTCCGAGCGTGTAGGTGCGAGAGAAGTATTACGCGCTTTTGGCCTCTAACAAATTTCATTTCCAATTCCAATTCGAACCAATCTCGGAATTGACCGTATTCGCTACGTATACGGTTTCACGGAGATAGGCACACCACCCCCTCGGGCAGCAGCGCTCGCAGTATAAATACCTACACATATACCAATATGCAGCACGCGGTATTTTATCGACGGTGAAAACCACTATAAGCAAATGAACGTTTCCTAGCTTCGTTTCTCCCCGTATACCTATAATGGATTCGACGTTATTCCCATGTGGTAATTGCACATGTCCCCGATCACACTTATAAATAAATACACATAGACACAAATCTGTCCGAGGATTCTTTACATTTCCTTTTTATTTATTTATTTATTTTTTCAATATTATTTCAACGTCGATTCAAGCATTTGCGTCGAATTCACAAATTGCGGGGACTAAATTGTCGACGAAATGAAAAATTCGTCGAGCGATCCCGACGTCGAGTTCTCCGAGGCTCAAAATCCTCGAGAATCCGGTTGCGATGAGACAATGATCATAGAATCCCGTGCACCGGGAACGGCAAGCGTCACCGGAGAACCTCGACAGTGAGACAAGCCAAATGTAAATTCCTGCTAAGTGACTTTGGAAGTTCGCAGACTACGTCGGCTCTCCTGCATTTCCTTTCTCCTCTTCGTCTCACTCTCTCTCTCTCTCTCTCTCTGTCCCGTTTACTTCCAGCAATCCTCTCACTCTCGTCCTCGTACCAACATTTGGCTATATAATGCGACGGCTGCACACAATTATGCGATACAAATATATGTATCTGGTATCTCATATATAGATACGAGCTATGATATAAGTGGATACAACTGTAGTATTATATAGGTAAATTTTAGGGAGGGAGGATGCTCGTATATACATATATATATTAATACGTGAAACAAGCGTGAACATAACAGCTTAGTCGTTCTGATATCTGACGTTAGTCCCTAGCCTCAACTTCTCTTCCACCTTCGCTCTCGTTGCTCTTTCCTCTCCAACAGCCGGTTTGTTACTGTCTCAAGTTTAGTTAATTTCGCTCGGGCTACCCAGCCCCCGTACGAGTTTCCTTCATTCTCCATCCCCTCGCGACGCCTTTCCACATCTCTAACGTTGCACCAGTAGTTCGCCTATCCAAATCCTTTCTGCTTATGTATATGGCAAACCTCTCATGGTCGTATCATCTTTGCTTTACCCATGAACTTCCCATCCCGTCTTGCCTCTATACAAGATTGTCCCGCTCTATTTCCCCACTTCTACGTGGATACGGCGAGACAACCGCCTGTATGGACCTGAGCAACGCTAGAGTTCTCGTTCTCTTATCGAGGATGGTTTGTATCTCCTCAAAACACTATACACGGTCTGTATCTCTTTGCGAATACTCGTGTACGTCCGACATTCATAATATAATCGCTCGTTAACTCCTCGGTCATGCCGAATCCCATCTCGGTCAATGCCAAAAATCGCGATTTTCGAAAATTCACCACAGCCACAAAAATGAAGATATTCCGATGATTCTTGCACCATTCTTCTCGTCTCGGCAAGCTCTTCAAAAAGTCATTGGTGCTATTTTCTGTAGGACTAACGTGAACCGAGATACAGAAGCGCGAAAAGTCGTTTTTTCGGGGTTTCGCGATACCCATCGAAATTCGCGATGTATCCAATTCCGGTGAATTTTAATCGTTTCCGAAGTTCTAAAAACCTGTGTCGATCGTAAATTTCCCGTACAACAAGAAAATCTCGGTTTCGTTTTGGATTTTTGAGATTTTATCGACCTTAAGCGGGAAAATCGTTATTTCCAGTTTTTCGCATTTTTCTCCTAGAGTTTTTGAGTTATCGGGAAAAATAACCCCATAGTCTTCATCAGCGCGAAATTTCCGATCGAATAACGTAGTGTTGAAATCATTTTAGAGAAAAATTGTTTTTCCCACCCGCGGAGCTATTTTTTTGCGGGCTAAAATTTTCGTCCGGTTGCAAGGTTGAAGATTATGGTCGAAAAATCGACTTTTTTTAATTTCATCTTTTTTCGACACTCTTAAAATCTATATCGATCGGAAACCGCGCGCTGATCACGAATCCGTCGGTAGTTTCGAGGTCGGGCGATAATTTCTAGGTGAAAAATGGAAAAAACGTGAAATTTTAGCGTTTTTCGGGGATTTCGGCCATTAGATTCAAACGATCGAACGAATAACCATGATTTTCGTAATGCGCGGGAAATTTCCGATCGAATAACGTACTTAATTAATAAAAACGACCGTAAATTATCCGTCTCGCTAAACTACAATCACTCAGGACTTTCGATAAGTTTCGTAAATATAATAATAGGCCGAGAAACTTAAAAAGACTCGAACGAAATTTTCATCCCTCCATACATTAATCATAGTTCCGAGATGTTGTACATCTTTTAGACACGTATATTTATTCCAAATTGTTCTTTGTAGACGAGAATGTATAATCGAAAACTGAAACATGTGCAGCTCCGCGATTCTCCATTCTCGAGAAAGAAATAACGGTTAGCGTTGATCGCGTTAAATCTCGATTTGAGCTCGAGGTACGTGGCTTATATTTATCGAGTAATCCAGAGTTTACAGATGTTGCAGTAGAAAAATTCGTGGATTTCATTAATTTATCACTGACGCGAGAACGATAGGTGAATGGTCGAGAGGTGTTCGCGTCGAAGCCCTATGAACGAGTCGTCTCCGTTTTCGTTCTCTAGTTTTCGACAATGTACGATTTATCATTAATGCACAGAGACAGACGGGATGGTAGCATAGGTGTGTATACCTATATATATACGTAAAGAATCGAGGTAGAGTTTGATTCGTCTTCCATTTCGGGCGAAAACGAACTGCGGCTATCGATCACTCGCTCCCCGGAGTCACTGCCGTAGCTACGCGCCTGGGATACGAGTCAGAGTTCCCATTTGACCCCAATATTTTCGGGCAAGCTGCATCGAAAGCGTGCACGCGCTTAGAACAACATACGCGAAGAATCCTCGCGATGTTTCTCACGAATCTTACAAAATATAAGATTCCTGTAATCCCGGAATCAACAAGATTTAACAAACCCTGGCTAAAGTCTTTACTTTTTCCTTCAATCGATTTTCGCCTTGTTCCAAGCCCAAAAATGGGATAAAAGCATACGAGAAAGATTGAGCGAATTTCTATTTAGGGGTGGCTCGAACGCGGCAGACCGCCGATACGAACAATCGCCAAAAATAGAAGTAAATCGCAATGTCTGACGATTCGTTGAATTTTCCAGTTATATGAAACATGAAGTACGACATGAAGTTCGACGAAGTACGAAGTGGGTAGACAAAGTTTCGTTGTTCCTCGCTAAGTGGTCGATCGTTAAAACCAATCGACAGAAAACCTATAAAGTCTGTAGGTAGAGGCGAGTCGAGTTTTTAGGAAACCTCCAGTGGTCGTGCGATCATAGTTCCTCGCGCGGTGAATGAAACATAGACGGAGATTATATAGAAATACCGATTCGCGAATTAAATCGTCATAGACGTTTCGATTCATCTCCTATTCCTCGGGTTCCACGAGGTCAAAACCAATTGAGTTTAGAGCTCATCCCTGTCGAGTTATCACCGGGTTAATCAAGAACACAGCACCGGATTCTCTCTCGATTTGCTATGCACTGTGCGCCTGCAATATTCCTACACTCCCCGCACATATGTGATATATGCGTATATGTGCGTAGAGCGCTATATGCTACGACTCAATTATTGTTCAATATAGATGAATACACACATATATATATATATATATTTACGTACATACGGCGAATAATCATCGAGTCGAATATCGACGAAATCTCATGAAATCATTGAAAGCCCAACGACCGCGCAAAAATGTGAAAAGTCGTTTGACAAAATTTTCAATTGGGTTATTATTATACAGTCGATAATATCGCATCGCGATACGACACCTAGCTTATGTATCGAGAGAGACTCGATCGGTGGATTCTCGGACGACCGAGATGTTTGCTCGGGGTAAATGCAGAATTATGGACCCTCGGACAATTCGGAGATATCGGGGCTAGATCGTATATGTCGAGCATTGTCTTGGCCTCGGAGGCCTTGCGGCATCTCGTGCGTTCGCGATACCACGAATTCTGATACACCGGGAGCCATTGAAACGCGAATATACCGGTACCGCTGAACGGCGTTAATCGATGGATAAACGCTGTATCCCGTTCTCTCGTTCTTCGATACCGAGCTTTCGAACTTTTTGCCCCGTTGTAGAATGTACCGTTGTTTTTTTTTCTCTTCTTTTTGTTCGTCCTTCGAGCCGCGATTTTTTTTCTCTCGACGTTCGTTCGTATCGGCCGGCGGATTAGACGCAACGAGAGAGGTATGAAAGGATAGAGGAAGGATGGGGAGGTCGTGGAGAGATAGAGACCGGAGTGAGAGTCAGGTCCGATGAACAATACGAGAACGTAGGTACGTGCGATAGGGAAAAAGGCCGGTGGATCGAACCCGTGCATACTCCTGTTATTTCCCGCGCGTATATAAATTCCCGGATATACGTATATCTCGTACTGGGAACTGAGCCGATAAGAATCGCAGATCTATAGGCAGGAATGCCACAGCGAAACACTGTGCGAAAAACTGAGTAACGCGGGTCGTACGAAAACATATTTCGTGAATTCGTTGGAATTTTTGTTTCAAAGGAACGCGGACAAGGATAAAAAAAAACCGTAAACTATAACGAATAACCAGAATATTCCGATTTTTAGATTGGATCGATAAAACTTTTTCGAGGTGAACGAGAAAATGAGAGAACCGACACCGAGGCTAATATTTGTTCGAGCGTCGAGAAAAGCTCCTCTTCCATTCAAAGATATGACTTCCAGATCTTTGGTTAATATTAATTCGTGCGATTCGAGTTACCTTCGTCTCCCTTGTTGGCAGTTAGACCAGGGAACGCCCACGGACTGGTGGCGTATCGAAAGGGCAGAGAGAGAAAGAGAGAGAGAGATGAAAAGTGGGTGGGTCGAAAGGGGCTTTATATCCCCTGCTGGTTGAATATTTCAGGTGCACCGCACCGAACGAAACGAACTCACCGGGTTTTAGCTGTATAGGTCAGGGTTCAACTTTACCGCTCACTTCCATGCAAACGAAGCGCGATGGGAGAACGCGAGCGTATAGTACGTACGGAGATAGAGATAGAGGCGCAGGCAGGGGGTGACATCAAATATACAGACTCTTGACTGCATAGCTGTGAATTAATATATGTATACAACTCGTAGCACACACGTACGTACGCGAGTACCTGTAGGCAGATACGAGAGGAGAGATTCAGTGGTTTGTACGGAGAGAGAGAGAGAGAGAGCGACGTGTGCGGTGTACACACGCGCGTTAGCCAAACATCAAATTCCTACAGAAATATTCCGATTTTTGCGTGCGTCGTATTTGCTCGATTACTTTCGATGCCACTCGGCTTTTCGATCGGAGAATCTCATTAAAATTAGAACGTACGGCAGGTTGAAAAAAACGTTAACCTTCCAGGGTGAATTTTACGTCAGGGATGCCCGAGTCGTTACTCGTGTGAAATTATTTCGATGACGAAAAAACAAATATAGAAATTGAGTAAAGTGGGGTAAAACGAATGAAAGAAAAATGAAGGAGAGGGAAGATGGAGGTAGCTTCTTTCTTATAAATATATTATTTGATTAACGTTACGTAATCTTCACCGGAAAATATCCGAATCAACGATTGACCAGTTGGGTCGAGAAAAAAAACAGGCAATAACGTTGAAAAGTCTTTTACCGGGATCAACTTTTTTATGCCGGTATCGAAACATCGAGCCAATTACCGATGGAGCGGTTCTTTTTCACCCCTCGGTGAAAGAGACTCGACGGATTTCGAGACGCGACGAGGGGAATAAGAAGCATCGCTGCGTATATAAATATTGAAACGCGTGGTCGACGTTTTCAACGCCACGTCGCTCTTTCTCAGCGTCACGCTCGTCATATCGAGTCACGGGACGATAAAACAGATGGTAGGAGGTATCCGGCCGGCGGCTTTTTCACTGGCCTCTTCCTGAGAGAGAAACGAGGGGGCGAAACAACCCTCTTGTCTCGCCGTCTCGCTGAAACGAAGGAACGAGCGCTCGGCGCGACTTGCTTTGCCGCAACGCCACTCTTGCTCGGCGACAACAAGGACGAGAACGTCAACGACGCTGACGTTGATCTCACTTGCAACGACGACAGAGAAGACGCACACAGAAACACACACACACACATAAACTAGAGAGGATCCAAGAGGAAGGCACATTTTCTCGCCAGTTTGCCGACAGGTACTTCTCGACGTCGTAGGATCGTCGCTGATAAGGAAGCTAGAGCTAGAGTGGCAGAGAGAGAGAGAGAGAGAGTTTTTCTTTTTTAATTCCAAACGCCAACGTCGGCGGAATATAAAATTAATCAATAGCGATGACCCGTTCGAGCGAGGCGAAATACTCGAAAAGGTGTAAATTCATAAAACGATGAATATTACAGCCAGAGCGTTGGGCGGTTGCTGGATATTCCCATCGTATGGCATAATGGATGTTCATATCGAATGATATCGATACATGCGCTCAATTTATAGAAACCGGATCAATGCGAAACGCGAATTAATTCAATAAGCTCGAATGGAATTGTGGCACGGAAAATTTATCGCGCAATACCGTCGACGAATTCGGATATAATTTAATCTCGATACGAACGAAGATCTGGTGCGTGATGGTCATGCCTGGAAAGATTTCGAGCGTATACGTCGGAGAGGGGTCTTTTGGGACGATTTACGTGGGTGTAAGCGTCGGATGAAAGGATATGGGACACGGCGAGAGAGACGAGTAGTCTGCGACTGGATAATCCCGACGTCGATTCGTATAGAGAAGCGCGCGCGCACGCGGAAAGCGTAACTCGTCGTTGACGAGTAGACAGGCAAAGAGGATATCCGCGAGGATCGAATGCAACGCCAGTCGAAAGGATATTCGATGCAGATGGACGGAGTGGGAGATCGCAAAGAGGATATCGAGTGGGAGAGGCTTTCGGTGTTTTCGTGCTGTGAAAAATATGTTTTTTTTTCTCCTTTTTTTTTCGTACGATTACGAGATACTTCTCGCTTCGTAAAATATTATTTTTGTTCGTCCCGAATCGAGGTCTTCGATCTCGTTTTAAAATTAATATCTCATATTGGAGGGGGAAATAAATTGAAAATTATTGATAATTATATCGACGTTTATTGGAAATCGAATTAAAGATTATTCGTGAACGAATTGGAAATTATTGGAAATCGGATTGGAAATTTATTGAGGGGTAATCCGTGGAAACTTTAACATCCGGTTCACACCTGAAACGCCTCGACGAACAAGTCGACGAGGATCAGAGGGATGAAAATTTGATAAAGCGGGACGTAATCTTGAATGGAAAAACGCCTTCGGTAATATATCATTTGGTTATGACAAGTTTGAAGAGTAAAGCCGGATGAAAAGGTGAATGTGGGTGAACTCGAGGTTAAAACGGGACAGGAGGAGAGCGAAGACGGAGAGAATGAGTCTCGGGAGGGAGACAGAGGGAGATTTGACCCTGCAACCGTGCACCTGGGGATAGGGAAGCTGTAATCAATACCACACGTAAAGCGGATGGCCATGCTCCGCATAAAGCCTTCGTACTTCCCTGTACATCCCTGTTACGTTGCTCATACGCCTATTTCAAACATGTTCACATTAACACACATTAACACTTAAACATACGCATCGTGTATCATCAACGTTCAAAAACAAAATTTGCGATTCCTATCATTCGGATTTCCATAAAATACGCCGAATTCACGTTATCGAAGTTTTTTCCTATCTCTCCGCGAGAATCGAGTTACACGGCCAAAATATTGTAAAAATGAACGAAGCAAAATAACAAAAAAAAATAAAAAAAAAATAAAACTAAAAGCAGGCGCTTAGGGATGGATGAAATAATACGAAAGCGGCAACGATGCGGAAGCGGATTATAAAAGTTTACGGGTACATCTTTTTATATGCATAGAATGCAGAACAGGTGTACCGCGTTCCTGGGTATTATGCGAACTATATTTACCGGACATGCTGGCTGTTTAGTGAAATAGTGAGGGGAGAAATGCTTCTACGCTCTGGCCCAACGTTACGTACAGTAGGAGATGAGAGGATTTAATTTTATCTCCGGTACGTTTATACGTAGAGACTGTGTCGCATATGTGTATATATATATGTATATCGTTGTCTGCGATAGTTTGTCTGGAACGTCCCGTAGGTATATGTGCACGATGCGTATCGGCGTTAGCCCGTTGAGACAGGGCGAAGGTACAGCGTTCGCACCGAGAGCAAAAACTTGGGCATCGTTGGGTTCGTGAAATGTTTAGCCGAACTGTTCGTCGACTCGTGGGCGAACCCTCGCGAATCTTTTGTCTCGTTCCTTGTTTACGTTGGCGTCAATGAAACTAGGTCGATGCAATGCGATATCTCCAACTTCTTAAAGAGATAATCGTAGTGACTTCCGACGTTACCTGCGAAAAACTGTATATCTTACGAATATATCCAATATTTGTAAAAAAAACAATCCTAGTGACGATTTATTTTGTGATCTATTGATGTTCGTAAAGAACGTCTCGCAGTCTTTCGAGGAGATGATCGAGTCGCGAGGTCGATCAGAATCTTTAATAACACTGTGTTTTTAGAGGGTTTTTATTTTCCATAGTGCAGGATCTCGCGATATTTTATGGTCTCGCGTTCATCCTCTCGGGGAACGAATGTTAGTGCAGTGCAGAATCGTGATAAGTCTATCGTAGGATGGATCGACGAGTCGCTACAACCAATTTGCCTCATAGATTAAAAATAAGATTTATACAGACGAGGGTAACAATCTGGTCGTTTAAGGGTGGAATATCTCGTGTAATATATATATATGTATATACATGTATACATATTATTCGAATTGAGAGAGAGGTTACAGTGCTGTGTCAGTTGAGAAAGTGGATCGTTGGGTAATTATCCGAATGGCACGATCTCATCAAAAGCACATAGGGTCTAATGCTATCGTGACATAATGTCACTCCACCGGGTAATAGGTCCTCCGTAGGGAAAAGCAGATCTCGGGTCTCTCCAACGCGTAAGGAATACATGATAACGCTCGTACTCTGGCCAACACAGGTCTCCCTCTCTCACACACACTCTCTCGTTCCCAACGAGATTAATTATTAATTCCTAATATCGATCGATCGGTTAAATTTCGACGAATTATATTCGCTCTCACCGTCCGAATGGTGATTTACCTCGAAATGGGCAAAATACGGATAACGCGATGGATATATTCTTAACTTATTTTTCTCAATTCTTTTTACGTTCAACGAAATAGCCAGGAGTGAAAAATTTCTATGAAAAATAGGGGTGCCATAACCGAAGTATCGCGTAAGGGCAATCGGACACGAAAACAATCGTTAAAGGGGTTTTCTCAACGACCGAATTGAATTTGTTTCTTGGTCGTGTTACGTCTACACGTATATCGATCAGACGTATGAAATCCTGATACTTCGTTCGCGTTTATCGTTTATCGTAAAATATAGTTTATACGACGCGACGAGGGCGAGGATGAGAGAAAGAGCGAGAGAGAGAGAGAGAAAGATATTGGTCGAGCTTTGTGGATAAAAATAAAAGCTATAGGGGCTGGACATCGGATATCCGAGATATCATTTATTACTTATTACTCGAGTTCCCGGAGACTCCTTTACAGTATTTTAACGGATCGTATTCGCGTGTCGTAAGCCCGAGCATTCTTTTTCAAACTATTGTTTCCCTTCTTTCTCTCTCTCTCTCTCTCTCTCTCTCTCTCTCTCTCTCTCTCCGGCCCTCGGTCTTTTCGTTCGTCGATGACGGTGATACGATCAATTTGACCCCGTTCACCGGGTTATACGATCGCGAAGGATTATTATATAAGCACGTGGTCTACGTTCATACATATCTATAGAAATATTCGATCGTACTCGAAGGGGTCGAGAGGCAGAAAAATGGAGAAGAAAACAAAAAAAAAATCGTTGCTAGCGTATGCCTTATCTCATTGGGAAAGATGCTCGATCACGAGCGCGTGCGGTTTCTTACCGGGAAACCTTCCTCTCTCTTCCTCCCTTCAAACTCCCTCGTTCACCGTAGATAGCGGTTGGCACCGACGGGGTTACCGGGGCGCAGGAGGGTTACTCCTCGAGTCCCGGATCACCGGGGACTGATTATACATACCCACCGAGCTTCTCGTTCAACGTAGGCAAGTATTAGCGATCGTATACATATTCCAATGAGACGACCGTTTTACGTATTAAATTCGAACCTCCCTCATTTACATTTAAATCATTGTTCGTACGAAAAATTCGTCGGAAAACTTTATCAATGATAAATTTACATCGTTACTACGTGCGACTAGAACTTACCGATAACGTATCGGGTGTGGAAGCGTGTCCTCGTGATTGGTTCGTGTGCTGGAATAAAGAAACTTATCTTTGGGACAGTGTTACTGTTGATAATTTATTTTCTGATTATGGATATACAATATACATCGTATAGGCTAAATGAAACACTTAATAGTTATTCGTTAGCCTAGGTCAACATATTTACGTTTTTTGTTACATGACTAGATCAATGGATTTTTTTTTAGGAGTTTAGGAGTGCGTTTCTCGTTTTTTTCTTTTTTTTTCTTCTTTCTCTTTCTCAACGTTTTTTTTCTTTCAATTATCTCTTCTCGGTTCTTGTCCACGTAGTTTTATTTTTTTACCCTCGTCATATTTCTATATAACTTCGTCAACACGGAAAGGCAATGATCGATCAGCGCTTCATATATATATATATATATATATATTTTTTATATATTTACTTAATTCTATTATGTTCATAATCGATCGTATTTACACACATTGATAAACCCGCTGCGCTTTGGCTTCATTCCGTTTGCCGAGCGAAAACGCACGATATATGTACCGAGAAATTTCGAGCAACGTAATGACGATTGTGATAGGCGGGCGCACCGCTAGATAGCGCCACTTGTGCCGTTTCGAGCATTACCGAACGAACGTTGGGATTTTGAAGGCTTTCGTTTTAGGGATAAGATTCGAAATACATATTTATATATGTATAAATATACGAACGGAACTTCTTCGAACCCTTTCAATCTATCCCTCTCTCCTATTTCTCTCTCATCCATATATCTCGTGCTTTCCTCAACTTCTTGACTCCGTCCTTACGACGAGACTCAACTTTCGGCCCAAAATTTCGATCAAAACTTTCTCGATAACTACTTCGTAGAATCAATTGGTGCGAGCGAGGGATGGATGGATGGTTGCCGGGAGGATTGGAGGGTACGTAATCGACACACCCCGCGCAACTCCTCGCCTTCGAATTAAAGATTTCGCGAAGTCACGAGCTCGAGAAACTTTGGCTCTAAATGTTGGATGATTATTTCGAGTCCCAGCCAGCCCTTAAGTCCGAGCAATGACGTCATACGGCCCTTAATTCCAGTTAACAGCGGTAGCGAGTCTCTCGCGTACCATTATGCGAGCCTGGCACGTTTTGTCTCTCGCCGAGGGCTCTCCGATTTCTCTCGTCTTGGAAAGCAGTGAAACGAGCGTGAATAAGCACGAGGGCACGAGAACGAGAGAGAGAGAGAGAGAGAGAGAGAGAAATAGAGCGGAGACGAAGAAACCGAGAATTATGTCAGGTATCTTTAACCAAAGGGATGTTTTTTTTCCGCGAGCTTCGCGACCCTTGACCCGAAACCCGATCCCACCTCCGTGTCTTCTCTGTATCTGTGAATTTCGGTCGAACGCGTGACTCTCTCTCTCTCTCGCTCTCCTGTTTTCCATTGCCCTTGACTTTAATCCGATTACGTTACACGAGACGGGGTACAGAAAATACATAGAAATTTGCATCACTAGTTATTACGGCGTTTACACTCGCCATTATTCAGGAAAATGTACAACGCCGCGTGAAAGTCAGCCGTTCGTTGGTTAGGACAAAAAAAGAAAGGATCGAGGGAGAAAGAAGCTTTTTCGTTACCTTCCTTTCACTCTCTCTCTCTCTCTCTCTCTCTCTATCTCTCTCAATCTCACTCTCGCTCTCTTTGTCTCTCTCTCTCTCTCTCTCTCTATCGTATCGTTGTACACTGCACCCCACAGGAGAGAGAACTCGTGCAACTTGCGAGTCAACCTATATGCGGATATGTATATATCAGTATATACGTTGGCAGCGAGAGAGTACACGGCAAAAGTAATTCCACTTTGTACGTTTCAATTAACGAGAAATTCCCGTGTTGCTACTCGTGTGCCGTCTCGACCCCTGTCTTCCTTCTCAACCTCGAATAGATTAACACGTTTCCTTTGAGAGAGCTCAGAATCGTCATCCTTTCGTTCTCTTGGATATTCGTTGACGTAATCCTTGTTCAAAGCTCGTCTCAACTTTACCTGTATATATATATATATATATATATATATATATATATATATATATATATATATATATAGGTTGCCACGTGGGTAATTCGTTTGAATGTTTGTTGCCGTTTATACGTCGATAATCTCGGTACACTATCGTGAAATTCGCTTCGTCATCGTTACATACACACGCACACAGGCACGCATAGTCATTTTTCATTTAATTATTATACTAAACTATAGATATTTCATTTGTAGCATATTTATTAGTTCAATACATTTATCCCAGTTACGAAATTCGCGGTAACTCGCACGTATTCCTCGTATCTCCATACGTTTTTCTCTTCATAATTTACTTTTTCATCGATTCTTCTTCCCGTTAGCTCTTATATTCTCTCATTCGGCTCCTCCAGATACGTCTTCAATTATATATTTACATAGCGCCGTGGAAGTATTTTCCTTCGTGATTATTCATTTTCTCGATTCTCCCTTCGTTCCTCGATATTCTTACGAACATGGATAATTGGACACGAATAACGCAGTGAAACGTGAAACGATAATGACGAACAAATGGACAGTGATAAGAGTCGTGATTACGAAATTAATAATGGAAGATAATCACGACGAGGAGCGAGTATCGGTGGAGTTTGCAAACTGGAATGATCGAAAAGTCGAACGAATTTTCTTTATTATAAATTAACGCGAGCTTTATACGAATCTGCAAGCTCTCTTTTGCCTCTTAAAATGGTTCACACGATGGATTCGTGGATTAAAAAAGAATAACGCATCAATTACCGACGATATATATCGCGCGGAGAATCGTCTCACCACTTACAGGTACATTTTATATCACCAATCCCGATCACACAAACGAGTCACATTCTCGCTCGAGTCGAAAAGCTCGAAGCTCTCATTCTCTCTCTCTCTCTCGTTTCTCACGATTCAATTATGTTCTTGTCGCTGTTTTTTTTCTTTAAATTCATTTTCAACTTTATGACGCAAAGTTACAATCATTTAACATCGACTACCTCCGTATGTTTACAATGACAATAAGTTTTGCATATTCGATAATTAGTACATTTATCGGTTATCCTTAATCGATCTCTCGATCGTTTCTTTTTCGTGGTTTTTTTTTGGTTTGTTTTTTCGCCCTGTTTCCTCGTCAACATCGTGATATATTTATATATCTACGAGAGTCTTTATAGTTAAACGTCACAGCTTTGTGCCATTGATAATTTTTTCACGAAGTTTCAATGTTCCTTGTCCTCCGTTGTGTACGTTACGGCGTGAAATTGACGCGACGCGTCAATCGCCGTGTCGCATTTTATATAAATTTTTATAACGTCGATTCACTCCTCGCAGTCGCGTATTTATCACATATGCATCAACGTCCGTTGGTCAAAATATTTCAAGATACACCTACTGCGTTTTGTTGTTGTCGGTCTTTTTCACTCGCGTTAATAAAATTCGTAATTGAAGGAAATAAAAAAAGAACGTAAAGAAAGAAATACGAGCGATTACCGATGCCAGGCAATGGTAATTTCGTATTCATCCTCGTAAAATCGTATTGTCGAGACGAACTAAACAACCGAAGCGTCCTTAAGTTTATAATATTTACAATCGTTTTCTTTTGTTATCGGTAGAAGAGAGCTTATCGACATTTTTCAAACTTACATAAGACGCGTGTACGTGTATGTTTTTTTATTTTTCTTATTTTTGTCGAGCTTATGTTTTTTCCGAAGATTCGTCGTTCCCCCCCTAGGCCGTTGCTGGTAAATATTCAAAGCGATGATAACAGCGGGAAAGTTGAAAGATGATTTTATTTTTCCTTTTTTCCTCAATTTCATACGAAACGTAAGATTCGAGAAGTTTTTGAAAATTTCGACGATTGATATGTCCATATAAAGATGTCATCTACGATTTATCCAAACGAGAAAAAAAGGATCTTCGTCAATTTCCTTCTATACCCCGGCCGCCTTCGACCGCTCGCTTCGAGAACATCGTCGTTCGTGAACATCACCTGCCATTTTGTTCCCCCTCCTCGAGAAAATCGAGCAGCGCGAAGAGAAATAAATAAAGAAAAACAAAACAAAAAATCCGCGAACCCATTAGACTCGCGTGATAAACCGTGTGTAATATTCGTTTCCCATTCTTCGATAACGGCAAAACCGCATACCGGGTAACAAGTTGCTCCGAGCGGCCATCAGTCTCTCATAGCCGCTTTCTTCGTGGCCCCCGACGAGGCTTTTCTCATTTTCCGTCTTCTCCCCGTGTCAGCTCCGACACGTGCCCACAAAATCACGTCTCTGGGTCTCTAAGCACAATGAGCGTGGCTCGCCTTTATTCCTCAGTTTGTTTTTTTCCCCTTTTTTTTCATCCCCCTCCCACTGGCCAGAGGGAACCTCGTTAGCGAGTGAGGCCTGGTGAAAGAGTAAGAAGTGTAGAATAGGGGGGGGGGGGGTGAGGACGTGTACGCGCGCGATTTTCCACCAGTGTTGGATGCATTTTCAGCACGTGTGTACTCGAATTCTCTCGGCTTTTGTTGCTACGGTTATTTCTGCATGTATATATAGCCTCGATATACACCATGCGGACCACTGAGATACGAAAGGAACGAGGAGAAAAAGAGTTTTTTCCCTGCTTTTCGCACCTAGTCACGAACCGCTGGCATGTCGGACGCTATTACTGTAAAGAATAAAAGGAATGGGGGGAGTTTCGCGAAACGGCGTCACGTTGAAGGCGAACGAGATGAGAGCGCGTGTGTTGGCTTACCGAGCGGGCAGGTGTGCGGGGTTTCACGTCTCCGTGTGTGCACGTGTGTCCACGGTAGAATAAATTCCGTGACGCGAAAGAGGAGAAAAAGTTGAAAAAATTGCGAAAAAACGAGTGGACGGTAACCGCAGCGATGCATATATTTGTGTCGTGTTTATATATATATATATATATATAAATACAAGGTGGGATACGCGCGTGTTACTATGGAATAACGAGACTCACCGCGGCCTTACGACGAGGCTAACGTTTTTTGTTCCACTGTAATTTTACCTATCGTCGTTCCTATTTCGTACATCCGCGATATTTCCAATACCTGGGAGATAGCGATCCATCATATTAACGCCAGAATGTCCCGCGAGATAGGGCCACGAGTACAACGGAAAATAGGGTGAAAAATGTTCACCGCCCTGTCTCGGCTGAGATAGTCAACTTTTTTATTTTTCGATAAAGCATCGAGCCGGCGAATGTCCGAATGTCAGAGTTGTTTTCTCGCAACTCACCTTTTTCGCGCACCTTTTATTATATTATCGATGTACGTTCGCGTCTCTTGTGTTATTTATCCCTAATGCAATATTCGAATTCGGTGCCGACGATACAATCGATCTCGTTCGTGTTATCACGTCGTGTCGAATACGTGAAATTTTCGGGAGAGAAAGTTGATCAGCGTTGATGAAGGGCTATTGTGTGAGAATTGTGATTTTGGGCGAGATGGGCGAAATATGACGTTTTATGGGCCAGCTTCCTCTCTCTCTCTCTCTCTCTCTCTCTCTCTTGGTCATTGATGGTACGAAAGGTCGACACGCAATTATGTATATGCTTATAAATCTGTTTACACATAAGTGTACATGAAACTATTCGTGTGCGTGTATGATTGTATATATATAATCGTGTCTCGGGATAAACAATGACTCTCTGATGATCTCGGTTTATCGTCGCGGTCGGATTTCCGTTAATTTTGTTCCATTGTCACGACATTTTCAAATTGCTAGAAGTAATCAACGTCAATTTTTTCAAATCTCCCATTGTGTGTGTCTGTTTTTTTTTCTCGTACATCGCGACGTTTTGTTATTACGTTCAAAGGAGAAGTTTTTCGTGAAAAATAAAAAGCCCGGGTCAACGGTCGTCGAAACGAGCGACAATTGAGAAATACTTTCGCGAACGTCAAAAACGAAACATAAATACCAACATACTTGTTAATTAAAAATAGAAACGATGTCGAATGGTCAGTCGACGATTCGTTTTCATCCCTTTTAACGTTCGCTCGTTTCACCTTTGTTATACCCGCTCTATTTATTCGATTTTCTCGCTGTCTCGTAATTATCTCGCAGACAAATGCGATAACCACCAGTGATGATGAATTTAAATCGTCGAATTTGTGTGAAACGACCACGTGTGTGTATGCGTTAGCGCGCGAGAGTGTCGGTGTTACGTGTACACAGCTCCACAAATCTTGGGGTATGAGTGAACGCTCCGTTGAAACGTAAATTCGTCGACTATATTTATGGCGCGCGAATATATTTACAGGAGGTTAATACGAGGCTCTTTTTGGTTCGAGAGCGTGTTCGATGTATATTAGTTGCGGCAATGTTGTTTCGTCGAATGGTGGAAAACGTATCGAGCGTGCACAAAGGGCTCGCGCGGTGATTCGACCGTACGGTGCTTTCATCGCGGTTTTTCGTTTTTCATCTCGCGCGGATCGTTGGAACTCTGTTCAGGCTGGGATTGATCAACGAAATGAATTAAAACGAGATGCATATTAACCACCGCACGGGGATTAATACCGAAAGAAAATATATAGACGAAGGATGTTTTTCTTTAAGGGCGAAATATTAATTTCCGCGAATTTTCTTCGAGAAATTAATTCAGTTTATGTTTGTAATTATACGAGAGCTGCACGAGAAACGCTCCTCGAGCCAAAACAACTCGATGCCTCCGATGAAAGAGAAGTCTAGATGGGGGATGCTGCGAACGATAACCTTAGCCCACTCGAGCGTTGGGTCTCATGGATGACAGTGATAGAACGAAAACGCGATCTTCTCGTATAACGCTGTGACGATGTCCTCAAATATGTGTCAAGACGGGATACTTTTCATTGGCCTCGAGTTAAATTCCTCCCTCTACACGAATCCGGCGATTCCTTCGTCCGAGAAAACTCGACGCGATAAAAATCTGAGAGAAAAGTTGACAAAAGAAAACAAAAAGAATATACGAAATTAGAAGATGATATTTGAGATTCGAAATCGAGGAAAGTGAATCGAAGAAGAATTTCGACCGTGTGCTCGTAGCTCGACGATGTATATTACACATAGCTCACGTTTTATCGTAATTACTCTCTTATAATATTGTACAGCCTTACAGAGCGAGATCGCACGATATAATTAATCATTATAATTAATATACTAATTTTTTTTCTTGTTATTCTCTTCTCTCGTACGTTTCTTTTTTAATCATAATATCAGCGTTATCGATATTATAGTTTTATACAGTTTTCCGAGCCTCGCGACAGCACGGCATAGGGTTAAGATATTAAGATATCGTTTAGTCTCTGTTTTCTTTTGTCTCCGTATATTTTCCATCCTGTCGAAGGAAATCCTTTCTGGTTGGCCAATAAAGTGGGAAATTGATGTGCCTCGTATCGAAGTTACGAAGAGACGCGAGGACGTTGTCGCGCTTTCTCTACCTCTCGCTCACTCACACTTTTTCATAGTTACACCCACGATTAAATTGATTTCTTTAAGTTTTTCTAGTAGAGCAAGAGACAGAGACATAGAAGCAGCGAATAGAGCCTCGGCTGCTTCGCCTGACCACCGTGCTGCATTGCCGCTGGATACTCTCCTGAAACAAACGTTACGACACTCAAATTTTCCGAATTTATCCTAAATTCGTTTCAAAATTATATTAAACGTAGATCTAAAAAATCTCGTGAACACATAATTAGAATTAAAAAATATTGAATACTAATATTCGAACTCACCATTGAGTACGTGCACCGTGATGGATTTTGGTTGAGCGTTGCTCGGATTGCACGTGTACTTCCCCGAGTCGTTTGGTTTGGCATACTGTACGAGTAAAAAACTCGTCGTGCTGTCGCCCTTTTCCGTCACGACGGACACGCCGCCTCTACTCGAATCGTAGCTGATTATCTGCGACAGATTACGAGAAAACGATATGAGAACTTGAAACATTCCGACGTCTCGACGTATTTAAAATTTCAACCTTGAGATCTTTTTCGTTCTCGTGAAAATTGCGAATTCTTTATTTTTCGTACATTCGATGATCCTCGTTATATTTCTCATACAGACTTCCGACTTTATTTTAAACCATAGATATCCAAATCGCGTATTATAATCGCGTGAGTTCTATATTAATACGCCTGACGACATATTCGTTATAAATTACTAGACGAATATTTTTTCAAATATTTCCTTTTCGCGAAAAAAGGCTCGCGAAAAATATCCTCTCACCTGAGATTCTTGCCTCGCATTATTTCATCTTGCGTTTAAGTACGAGCATGCCGATGCAACGACGCGGGTACGCGATAAATTTGCATTTTCGAGTAACGAAAATCCCTATTGTTTGTATCTCTCGTCAACAATTCTATCGTTTCACGTAAGACACCGTCTCGTTTCTCGTTCGTAGAATCTCGAGAGGCCCTCGAACGAATGACGCCGTTGCATCTGTCCCATATATATAAGAACATATATATATATATATGTACACGAAAGCAATATAATCCTAGAGCTTGTGCTATATATAGCACGATATTGTACCAAAGTGTGACTCTAGGGAAAGGGCCGGGGAAGCGAAGGGCGACAACTGAACTTTGAAGAAGTAGGCAACGTCTTTCGACATAGTGGGGAGAAAAAAAAAAGAGAGAGAGAGAGAGAGAGAGAGAAGCTTTTGAATCCCCGGAGAAGAAGAGGAGAGTGAGAGAGGCGTCTGAAGAACGTTTTGCTAGCTACGTTTTATATGCGATATATACATATAAATGTGAATTTCAGGCGCTCTTTCTTCGTTTCTCCTTATCACCATCTCATTCTCTCCACTTACCGTCTATACGTGTATTTGTATGTATGTATGTGTACGCTTTACGGTGCACACAGTACGTACATGCCAAATGTGTGTTTGTCGTGCGCTTCACCTCAAGCGGAACATTCCTTCCTTCGTGAGATGACGAGATACGTTTTCGTCTGTATACGCGATAAAATGCAGTTGAAATATATGTATGTATAGGTAAGAATGAACAGGAGGATGAGAGGCACTCGACGTTTCCTCGAGGGTGCTTTGTGTACAGAGGAATAAGAAACGGAGAGGCGTGATGTAGCGTCTGGAGTTTCCGGCTGCTGACGAACCGGTGCAGTGACCCTTGCGAACGGTATCATCCGAAAAGTTTCACGAAACTCGGTGGGAAAGCTCGCTGAGTTTCGAGTGATATCGCGTTTCTATCCTGTTGGCCAAAAACGTAATCGCGCTTTTTTTTCGCTACTGACTTAGGTACCTACTAAAAAGGCAATTACTTTTAGCCAAGTAAATATTTTTCAATTTGTTTTTGTACGGGATCGTCGCGTTTGTACAGTTCTCGTATAGATATATTATAAGTGTTGTTATTGGAAAGTACCGTACAGCGAACTGTGGATGAGGAAGAAATGCAGAAGGGTGTGAGAGAGAGAGAGGGAGAGAGGGAGAGAGAGGGAGGCTGGGAAGAAGAGACTTCTCATGAATACATAAATCCGCTTACTCCTGAAGCAAGGCGAGAACCGTCGCGTTATCGTGCCTTTTGCATCCGCCTGCTTTCTCCCTCTTTCTCGTCGCCGATACCGAGTTGCTTGGTACGACGACCGAGACGACAACTTCCACGATTTTTCCATTTCTCGCACAAATCAATAATACGAGTTGTTGGAAAAATAAGGAAAAATTTGTCACTCTCAATTTCTCGGCTTGCTTGCTTTCGCAACAGGAGAAAAGTCGCGACCCGTCGAGGCCAGAGAGAGAGAGAGAGTGTGAGAGAGAAGAATAATGTAAATAATCGAGGAGAACAGTGAGGGATGATATATTTATACGTCTATATACATGGGCGAAACGAGGTCGACAAGCGAGGGAAGAAAATAGACAAAAATAAGACGACTCGTGCGAACGAATATTTTTTTTGCACATTGCCGTGCAAAAGTCGGACATTTTTGTCGATTTGACTTGAAAAAAATACACACATACATAACACACGTGCTCTCTCGGCCGAAACAGCCATTAAGGGAATTATCGTCACGCTCGCTGATCCAACTAGCCATCGGTACTATTTTCATTCGCCCCCGTTTCCCGTCCATGTTTTTTTTTTGTTCGTTTCCGGAAAAACGTATAATCGAAAAGCTAACGTTCGTTCATTCCCCCCTCCCTCGATCAAATGAAGATAGACCGCGGCCCCGATATCGTTCCAACAGCACCGGTACAAAAATAACAAAAAATGTACTCTCGGCTTAGGTGACCAGTTCGATTAAGCCGGTCAAACAACTTCGTTGCGTTCGGTCGAGAGTGCGGGGTAAGCTCCGGTACACCCACGAAAACCACCATCGAAAACATCGTTAATGCAAATATAGGACCGAATCTCTATGTTGGTTATTACGAGAGAACGGCGGAATTTGAGTTCCAGTTGGACGGCGTTAGCCCATAAGCGCCTCGCGTGTATTAAAACAAAAATAAGGCTCTCAAAAAAAAAAAAAAAAAAAAAAAACCCTGTCAACATTCAATTTCACCAATTTTATAATATTACCTGAATCATTTCGAAAAATCCTTCTAAAATACAAAGCAAAATGTTTCTAGGCGGTGGAACGAAATATCGCGCAACGCTTCACGGTTTTGCCATATTTGTGTTCCTCTCGGCGTAAAAATCGACCGAATGTTTTGTTGATTTTCCTGGATGGCCAGTTACTCCGTCGTTCGTTTTAATTTCCACTCGTGCACAATTATTGTCATCCACGAGGGAGTAACAACACTTTCGTAACTATTTTCGCTTCGCCGTAACACGTACCTACGCTTATACCTATATATTATATATATATGTATATGCCTGTGTATATCTATAACTAGCCCAGCATGGCGAGCTTTCGACGAACCCGTGAAAACAAATTTTCCTGCATTCGCAAACATTGCAACAGTTCTCTCGTGTCTCTGTGCGATCACGTTGCAGTTTTCACCTTTAATTCCTGCTCATACTCGACGACTCGAGGGCATAAAGTCGCGGAGTTGGAGAAGGCGGGAGGGAGAAGGGTGGGAGGAGGGGGTGCTGGGGACTGGGTTGCATAAGAATATACGGGGTATACGGTTATGGTGAACGGACTACGAATCTACCCTCCGGCTTAATCCCCAATCATTTTAATGAGGAAAGTTAAGGCTCGCCAATCGCGGCATATATATACATACACGTATATGTTTATAGCTATTTAGGTAGCGGCACGATGACGGTTAGCCTCATACTCAGCCTCTCTCTCTCTCTCTCTCTCTCTCTCTCTCACTCGAGAATAGCGCGGTTGTACCAAAGCTGCGGGCGTGCACGTTGCACTTTGCACACATTGGAGCCCGCCGCCAATATTCATTACGAGAGAAGCCTATCCCCCTCTCCCTCGTTCACTGTCGTTGATGCGAGATTTTCCACCCTCATCATCGTTTCCTTCCGGTTCACTGCGTCTACCTGCGGGCTAGCCGCGCGAACGTAATCTCAGAAGCAAAGCCTCCCGGAAACGGTGCTCTCGTACTCACGGGTTTTTTTTTTTTTTTTTTTTTTCATATTTTCTCACCGAGGACGAAATCTTTCGTGCTAATCAACGGGAATTATGAATTTTCACATATTTTTTATCCCATTATTGTAAAAGTATGCATTAAATTTTTATCGATAATTTAGTCGATTTATCATTGACGTTTTTTTGTTGTCACAGGCTTTCTTGCCTTCGCTAGCCTAGTTTCACCGAGAAAAGGACGTGCTTCGATTTGTATGCGAGTCAACGAAACAACGATTACTCTCTCTCTCTCTCTCTCTCTCGTTCTTGCGTGTTTACGCGCATCCTTTCTCGAGACGTTGACACGAGATTCGCTAGTGTAGATACAAGGAAAGTGCAAAATGAAACGACGAGGACGAAGGATGGAAAGGTCGGAGGAGTAGACGACAAGGTGTGCGGTACTCCGTTCCTTATTTACTCTTGAAATTGTGAACATCCGCAACGAGTACGTGGCCATTTTATTCCGTGCCGTTTTTTTTTAACATTTTTTCGTTTCTTTTTGTGTTATCCTACGGGGATGGTAAAAGGTGGTTTCGTGTACGAAGGAAAAGGAAAAAGTGTATACCCTATCGGATAACGTGCAAGCCCAATGAGACGCTATCACACACTCACACACACCCACATATATATATATATGTATAGAGAGAGAGAGAGAGAGAGAGAGAAGGAGAGAGAGAGAGAGAGAGAGAGAGAGAGAGAAGGAGAGAGAGATAAGATTGTACGGTCATCCAGCTCGAACCGCTTGGTCGTCCACTTTACCCCATCTCTCTATACACTTCCATACATCGTTCCATTATCTATCCACGACCATTTTAGCCACCATCTCCTTCCCCCATCGTCGGTTCTACTCCATCGTTTCCCTTCCTCTTGGCTCGCGAGGACGAAACCGAGAGTGTTGATTCTAATCTCAAAGAGTTAACTTCGTAAAATCGAATTAACTGTTAACGTCACGAGTGAACGAAGCTCTCGTTCGCCTTTACTAGCCACTGCGCAACACCTGTAATGTTTGGTACGATCGTATACTCGCGTCTTAGTGTAAATTTCTAATGGACATTCAGCCTTGAAATTGTTAGAAGTAATTTCTTCGAGGAGGAGTTCCTTCTTTCGTTCTCTCGCATCAGATAGTGTAAGGACGATTTATAATTTTAGGTATAGATAAACGTTGAACAAATGTCCATGTAATGTTATTCATCAGAGATCAGTTATGCCAATTTAATGGGATGGAAATTCAAACGATAAATTTGGGGTAATGGATAGACAATTTGAGAAAATCGATCGTTCAACATTCATTCGAATGGTCGTTTCTCGTTTCACGAGTTAATGCAATTTGCACTTATCAATGTCATGTTTGGTTACCGTCGAATGTATGAATTTCTATTTTCACGGTAAATACTCGTTTTCCCTCGAACTTTTCGTATTCGAATATTTCAAACGCGCGGAATCTCGTCCGAGCGTTGGAATTTTTTGCCAAAAATTCATCGTCCCCGTCTCGCTTTTGAAACGATACGCGCTCGAGTATTAGGGACATAGGGTTTTCGATATCGAATATCAAGCGCGCGTACGCGATCACGCGTGCATTACCGAGGCAATTGAAAATTCCGCGAGGTCAATCTCGTTTACGAATTTCGCGTTTAAATTTTCGTACACATGATCGCGATCCGTTTATTTAACCATACGCGATACCGACCGGTTAAGCCGGCGATTGATTAATTCATATTCGACGGAACGAGCGTTCCTATTAATAACACGATCGTTGATTACCAATACTTAATTATCCACATCGAATATTATTCCTCCTTCATACGAATCTAAATTTCACGGATAATTCTCGAGAATACCGCAAACGCTGCGCAATATCAATCGCCGTTATTTACGAGAGCGAGGAGGGGAGCTCTCGAGAATTCATAAATTCTCGTACCGTTTCTTCCTCGCGAGCTCTCGATATTTATTGCTCAGGATTTAATAAGACGCGGTTTCCTGACTCCTTCGAAACTCTGCCGATATATACACGTAGCGTTATTATCTTTTACAATAAATATATATGTATAGAGAGTCGATCTTTCGTATCGTTTTTTTTTACATTGCTTGGCTCGAAAACAGGAACTGTTTCCTCCTTCCACCGAGGATTGATATATATCGGTAGTAGGGAAAACTCGTGCCGTGTCTCGGGAATCAATGAAATGCGTGATTATTCAAGTCTCCGGTTCTCTATTTCATTCGGCTCGTAGAGAATGGCACAGCCTCTGTGAAGAGGGCATGCCAATTTGGCAAAGGAGACTCACCGATGGACCGTGGGTAGGGGAAGAAAAGATGCTGCTCTTTTCTCCGTCCCTCTGGCGATCTCCCAAAATCACTGGTCTCGCCGATATATACGTCTATGGAACAAATCGCGTATTCGAGCTGGCTTGAAAATTCTTTTAATTAGCTTTCAAGCCACGTAGTTTCGTTCAACGAGGGCGAGAGAGAGAGAGAGAGAGAGTCGAGGGTTCTCTCGAGGAATATTACTCTTCGAACGTCAGCCGATATAATACTCCCCGCTTGCTTCTTTCACTTTTATACGAATATAGATTAATACCATCCCCCATTTATCGCTTCGAAAAGATAAAATGAACGATCGGACACTCGAGGCGACATTGAATTGTTTCCAGCTCGTTTATTTTCAGCCACTCCCATCCCACCGCCGCGTGATCGAATCGCGCGAATTACTCATAGCCAATTTTGCGAGAAAACATCTCGCGTATAACATCATTTGTGAAAAAAAACAACCCTCGTTTCTAGTTCTGTTTTAATCGATGAATAGAAAGGAGAATGAAAGAGGAAAAAAAACATACCTCGCGTTTTCGGTCGAATTAATTCGTTCGTCGGAGACGACAAAGGAAACGTTGGCGAGGAATGGATATAGATAGCCGTCCGATTAATCGGCCGATCCACTCGATCGCTAATCTGTTTATACGTCATCGAACTACGCTCCGAAGCGTACTTAGTTTCCTTCTCTCCAGCTCTACGTTGGGATTTTCGACGCGGTCGTACAGGAAACCGGCTTATTGGACCGAGAGGAAAATCGAAGGATTCCTCTCTGCTCTCCTTCGCTTTTCGAACTCCCTCTTTCCTCTTTGTTCCGTTGGCCGAACGTCTCGAATTCTATCTTCCTCTCGTGCGCGTTCCAAGCCAAAGAGCTGCACGCGACTCTCCTCTATATCTATGTTTACGTAGTTTTTGAGCGTGTCTATCCGGCGCTTGTCGGAAAGTGTTGTGGCCACCCGTTGCCGCAAGAATCGATAAAGTTTATCGTACGAAAATTGCAATTTCGTGCTATTCCCTTTGGTGGATTTTACCGAGTTCCTCTTATCGCACTTTTTTCTCTCCTATCCTTCAACCCCCTTGCTGATCATTGCTGGGGGTACATTTTCTTTTTTAGTTTTACTTTTTTCTCCCTCTTTTACCACGAGTCGGCGTCCTCGCGTTACCTTCGAAGATTTTTCTCTCGGCGCGATTCCCACGAGAATGGTTTTTCCATCACTCTCGAGTTGCACGTGGGATGTTTATACTCTCGAGGATCGCGATACCGCTACTTCGCGCGCATACCACGAAATTTCTCATCCACGAAACGATGTTAAAAAAAATTTTCTAAAATTATTTTCGAACTCGATGATATTTTTACGTTTGAAAATTCGGCGTAACAAAATGTCGGACTGTTTTTTTACATACTTGGTAAAAACGATACAAAATTATTCACGAACAATTCGTCGTATCGTCGAGTTTAATTTTTATGTCCCCCTCTGCCTCGCTTCATTTTTTTTTCGTTCCTGAAACTTTGACTTTGTAACTAAATTTGTGTAGTTTATGAAACGAGTTTTATCGTCGACTTCGGCAAGCGTGCAACGGCAACTACCAACGTTACGTTCCTAAATCCATATTACGCGAACATCGTCGAGGATACGTCACAGCCCCCTTGGGTAAGTCGATGAGGCTTGTCTAAACATTCCGTAATGCGAAGTACGGAGTTTGAGTTTGCGCGCTCACCCTCCACTTTCCCTCGTCGAATCTTCAACAGCACGGGCAAATATTATATCCACTCGTATATATACCGGCTCAACGGATGAATTTTCATCGTCCTCTCTCGGTTAGTTCCGAGGAAGCTCGACCGTGTGGTAAATTCTAATTATATAAAGAATTCGATAATTAAATTTTTTCAGCGATTCGAAAGAATCGTATTAACGAGAAGAAAATTCTTCTTTGAATCGAGTCCCCGTGGACAAATAACATAATAAATTTCGCATTATTATTAACCGAATTTTACAGGAATATCCTTTTCGAGGTGAATTTCGCAGATTCCATTATCAGGTGAATAATCGAGACGATCCGTTGGGTATTCTCGGTCAAGTTTAATTCTCGTAATGGAATCCTCTCGGTGTATTATTCCTAATTGTGCCCTTCGGTATCCTTTCGTCCTTTTGCAACAAAATTAGGACGTCTTATTCGTAAATAATTTCATATAAAATAGTAAAATTTCGACATCTTTCTCACGACAGAAATTACTCCTGGCCGTGTCACGATTGTCGATATCGAGATGGCCAATCGGTCAATCGAGGCTTAAACTGCCGAGGATTGGACCGATTCGTCGTCGTTTTGACCCAAGTGTTCGAACTTGCATCGAAAGAGTTGGAAGGCGATCGATCATTGAGACGACTCGGGGGGTTGCGAGGGAGATAGCGATACTAAAGTCGCTTATTCGATTGGGATTTTCGGAGAGTCCTTCTCTTCGTTCCTCAGCTATTCCTGACTTTGCCTGACTTTGGCTCGGGGGCTCCGTATTCGAAAGATTACTCCAAGTCCCGAGGCATACGTCCGACCGAATTTGATACTCCGAGACGTTGGCGGGGCGTGACGCGCCAATATTCAAAATTCAAAGGAACGAACGGTCGAGAATCATTGAAACGTATGTATGAAAGAAAATAGCCGATCATTAAAAAATTTAAGTATAATCAGGGTCGTGAAACGTCAGTGGAAAGTCAGAAATTATTAATTATCCGCTCGATCGAGGATTGGTACTTTTTTTTCGAATTTCCACCTCGGTGCTCCATCCTTTCTACCGGTTCTAACCCTTTCTTCCGGTGTAATACCTAATTTGGATATCGTACCTAATTGCCGATTTGGCTCAGTGCCAATTCGATCGAATTACGTTATCGTGCAAATAACACTTTCGAGTGTTTTCATCTACGAATTACGAGAATATTGTCTCATAAAAAAGAAATCCTGGCACCGGTGAATAAACAATTGGATATACGGGTATATGTATATCATCACGGAATATTCCGTAAGGTCGTTATTGCTCCCATCACTTCGAACGGCTAATTGAATTCCGGGCACTCGCAATCATTCGTTACATCTACTCCCCGGTACAGTCGCAATTCAACGGGCACGAGCTCCGGCTGTTTGGCCCAGTTCTTCACCTCTCTCTCTCTCTCGCTCTCTCTCTCTCTCTCCCTCTCTCCATTCTAGCGGTACGATTGCGAACTCTGCGGTGCAATTCCGCGAGGTTACTGAAAACATTTGGAGCATCCAACATTTCGATATGACGAGAGAGAGAGGGAGGGAGGGAGGGAGAGAGGGAGGGAGAGAGAGAGAGAGAGTCAGAGGCCAAAAATGTTTCATACCCCACCCTCTGACCCCCCGTCTTTAATTTTCCATCGATCCCGATGGGTCATTGTTATTATCACTATTATCATTATTTCATCCCCCCCCCCCCCCCCCCCCCCCCCTCGAAATATTCCAGTGGCTCGCCGCTCTCGTTCGAGACTTTCGCTTCCAGCGAGAAAAGCTTTTTCCGCACTTTTTCGGCGCTAATCGATTAACAATGAGGCTATGAATTTTCAATTCGCAAGACGCCTTGAATAATAAACGTCGGGGAGTAGGAGGACATGCAGGCCGGGTGGGGAGGGGGTCGGGGAACGCCCGCGAGGAGAGAACCGAGCGAGTTTTCGTTCACCCTGGCCCACTTTCCAATCCAGTTTCACGATGGAGCCACTTTTCCAAGTGACCTGTGTATATATATGACGACTCTTCCCTCTACACACACATACCGATATATCTACGTGTGTGCCTAGTAGGCAAATTCTGGTTCGATTCTATACCTATGTGTAACGAAATGTAACGGACATGTGCATACACACAAATACATACACATACACAAATACACACATACACACATACATACATATATATATATATATATATATATATATATATATATATGCATGTAACTATACAATATCGTATGACATTGGGCAGTTCATAAGTGGGCAATAGCCCTAAAACTCTCCAACCCACTGGCATCTCTCTCGCAATCGAATCCTCTTCGATCGACCTACCCCTATTCTACCCCTTTATCCTCCCATAGTATACGTATTGAGTTGGACACGGAAATTGCGACTCTCCGAGGCCCCTAGACCCCACTCTGAGTGATGAATATATATTCGTGTTCCCGATCTCTGCCGATAGCGATACTACCTCATATACATACTCAATATTGTAACTCTCTCTCTCTCTCTCTCTCTCTCTCTCTCTGTGTGTAGGTGGGTGCGCGCGCGTGTTTACCAGATTATACGACCGAGAGAGAGAGAGAGCTTTATCGAAAATTTTCCACCAGCTTTTAGCCCGGAGCTAGGAGGCCATGTCACGCACTCGTCAAACTCATATATCGAGCCATGAAAAACATTTCTTTTCGTTGCCAATTATATCTCGATCGATTTGCATTTTTTCTCTCAATTTTTCTTTTATTTATCGTGCAACGAGAAAAATGGCGTCGAGTTTCTATCTTCTGTCTTTCGCAGGTAAACACGAGAATTTATTTACTCGCGACCTACAGACGCCGTCTCGAGCTTGCGTATGCGTTTATTTTCTTTTTTCTCTCCACGAACGACGAACGAGAGATTACCGTTCTGATTTTATATTACCCCAAGGCACCGTTGGAGTGCGTCGACCCTCGCCCTCGCGTGTGTGAATTCTTCATGCTCGCTCCTATACACGTATCACATGTATATCGAGGTAGAGAGAGAGAGAGAGAGAGAGAGAGCACTCGGGTTTAAAACTCTTTGTAAATCTCTGGGCGTTCCGTCAAGGCGTATGAAAAAAAATTTCATCGATTACGGAAATGTGTGTGTGTGTGTTAGAGAGAGAGAGAGAAAAGTTCGTATTAACGTGTCATGGGTCAATTGGCCACTTTGAGATATATAACTCGAGGCTATTATTATATTATTAAATTCTCTCGAGAGCCAACGAGTAGTTTCGACCTCACCTCGCCTCAAGTTTCATGTACTATAATGACTCTTTTTTTTAAACGCGACTTGATTAATTAACTTGCACTTATTATTCAGCCCCCCTTTCCCTCTTACACCGATACTTTCTCGTTGTTACTTCGATTTTAAATCAGCCACTGGGTTCCTCGATGTTTATTGATTTTTATTTTTTGTCAAAAACTTTGAATCGAGTTTAATGATATAGCGTAATGTTAAGTAAATAAAATAATTTAGATAAAAAAACAAAAGGTAACGTACCTCATCGTTGTGATTCCAAAAGATGTAAGCCGGTGGCTCGGGACTGTGTAAAACGATGCACGTGAGATTAATCGTACTACCGTGATTGATGTAGAGATCTGGACCTCCGACGATTTCGGTCGTTGGTTCTGCAACAGAGAGAACGAACGACAGTTCGTTAAAATCAATGCCATCTCGTTTGTTCGCTTCGAGCGAGATGAGGTCCGTGTCTTTTTCCCTGCGTACTATTTTTCTCGTGTTATACTTCTCTCCACCCTATAATTTCTCATCGTTGTGCGGAAATTGGTTGGATATTCCCAGCGGAAAATCGTAAAGCTTCGTATTCGTCAGGTGGTCGGCGATGAAACTGAAATATCGAAAGGACCAACCTCCCACATTTTCGTTTCTTGTATTCGTGATCGTTCGGTAAGTTTTTTTTCCCCCGTTACAGTAATGGCGAAATCTCGAAGATCGAAAAATCTGTATTTATTACAAACGCTATCGCTCCTTTCCCGTACGAAATATATCGAACAAAAATCTTATTCATAACCTACGAATATTTCGCGTAATTCAACAATTCGAATATAAATTCCGAATCACGTATTCACAATCCAATAGTTGAAACACGTTCGTTTAGAGGGTTTCGTCCAATTAGTCGACTCGGATTAGCGAGAAGAAGGAACGTCGAAAGGAGCGTCGGTTAGCAAAGTACACCATGGGTAGTTTAGGGAGGAACGTACGCAGAGCTCGACTAACCTTCCATATACGAATTTTCACCGAGAAAATTTCACCGCTTTCGTCGCGAGACCAAGGGGATGAAAAGTGATGAAAAGTGATGAAAAGTGATGCGGCTGATCGAGCCCCTCGTCAGTCTCCAAAGAGGCACTTTGACCGAGGGAAGGAGGAAGGGAATAGGAAAAGAGATAGGCTAGGAAAAGAAGAAAAGTAGGAAGCTATATGTATATTCGGGGGTTTGGTAGACGAGTGTCCGGCATATACGAGGCATCAGCCGCAAAACCCTTAGCCACATAGTCGAGAGGACAGACGGTAGATCGATATGAATATTTTCCAGGCGACTTCCTCCAGTCCGAAGGATTGACCGAAATAACCGTACGGCCTGCCGGCTGATGTTACGCGAGTCTTTTGTCCGGCCGTAGAATGGCGATCGGTCGTGATGTATACCAAAGGGTACGACACGACCCTCTACCGTCTTCTTCTCGCGAGAGAGGGTCAACTAGAAAGAACTCAAAGTACCACCATCGTCCATCCGTAAGCTCGTACTGTAGAATATATCTCGGTATATCTACGAGCTTTTATTCGGCTCTTCGATATCGGTGAAGGCAAAACTCATTCTGCGTGTATAGTTCGCTCCGTCTCTCGATTCTAGACCGAGTCGACCAAATTTACCCAGCTGTTAAAAAAGACTCGATCGAAATCATCTCGTCTGTATTCCTGGGTCCATGACTCTCTCTCTCTCTCTCTTTCTCTTTCTCTACACCCCTTGTCGCTCGTGTTATAATGGAAGTTTTAACGTCCTCGCTCAAATAAAGCACTCGCTTCATATTTGCTCGTGCAATATTGTACGAGACAAGAGAGAGAGAGAGAGAGAGAGAGAGCTAGGGAGAGGGTGGGTCGAAATTCCTAAGGTTATCGCCACCTGAGGCTTGTGCACTTTGCGAAGCATACCAGTGAGTGAGAGAGAGAGAGAGAGAATAAACTCCCTCCTCCCAGTTGGAGATATATCGACCCTCCCTTCGTGTTCTACAATATCGCTTTAATAAATTTCATCGAAAGCGTCGATGCGGCGAAAGGGCCGATGGCTTCTGGGCCGAATAAACATTTACAATGGATCATATTTATCAGGTTTCGGCTTTGTTAACCAATTTCTCCCCTGCCTCGATCTCCTTCCGATATTTAACGGCCGACCGGATATTCGTCCTCCCATTATTTCGGTCATTCGGAAATCCTTCCGTACGTGAAAATCTTCATGAACCGAACGGTCGAAATCCGGAATGAGATAACGGAGTAGAGACGCCCGCGCATGCCCGGAAGATTCGCCCAGGCAAATATCTCAGGATATTTGCTCTTATAATATAGAGAGATAGGAAACTGTACAATCTCGTTGGATTACTCGTCGTATTCAAGATCGCGCCGAGAGAGTTGCCGTACCGAGAGAGGCCGAACTGTTGGCAGTGACAGTGCAATTTATCGATGCTGTATCTGCCGGCCGATCATGACCGATTACAGGGAGTACGATCGGGTATACACCGTCCCATATATCGAGATGGGTTTCTCCTCTGCGCAATTCATGTACATATCTTTCTCTCTCTCTCTCTCTCTCTCTCCCTATGGCGAAGCAATTCAGGAAGCTCGACACACAGGTTCTCATCTCTCCTCTATCTTGCGTTGATATCGTCGACGCTCCACTTGCTTCTCTCTCTCTCTCTCTCTCTCTCTCCCTTCGTTCGGTCTGGGGCACCAGAGTAAACCTCGTACGGTGGCTCGGTCGCCTTTGTGGTCGGGCTTCCGCTATTTGGGCGTCTAGGCAGCATCAGTAGCACCCGCACATAGAGAATATTCGCACGAGATTGTACCACACCATCCACCCACCCTTCTCCTTCTCCTCCTCCACCTCCTATTACCACTACTAGTACTACTACATCTAGTCCTTCGTTCAATCTGCTCTTGGTGTTCCCAGTGTTGGCTCTGGCTGTACCGATCTCGCATTCTATTTCCCAATGTGTACCTCAGCCTTCCTCGAACCAAAATCCGCTACCCTATTGACACCCGATCCGAATAAAGCGCCTTGCACAATGGCATTGGTCTCTTCGAGTCGGCAATACCGATTAGAAGAGGCACTTTGTCGTCGCGAGAAGTAATACAACGATCTATCTTCATCGGCCTTGGAGAAAATAATAAATAACAAATAACGAAGTAATCGGGATTTTTATTTTTTAAATAATACGAGTAATACGAGAAATATTATAGTGGGTATTTTAAAATCGATATCCGGGCTCTTGGAGATGTTTCCTCGTTGGTCTCCTCCTCGAACGACCTTGAAAGCTCGGATCCTCCCTTCTCGCGAACGATTTCTACCCCACGTCTGCCCGGTCGAACGGTGCTTTTCTTGACGTTTACTTTTTTTTCTTCTTCTTCTTCTTCTTCTTCTTCGATCTTACGTGTTCACGAGCGTCGTTCAAGCGTTCGCGCGAAGGGAGGCGGCTGCTTCACGAGCTATCGCGAATACCTCAACATTCACGCTAAACTGACTCGAAAGGTTTAACCGAAAGCCGCTCTTTCGGCGCGTTGTGTGGCCCCCGCGTTTATGTGTTCCTGTCTCTATGCGCTACACGCGAGAACCAAAGTGCTCTCGTGTATACACACCCCGAACAGACACATTTCACACATTTCGGGAAGCATATATCGAGTGCGAACCCGAGCGGAATATAAACGGGGTGGTTTTCACTTCTCTATTTGTTCTCGAACGCCATAGAGGGGAGCGAATGGTCGCTCCTTTCTTCTTCTTCTTCTACTTCTTCTTCTTTATTTTCTTCCCGTCACCCTCTGCTTTTCGCCATCCACTCTTCTCGGATCCCAAAACTTTCTCGCAAGTCTCGTGAAAATGCTCGGCGTTGAGGACAAACTTTTCCAGTTTGGTACACCGCGACGTTTCTCCATACTCCCATCAACCTCTCTCCGCCTTCCTCCCCTTTCTCTCACCCTTGCTCGGGCTCGTGGTTACTCTTAAAGTCATCAGGAGCTCGTGCCATCAGTGAAGGACGAGCTAAGACGATGGTTCGTGAGAGAACCTAGAGGGATGACAGAGAAGAGGGATGAAGAGGGTAACAAAAAAAAAAAAAAAAAAAACAAGAAAAAAAGAAAACGTCGACTCTCGCGCGCGATCGTTCTTCTCGACATACCTTATCTGTAATGTTACTCGTAGCGCGCGCGCACGCTTTTCGTCGGCAGAAAAAATTCTTCGAAAGATATATAGTTATATATATATATATATATATATAATATAAACGTAGTATACCCCGGCGAGAAAGAATGAAATTCAACGCCATTTGGCTCGATGGCTACTCAGCGGTTTTTTGTTTTTTTTTTTTCTTCTTTTTGCCCTTTCACTGTCTGAGCCGTTCTGATATCTCGTGGCAATCAGGCAAAAGTAACCGCAAGAAGAGACGATTTTCTCGTGACGCACGCGAGAGGGCGCTACTGTACGTGTGCGCGTGTGTGCGCGTACCCCTAATAATACAATAGATGGCTCCCTTTCTCGTTGCTCTAATGTATGGTTATAGGGGTTAAAAGGGGTGGCGAATAATGCCGGTTACATTTTGAATGTGGGTTTTACCAAGCGTGTGTTCTCAGCTTTATGCGTGACTCTGTGTTTATGTGTGTCTGTGTGTGTGTCCGCGCGCGCACACAAGGATAAGTGTTAAGTCGTGCGGTACGAAATTATAGGACAGTATCGCCTAGGCAAATGGTGCTACTATCTGGTAGACACTTCGGAGTCTATATATGTATATAGAGATGGTAAATGGTAGCGCGAAAGGACTGTGGCAGCAGCATCACCACACACAGTGATAGAAGGAGGTGAAGAGGTGGCCGGGAGGTAATGTCGAGCGCGTAATATCTGCCGGAGCGAGTTAACGGTCGCCATTCTCGGCTAAAAGCTCGACTCTCCTGGGCGCCGCTCGTATAACCCATCCTCTCTCTCTCTCTCTCTCTCTCTCTCTCTCTCTCTCTCTCTCTCTCTCTCTCTCTCTCTCTCTCTCTCTCTCTGTCTCTCTCCTTCCTAAAAGCCATATGACCTAAGTTTGCTGCGAATTCACGAGCTTCCCGGCGCTCTACCAAAGGATATAGGTGGATCTTCGTGAAAACCTGTTTCCATCAGCCGCCTCCCTCTGTCTATCGTCATTACCCCCCTCTATATCGGATGTTTCATGAGAACCGGACGAATTTTTGCACGCGAGAATCGCCGTTTAACCCACGCTCTGGGAGAACTTCGAGAAAGGCCAACGCGCGAAACTTTGTTTCGCGCGGTTCTTTTTTCCCTGTTCACAAATTGAACGGTTCTTCAAAAAAAACTCCCCTCGGTCCAAAATTGTTCCTTCCCTCTCGTGCGAAAAACTTGGCGTTGCTCGTTCCCGACAAGCAAATATCTACATCGACGTAGTGAGAAAAGAAGATTGTTGCTTTCGTTTTTTTTCTTCTTCTTTTTATCTAAAAATACAAACGACATTCTTCTCTTTACTCTGAATTTACGACGCGTCGTAATATTTTACGAGCTGACGGCGAAGCGAACGTCGGATATCTAGGAGGCTACGAAGCAATTAATTCATGCGCGTGTTCGGGGCGCGTTCTTGGAAAGGCCGAACGGAGATCGATTAAAATTCGCGATAGGACGCGTAAGTGTCGAGGAGTCGGGAGTGGGCTGGTCTTTACCGATCTTCGACAAATCCGCTTCTCTCTCTCTCTCTCTCTCTCTCTCTCTCTCTGTCTTTGTGGTACGCAGAGACAAGAGTTCCAGGTCAAAAGTTTGAGCCACGGTTGGTCAACGAACGAGAGAACGAGTATTCGCGCGATCCACCGACGCACGCGGGTTATAATCCGATAGGGGAGACGGCAACTTTATTCCACAGGGAAGTCGATAAAGCCCTTTTGTCGCAGTCGGGATTGCCCTTTTGGCGCGGATATTGCGGGGTATCGCCTCTGAAGGATATATTATATACTATATAGTTATATCCTCCGACATATGTTACCTATGGCAATTCCGAACAAAGTTCTTTATGACCGAATGACATTCGCTCCGTGCTCCGAGAGTTTGTACATACGCGTGTAGGAGAGAACGCACCTTTTTTTCTTTTCGTTTATTCTTTCCCTCGACGCTTCGAAAGAGGTAAAGTTTATTTACCCGGTAAAGTTTATTTACGAATGAAAAATTCAACGATCCGACGTACATTCGCGCCGTATAGATCGGCGACGATCAACCTTTTTTATGTGGGACTCGCGACGGATCGCGACATTGGTTCTCATAATTTCGAGGTAAACGGAAATTTGAACCGCCATATTTGTTTTATTCGATTCGATTATCACTTTAATCCTGTATTTCATGAATTTTTGTTACATTCGACGAGATGAAGAGACTCGTCGCACAGGAAGTACGTTTTGGAGTTTATAATATTCTGGTAAATTTCGGAATTTATTCATCCCGGTGAGAACAAAATTCGAACCTCGTCCCGGTTTCTCGTGGAAGATAAGCGATAAGAATATCTCTCGGTACGATCGTCGACTCTTTGGTCTATGAGATAATACGAAAAGTACGTCGGTGTTACCGTCGTTGGAGCGGCGAGCCGCGTGGCCCAAGAGGCTTTTCGGTATAAGGAAATGAGAGCTAAATTTAAAAGTCTTACGACACGTCGGCGACCAAGGATCTTGGTAAATTTGGGAAAAAAAAGGAAAAGCCCAAACGTCTTCCTTCTCGTCTTACCCTTAATCGTAAGAAATACAAAACACATACCACGAAAGAGAGAGAGAGAGAGAGAGAGAGAGAGAGAGAGAGAGAGTGGAATACATTCGCCGAGAGACCGGTGAGAGTCTAAGTAAGAAGCAAGATGGGGTACGGAAAGAAAGATAAGAAGGCAGCAAGCAATGCGTAAAAGCTTGGCTAGAGGGGGACTACGAGATGTCACAAGTGTTTCTCGTCCTATATACTATATATATATATATTAATCTAGCTTCTTTCACCTTTCTGGCTGTGCTATTTTTGTCGTGCTGTGTGGGCGCGAGCGAGACCGAACGAAATTCATAAATGACCGATAAAGCTTGAGAGAATCCCAGGTTTTCTCGCACCCTCGGTTCCCCGACCCAAACGAACCACCCCATTTTCTCGGTCGTTTTTCCATTATTCTTTGATGTCGTGTCTTCTCGAAGCGCGTTACGAGAGTCAGAGGGATATCGTCTTATCAACCGTGAGGTTCATCTTCCAGTTGTTAGGCATTTTCCGCTAGAACGTCGCGTTGTTTTACCTTCTTGTACACGGGTGGGTGGAGAACGGCGGTGAGAAGGGTTGCGACGGAACGCGCCGAGTAGAAAAGACAGTGCCTACCGAGGGTGGATCGAGCTTCTTCCTCCTCCCTCCGCCCCCTTCTCCAACGCTCCGTGGAGCTTGGGACGTATTTTCCATCGTGGCGACATATAATATTTCTTTGAGAGTCTCCTCTCGCCCTCTTTTACCTCGTATTCTCGCACCGGAATCTTTGTTGATGCTGTACGTGTATATATAGCCAAGAGAGAGAGAGAGAGAGAGAGAGTAAAAAAAAATGTGTATATAAGAGTGTACATAGCTCGGAGGGATTTGGTTATAAAGAAGGAAGAAGACGGTGACCTCTGATGCAAACTGCGCGCATAGCAAAATACTTTTTTATTATTCCGGCATTCTATTCAAATATTTTTTCATCCCTGTCACTCGAGTAACCCGCGGATATTTTCTTTCGGAAAAATCATCCGTAAATCACCCTCGTTCCTTGAAAAAAAAACACACACACACATACACAAAATAAGCAGCAGCGATATGGATTTCGATGACAAATTAGGATATTTTCTCGTCGTCTCTTAAGCCGGGTCTTCGTTAATGAAGCTTCTTTAAGGATATAAGCTCTTCGATTTTGTTCCACCCTCCTCGAGCTCCTCGATGTGTCGTCGGGTTTTTCGGCATTATCGCGGCTACGACGGACGTTGAATTTCGTGATAAGCCGATGCGTCCTATCGTTAAACCATCGCAAAACAGCCTCGTCCGCTTTTTACTCCTACAATGTTAAAGGACCTTAAGGCCTCTACTTTTTCGCGAATGTAATTACGCATTAAGTGAAAAATGCTTAGACAGATGAAAAGAGAGCGTCTACGCTTTGTTTCATTCGGAAGAGCATGGCGAAACACAATGTTAAAAAAAAATCGTCGTACAAGGGTAGATAGTTTACTTTTTTTATTCCTTCTCTCTCTCTCTCTCTCTCTCTTATATGTCCAGCACGTGCGAATGGTCGTAGTATACCGGATGATTGTCCCCTTCATATTGCTGGAGAAGACGAGGTCTCATAAATACGTTTTTGAAAGGCATCGCTGCCGGAGCGAAAAAGGCGTTATTACTCGATCCTGCTGGTCCCAGGCTCGGTATACTCTTGGTCGTGCTACCAACGGTATTAGTAGAGCATGGGTACCTACTATACGGGCACGAGGTACGACGTTAAGCACGAAGCTAGGCGATACACAACGCGTCGCGGACTGCAGGTGCGAGGGATCCAACACAGGCTCGTCGGTACTTCTCTATCCTGCTCGTACCGTTCCTTAAGATCCTCGTGAAATACCGACAACGGGAAAGTCGGATGGAGCTACCGTCTATAACGGGTATAAGTTATACCGTATAGAAGCGGGGAAGCCGCCAAACCCGTCGTTTTCACGTCCTCGCTAAGAAGCTCAAGAAGAGAAATTGTCTGATTACGTCTTGCTTGCTCTCCTTTTCCGTTTATATACTACCTTCTCTCACATACATACATACATATATACCTACATAGGAGCATCGCGAGGAGTAAAAATGCTGGAAATGATATGCTTAAGCTGCTCACGTAAACTCTTATGGCTGATGGTTATGATCCCTCGTAGAGGTGAAGAAAATTTCAAAAAAATTCTAGTTCCCCTTACCGGTTTCTCCTCCGAGATCAATTATCAGATTACATTATCCACCCCTATATGGGAGGTACGTTCGATGTTGATGACGATTTCAGTAGATCGGGGAGGTGGGGAAGGGGAGAAGCTCGTAAAGGGAAGATATATTTTGGATGGAAAAATGTGAGTATGGGAGGAAAAAAAATGTCGTTTTTATTATTAATACGACGTATTGGAAAAGGCCGAAAAAATAGTATTTGCTGATACACCCTTAGATTTAAGTAGGTAGGTATCGCACAACGGGGAATTCTTTTCTGGGTCGTATATAGAGCGAGGGAGAGACCGTGGCGAAAGATAGACGTTATAGCGAGGGATCTTAACGCTTCTCTAGGCGCACATATTTGAAATTGGATTTCCTATCTGTATACGGAATCGATAGGAGCTCTTTCGATCTTTTGTTTTTTTTTTTTCGCCATTCTCGTAGAGCACGTATCGAAATCATTCGAGATTTTTACGTATGCGATATATTTTTAAAAACCTTTTGTGTAAATTATCGATATTTTTTCGTTTCGCGTCTCGTTGTTCCTTAATACGAGTAGCAAAAAAATAAAAAAATAAAATCCATTAACCCAAATATTTCGTTCGATAAACGAGTAAACGAAAATCATGGATTTTCAATTTTTAATAGCGCGAGAGCGCATGAAACAATTATGAACGGTGACCGTTGGCGTATACGCACCGAATCCCAACCCAACCGGGCTTATCTACTCGTGTTCTCACGCCCCGGTAAACTCGATGAAACATTCAGCGAATCGTGTTTATTCGATCGTCCCGTTTCTCTCCGTATTTTATGGAAAACACGCGCGCGTTTTGTCAATAGTGCGAATATGCGGGAGAACAGAGAGAGAGAGAAAAAAACGTAGTATCGCGTATGAATTACGATTACGAGCCGATAGAAGGGTTCGAAGGGATAACGATAGGAAAAAGGGTGATGGAGGCGCGAGGTTGGTAATGCGTCGTGTAACACATTCGTTCGCTAGACGAATGGTTTTAAACAGAACCGCGATCAGTCACTCTCTCGTTCTCGTCCCGCGGGATTCTCTCGTCTCTCCCCTTTTTACGTCAGCCCTCTGCGCGATGCCCAGACCGCGGCTGCAGTGATATCGACGTGAGGGATTGCACCGGAGACCATCCCTTGAAATCGATCATTCCTCGATACAGGCCCGCGAAAAATCCGTTTAAATAAATCTCGTACAACGATCGTTGGTAAAAGCGTGAATTTGTCACTCTCGTTACCCACCTACCATTCTTTCCATGAAGAATTTATTTACGTTTTTCTTCGTAAAATAACGAGAACAAAGGTAACGATTTCGTTAAAGACATTATCGTTAAAGGGCTTCCTAGGTTGGTGTAAGCTTCGATCCAGATATTTCTTCCTCGGAAGTACATAAACTTTGTCGTCCGGAAGTGCGCTCGAAGATCTCTCGACGCGAATATGACTCTTACCGTATTACCGGGTCGGAGGGGTGGGAGGGGGTGGGGGGAGGAATGTCGAGAGTTCCCTCTTAACGATCCGGCCATTTGACGCTCGCGTAAGTGAGAATATCCGCCCTGCTCGTTTATGAAACGGTTTCGACGTGGAAGAAGGGTCGTCGTGGATGCGAGGTAAAAAAAGAAAAGAGGGGCTTGATATAGTTGACGCGTTAAAAAAAAAACAAAAAGATATGAAATCGAGTTAAAGTCGAGGAGAAAGTTGGATCATTACCCACGCGAAGTGTTATAGCCGGTAACATAAGAGGCTAGATACGACAGTCGGTATGGTAACGGGGGAGTTTTCGCAGTGCGAAACATAGCGCCGAGACCCGCATTCGAGTCTCTATATAATACAGTAGTACGAACGTTGTTTCGTCGGACGGTCCAGAGACGTCGCTACGAACGCATGCGCAATTTCATCCTACCGGGTCCATTCTTACTTTCGGCCGTTTTTTGTTGTTGTTTTTTGTTTTCCTTGACATTTGTAAAAGCGAAAAGTGTCCTTTATACATCCCGTTATCGACGATTCGCGTTACAAACGTCGTCGACGACTATGTTTTTCGGCAGCAACGAAAAAAGAAAAGCATAAAAATATAAAAAGTAAACGCGTATACGAAATAAAGAAAAGTATAGCGCGGTGTAGTGTGGAAGATGGCCATTTTTCCGAGTCTCTCGCGCGTTAGATTGCGAAAGTAGCGACTGCACACGCTTCTCGAGCGTTCCGGGACTGCGGTCTTTTTTCTTTTTTCCTTTGTTTTTGTTTTCTTTTACTTTTCAGCAGTAGCGTTGTACAGCGAGAATTTGGCGTAGATAAAGAAAAGGAAGATGGGGAGAGAGGGTAGAAAGCTCACGAAATACGTTGCACACGACCTCTAGTCGAGTTGCTGCGGACCAGATTGTTCGTCGCGTCTCGTACATATGTACACGTACGTATCTCTATATCTCTATATTCTCTCTCGGGTCTCTCTTATTGCTCGGGTTCTCTCCTTTGGAATTTTGGGGATGGGGCGCTTTCAAACTCTGTCCCAACCATTCTGTACACCTCGTTGGAGTACGGAAGCGCGAGGGATCCTTCTCTCTGGCACGCGAAACTTGAGAGAGAAACGATCTCAACCTCTCCCTCTCTCTCTCTCTCTCTCTCTCTCTCTCTCTCTCTATCTCGTCAGAAATCAGGCATATTGCCAGATATAGTTGAGAGAAAAAGAGAGAGAGAGATAGAGTGGTCTCGGCTGCTTAACCCTGTCTTCTATAATCGCACCCCGACAGAAATTTCATCCGTTCTTCATTGTCGAACACCGTACCGACGCTACGATAAAATTTTTTCCTATTTTTTCACATCGACAAAAAAAAGGTACTTTTTCGATAAAATAATTTTCAAGTACTCGCTTCTCCACCAGGGAATAATTATTGATTTTGCTAATAGTCGTAGCAAAATGTTCGAATACAAGCGGATAGAAAGGAACGAATGGGTCCTATCGATTTTCTTGCCACAGCTGATCGTTGGTGCGTGTGAGACCAAACGGCCTTCGCACTATTAGTCGCCAAATCTGCCTCTCTGTATCGAAGGACGTCGCGGTTTTCGGTTATATACGTACGAAGGTAGGTGGCGGTGGTCGCGGTGTGGTTGCGACAGGTGTGAAAGATTCTCGAGGTCATTCGCCGCAGTGCCACCGTCCTTTGTTTATGTTTCGAGTGCTTGTCTCTCGGTTGACGAGTCAAACTAGGTCAGTCTAGTAGGGAGTGGCAAATCTCTTAAAGAGACTATCGTTTTCAAATTCAGGCCGTCTTCTCGTAAATTTTAAATAAATTAAGTATACATTTTTTTTTATGTTTTTGTTATTTATTTATTTTTTTGTTTATAGAAATATTCCTTTGCTCTGCAAAAGAAATAAGTTAACTAATTTTCTTCGAATTAATTATGCTTTGAAAGAAATTAATCGAGTCGTAACGTTCGAAGGCCCAGAAGAGGGTGAAATATTTTTTCTCTTTTACGAACATTGTAGACGTAAAGAGGATCGTAGAGTAACGTAACAGTATTAGTACAGCAACCGGAAACGAGGCCAACGTTCGACATTCTGTTTATATTTCTCGCTCTGGGATATATTTTTCTTTCTATAAACGGACACTTTATGTCGCGCGCGAGAGCTTTTTTCTCTCGATGATAAAAGTTCCGGACGTTCTCTCTTTTTCTCTCAATCTCGTTTCCACCTAGATGACATTGCGTTCGTCCGTCTCTTTCGCACGTTTATATCTCCTCCTATTGTCCGTACGTCAGTATATGAACTCGCGAAGAAACCCGAGCTTTCATGGCGAAGCGGAAAAAAGAAAGAAATTTCTTTTTCTTATTTTTACGTCATACGACCCAATTCTTTGCATTATTAGCCGTTTTATGTGAAAATTCGCGGTACGTACTGAAACGTTCTCAGGCTTTTGTTTGCTTCGCATTATGCCACTCTAATCTATTCTCGTTTTAACTCCGTTAATTCTCGAAAACGAGTGTTTTTGAAGAAAAATTTTCTACTTTTTTCGAAAAGAAAGTTTACGCGGGTCGAAGTGTGGTGTTTGAAATTTCTCAGATTTTCCGAGATAAACGAGTAACGAATGCACACGCTAAGATAAGAAATTGAAAAGAATAACTTCGTCGAGACGGAACTGCACGAAAGCTCGATCCGTGACCCGATCCTTACAACGAATATTTCTCAAGAAATAATAGGTCTTGATATATAGCGACGCGATGGGGGTGGAGGACTGGTGTGTGTACTTTAGCCATTATATATATGACGAATAAAACCGCTTGGAACGCTGAAGCACGTCCCGTCTCGTGTATACGTATAGTCGTATAAAAAAGAAGGCTTAATATTATTCCATGAAGCTATTATAACTCGACTACAATCTCCCCCGACTTTCTCTCTTATTATTATCGTACTTTGACTCTTTTTGCGAGTAGCGCTTTGAGCCAACTTTTAACTCGCCGTTATGCGATACGGACATGACTTTTTTCTTACGTATACATACCTCGGCCATACATATATTTATATACGTAAGATGTACAAATTCATCGGCAAATATCGATAGCTACCCGTGTAAAAATATGTTCGAAATTGCACAAAATATTATAGTAGGTATTTCGTGTCGACTTAACGAATAAAATGAGATTTTTGGTAAAACTACGTTTTAAAATTTCGATTTCTTCAATTTTACGAACTTTGCGAACGCGTTTGTGCGTTATTTGTGTCTAATCGTGCACGAGATCGTTCGAAACCGGGAGTTGGTTCAGTTTTCATGGAATAGCCCATAGTTAGGCGGTTGCAAAAAAGTGTATACCACTTTTTTGTACCTTGTAAAGCGTGTAGTTTCGTCATGAATATGCCTCGACAAGCTATCCTGCCGGTTACCCGCCTCTCTCATCATGGACAATTTACAATTTTATCACCGTGCCCGTGCCCTTGGGACAACCATCTCTTCGGTATGTCCCGTTGCTGGTACACATTTTTTAGTTTGAGGGTGGTAAAATACGTGCTCTCTCTCTCTTCCTCTCTCTCCCTCTTTTTTTGCCGCACTGACAATTTTTTCTCTCTTTTTTTCACTTCTGCCTCGGCTTTCGTTCCGCCACTTGTGAGAGTTACGAGGGCGAATTAAGAGTTTCAGGACGTAGCGCGTAACCTTTTCAGACATTATCGTCTTGTATCGCGAGCGTGATGTTACCTTCGCATTATATATATATATATATATTCACATATTATCTGTGACGGTTAAAAAAGGCAGCTTCTTCGTACAGGCACGAAGGTATTTTTCCTCGTGGCATGTTTTTCACTTTTTATCATTATCATTATTTTTATACGTTTTGGCGAAAAATTAGAGGAATTTAGGGATTTTTTGGTAGGTAATAAACGAGTTGAAGCTCGAGAACGCGAGGAAATAAAAAAAGTGTTATTGTAGCGTTCATTAAATTCAGTTACTCGCTTTTTCCGAGTCGGTGAGCGAACAAAATTTCCCCCGGCACGAGATACTTTCACGAAGACTTTGGCCCGTTAAAACGACCACACCAATAATTCATTTCCATCGTTCCATCGGTCTTTCAACTCCTAAATCGATCATTTGAGCGAAGCTCCTTTTCCTCGTGCGTTTTTTTTCATTTCCTTGACTCTCTCTCTCCCCCTCTCTCTTTCCTTCTCACGAAAAATGAGCAACGATATATTTATATACACATATATACGTCTGTACGTCGAACTATTTACGATCGGTGAAAGAATGAGAAATATAGCACAAGGGGGGAAATACTACGTCAATGAAAGAAGAGGGGTGGTAAAACTTTTAGCAATTCGTCCACCATTTTCCCTTTCCCGTTCGGAAAAATCGTAAACGATTCCAATAACGTCAGGCCATCAAGCCCGCTCGTGGTTCTTTCGAACGAATCGGAGCTTACAATTTTATACCACCATCACTACCGCCAACTCACATTCTTTCTTACCTCCCTTGTCATCGAGATTTTATTTATCGACCGTGTCCCTAAGCTTTTGTAAAATATCATCTTAAATACGAATCCCTAATAATATTATTTGGAATTTCATTCGAGCACGATGCACAGACGTATGAAAAAATCGGCTAAAGTTCAGGCAGCCTGATTAACTTTCCGCTGGAAGAACAGCTTCCTGGTTGAATGCCCGAAGATAACGAATTGGTCATCGGGTTGATCCAATCGACAACTTTTTGGCACACACTTTGTCGTGACGAGAATGAACAAAAAAAAAAGAAAAGAAAAGAAAGAAAGGACGTTCTACAATCGTATATATGCGAGTGACAAAAGAAAGAACGAAGTAAGGGTGGATGAAGGGCTTCGAAGTTTGTTGACTCGATATAGGTATATCGATGAAAGAGGATCCAGGGTCAGTTGGACTCAACGAGAGAGGACCAAATGCCACGCGAATTCATACGTGCTCGAGAAAACGTGGTTAATTATACCCAGAAGCGGTAAAAAAGAAAGTGTATAGACAGAGTAGAGTCGGGAAGGATGAGAGAAATCGGTGGTAGGTAAGAGAGAATGGGGAAAGGTTGCTAGAGATTTTCCGACGTCACGTGCTCCGGCATTATCCAATTTGCGACCCAACCGGAGAGAGGAAAGACTCGTGTTCACAGAAGGAGAAAGAGAGGCTCGAAGGGGGTTGGTGGCCAGGGTATAGAGAGCAAAAGACAGACAAAAAGAAACAAAACAAAACAAAAAATAACGAAACACGAGACAAGCAGAAGAGCGAGGGTGGAAGATGGTTGAAAGAAAGTAAGAAATAAAAAACAAAAACAAAAATAAAAATGGTTAAAGTAAACGCCACTGGGCCGCCAGGCAAGCATACAGACATACACACGTACACAGGCTCACGTGCACATACACACACACACAGTGCATCGCAGAGCTTGAGATGCTTTTAACTTTGCCCATAAATTTATTTGCTCTCTCTCTTTGTGATACCGCTAAAGTTTCGTCAAGGAGAGCTCTGAGCGTCCTGTCAGAGAGAGAGAGAGAGAGAGAGAGAGAGAGAGAGAGAGGATGTTTCTCTCTCCTCTTCGTCTTCCTTCTTTTTTAGCCACTGGCATAGTCCATCTCATTCGTCCATACGTATATGTATATTTCACCAAGAGTTTCATCCCCTGACCCATCGAGCGCTCTCTGCTCTCTGCTCTCTCTCTCTCTCTCCCCCTTTCTTTCTCTCATACCCCTTTTTTTATCCCCGTATGATTCTCCTTCGCTTTCTTCTCCCTCGTTTCTTTACGTTTCTTTAAGTTTTCAACGTCGCGCACGCTCCCACGCTTCCTTTCGTCGAATACGAAAGATTTGACTCGGTCCCTTCTCTCTTACAGGTCTCTCACGCTGCTGCTTTGTGCGTCCGATGCTTACGTAGTCAGGGAGAGGCGATGGTATATATATTTTCCTCGATATCTATATACGTATATTCGTTCTTTCGCGCGTAATCTTCAATCCGTTCCTCCTGATCCCTCTTTCTCTCTTTCGTTCTCTCTGAAACGTCAGATTTTCTACCGAGATCAGAGTTTGCCGAATATCATGCGCGACGGATAGAATTTCTCTCCTGTCTCTCTTCCCTCTGCGATCCAATCCCGTTCTTCGAGCACCATTCCCGGGTTTGCCCTCGCTCGTGAAACTTTAACGCGATATCTTTCTCTGCCCGTTTCTCGTCGTGAGATGAAACGAATCCTCGGATATTCTCCTTTTCTTTGGATTAGAAAATGAGATTTCTATTTGTCGAATTTAATTTGTACGATAGAGTATCGTACCGTTTGTACAGTAACTATCGTACTTTTATAGAATATTATAATTACGTACGAAGATGATACGGATAAGGAAAGATTTCTCATTAATAATATATTAATATCCGGCCCGTGTTGTCACGAGAACTTTGATTAAATAATTTCTCTTCCACGGAAGATAAATTAGTAGTAGGTGATACGTACAACGGAAAATTATTTTCTCCTTTTTCTCCGGATATCTGGATCCTACGTATATATTCCTATATGTATGTATGTGTATGCGTGTAGGGGTAGGTAGAAGGAGGAGAGGACAGAACTCCCTCTGTTTCAGAAGTAATGCGAATAATATTATCGGAGCAAGTCCCAGCTGGTTTGCTCGAGGCTGCTTTTCGAGTGGGGTTGCGCGAGGCTCGAAAGGAGGGGGATCGATAGGAAAGCACCGTTAGCCTCGTCAGCCAACGACGAGGATGAAACTTCAGATGAGACGGAGAGTGAACGGATATGACGTATATCGAGCGTGATGTATACGCTACGTACTCGGGTGTGGGCGGCAAGAGGACGAGGTCGCGCTTCGTATTTCCAAGATTTATTTATAATTCAATCGAAGTCCTCTCTCTCTCGCTTCACCGACGTCGCAAAGTAACGGTGCATTTAATTTTGGCTCGATTCGACACAGCGTCGTCTTTCAGCTAACATCGCGGTGTAATAACACCCCCTCCCCCATATACACGCTCGAGATGTATTCGCCGACGTAATAACATGTCGGCGGTGGCCCTCGAGCACGTGCCAGTCTCTCTTACCCCGGGGAAATTTCTTTCTCTCTCTCTCTCTCTCTCTTCTCGTCTCATTCTCATTTCCGTTATAGGTACCTATTTCTTTTCCAGCCTTCCGGTTTATTATTTCTTTTTCTCTTCGCATCACCGATGAATTATATAGAAATAAAAAGAAATTGATTTCCGGCGCGATGACTTTAGCCTCGCCGTCCCTCTCCTCCGAGAATCTCCAAGCAATGTCGATATACGCGTATATTTATGTATGTATATAAATATATTTGGCTAATGTTGGTACTGTGTGAAACTCTCGAAACGACGCACTCGCGAACTATTAAAATTCGAGCGCGTTTGCGAGGGCCTAAACCTATTTTTCTCTATTTTTTTCAAATCTACACGTTCGTCGATATAATTGGGTCAGTTTATAAGCGGCACGATCGTCTCTAGGCTACGGCGAAAATAATATTTTTTCCTTTTATTTTCGTCAAGTCTTTAATACGTAACACGGATGTGCGATAATTATGCGGCTGGTACGTGTTTACCGGAAAACGGGCAACAATGGTACGTAACTAGTTTCGTAATAATATACCGAAAACAAAAAAAAACATCGTTGCGGAAATAATGAACTGGGTCATGTAGAAATTGAGAAACGTTGTCGGCCTGGTAAATAAAATAAAAACTGTGGAAAATTAAATTACGTTTGATGGAAATAAAAATCTAGCCGAGGTCACCAATATTTCGTTAAAACAACATTATTTTTGTAATTTGCACGGTTTTTGTTTTTTGTCGAACGAAGGGTTGAATTTTCATAATTATGATTCGGGGTTGACGAGAGTTTGTGATTCATATATATATATATATATATAAAAGGTCTCGTATACGATAATAACGGGTATCAGATTTCTGCTGAGAAATAGAGGAATCGAGAGATTTTATATTCGCCGACATTTTTATTACAAGTGTAAGTTTTGAATTTATGGATTAAGGTATTGCGAGAACGAGGTAAACTTCTTTGCGGTCTCCCGGCTTCTTCGATCGGTTTTCTCATTCGTTCACCCCTCGTTCACTCGCTTACTCCGTTACACACTTTTTCCCCACTCGTACCATCGCGTCGATGGATATTGCACCGTGTGCGCCAGCCACGGTTCGCTCTATGCCGTATCCGCCGCGATGTACCCCCGCAGGAGCTAAACAGTCTGCAGTCGCGAGAGAAAGTACACCGACAACCTTCTTATGGGAAAACGAGAATCTCGTAAAGCCGAGAAAACAAATTCCTTTCCCGGCAATAAAATACTTATACGACTGTTATTGGGCCCTGGTTGAACGAAGCTCGGTGATCAACGCCTTTTTCTTAAGCTCGTGTTTTCCCTCTTCGTCACGTCACACTCCAACCCCTATCACGCTCTATCGATTTTTCCGAAAATTTCACCGGAAGCTTCATTGGTTTTTCGATATACGAACGAGCCACAAATAAACGGCCGATCAACATTTCCACGTCGGGTTCTTTAACAGAAAATAAAAATACATTTTGCGATCGGGACGATTTACTCCCCGGAAAAAAAGATAGGCGAGACAAATGCGTTTGATACATTGCCAACATGGAACGGTTCACGCACGTTCCAAGATTTTCTCGCGTCTATTTTCACTCGCAAAGAAAACTCCCTCTCTCGCCTCGGCTCTCTTAGTCTTCCGAGCAAAACCTCTTTATATATGGGCCCGGTAAATTGTGTCGTCTCGCGAGCTCACGACACACGACGACTTTTCTCTCGTATTCTTTACACGACTATTCGCTTAGCCGAAAGCCCATGGTATCGAGTTGAAAAAAAACGACAACAACAGCAACAACAAAAAACAACAAAAAACGTTATCTTCCGTCCCCCGTGACTATTTTTTAGCGACCTCTCGAGTGTAAGGGGTTTTCTTATACTCCCCGTTCTCTCTTCTTTCGGCGCAACATAGCCCTCTCTCTCTCTCTCTCTCTCTCTCTCGCGCGCGCGCAGGCTTCTTCTCGATAAAGTGGCTGGATGGAGCGCTCATATATTTCGCGTCTCTATACACTCGCCTCATGCACATTCGTATATAAGCGAGAGAAGAGTAACGCTGATGGGGTTTCTTCCTCATTTCTCGTTACCTCTTAGACATTTTTTTTTCACCCTTGGAACATCCTTTCTCCGTGCACTTTCTCGCATATTACACCATGAAAGGAAGAAGGAGACGAAGATGCGAAAGAAAAAAATTTAAGAAAAGTGCACCTCGCTCGACTGACGGACCGTGCTCTGAGCTAAGAAAAGAGCTCGAGTAGTTTCGTCATTGAGAAAAAGCTACGAAGAGGGGCAAGAGACGGAAACAGAGAGTCTTCTCATTCAATTATTATATAGCTACATATATTCATCGTAGAAAAGACGCTGAGAAAAGAATAAGGGATTAAAACTCGATGAAGCGAATAGGGATTATATCCTGTGGCGAGAAGAGGAGTTCGTCGAGGTGGGGTGGTGGGAAAGGGGTCTGGGGGAGTGGAATGAGGGCTTATGTGAAAAAGTGTCGGAGCGTTATCAGCTCATTAACCCGCGGGAGTTCCGCCTTGGCTTACGGACGAGAGAACAGTGCCGAGTCGAAGAGTGTGTAGTGGTAGAAGTCTTGTTATTCTTTGGGTAGGGGGCAGTGGTAACAGTGCTGTATGTACAACGCCAGAAGCAACGGCAGCAGCTAGCCAGCAGCTAGTCGCAGCCAGTAGCAGCCGTTAGTTTAGGGAAAAAGGGAAAGATGAAAGAATGGACAAACTTTCTGGGGCGCGAACAAACTTTTCATCGACTTCTTCTTCTTCTTCTTCTTCTTCTTCTTCTTCTTCTTCTTCTTCTTCTTCTCCTTTGGACCTGTGGTGGCCGTTGCTTTCTCTACTTTCGCCTTGTTTCCCTCTCTCTCTCTCTCTCTCTCTCTCTCTCTTTCTCTAACGTAGCGCAGAGTAGAGAGAGAGTCTCGAGTCTCTAAGAGAACTCGGGACTATCGGCAAGGTCTCTATCTTTGGGCTCATGATCCACCCCGTAATACCGTACGCAAGCTGCCGTCTTTCTACGAGGTCAATGCTGTTTCTTCTTATTCTTACTCTCTTATATTTGCCACGATAACACGAGGGTGGAATATGAAAACAGTAAATATTACCTCGAGCGTACGACAAATATCACTTTTTTTTTAAACGATAATTTATCGCGCGTATCGACGATAATAATTTTTAAATACTAAAATCACATGTTTTTTTTTGTTTTCATTTTGATGAAGGGACGCGATGTTATCGTTCGACAATTATACAGATCCCGCTCTTAAAACCTTCGGTAGATTATGGATACGTAGTGATCTATGCGCCAACGTGTACCGAAGCTAGAGCAAACATCTTGGCGCCCAAATTGTTATCGCACATGCTCGAACGACAAGTTCTCGTACCCTTCGGTCGTTCCACCTTGTTTAGGCTTCACTAATTTTCCGGTTGAGCGTTTTAATGACGTCCCAACCGAGTCGTGTTCTAATCAGACCGGTTCTCGCTTCTCTCCCTCATCGTTCCTTCTCCCTTCTTCCTTACTACGTAACATGTATACACGTATATATATATATATATATATATATATATATACAACCTATATATCGTTATAGCGACGTTCTACCGACCTTGCGAATCGATAGTCGGGAATAATTTATCGACTGCGCGCAATCGAGATGGGAGACGAAGATAAATATAGATAGACCGTAAGAGAAGAGGAGGATGAGCAAACGCGCTGATTGCTGGGAAGGACTGGAAAGGACGTGTACTGGGACAGGGAGAAAACAAAAAAAAGATACCTCGCACACTATCAACGATTCCCCTAGGAACAATACGTATTCTCGGATATAAACCCCCCGGGGCTCTACTTCACGATCACGTGCCCATTACGGGAAAGATAAAAAAATTATTTCGGCCAATCGGTCGGTTAGCGAATGGCAACTTTTCGAATATCCGGTATTCGCAGCTTGAATAAATTATGACAGGGTCGTAACGCACGTGACGAAACCACCCTTCGAGTCTAGACTCGATTAGATCAAGGGTTGAAACATCGTTTTTTTTCTGCTTCTTGGGTCGACGAGCTTTTTGTTCCCCCTCGAATTTATCGCCTAGCTCGGATGACACGCCAATGTAGGTGTTCAATCGCCCTCTCTCGCTGTATAGTCTTTGACTAAACACTAATGCTCAAACGCGTTATACGATAAACCCTCGTCTTCGAATATTTTAAGGAACAATCTATTTTTATTTAAATATTATTTCGATTTGGAATTATTAAAATATTTCACGGTTACGTCGTGGATCAGCTGAATTTTACGGTAAAACGTGGTAGTCTCGAAAAGCTTAACTCGCATCGGCCTCTCGTCGTCGTCGTCCACAAGAGCGATATTCTCACTGATTTGATTGCCAGAGGCCTCGCGATATACATCGTCTACCCATCATTTTATCGGATCATGTAAAATCGCACGAGAGTGGAGGAAAGTCCCGAGGGGGTAAGGTATATACACCTAGGACGCTTTTACTTAGCAGATTGGGGAAACCTGACGGCGGAGACGGACTTGTTTTTTTCCCTCTTCGTCTCTCACCCGCGCATCGTCACACTTACCACCAGCCTCGAATCCCATATACTCGGCTTCGTCGTTCGGTATTAGACGTTCCTCGCTCTATCTATCTCGTGGGTTTTACTTTACGATCGTCGAAACTCCACCACCAAGGTCATATCACGAATTCAGACGCACACGTCTGAATTCTCTTCTCCACGTCTCCAATCTACGACGTAAGAACGTCGTAGATTCGCGATATGCGAGACGAAAAAAAAAAAACCATAAAATACGAATTGTCGGATTGAATGAAATTTTCCATATCGTCGACGTTAAATTGCGACAATATTGATCGATCGTTTATTTATCCTCGAGTCGTTTCTTCTCCTTGGCGTTGTTTTGTTTTTCATTCGTATATCGTCTCCGGCGACAATCAATATTTTCGGTGTGAATTTAGTCTTTCGACTCTCGTAACTAATTTTTGGCTTTTAAAAGAGATGGTAAATGCGAATGGCTTCGGGGCTTATGAGAATGGTGAGCACGTAGTCGGGGCATGCCTCTCCTCGGCGAAGGAAGTACGCCGCACGAGACGTTCTCTCGTCTTATACGTACTATACGGCACGTCGCCGCATATACGCCGCGCTACATGCGCTACCTGCCTCTCCTCTGCTTCTCGTGTGTTGTCTTATTTCCGCCTACTACTTCTATATAGGTATATATATCTTTCGGCTGATGTATATACGGAAGGACCTATATTATATTGCTCTCGTTCTCTCTCTCTCTCTCTCTCTCTGTCTCTCACTTTTTGTACGAGCTTTCTTGCTTCCCCAAAGAGCCTTGCACCGTGACGACAAGGAGCGACAAACGAAATTTACCGAAAACGCGACGAGGGTCCTGCTCCGCGCTTATTCCATTGTCCGCGAACAGACGTGGAATCGTAATGTCCACCGTCTCTCTCTCTCTCTCTCTCTCTCTCCTCGGTCCTCTCACGACCCGCTCGCCATCTCTATTCTCCTCGCTGCTTCGGACAAACTTGATAAAGCTCGCGTGTCGCGGCAGTTTCTTCGCGTCCGAAATAAATCGAGAATTCGACAACTCGTCTAGTGCGCTACCCGGTATATAGATTTTACCGAGATATAGATATAGAATTCGGCTATTATTTGTATTTTTCTTATATTCTTATATCGATCATTAGCACGAAGGAAATTTTTTTTAAATTCTCGAAATCGACTGTTTTGTCTTTTCTTCGAGTTTCTATATTTTTCCTTTAAATTTACAGTCGATATCCGTCGCTATAAACTATCTACCACATTCACAGCAAAACTCGACGCAACAAACGTAGAAACAGGAACTTATTCGCGTCACGCTTCGCGTCACTCAGCGTCGAAGAGCCGACACTTTTTTTTTCCGCAAAAGAAGATTTTTTTCATTCTTTTTCTAACGGTAAAAGCTTCTGGTGGTCGTGATAGAGGTAATAAGAGACGACTAAAATGAACGAAAATACATTTTACGAGAAAGCACACAACCGAGTACCGCGATATTCCGTTGCCTCTGGGCTTTCCTACTCTCTCTCTCTGCTACGCTTCTACTATGTCCAGACATATATATATATATATATATATATATATATATTTCGTGATGTATACTCTTTCATCGTCCACACTGGGTCATACTCTTCTCTTTGTACTCCGGTAGTACGCTGCCTGCTCTACCTGTACATACTTTCTTGCGTTATTTATCCGAGCTTTCCGTATTTCGTCCGCGCCCCTCCGCTACCACCTTTCTCCTACGTACATACATGTATATATATATATATAGATATGTTTATCGGTATAAAAATATGATGGGTGTGGTGCACGTGGAGCTCCTTTGGTCGAGATCAAGAATGAAACTGCCATGATCATCGACGCGAGAGTAAATATCCGGGTGAACATAATATTTTCTCGAGCCGAGCAAACTCAGTCGGCGAGTTGGGGGGGGGGGGGAATAAAGCGATGAGACAATTGATATATGTCGAAGGAAAACGGGAAAAGAAAATAATGACGATGGTTCGATAATAAAAAGGTCGCGGGGGTTTTTATTTTAAGAGTTTTGTTTGTGTTTTTTCGCAAATAAATTCGAAAAATATTCGACCCTGAAACGAAGCTCCGATAAGTTGGAACGGGATCAACGTCGTATTGACCGTAGCGACTATGAGTTTATCTAACGGTATCGTCGACGCAATGCGGTGTCCTCCACTTGGACGCGTTTGCGAAATGTTTCGGCCGATACCTTTCTCGTTGCAACGAAACGAGCATAACGCACGTTAGTGCGCGGATGTAGCTGGGACGGGGGCTTTGGATTGGGGATGGGGATGGGGTTAATCATGGAGAGTAGGACGGTGGTACGATGAGGCGAGGTTAACGACGACGATGGTAATTGAACTATGGTGCAGGTGAAATTTACCGAACCCCCGGCCATCTACTACACCGCGATCCGAACTCCATGAAGCCAATGCCATTAGCGATAACGGAAACATTATAATATATCTCGGTTCGTGTTATAATAATTATAGTACGAAGCTTCGCCATAATTGTAACGAAGTTTCATGAATAAATATACACAAATATGTATATTTATATTACGGAGGGGGAGGAAATATGCGTGCGCGTATTACGTTGCAATATCGGAGTTGGGACGTTCGTACCAAAACCTCGGCTCATTTCGGGTTTGTCCATGACCCGAAATAATTAACTCGGCTCATTATAATTAACGCATTTTGAAAGCTATATCGACGTGTTTATATAACTGTGTATTTTGTATGAGCCTGGATGATCATTTTAATTGGTTCGTATAATTGTTGAGCCGATGGTACATAGGACTTGTTTATTCTCAATTGAGATTGAATGTGGGAAATTTCGAGCTATTGTATCGAGTACGTTCTACGACTGTAAAGAAAATATGACAATGTGGCTCGTTCCCCATCGAGATCCCGAATCAATTAATTCCTAATAGGATAATCTTCCAGTCTCTCTCTCTCTCTCTCTCTCTCTCGTATACTCGTCGAATATAATCAACGCCTGACAAAGTTTTCTTTCTACACTTTATTCACGGCGATGCGAGAGAAGGAACGTTGATGACTGGAGGATCATCGAGATCGAGAGTTCTCACTTTGCCAAAGTTTTCCATTGTCCTCCGTCTCGTTCTCCCTTTATTCCTGTAGTACACACCGACTATTTGATTGATAACGCTCCGCTTCTCCGAATCCTTCTTGCTTTTCGCGTACAATACGAGAGAGAAGTTTAATTGTTCCCTTCCCTCACTCGCTCTCTCTCTCTCTCTCTCTCTACGGAGAATATTTCCTCGAGGTTGGGACGATATTTATAATACCCTTTTGGTCTTTCTCTCTTCTTCGCTTGCCTTCGAAAGACTCTCCCGTGTACATCGAAAATTTCATCGGAGAATTTTCGCGACAATCATCAAACTTTTCCGACTCTCGTACGAAGATCGAGTTCCGTCTTGACACAGGGTGAAAGGAAGAGAGTAACTGAAAGCTAGCGACTAAGAACTAAATTGAAATTGAGGCGATGTACGACGTTCTTCTCGTTCAACGGAAAATATTAAAACTCGCAAAGTTTTCGATCGATCGTTACACTTTACATTTTCTTACGATTGTCGATGATTTGCCTAAAATCGTGTCGAACTGTATCGTGATGAAAGCTAATACCACACCCCGTTCTGTGAACGATGATATCAACGTCGTAAAATGTACCGCGGGGCGCCGAAGTTGGCAAAAGCGAGGATATCGCGAACGCGAGGCTGAAATTCAATGAAATATTTGGCACGCAACGATTTCACCGGACGCTTTATACATTTTATGAAAACAAAAACGGAGGGTACACGTTTATCCCGGCTGTAATAAGTGTCGAGTGGGCTATCGAATGGCCCAGCTGGAAGGGCGAGAGACCGAATGAGAAAGAGAGAGAGAGAGAGAGAGAGAAAGAGCGGGCATTGCTCGTTCGATCGTTCTCGCCACTCGACACACACTCGCATCTATACGAATTATTGCTACATATATAACACACACACATATATATATACTCGAGCTCTGGCAATTGCTCCGTAATTCTGATGACACTGATTACGTCCACGCTTCGTCCACTGTGCCGGAGGGCTCGCTACCCGAGGGTAGCTCGTGTCTCTATATATGTATATAAGAATAATGGGGCTAGGTAGGACTGCTGACTCTAATATATATAGTCGTCTTTTGCTACAGCGAGGAGAAACATTCGCACTCCGCTAAGCCATAGAATAAACTTTCTCTCTCTCTCTCTCTCTCTCTCTCTCTCTCTCTCTCTTTCTCTCTAACTCGTGGCTTTCTTCTCAAGACTTTGACGAGTTTGTCGAGGGGCCGGGGCTCGAGTCAGGTTTTCACCATGTTATTTCACGAGACCTCTAATATCTTGAAACAATATAGCGAAAATGTGCGAGCTTTCGAGAAACGACGGAGGTCTCGGTCGTTACGTTGATCGTTTTTTTTTTACCTCGCCCTATATATTTTTTGTTTTGTTTTCGTTTTATATCTCGCTTACTTCCTCTCCTCGTTTCTCCCTGAAAATGTTTCGAACGACTTTATACGTTTTACCTCGGTGTGCCGGGTTGATAAGATTATTTCGTGGTTTTTTTTCTTTCTTTTCTTTTTCCGTAATTATGCGCAAATCGGAGTTCTATGAATGTTTAATCGATCATTTCAGCGCTTATTAAAATTAATCGTAAAGTTGGACGAGCTCGTAAATGTTGCAATATTGATAAGAACTATATTAACATTAATCTCCCAGCAAAATATGGAAAAAATTATTCAACGTAATATATTACGCGATCAATTTTGTATAGTTAAATAATTTCGCGTGCCTTTTATTTGAATAATTCGTACATAAAATTCAACGTATGATCAAACGTGCGTTGTCCTTTCCCAGGCATAAAGGCACTAGTATCGAATATAATTACCTTAATTTAGAGATCGATACGATACTAATAAAATGACGATACATTAAGAGGATTATTTATTGACGATGATACGTTCGGCAAAGGATACGCCGGATGGAACTCGCATAAAATTGATCGATGTTCACCACAAAGCGATGCGAGAGAGAGAGAGAGAGAGAGATCGCACGCGTGTGTGCGGAACGTTATTGACCGCGATCTCCCCGCTGTATATGACGATGCACGAAAGTGGCGAATCGGCCAAGCCACATATACCGCGACCTCCCCCCCCCCTCTCGCTTTCTCTCTCTCTCTCTCTCTCTCATTTTGTCGTTCTCTTCGTTGCATCACGCACGGCCACAAATAATGCATCGGCAATTAATTAAACAGCGGTATTGGACAAGTGCCGAACACACAACTATATATTGTATGTGGATGGAGGGCTAGAGAGAACGAGAGAGAGAGAGAGAGAGAGAGAGAGAGAGAGAGAGAGAAAGAGACAAAGGGAGAGAGAAAAAGAGGACACGGGGAAACGAGTAGGTCGACAAAATTGTAGTTTCAATTTCAATGTTATGCCTCCTTTACGTGCTAAATTTCGAGCGATATTCTTTCCTACGGTATTTTATTTGTAACATATATACCGCTTATACTTTTATATTTTCGTGCAATAAAGAGGACACGACACATCAGGTCTTTATGTAAATACGAGGTAAAATTGGATTCGATCAAGGATGCATATATATATATATTGACGAACAACCATGAAAGCGACCGTAGTTGGGTAGAGGAACGTTGTACGTGCGTAGAAGAGAGAGAGAGAGAGAGAGAGAGAGAGAGAGAGCGAGAGCTAAGGAAAGGGAAGGTTCGTTTAATTGCTACCGCACCGCACCATTCCCTGCTAGTACTTCGCCACGTGTGCTGCGGTATTAGCCGTTCCGTCGTCGATACCAAATTGCAATTGGTAAAATTGCTAAAACGTGTACGTGCCATATCCATATATATTAATAGATATAGAGAGCTCGTCTATACGTCATTCATCGACTGGTCATGTATACCGGGCCAACTCGATTCCTGCAACACGAGGGGATCCTCAACTACGCCATCCACGTGCTTCGTTTCAACTATATACGCTCCTATGATTTTATATATCACCTACGCCACTATATATTCGTTCAATCTCACGCGCAATTAATCCATATTCGTAATCGACTTATTCCTTGATTACCATATCGCCGATCGTGCATCTCACGTATGTATATATTTCATAATATTTGTGTCGAAAAAATGCATCGAGGGGATGCGTTAATCTTCCTAGTCGACAACATATTGGGCCGGTTTTTCATCCGCCAATATCCCCATTTCATCGTTTATCAACCGACGACTTATATATATATATATTCCTCTCCAACTTCAAACGATAGGTACGTACCGCGATTGCGGATAGTTAGAAATTTTACGCACGGATAGATCACACGAAAGTCGAAATAACCGCTAGAAATCTCTTTATAGCCACGGACACAAACACCTACGAAGGTATCTATGTGTATATACGCTCATCTCGTTTGGGGATTATTCGCATCGTTTCCTATTCTCGCTGGGTATAAGCTTTTGACACCGCAACGAGTAGATACAATATTTGTGGATTTCACGGATATAAACTGGTCGCATTTTACACCTACGTTCTGCCTCGCTGCGTCATTCTTCATACCCTCTAAAATTCGTCGACGAATCAGATTCACATTTCCACAAACAAATATAAACATCTATGTCGATTGACTTTGTCCGTGATTTCCACGGAAAATCTGTTCCAATTCGTTTTTATCTCTGTTTCACGATCGTCTCATAAAATTCGAGGCTACTGTCATCTCCGAAGTTCATGGATGTTTCACGAGATCCTTCGTCACCAGATTCTTCTCGTCCGTTCTCGATCTCCTCTTCTTTTCTCTCTCTCTCTCTCTCTTTCGCTCTCTCGCTGTCGCTGTCTCTCGATAACTTTGTTCGTAGAGGATAATGCGAACGTCGTGTAGTTAAGCTGAGAGCTTAGAAGCTCGTCTCTCATCATTCCTCGAATTCAGTAGTGCTCAGAGACAGAGAGACGGAGATCAGGATGTTCGAAACGTGATGCAAGGAACTTTCTCGAGAGGACGACACGAGACGTCGATCGTTTCGTCGGTTAAGATGGTAGGGGGGAGAATGGGAGGAGAGCAAGAGCGAGAGAGAGATAGAGAGAGAGAGTCATCGGCTGTTCAGCGTCGAGACTGCAATCGGATGCCGTCCGGCTCTTCTCATCGCAACGAGACGATCCACACTCGGCACATCGGCGCAGAAGAGAGAGAGAGAGAGAGAGAGAGAGAGAGAGAGAGAGAGAGAGAGCACGACAACTATATAGTAAGTAACTTCCGACGCGATCTAACCTCAAACGGGCAGCTCTGTTTTCTCCTTACTCTTCATCCCTCTCCTCTCGCTCTCTCTCTCTCTCTCTCTCTCTTTCTCTCACTCTCTTCTCTGACATTCTCCGACATTCTCCTCGGCGTTCATTCTCCCTGGACGAGGTACAGCAAGGACATCGCAGTATGAAAGACACTCGAGGAATCGGATGACAGTAGAAACGCCGGAGATGCGCCGAGCAAAATTCTCCCCTCGGTCACAGCCTTCTCTCTCTCTCTCTCTCTCTCTCTCCCTCCCGTTTGAAAGTTATCCGATAGACGAGTTCTGGTCGACCCTTCGGTTTACGTAACTTGCCACGGTTGGCTATATAAACCGGCTATATATCGCCCCAAGAGTCTCAGACATTCCCGTCGCCGTTTCGCCTCCGTCACTCTCCGTAGGTAATTTTCAAACATCCCGAACGAGACGCTGCCCACCCTCCGCATCGCTTGGGATCCTCTCGACTGTAGGCCGAAGTTTTCGATTTGGTATTCGACGTCGGCGCGTTATCTATACCTTACGCACAGAGATAAACCGGGAAATGCTCCGGGTATATTTATCGATATGTAATCAAAGCTATATTGGATATATAATATATAATCATTATTCTTTTTTCATCATCGATACGTGTTTCACATTGGCTAATATCGTATTAATTCGTACGCCATCCTTTTACTCGCGATAATTACACGCGACATTTATGAGATTTCTATCATTGAAACGGTATTATGGTGGGAAACAAAAAATTCTTTATATCTATTCGCCAATCTCTCGTACATTGTACGGTATCTCGCATTGTTCGGTATACGTCAAGGGCGGTATCGCATCTACGTGCGTAATATTGTACTAGGAGATAAAGAAACGAAGTAGAAAAAAAACCGTGGAAGAGAGGATGGGGGATATCGCTGCTCTTGGCTCGTTTCGAGAGAACCAGCCAGTCGACAATAGGCGGCACACTGGTAGTGTGCCCGAGACTTGGAACGCACGACGTCGGGATTAAATTTAAACCGGGCTTTCACAGACCCATAAAAGTTGATTAAATGGAGCCTATCTCATTCAGCAAGGGGGATGAGGGGGGGTGGGGTGGGAGGACGAGAGACTACTTATGTAAGTAATCCATAAAAGCGAACCTCACATGCAGACTATTTCAGCCCCCTGATACTCGCGGTCTATACGGAAAATGGAATATAAGTTTGGGAAGAGCGAAGAGCGTGCCCACTCGAGAAAAAGAAGTCATCATTGGAGGAGCGCGATCTGACGCTCGCGAGCCCTTCCTCCTTCTTCCTCCCTTGATATTTCACGAGAGTAGCTTACTATGCCAATGTGCGGGAATCGCCCAAGGTTTTCATTGTGAAATGAGAGAGAGAGATGAAATTTGAGTGTACGAGAATAGACCGAGTAAATACAGACGAGACGAAGGATAGTCGAGTCGAGTCGTTTCGATCGCTTCTTATTGTTTAATCTCGTAGAGACTCGTTAACCAAAGTGACTCGGTAGAGAGTCAAGACGACTTTATCGAGAATAATTATATCGTCGCAAACTTCACAAAGTTAAATTTCCTCGTAAAACGTTAAAATTATGGTTTTTATATATTTATTCGGACGTACGAAACGGAACTAAAAGTAAGGAGAGACGCGACGCGACCGGCGACTCGATGCGAGAATGTCAACAACAAAAAAATTGTTGCGCGGGACTAAACAGCTTTCACGTTTTATTGTTATTGCCATCGTTTACGGGAGAGCGAGAGAGAGAGAGAGAGAGAGAGAGAGAGAGAGAGAGAGAGAGAGAGAGAGAGAGAGACCACCCCGCGTCGCTGGCTCGTCGTTCCTACCTACGTGTACGCGACACTTCGATTATCGCGTTATGACGTCTAGGTAATTAAGTTTTTTTTACGAATGTAACGTCGGACGTCGAGCGTCGACGAGTGGACCAATAAAAGTTTCCCCACTTTTTGAACGTTTATAGACTGTTTACCGGTGAGACTGTATATAAGATCAAACGCGAAAACACGGATGAAATTACTCCCGGTGACTCGAAATTCGTCGAGCAACAAAAAATCGTTAACTTTCAACTAGATCTTGGAATTAATTTTTTTTTTAATTTAATTTTTTTTTTTTTACGAACGACCTCTCGTCCACGATTTAAACGACCGAGGCAATTACGGCTCTTTTATTTAACGCGCACGGCCGGCTCAATAACAGCTTTGTTTCTCGCGACGTAATTCTTTCGTCTCGTATCGCGATTCGACGATCGAATATTTGCCCCAAAAAGAGAAAAAAAGATGTCGTTGCACGATATTATACGCGTGTATATAAGAAGTTGTCGTAACGCGAGCTATTGGTAAATTTTCGTTTATTTCGTGACGTACATTCCGTTATTGGGAATAAAGTGTAGCCGTATAGCGATAAAACGTTTCGTTCTTTTTCTTGTCCGGTCGGATCGAGTCGAGCCCGGTTATCGTTGGTAGAGTGTTGGTGCGTGGCGTGATATCGGGCAATTGCACTTTGAGTTAAAGGCAAGGGTGCGGCGTCGACAATCTATTCCCCTCAAGCGTTTCGAGTGTTACGTAGTACACACACGTTTCATACGTTACGTCTGTGTGTATAAGAGACCGGGCTAGTCCTTCTCCCCACCTCTCTCTCCCTCTCTCTCTTTCTCTCTCTCTCTCTCCTACCTCTGTGCACCCCTCGCTGGCCAATCATCGTTGTTAAATAGAGCCAAGTCGGAACGGTATTATTATGCAGTCTAGTTCAGAAACATGGCGCCTTCGATGTTTTTTATTCTTTCTTCACCCTTCTTCGTATAAATACGACCTTGTCTCGAAACAAAAATTAGAAAAATTGATCGATGAAATTTCGTCCATCCGGTTAAAATGCTCGATAGATATAGCGAGAAATATAATTTCGTAACGGGAGCTCGAAACGCTTTTATAACCCGTGGCTAAACATTAAGACGGACAGACGGTTTCTTTTTCGTCGTAGCCCGTAAAAAACCCGAGCTTTTTACTTCCGGTGATTTTCAACGGCGGACGCGAGAGTCGAGCGATCCGTGTAACGGCAAGAGAGTCTCGTCGTTGTATAGTTATATATATATATGTTAAACTCGCGAGAAACACACGAGTCCGGGACGAATCGTTGCGAGATAGAAAATCTGCGAAATGGAGCATTCTACGTTTATATAGGGATGTAAGCGAGCGTGTTGTCGCTAGAGCTTGTCCCGTCAACTATAAAGAGTGTATAGATCTGGAAACCCGACGAAATTGCCATTCCGATGATAAGAAATACCTACGTCCGGGTACTTGGCGAATGAGAGAACACATTGCGTTGCAGAAAGAACGGAGCTTGTACGCGAAGAGGATTTTTGCTTCTCTCTCTCTCTCTCTCTCTCTCTCTCTCTCTCTCTCTCTCGTTTAACTTTTTCGTTCGCGTGGCTCTCGGGTTCTCGCGTATACTCTACAAACGCACGGTCGGTGCTCGACCTCCCCCGGTGTAGCTCCGAGTGCAGCACTCTTCCTCCACTCGCCCTTCCATCCTTCCACCCCTCTCTCTTTTTATACTCGTATATATCCTCCCTGCTGCTTTCTTCTTTAATTTCGTTGGGAAAGCCCGGAGAGAGCTCCGAGCACCAGAAGCGTTCACCCTCCGGTGCCCGTGGAACCGGAGAACGGCCCTTATTCTCCGGACGCCATAGTTTATATTGGATTTCGTTCGGTTCTCCTTGTATTATATATGTGTGTGTATGTTTATGTGTATGTGTACGTGTATATGTATATATATGTCGAGCTCGAACAATATCGTGACAACTAATTAATTGCACGTTGAGGCACGGAAAGTTAGGCATCGCTCAAAGGGATACGGAAACACCCGTTATGGAATCCCCCCTCCCTTTTCCTCATCGACGTTCTATGTGACGTACACGCTGTACGTAGATACCCTCGACGAATTTCACGGCGTTAAGTCGTGACTAAAATCACAAAATACTACGCGTTAATTAAGCGTCGTGTTTTTTTTTTCCCGGGAAATCAATAGAGTAATTTTTTATTCTAGCACGAGAAGGATATAAAAATTAAAAAATGTTTCACTCTCATCTCCATTATTTATCGCAGTGGTATGAATAATATATTATCGATTGATCGGACGCGAGAGTTTTAATGCTCGGGAGTTGTTTTTATCGAAATCGAGGGGAATAAAGAATTTTCGTAAGTTGATTGCACTCGGCGGGGGGAATGTACGCGAGCTCGATATAACCGGGGCTTATAATATGCGCATATCGGACACGATATTTCACGGTAGGAGGGGCTACGAGTAAGAGGAAAGAGGCATTTCGAAAGAAGAGACTCGAGGGTCGGTACATTGCTCTCCCTCACTCTCATTCCCCACCCTCTTCTTTTTTTCTGTGTCCGCATCGTCAAAAGACCATGAGAGATGTGTCACTGCGGGTGAACAGTGTCCATGACAGAAAAACGGCCCGAGAGCTCACGAGAGCATATAGCCACGTTCCGTTTGAACGGAAATAACTACCGAAGAATCGAACCATCCGACCGCAGGTATACACCCTTTTATCTTTCTCTTCGGCTCGGCAGACTCCGAGTACAACTTTCGTCTCTTTTTGTTGTTGTTGTTTTTCTTCTTTTTTCTTTTTCAATTTTCTTCTCTCCTTTTCCATCCTCTCCCTCTCTTTCTCCTTTTCGTTTTTTCTCGGCCGCTGACTCTGTTTTTTTTATTTTTCTTCTTTTTTTTTTTTCGTTTCCATTTATCGAACGATAGAATCGCGTGACAACGCCCGCGACGCTCTCTCTCTCTCTCTCTCTCTCCTTCTCTCTTTCGCTCAGTAACCCCCTCGACCTCTCCGCAAAGTGGTCGCGCCGCGGAGGACACGAAGATAGAGTGGGATGGAGGGAGAGAGAGAGAGAGAGAGAGGCAGAAAGCGATTGCCTGGCCGCAACACCCTCGCGCCCACAACCTCTCTGGCTCGCCGTTGGTATTCACAGCCACCACCTCGACGCGTATCTCCCTCATATTCCTACATGATGGCCTCGATTTAAATCGCGGTATTAAATTTAACGCCGACGGTCGAAAGATATGGCCGGGGCAAATTTATCGCGAGACTTGGAAACGACTATATATTCCCATCGCGCGTTCGCGTATTGTCGTGTTTCTTCTTTTTTAAATTCCTCTTAATTGTATCCGCGTACGAAAAACATTATTCTCGTGACGAAATTAATCCTTCCGGTGAAGCGATTAATTTATCAAAATTTTTAATAATTATTCGCGAAGACATGAATTTCATTTTTTCCCTATAATTTTTCATTATTTTGACCGAAAATCGTTAGAATGATTATCGGGTGGAATATTTGCCCGTACCCCTGCACCGGGTTCGTCGCGTACATGCCCCCTTTTTTTTTACCGCATACCATCGTTCAGCTGGCGTTGCTGTCCGTATATATGCCTCTCTCTCTCTTTTATATATATATATATATATACATGCGTATATTCCGAGCGCTCCACGTTTCTCTATAGGGATTTAAAGTATCCAATGTCCAGTTCGGCGATCCCCTCGCCGCATCCCTGGCGCACTCACAGGACATCCAGATAGCCGTTGTTCGGGAGATATATATTTCGTGGCAATCCCAGGCCGATATATTCCGTGACACGACCCCGTTTGCCATCAGGAGACCCCTGGTGGAACTACCTCCTCCTCCTCCTCCCCCCTTACTCTCCCTATTCTCTCTCTCTCTCTCTCTCTCTCTCTCTCTCTCTCTCTCTGTCTCTTCCCCTTTCCCTCGACCGTTGGAGAACGAATGTAGCGCAACGATGCAGCCATTACTTGCATTCTCGAATGCAAACGAACGTGTACGTGTGTGCGAGCGCGCGCGCGTATTCGCCCCCGCGAGAGAACCACAAGCTGAGCGCGTTGAACCGTTCGCGCGCCTCCACCACCGCAGAGAAGAGCACTGCTGAGGCCGCTGAATTAAAAACAATGGAAATATCGGGATTTATACGTACGAGGCAGGTGGGAGGGAGGGCGGGAGGGAGGGAGGGAGAGTTTGTGGATGAGAGAGGGCGAGAGGTGAGTTAGAGGCCACCGAGATCGCACATTCGAGCCGCGCGAATCACTAGTCTGCTTTGCCCTCGGGCTTTTATATAGCGTTATAAAAGCACGAGAGAGAAAGAGAACGAGAGAGAAAGAGAGACAGAGAGAGAGAGACCTCTTTTTCCTCCGCGCTGGCCACGAACGACCGCGAAATATCGGCCTCGTTTTCTCGATGATTCGAATCTCGCTCGAGTTTTCCCCCAACGTTTGCACGTTCTTGCTTTCATTACGCGTACGAACGAATTCTTTGTGAAACCTCCTATTTGTATCGATGATAAGAAAGAGTATTCCCGACTCTATCGTTCGCAACGAGTTTTTATCCGCATTCGATACAAAAATGATGGATTTGCAATGCACGAATGTAAGTTCTGATGAAATATATGGTGCGAGCGTATTCACAGATATACATAATGCGAGGGGTTTGCATTCGTGATTTTGCGTATCTACTATGTATATATATATAGTCCTCGGCAAGTTCTGTATCCGGTGGTCTGCGAAACTCGAAGAAGATAATCTCTCTCTCTCTCTCTCTCTCTGGGTCTCTCTCGCGGACAAAGAGTTCGCTGTTTTAAACTTAGTTAAAGACCTCTACGACCATTTTCTGACTCGTGCTTATGCTGCCAGGGAAACGTATATTATAGCGCACGAGAGACGGTGAGCGAACGAGCGAAGAGTCGATTGTACGTGTGGTCGGTGCAGAAATTGCTCACACACACACACCCACACACACACATACACGTGTATAGTAAAATGTATAGTAAAAGAAGCTACCGCGGGCGAGTTCGTCTTCACAGATGCCGACCAACGTCGGCATCGTTTCAATTTTGCTAAGAGACCGAGCGAGAACGAAACTCTCCCGGAGGCACCAGCCACTTTGGCAGCCACTTGTCAAGAAGAGAAAAGAGCGAGAGAGAGAGAAAGAGAGAGAGAGAGAGGCTATCCAGTATGCCGCCCATTAAATTCACGTTTCGCATCAAACTTTTAAACCTGACTTTGGACCGCTCTCTGACCTCCTCCACTCGACCTTACCGGAGTTACTACTTATATGACGCGCAGTATATAGTGAACACTCTTATTGTTATGAAAAAGTATTCGCGTGACCATTTTTTTATCATCATCGATCGATGTTATTGTAGGAAAAGGAAAAAACTTCGTCCACGCCAAAGTTTTCGACTTTTCGAGCAAACCTTGGCCAGCTTCGTAGTTTCTCTCGAACGATCGGTCAAAAGTTAAAAAAAAAAATAAAAAAGAAAAAGAAACTGTTAATTTTCACGCCTTTTCAACCTCGTTCGTCCATACGATATCTTTTTTTTAATATTTCGAACACGAATTTCGTGCAGTTATTACGTACTTGCAAATAGATGTCCCCCTTTCATTCTTCCCTATTATTCCACCTATTGTCCAATTTTGTATGCATACGGCTTGAAAACTAATAGACCGCACATAGAGAGAGAGAGAGAGTGAGAGGGGAAGGAAGAGAGAGATATATATATAGAGAGAGAGAGAGAGCGAGAGAGAGAGGTAACCAGCGAAATGTACGACCGACCGCCCGTGCTTACACCGTACGGTATCCGTGCACGCTTTTTCGTTTACAATAGGGATTATATTCGAAAAGCTTCTTTGAGCGCGTGAGCGCAAATCGCCCCGAGTTCGTCGAGAAAAAGGAGGCTGCTACTCTCAGGAGAGATATACCCATATCCCGTGTATATATATATATATATTCGCACATATAGGGTCATGAGCTAGTGCCACACTTCAGCGCAGCATTCTTCAGCTTCTTTTGCTCAGACAGTAATTGGAGAGCCCTTGCGAAGAGTGGCTTCTTATATCAAAGAGAGGGACCGAGAGAGAGAGAGAGAGAAGGAAAGAGAGAGAGAGAGAGAGAGACGTAGAGCTAAAGAGAGAAAAGGGTCGGGTTGGCTCGGCAAAATTCGTATGCAAGTCGTACAAACAAATTCCTTTTTGCATCCTCCGTGCTCTTTACTTCACGTATACAACGATGACTACGATCGCATATCCCTGCGATGAGAAATCTTGCAAGAAAAGTTCGAGTTGGAAATTGTTCCTTCTCTATTTTGCCTCGTGTGAACAATTATCGTATCGCGACATTTTCTTTCCGACTTATCATTTTCTTTCCTCTCGATTCACCCTTACTTCCCTACTTCACGATCTCGTGATTATCCCATCATTTTTATTTTTTTTTTCACGACCACTTTTCATACGTTTAAGCCTCGAAGAAATTGCCAAAGCTTATCGCTTCTCTCGCGACGAATACGATCCTACGCGAGCTCGACTCTTTTTACAGAAAAATATGATTTCTGTACGGATATGACGATGTAAACGAGATTCCGGGTCGATCGGGGGAAAATAGTTTGTGATGGGAGACCAGTGCGGCGGGTAGGTATGTAACGAGATTGCGGTTGTAGCGGTTGAAATATTTGCCAAGGGCCGGTAGATCCCTTTTTATCTACGACGAGAAGGGAGGAAAGGTCGGGTAAGAGAGAGAGAGAGAGAGAGAGAGAGAGAGAGCGAACGAATCCATCCACTTCTAGCGAGTAGAGTCTAGAGCGGCATCATCGAGGCTCGACCCAAAGGCACATGCGGCGGGAGAGAGGGGGGGGGATGGGGGTTGAAAGCCGCAGTGAAAGAGAGAACGGGAATGGTGTAGCGGCATCAGGAGTGCGCAGTAGCTGCCGTCTCGCGGTATTGACTTATCCATAATCAGTTTACCGATTTCGTTACGAGTCCACCTCCCCTCCTTCCTTCCTCCTCCCTCGTACCTTTTCCCTCTCGCCTCATCCTTCCGGAGCCCGGAGAGTGATTTCTTCACTTTATTTTCCTCTACCTCAAGCTCGACCGAGACTCGAGGAACAGCTTGAGCAGAGACGCGCACGATTCCAGGCAGAACGAATGGAAATCAATCGCATCGCGATATTTCGATGAGATTATTACGAATAATTGCTCGTGATTTAATAGAAATTTTCATAAATTTTTGTCGCTTCTCCTTCAGTCGTAATTAACGAATAAAATTAATCTTGCTTCTTTTCAGGTACGAAATATCGATAGTCCGAAAAAAATGGTGAATTTTCAATTTTCGCACGAATAACGAATCATAATTTTTGGCGAATAATTTTATTTACCGGCTATTTTTCGTTCTAGAGGTGGAAAACGTGTTCACCCGATATCAGGCTTTGTATCGCGTACACCACATGGATATTTAGTTACGATGCGTGCCACTTTCCCAGGGACATTTATGATCGCGGAATTGAATTTCGCTCGAACGTCACTCCCCCCGCTCGTTGATCTTCGTTCAGACCCCTCCCCCTTCGCTATACCTAGGTGTATATATACGCGCGATTTACCACAATACACCGCTGTTACGCGTTTCGCGCGTAAACTTTGTTTTTTCTTTTCGCCTCATAATTTTTTTCATCGCTCGCATTAGCTCGTAACCGGCTAGAAGGGTTGAGAGGAAGAGGGGAGATTACGATGTATCGCGCGATATCGTGCAAACATCGGGTTGAAATACGTTATTATGGATATCGCCTTATGCGTCAGAAGGGCGAGGTGACCTGTAGGCCGCGACGTAAAACAACGTTCGCTGTTTAGTTGATACACCCCGTTGTGGCTCGGTGTGCGCGTGTTGAAATTTATGATCGCGGAATTCATAAATCGCAACTTGTCTCTCTCCCTCTTTCTCTCTCGCTCGCTCGCTCTCCCTCCGGATTTAACTCGTGGCTAATGCGAACGAGAGAAAGAGAGTGGCTTATGTAAACACATAGTTGGATCACGTAGCAAGCGATTTTCTCGCGTACTCACCGACAATGTTGAGGTGAACAAAATGGCTCATGTGGGGTGTTGTCGAGACCTGACACTCGTATATGCCGCTATCGCGATGCTGGGGATACTTTATCTGTAGCGTCCAGTCGTCCGACTGTACGTTGTGGATCGCGCGAAATCGCTGATCGCTCGTGTACGTGTAACGTCCTATGGTCAGCAGATGTATGTCCCTGTGTCGGACCCAAGATACTTGCAACGTCATCTGAAAAATACGTCAAATAAAACAAAATATTTTCCTCTCAAACTGTTTTAACGAACCTATATTTATGTTTATCGTAAATATAACATTGAATTCGAGTATTTTTGGAAAATTCGAAAGAGATATCGTGGAACATCAACATGTGTTCGTTTCGTTGGTCAGAGGGAATAGCTCGTTAGCGATATAAAGCCGACAACGAGGTAGCTTTGGGCCATTGTGCGTAAATTATATCAAGAGTCGGTTTATATTCCCTTTTGTTTCTTTTTTTCTTTCTCTCTTTTTTGTTTCCGAGCTCGAAATGTGCTTCTCGTAGCCGAGACTCGCATGCAGGCACGAGTACAGCGTTGCAAACAGAAGCAACGAACGAGGTAGCGGGTGAAAGTGCGGCTGCAGGCTCGCGGGTTATACACACACACACACACAGACGCACGCACATACGGATAGACAAGCCCTCGCGTAAATACAGACGCACACGCACGTAAACGCGGCGGAGTAACTCTCTCGCCCTCCGCGAGAGCGGGCCTCACGTACCCCGAGAATTAATAGGGTCGCTTTGCATATCGTTCCGGAGTTAGGATGTGAGGTAATGGAGAAACAGTATCTCGCCCCCAGCGTGATAATTGGACTACGCCAGCGGGTCCCGTACGCGCTATTCACCCCCTCGCCGATCTTTCCCTTTTACCTTTACTCTCTCTCTCTCTCTCTCTCTCTCTTATCGCGTTCTGCACAGAGACACACGATGCAATTTGTGTGTGCGAAACTATTACGTGCACGAGGCCGTTTGCGCGCGCGAACATTTGCGTACTTTGAAGTCACCCGGCGGACACATTTTCGTGCGAAAGAGAGAGAGAGAGAGAGAGAGAGAGGGAAATCCCATTCGCGAGAGAGGAATAGAGGTGGGTGGGTCTGTGCGTGTGTGTTCATGCGCAGTTAATTTGTAATGCAGGATGTTACAGTGCAAAGATCCACTTTTGCGCATCAAAGCTGCCTCGTGAATTCAATTTATTCTTATGCGGTGAAAACTCATCCGCGTTGTAGCGTTTGAGCGACGGGGGATGTCTGTGTGCACGCTGCGGTTATAACGAGAATAGTTGATTGTGTAAAACGCATGTTTATGACCCTACCAACGATTCGCGTATTATTTATCTATGCAGGGAGTGATAGGTAACGCGTTTATAATCTGGATCGACGATATATTCGCGAGATAAAAAATATTCTCTTTGATTTTCCGACTCGTGAAAAATGTTGTGTTGATCCTTTTGATGTTTAATTTACGATTGGATTGCATGGAGAGTAGACGGCTACGTTGTGACCTTAATGGATGACAAAATGTGGAAGAAACGTCAGTCGAGGCAAAAGGCGAAATTACATACAAAACGCGTAAATGATGGATACGCGTCTAAATACGAGATCTTCACTGACAGTGAGAAAGCCCATCGCGAAATGTAAAGACCGAAGAACTTTTTTCCACGAGCTCCTCGAGCTTCCGCGTGACTTTGCAATTCTGTAATATTACCGAGTCTCGTTGCATCGGTTGTATTGTTCAATGGGGGTGGAACGCGCAGGGGTTGAAGAAGGGAGGAATAAGAAAATAATCGTCGAGCTGGATGCCATGCAAGCTGGTGCACGCCATCCGATGAAAGGAAAGACGCATCGCGAGAGGGCGACTGAGAGAGAGAGAAAAAAACATCGCGAGAGAAGGGAGGAGAAAGGGAGGAGAAAGGGAGAAAGCCCATAAAATCATCCGTAGTTCGTTTTACGATGGCAGTATAATATCTGGTCGGAAACTTCAGTCCCATCACCCCTCTTACGTTTCTATCGTAGCTCTACGTTTCTATCTCTCTCTCTCTCTCTCTCCCTCAATTCACCCTCGAGCTGATATTCTTGCACGACCGCAGGATTTGCGATGTAATACATTAGGAAAGACAAGCTGTTAAATCTAATACGTACCGAGTAAGATACCCTTTCGACAATACACGTATATACACGTACGTGACTCAAGAAGGTATGTAGATGGATACGCAGGGGGACAGGTGTACAGAGCTAGAGTGCTCTTGCGATCGGATGAGCGATAGAGCCAGGAACCGAGCTAGAGAGAGTGAGAGAGAGAGGGAGAGAGAGAGAGAGAGAGAGAGAGAGAGAGGTGGAAAGAGAGCGAGACAGGGAGAATGTGTCTCGCGAGACCACACGAAAACTCGATTTGATTTAGCGAACTTCAGCCACGAGTGTGGAGAGGAACTCTGCCCTCGCGGTTCTCTCGCCAACGAGTTTGCCCAACGGGAATCCCTTTCGAAATACACCTCGGCTATATCGAGTTTGTGCACTTCCTAGGCGTGATTTTCCGATCATCGTATTAACGCATTCAATATATTCCTCGACACTCGCCTAAATTCCTATACGACTTAAAGTAACGCGAGATATTTCAATATTAATTGCACCCCCTTGATAACTCGGGTCGATAGATATTCCATCGATTAAGAATTTTAATCGTATATTCGATGAAATATCTAATTGGTCGGAGAATACGTTCATAAAGTCACGAAGAACGAGCGATTAATCATCGATCAGCCGGTGTTTTAGCGAGTCGCGTGGCTCTATTCAATTCTGTTTCTTCGGACCAAACCCCATCTCGCAAAATGTACACGACGGGCACTTTTGTCCTCGGTTTTCGGGCCGATAAATCGTTTTTCCTCTTTCGCTCGCTTCTCTCCGACCCTATCTGTGTATAACCGGGAATAGAGACGCGCGCGTTCTACCCCGGGCCATAGAGGGAGAACCACCAGATTGTCCGGTGTTCAATACAAGTTTCTGGAACATCCGGAAAGATAAGGGAACGTTCCAGTTTCCGTAGTCTGTCTCTTCCTCTCTACATATTGCGGAGAGTCTGCGAGACTAGATGTGTATACCAAGCAAAGGGGTAGTTGTATCGTATACCTTCTATGCGCTCTCTCTCTCTCTCTCTCTCTCTCTCTCACTTACCCACGATTCATCTCGAAGCTCGCGTGTTGCATTCTGGTGCATTCGCCCCCTACAATGTTCGCCTAGGTAGTGGGAGCTACATTTAGCGCAAGCTAGCACAACGGCCGTCGTATCTCTAGCCGCGGCGTTATGTTTCCGTAATTTATGATATACGACCAATGTAAACTACCATAGTTTGGATACATTGTGCCAGTAGGTACGTATACAAGCCGATGTAAACGTACGGACATCGTGCGATGTCGCACACAACTCCGAAGCGTCTACTCCGCGCTCCATCTACTCCACGATGTCAACCAACTTGCTTCGACCAGAATTTCGCATGTCCCCGATGCGCTATGAACTGCGACAACTCTACGAGAATAGGTCACTATTGAGGATTTACAGCTCGGCGGGCTCGAAATCCGATACGGGATAGATAGATATATTCGTCGACGCGGAAAACAACTCTTCCCGCACTTCATCGGCCCCTCCCACTAACGAAAGTAACCCCCATCGAACATCGCGAAATTAAATTATCGAACGTACGATGCTCGTTGTTTCTTCCTGGCTTGGCTCGCGTGACACACCGATAGAGATACGGAGGATATATATTATACCTCGACAAAACTAGAAACCGCGCGCGCGATGGAAACTCTTCGACAAATTGCACGAGCCACACAGGGGCGATGTTTCCATCGGCCAATTTGTCGTATCACTCGCTCCACGGCCCGAACAACTTTCTCGAAGCTCGGCACGTTCGCCTATGAATAAGTCAGTGGCGAAATCGATGGGACTATACGTTGGGAGAAACAACCATTCAAAATTACTCGTATTTCTGGTGGTTCGCTGGAAATAGAGCTTAAAGGAACTGGAAATACGATCGAAGTGGAACGTGTACCGTGTCATAACAGCGTCGAAGCGTCCAAAGCCTCGAATGTACGATGCGGGTTATGCGCAGACACAACAGTACACACATACACGTACCTATATTATATAACTGTATATAGATATACGTGCAATGGAGTTGCGCGATAGCTAGACAAGGACGATAAGACGAGGATGTAACCAGGAAGGTCCTTTCCTCGTAATAGCCCAGGGTATATGCGCGCGTCATTACGGCGAAGGAGCTTTTCCTCCGGGCTGGGTTTCGTTACGAAATCAACAGGAGGGATAAGACGTGAGAGAGAGAGAGAGACAGAGAGAGAGAGAGAGAGAGAGAGAGAGAGAGAGAGAGAGAGAGAGAGAGAGAGAGAGAGAGAGAGAGAGAGAGAGAGAGAGGAGATAGGTCTCTGGAACGTCATAGCTAACTATTAACCATTAACCGTGCTTCTCCCATGGCAGTAATGGGCCTTCGATATCCCCGAGAGTTTGCGGAAAGGTAGTTCATCATTTCCCAATATCGAGGTTGCATACACACACGTCTCTCTCGATCTCATCCTCATCCTCGTCTTCGTGCTTCGTCTTCTACTCTTCCTCTTATCCCGTAACTATTAGGGAGGGGGTAGTATCGCGAGGTTGCCTGCTCACGCTCCAACAGAGTCACTTTCGGTAGGCAAAATCCTGCAATTATCCTGTCGCGTAATTGAGATCGGAAAATTAATGATCAAAGTCCCACCCCACCGATCGTTACACTCGCTCGTTCACCGTGACCTCGAACGGCGGGATATTTATCGACGGGACATCCGTCCGCCTCGTCGTTTATCCTCGCGAACGAAAATTACGACGAGCTTTTCTAAAGATCGCTCGGTGGTGCGGCGACGCAACAATCGCCACAACAATGAGATTCGATTCGCGATCGAATCTCTCGGACAATAATATCTCGGTAATTTTATTCCCGAGTGAAAAAACCTCCGGTTCCAAAAACTTCCAATTATCGGATTATTATCTCGGAGACAATTTCAATATCTTTGAATCGAGTTCTTTGAATTGTAAATTCTAGAAGCGCGGTAAGGGAATCGGAATATATAGGAAATTCGGATTTTCACCGCGTGCGGTCTCGAATCCTTTTCTCGCGTTTATCGCACGAAACAGCTCGCAACGATTATTTACGTACTTTGCGACACCAGTAACGTGTAATAAGCAAATGCGGTGATTGCGAGTCCATTCAGGCGTACGAAACGCCGAATCAGTCGTGGCGAATTTCCAATTCCGGCCGGGGTCGGCCAAGAGCGATGCGTTAATCGTGCTTTCTATACCGATATCGAATGACTCGCTAATGACCCATCAAAGAGCCACGGCTCGGAATTGCATCGGCAGCAGAGCATTGCCAATCGGGCGAACTGCCTCGCCACCTCGCTCTTTCCGAGCTCATCCGAAATCTCTCGGTGTCAGGACTCGGTGTCTTTCGTTCGCGGTAATAAGCCTATCGAAGAGAATTTATGTATAGGCCATGGGAAAGCTCGGCACGTCGATAATATAGTTCAAGGGGTGGTTTCTTTCGTCGGTGCTACATCCTCGATTCTTGCTGATCCTCCGATGAAAATCGTCCACGAGTATCGATGCTGCACATACGAAAGAACGAGAGACGTAAAGAACGTGAGAAAAAAAGAGGGGTAGATTCGTGTCGGTTTTTTTTTTTCGCGGGATGAGGATCTGGAACATACGTGAAACCGGGATCGAGGATTTTGAGAAAAGAGACGAGAGAGGGGGGAATGTGCAGAGGAAAACGATATCCTCGATATCCTCGAGGATAATGCTCGAGTTATACAGGATACGGATACGTAGTGTGTTATCGATCGACTATTGGTTTCTACGAAGAGATAGATGGAGAAAAACGACAGGGCGAGCCCCGGGACATAGAGCGTCGTGGGAGGGAGGGTATAAGAGAATAAGAAGAAATAATAAAAAAAAGCAAGGACGAGTGTAAGAGAGAAAAATACACGGAGGGGGTTACAAAGTGAAGAGGGATCGCCCGCAGAGGTCTCTCCCGAGTCTCGCCCTCTGTCTTCTACCTAATCCTCTTCGTTCTCGATCCATTGTCAAAGGCCCTTGGATTTTTCACTCTTTCCTCGTTTTTCTATCAAAAAATGCTGAACGAACTTTTCTCAAATCTAATCATCAAATTACAACCTACGATTAATTTCATACAACGATACATACATGAATGATTAAAATTGTATTTTTTAAAAATAATTAACGACAATTCGCATCGAGTATTCTTATCCGATAATATTTGTTCGTGCGATAGAATATCGATCGTGTGTTAAAGTGTCGGTTTATTTCCGAAAGAAATATCCAAGTTTGCCTCGTTCGCGAAACTAATCAAACTAGAACTCGGCTCTTACTAATGCTCATCGTGCGTTCTAACAAAGTTTCGATCTTGCCGGGCACATGGTATTGGCATCGGTGATTATAGGGCGTAGAACCGGAAGAGAAATAGGTAGGTAGGTAGGTAGGTAGGTAGGTAGATAGAGAGAGAAAAGACATGCGAACCAAGGTGCGGAAGGGACGAAGCCAGCATGGCATATTCCACCGGCGAATTCAAAGTGTTATGCATTATCGATCGCTCGTTTTGAAATTGTTGCACCAGGATTTTTGCTCAGTGAGGAATTTTCGTGTCACAAATTCGACAAAATATCTGTATAGATGGAAGACCTGGTGTGTGGGGCGAGGCGAGGTAACGAGTGGCGAGGAATGAAACGCACCGAAAAAGGGGATTGTCTGGCGCAAGAATGCACTCGAAAGTATCCCGAATTAAATGCCCCGCCGCACTCATCCGCGGCTTCGCGTTAATTGGAGATTATCGTTTCGCTCACTCGCTCTCTCTCTCTCTCTCTCGCTCTCGCACTCTCTCTTGCTTTTCCCTCCGGCAAAACCCCTGCCCCACCTCAACTTCCACCCTCTGGCTCGTGCGAAATTTCCGTCTGCCGCACTCGACGACCTAAATTCCGGGATATGCCAGATACCCTCGTATATGTGTACCTGCAGACGTATCGGTATATGTACCTACATATATTAGACTCTGTATGCGGCGGTATACCGAATCTCGCATATATATATATATATATATATATATATATATATATATATATATATAGTATATATAGCACAGGATCAGTTATCATATAGGGCAATCCCATATAGAGATGGGTTACCGTGAACGGTACATTCGTCTATGTATTAGGATTCATGCTTGTCGGGTATTTACGTATACGAGGACATGTCTCCACAATGCAAAATCGAGATATGTGGAAAATCGAATATGCGTATGGGCGGTAACTAATACGCGGATTGAACCCGGTCACGGTTGATGAAATTCACGAATGATTTACCCGAAAATGCCTGGCACGCATTATAATGTCGCGCGAACGACGAGACTCGAGAGGATCGGGCGGGTGCGCTTCAGGAACGACGATATTCGTGCTTACCCTCCGGGACTCGATGTCAAAAAATATATAATTTTGTAAAATCGAAATTAATATATATATTTTTTCAGTCTTTTTCTATGGATATTATATGTACGAGTTTCTAAAGTTTCTAGCTGAATTTTCTCTCTCTTTCTCTCTCGGCTAGCTTCTATAACACCCCCGTTCGGACTATCGGTTAACCATCCGTCTTCGGGTCTGAATACGCTCTCGTGAAGGGCTTCTCCGATCGGACGCCGCAGTCTTTTGCGAATCGAAGCCGTCCCGGTGCTTCCTCGTAATTCTGCATACACTTCGCTGTTACAAGTTAACTCGGACCTATTCTCTCTCTCTCTATCTATCTCTATCTCTGTCGCTGTCCGTGCCTTGCTCTTGGTTCTTTTCCGCTCCGTTCGTCGTTGGTAAACTCTCTGTTTATTCGCACGGGACGTTCGGGATTCCCGCTGGTGGTTTTATTTCCGATGTATATATACCGATAGGAGTATCTGTTCGAAAAATAAGATAAAAGCGAGAAGAAAATAAAGAGTCAAGGGGAAAAAAGAAGAAAAGACTCGATCGATGTGGAAGAGCCGCGAATCCGATTTTCGCAATGGCACGACGGTCAGCACGCTCTACATGTATATCGTAAACGCTAGTAAATATTTTATACGTACATCCATGTATGTGGAACATATACGTATGATTTTATTTGCGTATAGCATATATGTATATACATAGTGAATTTTCTAAACGGGCCAGCACAAGGACAGAATACCTTCGAGGTCTCTCCTCCCTCTTCCGGCATCCTCTTTTTCTGTTTCACCAAACTTCCGGGAATACCAGGCGTTTTCCGTTCCTTAAATCTCCGCTGGATTCACCTAGCCAAAATCCCGCATTTCGCGAGACTATATATATATATATGATATATAGTCATATATATAGTCGATACTTCGTGAGTCGGTGTTTTCGACGAAGATAGAAAGATGGGGCGGAAGAGGGGCGGGACGGGGCGAGTCTCGAAACTCGAATGTCCGGATGAAACTTCATCGCTATTACTCCTCCTTCTCTCGGCGCCCGACCACCTTCTTTTTTTTTACTTATCCAGGACGAGATTACTTCTAATTGAGTTTTTTCTTTACCGTCAATTTTCATCGGTTTTTGCTCTTACTCTCACTCTCTCTCTCTCTCTCTCTCCCTCTCTCTCTCTCTCTCTCTCTCTCTCTCTCTCACTCACAGACACACACACACACACCCACTCTTCACCGTGCATCGGACGTTTTTGCGACAAGACGATATTGAATCTCCCCCAACGTAAAAGACGTTTCGATCTGGAGATGCACATAAACCCATCCTTCCTCGAGCCAGAGGAAATTAATCAAAGTTTATCTGACAATGTTCCATTGTCGGATAAACTTTTGATTAATCGTACTTTGAGAATAACGACGATGCAAAAGCATCTGGGAGTCTTACAAAAACTCATCGTTCGTTAAAGAGTTAATTGCGATAATTCTTCAAAGTCTCCGTGCTAGGAGGCCTCCGGTAACGGGTCGCGGTCCTTCTTTTTTCTCTCGCCGTCGAGTATCAGCGACACATGATTGTATAGGTACGATATCCTACTCGCGAGGGGGTATGACGCTCGCTCGTTCGCTCGCGAGACTTTGATTATATTTTCGAGCGCTTGTCGAGAAAAGAGAGAGAGAGAGGGAGAGGGAGATGACTGGTGGATACAGAAATATATCCTCTCCGAGGGCTTCGAACGACCCGAACTCTTCCGCTGCACCGGGGTTCGTCCGATGCTCTATGCAAAAGTGTGCACCCGAGTGCAACTACGGAGCAAAACCCGTGTCGAGATGGGCGCGTATACTCCCCGGTCATCCATTCGTTCCGCTCCCTTCGCTCGCTTCTTCGTACAAAGACCGCTCCTATGTATACATATATATATATATATATGTTCTATATCGTTCGATGTAAAGTTTCCTGCTCCAAATTTTCGAGTCTTATTTTTCCTGGCGCGAAAACACGACGGAGACGAGAATCGTTCCTCGATGGAAAAAAGTTGACACGGTGACGTAGCTTCTTTGCCCGACTGTATAAAAATGTGTGGGCGAGTCTCGATATATATTTTTCTCGCACCGCGGATAAGAAAGTTTCTCGAGAAGGCACGATCCGTGAAACCGCGTCTGCGTACGACATACGTAGCGTATAAAGGCGCGAAAGAGATAAAAAAAAGAAAGAAAAAAAAGAAAAGAAAAAATACGAAGCCCGGGGTTATGAGAGGGCGAGTTCATGGAATACATTGAATGAAACGAGAGATTTTTACGTCTTTCTGGCGGAAACGACCATCACCGTTGCTGTAAAGGGGGAAGGGGTCGATTCGCGCGCCAGGCCGCAGACCGTATTCGAAATGTCTATTTCGTATTCCAGTCGTTTATTCCCTTCGATGCTTCCGCGTACATTTGACCTTTTTCCATCCTCTCTTTCTTTATTTCTTTCACCCTTCGACAACTTCTCATCCTCCTTCTCATTTTACAACGGAAGTACTTAACGGAAGTACTTGAAACATAAGAATTCTTAACCATTTACAAATAACTGCGACAAAATACACGGGGAATATTTTCTCGAGCCATTTCGAGTTCTCGCTCCTCGGCTCTAATCATCGAATTTTCTCCATCTTAACTATGCGAAAAACAATTTTGTTCGGGGAATGATGGGAAATATATGCGCGGAAAGCTCTCATCTCGATGCGAACCAGAATCGCACTTTGCGAGTTGCGGCTGTGCGTTAATATGTATATATATATATATATATATATATATATATATAGACTACGGAAAAGTAGCCACAACAGAGGAAATGCAGTTGAGATTTCATCGAGGGAATACCGCGTGTAGGAAAAGATGGGATAGACAGAGACAGAGAGAGAGAGAAGCTGCAGAGCCCCGTAATATGCCTCGGGAAATTACAGTAGCACTCTTAAGTTCGAGCGTGAATTTGCACGAACGCTCTAGCCGCAGTGTACGTGCACGATCCCGGTACAACTGATGCTACGCGGATGAAAGCAGAAGAGCTTTTTGCTCTCTCACTCTTCCTCCTCTACTCTCACGGGTCGCTCTTTCTCTCGAAGCTTTTCGCTTTTCGCTATTCGCTGCTCTTGCCATGTGCGCGCCATTGCCGCAGGGCCGTAATGTCGAATTGAAAAGCCACGCCACGGTCGTAAAATGCGCTCACTGCACTCCTCGCTCTCTATCTATCTATCTATGTACATATATGTGTTTAATATATGTATATATATCTGCAAAAGCTGCTTTATACATTCTTCTCTGTACTTTGAAGGGTAAATCGGGACGCAATTACATACATTTTTATTAGCTTGTATTTCTATTTCGGTAGGGGATGAGAGGAGACTAATGAAAATCCACGCAGATTTTCTTGCTGTTCATATATATACATATATATTTATATCAAAAGGGTAAAAAATAAATGAGAAAAACGAATGTGATTGAAATTTGAAAAACAAAAATTATAAAAATAATGAAATAAAGAGTCGACGATTTGAATAGCGTTGCCACGGGGTTACGAATGGGGCACGTTTAACCCCTATCGATCGAGAAAAGTAGAGAAAGAGAGAAAGAGAGAAAGAAATGGAAAAAAGATTCGAGGCACGATGGAGAAAACGAGAGGCATTCTTCGTGGAGACCGTGCGAGATATCTTATACAGCTGGAAACCACGCCCTCTTTTGAAAATTACGTATTACCCGAAACGGCCCGCAATTAAGACCGGCCGGTGCGAATTTTATGGCGTTATGTGCAGTGGGCGGCGACTTTACCGTGTCGAACATTTTATAGCTCTCGGTTTTGCGAGTGTTGCTTTTCTCTTCCCTTCCGTTCTAGGGCCCAAACAGCTTACGGCAAGAAGTATATGCGATCTTCGTTAAATTTGAAACGGAAGTAAGTCATAAAACGTTCTTTCTTTTCCGTTGCCCCCCCCCCCCCCCCCACCTTCACCGCGAAATTTTAAGACGTATGCAACACACCAACCAACAATCACACAGAGCTCACTTTCCTGTTCAAACGACAATATTATTACTGTTATTAGAAAAAATCGTAAATCCTCTTTACTATTACCCTACGGTAGCTTTTTAGTTTGACGAAACGAGAAAACCTTCGCCTTCGTTTTTCGTCTACGCTCGTTCTCCTATCGACGTTTCTCTCTCTCTATCTCTCTCCCTCGCTTTCTCTCTCTCTCTCTCTCTCTCTCTCTTTCGGATCGTGGGGTAGCTCGACAATTATTTTCAAACTCCGGAACTTGTTTTCATGGTTACACGATTTTTCGATCCTTTTTCATAATCCTTTTCTTTTATCTCTCTCTCGCTCGCGTTTTCTATCTCTTCCCTCAATTAGAATCGTGCTGGGGCATTAAACACACACTGTGAAATCGTGAGAGACGGAGCTTTCGTCCTGATTGTGAAAGCGTCCAAAAGATTCTAGTATGCCGCGATCTTTTCAATGTTCGGCGGGGCATATTCTCAATCAAAGAGAAATATCGTCGGCACTCCACCCCTTTAATTTTAACAGCAAAGACGGAAAAAAAATCATATAAGACTATTATTATTAAAACTATTCACGATTAAAACAAAAATCATTTCAATCTTCTTTTTTTCTTGTTTGTAAAACAAGATTTATAACCGTTTGGTCGTAAAATTATTTTAAAGGCTTTCTTTTATGCGAACGTTATGCCTCTGATTGCAAAATCGACGAGTGTAGGCGAAGCTCGCAAGGGTTGGCCCGTCAAAGCCAAGAAGAGGACAACGGGGCTAGGTGTGTTCGTTATATTATATGTACATACACACACCCATATATAGATGTATTATACATAGAGTGTACGAGGTCGTAGATCGTCGCTCCTCTTCCACACTTCTCGTCGAGGGTGTAGAACGAGAGGAGCAAGCGGCTTCGTGATTAGTGGAGAGACTGTCGGTACCCGTAGCTGCTGGGTAGTTCTCGTTCCACCGTCTCTGCTCTGCCAGTGCTGCCGGTAAATTGAGCGTATTATGCGCAAAAACTCATTAGGCCACGAGATTTCCAACCCCGGTGGAGAGGTTCCTCTCTCGCTCTCCCACTGGGACCAGAAAAGAGACAGATAGGTGGATGCGGGAAGTCACTGAGAGAGAGAGAGAGAGAGAGAGAAGTGCTCCTTACTTCACAATAGCCCCGAGCAATGTCCTGGACGTGTAGAGCATATAATAAACCTGCCTTTTGCCATCGACTAAAACATCATTTTGTTTTTTTTTCTTTTCCAGGTCCTCGTACATCCTTGGCTCGGTATTCTTCGTCGCTGAGTCTCGTTCCAATAATAGAAATTTAATTGGTATCAGTGAATATCTCTTGCGAAACGATAACGTCGAAATTTACCGTGTTAAGGGCTCACATACCCTTGAAATTTTAAAAAAATCGGTTTATTTTTGTTTACAAATGTTTATTCTTTATAGTTTTACGGATTTTAACAAAAAGAAGGGGCGCGGCTAACTGCCGCGCCCCTCTCAATAGCTGCGTTTCATATTTCGCCCGTGAAAGAAATTAGTAGGGCAGCCATAACAAAAATCGGGGCCTATGAGGGTTTAAATATGGATTCCCTACTAGGGATTTCCACAACACAATCGGACTAGGCCCCGACAGGAAAATAACAGGGTTGGATTATTTATTCAAAAAAGGTCGTAGCGAGGTAAATGATAAGGGCCCAAAAGGGATTCATCAAGGCAGCAGTTATTGCAGAGCACACAATATTTGCAAAGTTATTTAAACAATTTTATAGTTCGGTAAAACACTAGGTTATACAAAAATTTTAAGTGAAGTTATATAATTAATTTTATTTACGGTATATAAAATTGTATATGACTGTATATGAGTACTTTTATTTTATGTTGAAATACATAATAATTGTACATATATATATGGCTTCATCTTTATATGGCTTCATATATCATTAGATATAGACATAGTTTTCTTTGGTTTTATTCGCGTATGGAAGCATGTAAATCAAAAGATTGTTTATTAAAAGTTAACAAATTATGTATTGATGAAATATATATATATATATATATATATATATATATTGCATCAATACATAATTTGTAAACTTCATACATATAGATATATAGAAAGAGACGACATAGATATAAGCCATAAGTACGACAGAAAAATGAGCGTGTAGCTTCGCTCACGGCCAGCAGGTGGCGCATGGCCGCGCGCTTTCTCGCAAGCGCACCCGTCGTCCACCGGTATTATAAAGACGTGAGCAGGATGAAGAAAATCGTTACTTGTCTCCCGATTGCGCTGGCAAGCACACTCTTATGTAACATGTTGAGTAGTGCTTATCTACCAACGTATATGTACGTTGTAGATATTGTATATGTTTCTATACGTTTACATAGAAATATATACAATTCTATCGGGTTAATTTTTGTATACAATTGTATATGATCAATTCATATACAATTATATATGTTTATATATATATATATATATATATATATATATATATATTCATTTTTATTCGGAAAAATTGTGTTCATTATTGCAAAACATCTCGCTTGATACATAGCCACTAATAAAGCTGGCAATTATAGGGCAGTAATAGGGTTGCTTCATGGCTTCGTTTCTATTCTGGCAGGGTTCTGTTGAGGCAACCAGCCGGGCCCTGATTAATAGCCCTGTTTAGGCCCTCATCGACAAAGTGTGACCGGCCCGCAAGGGACCTGATCGGGTGCCCTGTTAGGCCCCTAATAGAGTGAGGGAAAAATAATCGGGACCTAGTCTAAGCCCTGGCTGAATTCTTTCACGGGTCTTTTGTTCGCAAAATCTGGGTTTCTTAAAAATCAAGATCGTTTATAGGACGTTTATACAAACTGTAATTGACAAGAGATTGCAGAAAACCATAAAAAAACACGAAAATACAAGACGAAGAACGTGAACAGTACGAAGCTGGGATGGGAGACTAGCCGTGAGTTCACGTTGAACCTATCAGAAATTTTAAACACGTTTTTCTCGAAACTATGTTTTTAGACAGGGTGTGGACGATAACTCAGTCAAATTTGAATATTTTTTAACGTTTTTTTTCCAAATCTTGATAACTATTTTTTCTATAGTCTGTCGAGAGGATTTTTTAATTTTTTGGTTGGACATTTTTTTATAAATTATTAAACACTCATTTTTTCTTATAAAATTGCATACTAAAGTTTGAAGTACTGTAATTTTTGTATTTTTCAAAAAACAAAAAAATTCTCTTCGTCAGACTATAACTACTACATTTCTCTATTAGATTCTACTTTATTTTTGCAAATTGGATAATTTTTAGTGAAGTTATGATGACGACCGTGACAAATAATGTTAATATTTAAAAAAACAAAAAAATTTTCTTCACCATATAACATTTATAATATTTTTTCAAAATTACTCGGTTTCCAGTGCACGTAAGGGTATGTGAGCCCTTGACACATTGTACGTAGAAACGAAATTTAATTATTTCACCAAGATCCATTAGCTCGCTCGAGACACACAGTTTCGTTAATCCTTCCTCCGTTCGAAGTTTCAAGAAATTCTCGCGCGTTTACGCACTATTCGTCTTCGGTTTACCATCCATTTTTAACTATCTTGTATATATAGGTACACAAACTTTCCGTTTTACATTGAAATTCTCCGTTTTTCCTTCTCTCTCTCTCTCTCTCTTTCTCTCCACCGTTTCGCATTCCTCTTCGTTTCTTCTCTTTACCCCTTTATATATCGTCTCTGCAACGTTCTTCTCTGACACCCTAGCCACATACTATGTATACATCCCAGCATTGGGTCTTGAAACTTTCCTCTCGCCCATACTACCCTTACACTTACGTGTGTTCGTACATACACGTATACCCCCCTTTATGCTTGCTGTCTCATTGCAAAGCCTTCGCATTTTATACCCAACTGCCCGACGCGATTCACCGCACCCCGGCCATTAAGCATTACACATCGCTGCGTCGTGGCTCTTTGCTTCGTGTTTTTTGAGCACTTTAAGCAAAGAGCACCTGCAGCCATCCACCGTTTTCCTCTCTCTCTCTCTCTCTCTCTTTTTTTTCCTTCCATTCCTCGTGGATCTACAACGCGAGAAGCCTTATTCTCCTTTGCGACACTCTCCTTTCCTTCTCGTCGTTCGTCGCCGTCGTCGTCGCCGTCGTCGTCGTCTCCGCTTTAGTGCATTTCCTGAGCTTTTAACGAGACCCTCATAAAAGGGCACCAGCAGCAGCAGCAAAATCACCAAGAACCGAGGCCGAGTCTCACCGTGTTGTCGTTTGCGGCTTTCCCATCCTTTATTTTCGCCTCGATCCATAACGTAGATCAGTATATTTTTTCATCCATAACGAGATATATGATCTTGATCGAGTATTAAAAATAAAAATAGAATAATGAATTAATTCGAATTAAGCATCGTTATTAATACCTATTAATACCAAGAAAGTGTTCGTATTTGTAATTCTGGTTTTATCGTTACACAGGTGAGAAGATTTTGGGATTAAAAGATTGTACACGGAAATGGAGAAACGCCTTGAGAGAATTTGTAATTTCGGAAATAAAGAAAACCTGGCGATATGTCTGACCATTCTTACTGGCTTTTCTCTCTAGGCTTGACACCTCGCGCTGGTTTTCACTGTGGATTTGCTCGGATCTCGGGGCTCGAGGAAACGAAGCGAATCCTTGTCTCTGCGAGAAATACAAAAGCTCCGTCGTGATCTCCTAGACAAGAAACATAGACGTTGTATAAAAGGTAAAATGGAGGATAGTGTAGATTTGGAGGTGTCTGTATGTGTGTGTGTGTGAGAGAGAGAGAGAGAGAGAGAGAGAGAGAGAGAGAGAGAGAGAGAGAGAGAGAGAGAGAGAGAGAGAGAGAGAGAGAGAGGACAGCTGCCGAAAGCCAACTTTCCGGGATTAGTATTTCCGTATCCTAGGAAGACAGTCGAGAGGGCCGTGGCAACGTCACACAATATTCTCGCGACTTGATCCCAGATCCTATTTTCGACCGGTAAGCAGGCTATATAGTTCCCCCAGTAGAATGAATATTCCACTTGTTCGAGATAGAACCGGAGAGCTCCGAGCGAACGACCGCGAACCACGAATGTCTGAAGTCGGAAAACGATGTTACTTTTTTTTTTTTATCATCGCGAGGATTTTCACAGTCTCGTCACGGCTAGAAAAACACGATACGACATTTTCGAATATACATTTTCCATTCGCGTACGCTTTCTCTTCCACACGTTGGACATCGCACATTTATAGGATCTTCTTCGTCTCTCTCTCTCTCTCTCTCTCTCCCCCCCCCCCCCTCCCTCCCTCCCTCCCTCTCTTTCATCACGTTGTACTTTGCTCTCGCTCTCGACCTCTTTGTTTTGGATTTGCAGCCACGCTCGGTTGGTTGGATCGCGTATGCTATCGCCAACCGGCTCTCTTCCGATACATTTATAGAGCGACCCCCTACCGTACCCCTACTACAGGGCATACCCTTTTCAGTCTATACGATTCTCGTATATGGATGCCACACCGAGCACACGGATAAATAGAACTGGGCTATTGCAAGTGCATCGTGAGACTCGATACACGTGACAATCGCGAGAGCGGCCAATCGCGCCGATACACCGTTGGCTTTTACCAGGAATATACTGCGGACCTATACACATACCTCTCCGTTTATACATACACGTATACCTATATAACGTCACCAGGATACTCTCACAGTTTCCGGTATCACATCCATTTCGGCCCGCTTCGTCGAACGCACCAGATGTTCCGCAACACGACTCGGTATATGTATATGTAACGGTCGAGAAGGCGCGAATATATCCGCAGAGGTGGACGCGCTCGTCGACACGCGGATATATCCGCTCGACATTTACGTATCACGCTGATAAACAAAACGCTTCGTGTGAAAAAAAAAGAAACAGTAAAAACAACGACAAAAACGTTGAGAAATTGGAAATTAAATGATTTGTCGGGGTTTCCAATTGACCGATATATGCGAGTTGAATTTTCATCGGGTTCGAAAAAAATTAACAGCATGGAAATAAAGGGTGACGATCGGACCCTCGTTCCACGAGAACACGATCGAATCATCGATAACGGGGCGGTCGCTCTAGGGGGGTTGAACCGAGCTCGCGGAAGCAGCGTACGAGGATAACGAGAGAGCGACGAAAACGTCGAGGGCGAAGGGGTTGGGTAGGTCGTCGCCACGGTAGTAGGTACCTACCTACCGCGTAGAAACGATGCTAATGAAAAATGTAGCTGGGCGCTTCCCCCCGTTCGCTTATATTGGATGAATTTTCAAACGGTTTGTCGTTGGCAAAAGCGCGACCAAGAAAAGTCGTCGAGTGAAAGGAGACGAAAATCGAGGGGCGAGGGGAAGGGGGTGGGCGGGGGAGAGACGCCTCTGGCACGATATTGCACGGCCTTTCGATTCCTCCGGGACAAAGATTGCGGGTGAAACGAGAGAACTTTCCACTTGGCTTTTCTTTCTCGAATCCGAGCTTTACCCTCGCGCACTCGCTCTCGGTATCTACCCTTTTGGTACCTATCCTTGTACATACGGAAAAGAGGAAAAACAGAGATGAAGCAAACGACCCCGACGCTCCTCTTTCTCGAATAACCTAATTTTATCGAAACCTCCCCCAGTCTTCTCTGCCCCGGTGATACTGTGGCGATTCGAGACAGAGACAGAGCGAGAGAGAGAGAGAGAGAGAGAGAGAACGACGAAAGGGCACGAATGAGAAAGGAAGCAGTACCAAGACCGAGAGAGAAAGAAATTTGTGTGCTCGAGATGGTCGTGGAACGATGGGGCTTGCGCGCACGATCCTTTTCTGCGGTCGTTGGTGCGAATTTCCGCCCGATCGCTTTTTCCTCGATTTTACGTGCCAAAGCCTTTTCCTTTAAAACGCCAAATACAGAGATCGGCGCCAGCACTCCCATCCTCCCCACCCCCTACTCCATTTTAACCGAGCCCATACGTTCCGGAGATGCGAGCTTTTTCGTAAAAACTTTTGATCCGTAAGAGTAGGAAAGATGATCGAAAAAGAGGACCGATCAAAAGTCTGTCTTCCCGATCACACCGGCCACAGGTTTTTCTTTGTTCCCCCTTTTGGTTAACTCGCTCGCAGATCCGTGTACACGATATACGACGAAAGATCCTTTGAGCGTTCTCTCCATCGAATCCTGTACGATCCAACCTCTGCTTTTCTGCTTTTGATGGGTTTATACCCTATCCGCACGTATACGTACTCGATATTCCACTCGAGGGAGGATGTGGTCTCACAGTCGACTACATATACATATATATATAAAGTGACATATAAATAAGATTATCTAACCCGCATACATGCAGATTGGCTGTATGGGTGAGGTATCTTGTATGCTCGCCCTCCTACACACACACACACACGTACGCATTTCACGGAAGCGATAGTTATATATACCACCTTTCGTAGATTATATTTACTTCGTTCCTCCAGAAGTGTACATAAAATACGAGAGTGCTTTCAGAAAAGCTTGCTGTTATTTTTATTATTATTATTATTATTGTTTAATATTATGTCTACTGCGAACGATTGGCGAAAAAGAAATCGATGCGTAAACGGAAATGGCCGGAGTGTGTCCCATCATTTGTACTTGACACGATTCAATCGCGATTCCAACGAAATTTATTCGTCGGATAATTTTCTTTCGTCGGGATTTTCTTTTTCGTGCGAGTTTAGCACAGAATATCGAACGTTGTACGGGAGTGCAGTTGGTCTTACGAGCGAGCGTGGGAATATTCGAGAGTGGCGCAACGTCCGGCACCGGTAGTGTCCATCGCTCGGTAAAAGGGAGAAAGGATGAGAAGGATGAGACGTAGAAGGCGAAGGATATTTCTCGTGGAACCGTAGCGTAAACGGCACACATACGAGCCAAAGCCTTCTCTCCGGATGAAGGGTCTCGCAGCGTGTTTCAATCCCACCCGATTCTCTCTCTTCTGCTCTTTTCCTCGGTACGGCCAATCCACTTTACGGCCAAGGCGGAAGTGGTGGTGGTGGTGGTGGTGCTACTGCTCTTCGCTTTGGCGCATCGGATTGCCACCAGGGTATAACAGCTAGTAGAGAGAAAGAGAGAGAGAGAGAGAGAGAGAGAGAGAGAGAGAGAGAGAGAGAGAGAGAGAGAGAGAGAGAGAGAGAAAGGAACAGACAGGTGTGGGCGCCAATCCTACGCCCCAGGGGTATTGTGCGAAAATTGGTAAATCCGTAAACGAGAGATATACCTATGGTACATGTTTCTCTTTTACTCGATGCTCTTGGATAGCTTGTGTTCGTGTCTGTATATATTTTCTACTGTTCCGGTTCGGCATTTGTTCGCGTGGTGCGATGCGCCACGAAAAATTGTAACTCCGACTATACACGTGCTTTATTACGGACATAATTCTACTCAAATATACTTCGTAAAATACGAATAGGGAGGGAGATAAACGTAAAAGAAGAAAAGAAAAGAAGAAGAAAACAGAAAGGCACGAGATGTAAACTCCGTAGGAGGATCAGGACCACGTAAATTTGTGGTATAAGTTTTGCTATTTTTCTTGCGATTGGAATCGCGATGCGGTTAGGGAGGTTCTCGCGTGACACGCGTTTCGGAAGAAATTGTGAAACAGACTTGGGCATGTAACAAATAAATGTATATGGCGTAAACACGCCTGTATATTTTGGGATGGGTGTGTGTGTGTTTGGGAGGGTGCGACAGCCACACCGTTTTCCATGTAACCGGTAATCCTCGCTCTACCCCCTCCCCTCTCTCACCCTTTTCGTGCCACAAGCATTTTGCTAGGATTTTGCTAGCCCTATGCCACGTAGGGCACACACACACACACTCTTACCGCGCAATAGGACACTCTCTTGCGAAGGAATTGGGACGGCAAAATGAACGATAAATACAGATAACCCAACTTGCACAATAACGCAAACGTGTCGTGAGATATCCCGGGTAAAGCCGGAGCCGGGGCGATAGAGGGAGACAGAGAGAGAGAGAGAGAGAGGGTGTACGAGTGAAGGTACACCCTCCCTGCGAATCATGAGAATGGGGTTACAGTACCGCGAGAGAGGGAGAGAGAGAGAGTCGAGAGGGGAAAACGCAATCCCACACGTGAACATGCAATGGGCGTGAGAGGTCGGCCTTACCCTACCAAATATATATCTAAACCCTATATACCTATAGCATATACACGCGTGCATATACATACCTACATTTCGGCTTTTTGTGTACACGTATGTAATGTATATATATATATACTTTTGGGTTTTCGGGAGATACACGTTTTTTCTCGTTTTTAATCCGGGAAAAAACGCGTTACGGTGAATGATAATCGGACTGGGTTGGCTTAAAATGTTGAACTTCCATGGGATGAAGGACCAAAAAAAAACGAAAGAATATCGCCCGAGACCCAAAAACAACGCCAGCGTTTCATCACCGAAACGATGTTTTTTTCTTAATTCGGTAAGGTGGGCACGAGGGCGCGATAAAGTCGGCCGGCGCTCGAAGCTCGTTTAATTATCTTTTCATCTCGTTAAAACTGTATTAAATATTGACATGTTCCGGAAGCGTGATTTAAAAAAATTAAAATCTTCTCGAGGTTTCCCTCACCGTCTCTGGAACGATGTGATGGTCGAGGGCGAGCAACCGGCTCTCGTCGGATTATTCGCAAGGGTCAGAGGCTACGGTGTGGATGTAGCGAGGGACGATTATAGTCAGTTATTCAACGAGCATATAGCTTCCATAGTGACGAAGAGAGCGAGGGTGGGAGGGCGGGGGCGTGAAAGTTGATAGAAACGCAGGAAAAGGGGTAGAGATGGGCTGGGGTGTTTCCCGTGGGTGGAATACAATGGATAATTGATGACCGGTGTGAAACGGTAGAGGGCGATTGTGCGCCTTCTCTCGGCAGCCCTCCGGGGTGGTTCTACTGCCATCCACCGCACGAGAGGGGCGAGGGCAAGATGATGCAGACTCTGCACGTGAATATACAGATTCGAAGCGCTCGACTTCTCTCTCTCTCTCTCTCTCTCTCACCCTCTTCATACATCCCTTTCGGTGCGATATACACTCGCCCCTTCGGTGTTTACGCGGAGCTCGCGCGACCGTGAAACGAAATTCGTTCATACAAATTTACCGGCGAATAAGCTCGCGAAGGATATGGATAAAGCGTCTAGAGCACACGACCAAAAAGGGAGTGAGAGCAACTCTCGGTCGCCTCTTGCTCGAGGATATGCCTTTTAGCTTAATTGAGTTTCTAATCCCACACTGTACTCTCGTTCGTTCGCTTACGAGAGAGAGCGAGAGAGAGAGAGAGAGAGAGAGAGGGTCGTCCCTTTTGCGTTTCTCGACATCGTCCAAAGCGGAATGAGAGAGTGTGCGAGGGAGAGCGAGGGGTATCCATCTACCCCGAGATGTTATGGTATACCTTCCGTACCGTTATAACGCGCCTTAGGGGTGGGAAATATTACCAAGAGCCCATGTACCGGAATAACTTTGAAGAGTATTTACGGATGAAGAGATATTCAAAATAACTTCGCAACGAAATTATGGAGAACGAGTATTTAAAAAAAAAAAGATGTCGCGTTTTCGTAGAAAAACATTCTTACGTTTTGAATTTTTCTTTAGTTTATTATTATTATCATCTTTTGTCATAAAGAAGGCTTTTTTTTGTAACTCCGATCTTCGAGTGGCAATATACGAGCTCGTTTGTTCTAGCTTTTTAGCTCGACCAGCTAAAACTTATCTAGATATAGCGCGATGCTCGGTGGTGATATCGCGGTTGTTCGTAGTAGAGATATAGAGAGCAAAGGGTAGTAGGGGTTTTGCGGTGAGGAGGGAGAGCTCGCGGACGAGCGCGTCTTCCACCCTGTGCTCTCGAACAGGGTGAAGGAGTGAAAGAGAGAGAGAGAGGGGGGAAGAGGGCCGCGCTCGCCACATAAGTGTGAAAAAGGGGATCCGGACTCGTAAAAGCGCTCTTTCCCTCGTGCTGTTCTGGTCGACTAAGAAGAAGAAAAAAGCCACGGAGAACGAGGAGGCCAACCGAGAAAAGCTCGCGGTGAGAGAGGGCAACGTATAGAAGGCAACGAAGTAGAAAGAGAGGAGGTATAAAAAAAATAGATGAGACGAGACTGTTCATCTCTCTCTCTCTCTCTCTCTCTCTGTCCGTCTGTCTCTTCGAGGCGTTGGTTAGGGTCACTGGTGCGGTCTACGGGTATAGTTGTGAGCTCTGCCAGGTTTAGCTGGCGTGTTCGGACCTCGTAGGCCACACGTGCTTCGCATTTATGACGTGTAACCATAGATTGCACCTTATACCTACGTACGTGTCGGGTTACATCGCGTAGTAGTCATCTTTCTCCCCTTCTTCTCCTCCTTCTTCTCCACCCTTCATTTGCTCACGTATTTTGTTCGTAGTTGTGTGGTGTTGGAGAAAGTGCCCCATCAGGCATGCACGACGGACTGCCTTCTGTGACTTGAAAAGCCCGTGAGACGCGCCAACTTCGAGGACGTTTATAACGAATGTGTTTCATGATTTGTCTCGAAAGTTTCTCTCGAAAGTGCTCGAGAAAATAAGACTTTATTTAAAATTAGTAACGACAATCTCCTTATTTATTCGCCGTTGGATTGATACCCGAGATGGCGAAGACGAGGTGTATCATACGGCACATTGCTCGTTCAATGATCTATTCGAATTCGTTCGAAGCGTCTCGCAATTGTTGACAAAAGTCACACACATTCGCATACAATTTATATATACATATAGACATAGACGAAGCTCGCGCGCAATCGTTGAATCGCCGGCGAGTGAGTACATACGACGAGACATCTCCCATTAATTCTTCAACGTCGCATATAACACAGAAGAAGAGGGTGAGAGAGAATCTCTCGCCCGTGTGCTTCAACGCCCTGCATTGAATTCGCGTTTGTAACGCCTGTGTAACGCCGAGACTCGGCTACGCAAACTCGATCTCCTAAATCAAATACTTGCTCTCTCTCTCTCTCTCTCCCTCCCACCCTCTCTATCTTTCCACATCGCCGATGGTTTCGCCATATACTCGATCCCCTTTCCCCCTCGTCCTCCATTTCCCCTTGACGGTATATCACCACGAATCTCTTCTCTGTCTCTCCGATCGAAACAAGAAAAGAACTGACCGCCTATCTTCTCATTTTCCCAACTCTCCGCTAATTGACGAGAGAACCGATTCTCGACTTTATATACAACATACATTATTTACGATATAATAATATTTTTAGTCCGTTTTTCTTTAAATTCAGTGATTTATCGAGCGAGAGAAAGAGAGGTGAGCGCGTTATCTCGGTCAGGCAGTTACGTGCTGAGAAAGCTCTGGGGGTCGGGGGGGGGGCGGAAAAACTGCGTTCGTGTGCACGGATAATGGGAGCTTGCGGATACCAGCGAGTGAGCGAGAGCGAAAAAGAGAGAGAGAGAGAGAGCAAGAGAGATAGATTGTGGAACGAATGATGGCCCCCTTTTTCGCTCTGGAAGAGACGCACTTGCGGTGTATGTTTTACCGTTCGACGATTTATGAGTTGACACCGCAAAGACGCACGTGGTATGAGCTAGAGTTGGCGTGTACCGGAGGGTCTTGCCGCAGCGCGGTTAAATATCCCCATATTTTATCAACGCAACCTCTCCCGCGGTCCATGATAATATATTCCGTTCTCAGAGCTATTCTCGGCGACTTTTCGCCGAAGCCATTTTGTTATTAAACTCGTGAATCTTTCGATACGTACCTCTCGATATGAATATTTCGAATATTTATAAAAAAAAAAAAAAAAAATGTCGCGTCGTTTATTCGGTTGGAACAAAATGATAAAAAATTATCATTGATTTCGAGTATCCGGCCTTGTTACGTTTAATTAATCATTTACCGTTACGAACTTCGGAAATACCAAATGTTCGGAAAGCTACGATTTTGAATTTTATAGAAAAATGGATCGAACAAAAAAAAACAGCAATTATTCGATCACGAAAACGTTTCAAATGGTTTTTACTTGGAACATGCTGTCCATTCGTACAACGGGGGAAAGGTCAAAGAGACAGAACGATATTAAAACTGTAGCGTGCTGTCGGGTCGGTATAGGAGAAAAAGGGAGAAAAGAGGTTCGGAAAAGGGTGGCATTGAAAGAGGTAAAGGAATCGCTCTCGCTCCGGGGCACACTCTTTGGTCAATGGCATTGTCGAGAGAGAGAGAGAGAGAGAGAAAGAGAGAGAGAGAGAGAGCACCGGGCTGGGAGAATGCCGCATATGCTGGCTGGCTACATGCGGAGATCGTCCGACTCTGTTCTCGCGATTCGACTCGAATACTGCCGGTGGGCTCTCGCCAAAAGTGCACTTTCGATTCGCCACCTAGGGGTTTGTCAGGGACAGCCGGTGGCTCCATTACCCTTTTAAAATATTGACACTCGATATTTCGACCAGCCTCGAGCGTTCGCGTGTACACCGAACGTTTGAAAAATTCTCCCTCTTTACGATATACATTAGGGACGCACATTCGCACGGGCATGACAACAGCGTGGCAAATTAATTATTCCCTCGAACATTTTCGTTTTATTCGCCGGACTTGAGCTTGAATTCGTATTTTTCGGCGTTTAAATTTCATAAAAATTATTAAATTCTTACCTGTGTCTTGTTACTGAGATTCTTGACGCGACAATTGAGATACGTCGTTTTTCCCAAGAGCGCCGTAACGTTTTTCGACGCGGTCGTGTCGAAATACGGTCCGCATCTCGATGCCGAATCATCGTCAAGGGCATTCTGATGACTGTCCGTATTTTTGCCCGTGCCGCCATTGTGCAGTAGACTCCAGCAGAGTACACCTGAAATCAGTCGATGACACTTTGTCATTCGAACGAGCTATTTTCGATCCCGTATTAATATACATATCGACGGAAATACGAATATAATCGAGCAATCGAAAGTTAATAACTAGCTAGGTTTGGCGGCTCGCGAATATTCTCGCGAAATACATTCGCGTATTTATATATATATATACAGAAACGTATACGCTATCGTTAATTACGCTTTGCGGAGAGTTGACTAACGAGTTCCCGATTGGCGAAACGTTTTCCCCAAATTGTTTGCCGTCCTCGACCACAGGGCGACGGACACGTCGGTGTCGAGGAGTCGGTAGGGGGAAAACATTTATTTTTTATTTTTATCGACAACATAGGCAACGAAACGTTTTAACGTAGGAAGGGAGGGCGCATATAATCGACTAATTCCTCTTTCGAATACGCGTACCTACACATAGATGCCGGAAACAGGGGGCGAATTCGACGAAGCGTATCGTGGGTAATCCATTTATAGCGTGCGTATAAACTCGTATAGTTCTCGAAAGAGAGAGAGAGAGAGAGAAGGGGAATATTCTAATTACTTTTACAGCTTTCTCAAACTCAAATATTGAATTTTAAGCCCGAAAGCTCGAACCATCCTTCATATTTCGATACCCACCAGAGTCCACCCATTTTCACTGACCTCCGCAAATTTCACAGTTACTCGGGTCACTCGTAATTCCTAGCCTCGTTATTCCTTTCGTGCTACGGACTCGGTCCTATATTTTCCTTTCCACCTCAATGACCTTATACCGATCAAATTAATCTCGACATAATTTCCAAGCCTTGAGAGACCGATAGAACGCTGACAAATTGCGTGCCGAAATGCGAGCTTAATCGGAACACTTGTATCGGCTTCCGTTATCTTCCCGTCGCTCGTGGATTCTCCCGACCCCCGCGTTGAGCTCGAACGTCACGCGATAAAGTTCACCTCGCGCGGCTTCGTTATGCGGAGGATCGACCGCGCTCGCCCATCTTTCCGGGGCGTTTCGTAACACTTATATGTAAACGCATTCTACGCGTATCGTCGGATCTTTCGTTTCTCGATACTTCTTCGTTGCAACGTACTTATTCTCGCTGGCGGGAGAGCTTCTCGTTATCTCGGGCATCGCCGTACCGAGAGCCGAGCTTTGGTACGCGCTTTGAAGATCGGCCAAAGACATTTTCCAGGGCTCGGAATCTTTTATATGCCACAAGGTGGATGAGAAAATAAAAATGGGTCGGGGTACTCCTCGTTCCGCGCACGGAATCGCACTTCTCTTCTTTTCTTCGTCGTGCTCGCGCGAGACAATATCTTCGCTTTACCGATCGAACCTTTAAATCCCGATCCTAAATTTTCCGATTTTACGATCAGGCACGAGGCGTAAGAGAAGCCAGCTCGTAAAATATCCTCGCACCTTTTCCATCCCTCCTCCGTTACTCGCAAAAAAGCCACAGGGCTTATCTCTCAATCTATCCCGCGCACTCTTCTTTTTTTTTCCTCATTCCTATCTCGACACGGGAGAGACAAATTTTGTCTTCGGCCAATTTGTCAACGTCCTTTTCATCCCTTCGAAACAAAAATTAATGCTATTGCACGTGTTTATTGGAATACACACGGAAAGCTTATCGGGGAGTAAACAAAATTCATTGAAAATTAAGTTCGATTGAAATAAATAGTCGATATAGAGTATTGGAAGGTCGAAGTAAGCCCCTAGGATTCGTTTCTCATGAAAGCCGCTTTTCATGATTCACCATACCCAGATCCACGTAAACCGCAGCGCATAAATTCACAGCCGAGAACGTAACTCCGTATTCATATCTTTGGATAAGTGAATTAGCCGTTGAATTACGAGGTTTTCTCTCTTCGCGCTAGTTTACTCCAATAAATGGAAAGAGAGCAATGTTAAGCTCTGGTGTGCGCGCGCGATTAAATCGCCTAATTTTCATCCCTCTCGTAATTCAGCGAAACTTTGTCTTTTACTTTCTTTCCGCACGAAAAAAAAATCAAATAAAATAGAAAAACGTCTCGTATAATATCCACTGCGCCAGAGTCCCGGATCGTTAAATACTAAAAGTACTTGCTGTAACGATCCGACAACAGTGGCACTACCGCAAACGCACGAGTAAACTTGGATGGAAGTCTCGTCGATCGAAAACTTATACAAACGTAACATTGGCATCGCCTCTATCTTGGCCGAAACTTTGGCGATCGATCGATCGTAGATACTTCTATATACTCGTATATATATATACGTGGTATGTCGAGCAGACTTGGAAAACACGGAAATCGTCGATAGGGTTTGCGGTATCCGGGTATCGCTCGCGAAACGTGCGTCGCCAAATCTGTCCGCCCCAAAAATTTATGACGTCAAAATCTATCCAGCCATACACGCGTCTTTCCTCCTATATATATCCTTGTAAGAACTTTGTTGCCAAAGTTTTTCGATCTAATTGAACGTTTAAGGCTTCCTCCTACTCAGAAACATCCACTCGAGCATACTTTTTTCCCTCGGCGAGGGGATGGAGATAGTGGAGAATGTCGAAGAAAAAAAGTCCTCGTTATGGATCGATCGTGTGTGTGTGTGTGTGTGTGTGAGAGAAAGAGAGAGAGATAGTAAAAGAAACGTCGGACCCTAATAGAGCTCCTTTAGTATCCCATAGGGGAACAAATGAGACGGTTCTGTCTAAACGAGTGAGAAAGCGAGGAAAAGAAGAAAAAATAAATAAATTCGCGGAAGAAAAAGTAAGTCTTTAAGAGTGTGGGAGGGGCAGTGGTGCGGGTGTGGGGATATTCATCGATATTAAGCTCCGGAATTGAACTTTTCGGGATCACGTTCTTTTTGTTAAAAGGATTGGGGTGTCGAGGGCCGTAGGGGCTCTCCATCTCTCCTCGAGAGGGATCAGGCACGAAAGGGCGAAAGTCCCAGAACGAATGTGAAGTACCGCAGGTTCCGATTCCTTCCTTCAGTTTTTACTTCCCCATCGTGTATTGAAAGCTGTTGTCTAGTTATGTCGGTCATACCTTAAGATTGAAAGCAAGTGGACCGTACATATATCGATACGGATGTGAAATATATATATATATACGTTGAAGTGTATGTTGGGAAGAGTTTGTCGTGTAGGTAGTCGAGAGAACTTGAAATGGGAGAGAAAGCGGTCCCTTTCCTCCTTTGTCGATAGGCACAGATGCAATGCTCTCTCTCTCTCTGCCCTTCTTTCTGTAATATAGAGCGAGAGAGAAGAAGAAAGCTCTATTCACCGAGCTTTTGCCGATAAATAAGCTGACCGGGAGCATCATATTTCTTCGTCGGTGCTTCGGGATGCTCCGGACGGTCGAGCTCGGCTCACAGAGCAGATAGAACTGACCCCCCGACCCAACCTTTCTATACTGCGAGCTTTTCTCTCATCCCTGTCCCGCGACCCTCTACGTAAAGATATATATATATATATATACGTATATATAATATAGTTCGTCTCACTCTGTCGCTCGCGTTCGATGAGAACAAGTTATAACTCATCGTTCGGAGCAACGCGAGATTTATTACGGGATTCATTTCATTCTACGGCCAATCGGATTAATTTTCACTTTCGGCAGATCGACGATTTATCACGGATAGACGCCCACGGGAACAAATCCCTTTGTTCGTAGAGCTTTTCTCACTGAGTGTTGGCCGAAGAGTGGCTGCCTCGAAGCCTGAGACTCCATCTCCTCTCCTTGGCTCTCGACTATATCTACCTACATACATCGCCCGTCGAGTTTCTTTTCTCTTTGGTCAGCCTCGATGCAGTTTCCAAATTGTTTCCGGTCTCTACGACGAAGAACGATCGAGTCGCTTCCAGTTTGAGAAACGTTGCCCTCGATATACACCGCGAACAAAACATAATGAGAAACTAGATGAAGGAGATGAGCGATGATTACAGAGTGGGAAGGATAATCGTGATTAAACGGGCCGACGTTCGATAAGATCAAAGTTGCGACGCGCATAAAACGAGGAGACGACGCAGCATCAAGAATCTTCGGTACATAATCGAAAAGAAAGGTCGCACATAATGTGCTTCGCGTTTATAAAACAAGATCGAGTATACGGACACCAGCTGGGTCACGCGTACCTACTGGCGGCACACACTTCGAAAAACGTAAACGAAGAGTTTATTGCCTGGTATACACTCGAAGTTAGTTTTATCAACGTTGAAAAGTTTTGCTTCGAGAGAAAGAGCAAGCGAACAGAAGTAAGAGCGAAATGGTGATGGAGGAAGTAGGGGTGGGGGGTGAGATTTCGAAGAGGAAAGAGCTCGAGCAAGTACGCAGGGTGGCTATTAAATTTCCCGTTCCGCACATCCCGGTTCACCTCCGGGGAATTCGATGAAAAAAAATGTGACCGAGCACGGCAGAGACACGACAGGAAAACTTCGTTTCTCTTAGACGGTGTATAGATAGCTGTGTGTGTGTGTGTGTGTGTGTGTATGCGTTCGTCGTGCACGCGAACGCTCGCCTTTCTTTATTCGCTTGTTTGGTCGTGCGCCTCGAACAGAGAAAATGGTTTTCCGCTACGGCGAACCCGCGGGCTCCCCCGACGAAACGGTCTTCTCACCTTCGCGCTTTGTAAAACACGAGGCATTCAAGCGCAATACGAGGCCATTCTTTTCTACTTAAATAGGTCCGTATACGTCTCTTTGATACCAGATTCTCTTGAAATTAAAAAGAAAAAAATAGGATTTTGTTAACCATATCGCTATCAAGAAGGAACGAGAGTTCGTTACAGCCACCGTGTTGTTTTACGTTCGTCAGAGGTCAATGGCTTTACTTTAAGAGAGTTCAGGGTAGAGAGAGAGAGAGAGAGAGAGAGAGAGAGAGGGAGAGAGGCGAATAAACAAGCGATCAAGTTTCGTCGAGCGGACGATCGAGGGAATAGAGTTTTCTCGCTCGTGGACAATTTTTCCATTTCCCCGAAGACCTGGGAGATTTTTTTCCCTGCGTACGTAGTAGACTTCCTTCTTTTCACAGGTCCCTGCTTGCTTTTTATTTTTATTCGCACCGTTTCACCCGCAGATAGAAGCAAAGTTTGGTGAGCTTTGACCCTCGTCAGTTGTCAGGCGTTCGAGGTTATCGAGCGACGAAAATGCGAAAGAGCCTTTGGGTTCGGCGAGCGCGCGAGCTTCGCGAGATAACAATTTTTGACACCTTGGCACCGAATCATTTTATCAAGGATCATAATGGGTAATTTGAAAAGTAGAATATTACTTGGTCGGTAACGGCTCGTCGCGTCCCGTTTCATGGGAATTTGATTATCCGCTCGTATATAATTCACCAACTCTTCTCACTCACGGCAATCCTGGCCGCGGGCTTGATCGGATTATAGTCAAGATAGTGGAAATACAAAGGCTTTAGTCGCGAATGGAATTTCATTCCATTGGCAGAGAAGGTCCGTGGCGGTCACGAGTAGCGAGCCTTTCCCTCGGTGTAAACTCCGAAACTTTGGCCATTTTGTATAAATTATACTCCCGTGTAAAGTTTGACCATGCTTCCAAAAGTTGTATACTCACATGTTATAGATAAACGGGGAAAGGTATAAGGGTGCGAGAAGAGCGATCGAGCGGTGGCCGTTGAGGCGAAACGAGATGAACGGAATTCGTGGATGTTTCGCATCGCATCGGCGAACGTTTTGCGGCGGAAAGTGCGGCTAAGATTATCTTCGCCGCGTTTCCATTTGCTATACGGTATGTACGGAAAAGGAGGGACGGTGACGAGTTTCCGATAACAGATTGTAGATCTCGCGAGGAGCACCACCAATAATATATAATAACTTATCTCTCGTATTCACGACCACGTGGTTGTGTAGGTACTTCCGAAACCGATATCGTCACCTCTGATAACAGCCAACTCGTGTCCAACAAAACACTTCAAACTCGATACTCTAAACGCGCATTACACAATCTATAGATACCTATAGTTGGATATATTTCGAAGAAAAATTTGACGAGAAGGTTGATAATCCCATTGAATTTGTTATTTTCATTGAAGTTCTTTACGAAGGTTCGAAGGAGTGCTTAATTTTTGAATAACATTTGCCCAAGCCGTATACCATATAACTCGGGTCTACGTAATACTACGTAATACCCGGTTCTTTGAGCATATATATATATATATGTAATGCTTTGGATGATCCTTCAATAATCTTAATTTTCCACCACGGAGCTTTGCCTTCAAGACGAAGTTTCCTCGCTGTATAGTTAAAGAACCGCGGTAACCGCACCCGAAACTCATCGCGCGAGTACACGGTTAGATATTATTCGAGGACGAGAGAGTTCTCAAGCGCAAGCTCGTTGATGATTTTGTGCTTAAGCACGGATAAGAGGGAGGTCGTTGCTCTCGAGAAAATTTCAATTTTATAGGGACAATGTTTGTCTCCCTTGCCCCTGTCTGGCGCGAAGACGGGGACGACGAAGACGAGGCAGACGGCAATTCGAAGTCGTCGACCCGCGGTTGTCCAATCACTTGAAATTTTCATTCAACGTAACATCCCGCTAAATCGATAATCCGGTTAGAGAAGAATCGATGGGACGATGAGTTTTCGGACGAATGGCAAATCGGAAAATAGATAGGCCACTAAGAGGTAATACGAATAATATAATTGTCACGGATAATTAACGTTCATCTCGGCGAAGAGACACTTGCGGTTGATACAATATCATCAATTAAATATTGATATTTGCGTCGAGGCGAAACACGTTTGCGACGATGAAATGTAATCGCGGAGGGAAAGAATGAGAAAAGAAAGGGATCTATTTATATTCTCCTTGGTTGGAATAATCAAACTTTTCTCAAGTATAACCGAGACTTAGATGTATCGCGCGCGCAGTAATACCCGGTGGGCATGATAAAACTGTCGAGACCGAGAGAAAGAAAGATTCCAGGCTTTTTTGACCGGAGTATTAAAACTTCAAAGGAAAATGTAGTCTCGGGTCGTGATATATATTCTGGGTTAAAGTCGCTTCATCCTCGTCGCTCCTCGTTCCTCACACAGTTTCCCCCTCTTTTTTTATTATTATAGGTGCGTGCTCTCCCTATCGTCTAATATATTATTATTATAAACTCTCGGGACTGTGCGCTTTCTCTTATATACGATTCGATATTTCATTGAAATGATATACAGCGGTCACCGAAAAGACTTCCGCGACATTCGTGATAAAAAGGACCGAAGGCCGGGGAGTGGTAAGAAGAAGGGTAAAGCGACCAAAAAGCGAAAGGTAAAGAGAGAAATTGGACGACGAGCAACGACAGGCATTTCAATTACACGGTGACGGGTAAGAATTTAGCGGGTCTTGCATCCCTCTGCGATCGACTCGTCATATATATATATATATATGGGTAGTTAGAGTGGCGTGAGAAATACCGGAAACAGAGATGGAGGGAATAAAAAAGACAGCGGATCGGTAGAGAAGTGTAAATTCAACGTTATATTCCCGTTGGTGTTGGTGCGAGACGAGGCAGTCTTGCAAAAACTGTCGTTGCCAATTTGCAGGAAAATTGGATTAAACCGTTTAGCCGAGCTGAGGCTCGATAAATTTACGCCTGTATATTTGCCAACAGTTCTACAAGAAGGCGAGGAAAGGCGAATTCCCGCGGTTAACTATATATAGCGCACACTGAGATAAAGAAAGAGAATTGCCGAATGGGAACATCTCGAGAGAGAGAGAGAGAGAGAGAGAGGAGAGAACCGAGAGAAAAATGTTGGAAGGTGAGTCGAGCACAAAAAAAATAAGGTCGACTACGACGAGGACGACGAGAAATGAGAAAAGTGAGGAAGTAAAAACGGGAGGGAGGAGAAAGAGGATAAGAAAGAGAAATACTGAAAAGAGGGTGGATTGAAGCCACGGTAGAAAAGCTTGCTACCGGGCATTTTCGCCAGTTTTCCCGTACAAGGAACTCTCTCTCTCTCTCTCTCTCTCCGTCTTTTTCCGTCTTTCTCCGTCTTTCTCCGTCTCTCTACCCCTCTCTACAATATATATATATATACATAAGTACATATATATCGTATGCCGCTATATATCGTCCATTTTACACCAAACCGAGCTCAACATCCACATATATAAATATTTACGTTGAGAACGACCGCGTTGGCGTGTGAAATCTTTGAATAACGATATGCGGTCGAGTTGGCCCGGTCGACATCGAGAAATGCCTGTCGTACGTGGTTGTCCTTATACAAACAAGGTAAATAATACAAGTTAAAAGGATGAATAGAAACAACATCGTGCCGTCACACGATACGCGTATGTCATATTGATATTCACGAGAGATATCACGTAATTGTACATGAGATAGGACGAACTGTCAGTTCGATCGTCGAGCTCGTTATTCATTATCGACGTGACGTCGAGATTATACCGAATACATGACAGCGCGTAAGTATCGTTGAGCGAATGAGAAAAAATACCAATTCTCACACTCGTAGGTCGAATTACCTTTTGCATAAATAAAAATCAATTTTGCAAAGTTTCCTCATTGTCGTCACGGCATATCGTTCGATATCAACAGCAACATACGTAATATACATTTTTAATTTACGAAGCTTTCTCGTCTCGGTATTATTCCTACGTATCGCGCGTTTACTAGCGTACAACATAGCGTCTCCATTCCGGAAAATAAGCACACCTCGTGTCATACGAAATGTTACCAAAACCAAAAATATACGTATATGTACGTAACTAACGCATGCGCGCGCCACGATACTTTATTTCTCCCGGTGTACGAAGTACGCACAGAGGACTGCTATTTTTATTCTCATCTACGAGTGATACGGGACTTTCTCCGGGCAAACAGCGAGGCAAATTTTCCACGTCCTCGAATTTCGCTTGGATGTGTGTTGAGCGGTGTGTGTGAGACAGAGAGAGAGAGAGAGAGAGAGAGAGAGAAAGAGAGAAAGAGAAAGATCCGCGCTTCAGTATCGCTGTTGGCTATTTGCGCGATGGGTAACCCATGCTCGACGCGTAGGTCGACATATGCACGGTGGAGGGGCGAGGACCGACGGAGCTATTCCAACCATGCGCTTCCGTTGCTGATGCTTACGCCAGCGAGTTTCCGAAAGAAAAACCTTATCGCGACGTTCGTGCAGCTCTCGTTATTTACATACATCAGTGAAACGCCATATTTGTCGGACGTTTTTATGTCTACATGAATGTACACCTTTACACACGTATGGATATGTATGAACGTTTACCTCGCATATACTTATTCTTTTCGCTCTAAAGGCCAGCGTAATCTCGTACCTACTCGAGCGGACGGAACGATACGGTTTTCCCGAGATTCACGTAACTCGCGTTTTCTCGACCCGTTCTTTTTTTTTAGTTTCTGTCTCTTTTTCTTAATTTCTCCTTGTCCTCGTCGAAACTTTCCAATTTCTTCATCTCGAAGTCTCGTACCGTTCGAGTGCCACTTCCGTCGGGGGTTCCGGGATGAAGAAACAGCCAATTCAGTTAATTTCGTTGGTGGAGTGGAGGCGACCGAGCCAAAAGTTATCCGGGCGATTTTGCGTCTCACCACGTTACGTTCGTGGTTTCTTCTCTATCCCTTTGCATCTCCCTTCCCCCGTGTACTTGAACCCTCTTGAGCACGGAGCAGAGGGCAATAGTCGCATCGACCGTTCTTCGCGGATTGGTATCCCTGTCCATGTCGCGGCACGTCCTGCGATCTTTGTAGAGGGTTCGGCTTTTCTTGCCCGTCGATACGGGAATTCTCTCTCTCTCTCTCTCTCTCGTTCTTTCTCTGTCTCTCGTTCGTGACTGCGACAAAACGTTCTCTCGGTCTAGATGAAATTGTTTGCTTACGTGTATGTGTGTGAAGGTGCGTGTGTATACGTAGAATTGGAGCATCTTGGGTGACAGTTCTTGCGACGTCGGTGGGGGTCGCGGTCCTCAGGTTTCGGCGACCAACGCGTCTTCGTGAACACTCGCGTAATTCTTCTACCTATATATATATATATATATATACGTAAGTGTGTATGTGTGTGTATAATATATACCTAGTACACAGACAGAGAGAATAGCGAGCGAGCATAGAGTCGCAGACGGCGGGGGATAAATCAACACTCTCGCGGTTACGATGCTTTCTCACACTCCGCGTAGCCGAGATCGAGAGAGCCGGTCTTGCGTAACTGGTAGCTCGAAGGAGGAACCAGCTGCAGGTCCGAAGGGAGAACCCGCTTAACCAATCCAGCTGTGAGCTTTATGCTTCTCCGAGCTTCGGTATCCCTCCGTCTCTGGTCTATGTGCTTACGTACTGGGTCTCTCTGTTTTGGCACGGCCGAGGGGAAACGGCGTGGTGCGCGATGGTGCATAGCCGCGAAGAAACCTTAGCAGAAGCCCGGAGAAGCGTATACAACCGAGGCAACATGGCAAACTCACCGGGCTCGAGGCGTTACCCGTGGAAATGATAGTCCATTAATTTCAGGACTTTCACGGACTCGTGACAAGTACGAGCGGAACGCGCACCGCCGGCTGTGTTCGTTTCTCGTCCCACTGGCTTTTTGACCCAACGATATATCTGTATACGGCTATACGTAGAGTCGAGAAAAACGGAGGTGCAGGGAAGGAGGACGAGGACGAGGTTTTGCCACGATGAAAGTTTCTCGTGCATCTCTTCGATGAATGCTCGAATTCTCGAGAGAGAGAGAGAGAGAGGGAGAGACTCCTCGAACGTAACTTTACCGCGCTATCTCCGCTCGTCAACGATTTTTAATACGCGAATCATTTATCTCAGGTTCTATCTTTTCTTTATTAACCTCGTTATGTCACTATAGTTTAACGTTACGGGACAAATATCGACCGGATGTATCTGATAAAAGATAACGATAGTTATCGGAAAATATAAATTATTCACTATCTCATCTTCGTATCTCCATTAGTGTCGTATCATCGTTAACAGGCGACACCTTATCACCCGTTATATATATATATCATATATATATATAATAATAATAAATATATATATATATATATGTAGAGAGAGATTGATTTCTTGATTGATCATTTTATGCCCCAGCTGGCTATGAGGCAGAGAGAGAACCATGACGAGCATGCGCGCGGCTAACGCCGTCTTTCGATAGACAACTGAGATCAAGGTCCGAAACCATCGCGTTCGTGTACTCAACCAGAGGCTGAGTAGCGAGAGAGAAGGGGTAATTCGTTCTTGTCCTCGTGCTGCAACGAGTATCGCTCATTCCCGTGTGTTAGTTCACTGTTAGTATACAATCTCAACTTCCTAAACAGATACACGATAAGTCTTCCTAAACAGATACACGATATATATATATATATATATATAATGACGCATACCGACAGGAATGAAAGTTCTCTACAATTTGTTGGGCGATAATATAGCTCGAGACAGCGAATGGTAGCCACACGCCACTAGCGCCATTTCACGTTCAGTCACTACGCAGCTGCCGCCGCCGCTGACTAACTACGAAATATTCGAAAGATCCGTGGTACGCGACAGCGTTAATATTTTCGTTGCAGCGGTGAAAGTTTAAAAATGGCCAAGGTCTCAGCGGAGCAAACAGAATGGATCGAGAAAGTATTAGTGCCGAAAATTGTACAATCTTACGGCAGAGAGAACGAGAACGTGCGGTGCAAAATATCGTTTCCGGAAAATTGTTTTTATCTGTCGTACGTTTGTTTCATTGATCTGATCTTTGGCGAAAATGAGAGCAACGCCGTCGAGGAGAGCGACGTTGTGTCGAAAGTCGTGCTGAAGAAACTACCGTTTAACCTGCGTATAAACGATAGAATGCAGATGATGAGGCAATTTCACAACGAGATACTTTTTTATACGCAATTCGCACGTCGCGATTCGCGCTTTCCACGCTGCGTATTCACCGCCGAGGACGATTTCCAGAATACGGTGATAGTTTTGGAAAATATAAACGCGATGGGCTACGAGGTCTGCCCCCAAGTTTACGACATGTCGTACGAATACGTTCTGTCGGCTTTCAAGGAGATCGGCAGGCTTCACGCGGCGGCTTACGTCATGAAGGAACGCGAGCCCGCACGTTTTCGTAAAATCGTGGATAACATTCAAGAACCGAGATTCAATTCTGACGGATGGTTGTCCACATGGGTCGATATAATCGCGACGCGACCGATCGAGTGGCTTCGTCGAAATAGTTGCGATACCAAATTTTGCGACATGTTGGAGAGACACCTTGGCAATGGATACAGAGATATAATGCTGCCCTCGCTGAGACCCGTCGAGCCTCTCGCCACATTGTGTCACGGTGACTTTACGCGAAACAATATTTTCTTTCGTCGAAATAACGGCGAGCTCGAGGCGAAGCTTTTCGACTTTGCTCTCATAACTTATTCCTCACCGGCCATCGACCTCTCCACATTTCTCTATCTCAACTGTTCCAAGGAGGTCAGGGTCGACAAGTTCGACGAATTATATCGATCTTATCACGAAACGTTGATCGAACATTTGCGAGATTCTGGGATCGAAGATCTCGAGAAGTATTCTTACGATAAGATGCTCGCCGATTACAAGAGATGCGCCGCTTTTGGATTCCTGATCGCTGTGTTTTTCTTCCCGGTCATTACTGGTGACTGTAAAGTTGAATTAGAATCGATCTTCGCGGACGAAGCAGGGTCCGGTCGTTTGTGCAGATTAGCGGGTGGGGAAGCGATGACAGAAATCTTAGGAAAAATGGTTCTCGAACTTAAAGACTTGGGATGCTTCGACCACTTATCGTAGATCGTCGACCAAAGTGACGAAAACAATTTAAATCGTTTTATATATGTAGTTCTAAAATTACGCAACAGTTATTACGCAAACCTCGTACAGTGCACGCTGACTAATAAAAATTGACGGTTGAAGGTGTTTTTCATCGCTGTATTCCAGCGCCGTGTCATCAACGTTTTTCAACCGATTGCACCGATCGAGATACGTTCGATCTCTCTCGCACGAAAATATTCCTCTCGATGGAAGAATATTCTCGTCGATGAAAATGTTTGTGCTCGTTTCTTTTTTTTTTTTTTTTAATTGAACGGAGTGTAAGGATATTTCCACTTGTCGATATCTCCGTCCATGTATCAGGCAATTAATATCCGACATTCAATTGTTCATTAGACGGAAGGCTGTTCGAGCAATTCGAACGACGAAATTTGTAGGCCAGTAAATAATCCCTGAGACGGTGATTGATGCAATTATTAATTATAATTAACGCGATATGTCAATCGAAAGACGAACATGCGCGAGCGTATATAACCGTGAATACGGTCGTGGAACATTTTTCGAGCGCCTGTATGTATGCAAATATGAAATTGTAGAGAGCTCGTGTGAATTCGTCGCGTGTGACGTGTATATATGTATCACGACTATGTATATAGGTCATATATGTTTGCGCAGAGAGAATTGGTCGAGATTAAAACGCGCCGAGAGAACCGCGTCAACGTACACTTCCATGTAAAATGAAGGTTCTCGTGGTAAATTATTCTTTCATGGTAAACCCTGGAAGCCCCCTGTCTCTGCACATTTACCTTTCAAATAAATGTTACTTCGAAACCTGAGATAAACCTACCAGTTTCCTTCTCCATACGGTCGTCACTGATCTCGATTTTAATTAAATATCTATGAAATTCGTTTACGACGCTGAATTGGAGTTTCGTTCGATCGCGGCTGAGCCATTGATCACAAATATATTGAAAAATCACAAATATATTAAAAAATGTTTCTCAAGTAAAAATTGATTGACTGGCGCGAGACTCGATCGGTTTTTAAACGACGAAAATTCTCGTCAAAATTCCGACTCGGTCCTCATTCGCCCGACCCGATGATACGTTGCTTCATTTTCAGTCCACCGGAGTCCTCGCGACTTCCCTGCGGAAGGAACTTTCTCGCCCTGACTCCCGTGCTTTCGAAAGAAGAAAAGCTCACCGATATCCTCGGAGGTGTAATACCTACTGTAAAGGACGAACGAGATTCCACAGTTTGGTACGGAATTTTGTCGCGATTATTACTGGCCAAGGCAGAGTTAACGATGCTTCCGGTCGACCGAGCGCGGACTTACGGTATGCGATAGCTAGCGTGGCTACAGGTTGCTCCTCAGGCTCTCGATACCAGAAGACAATGGCTTCCGTCGTCTCGTTCCACCGGCGCAACGGATTTCGGAGTATAATGTACAGTGACTTTCCGAACTCTCGACGCAATGGAATTCCGTCTACCGCGGCGTCTCCTTCCATATGAATTCTTTATTACATCCATAATTCATCGTACCAATTTTACTTTCAACAATGTTACTTCTTTCAGAACCAAGTACCATTACTCCATAAAATCATCGTTCGACCTCTTTTACATACAACGCGTCGATATCCCCTCGATGAAAAACATTTTAGATCAACCATCCCAAAAACATTTTAGTCCTTTGGTCGCGAATGTTTGTTCGACTTTAATCACGAGACGATGGAAAATTCGTAGACAAGTTGAAAGTTTCGGGAATTTCGTTATTCCGTAACTGCGAAAGGATTGAGGGATGGGGGTTAGGCGGGGTTGGGTATGAAGAGGTTGCTGAGGTAGAGGAACGAGAATAGGTGGGTGGGAGAATAGGTGAGCGAAGAAACAGAGGAGGGGAAGAAGAGATAACTCGGTTGGGGAAACCCGAACGTTCCCAACACAGCAGTTGTCTGCCGTTGAACTTTCACAGCCACTGTGGTCGGACCGCTCCGCGCAACCGGGCTCGGAGGATGTGGTTTAGCCTCACAGCAATATCTGTCCGATCTCTAGTCGATACTGCCGCGGACGGGGTACCACCACAACGGAAGGCACATGCCGAGCGACGAGAGAAATCCTCCGGGGTCTAATTCCTCGTATCTCGCGGTCCAATCTACGAAAACATAGCGTCGTTATATGTGGGCACGAATCTATGCTGTTTCTGACAGGCAATGACTACTCGAATATTTCCAAATGTTCGTACGGTATCTCACAATTTTCCGTACTACACGTTATTAACATCCCTAGGAGAAAATTAATCGAGCGATTCATCAGGACTGTCTGTTACGTTCGCCCGATTCGCGCGAACTTCCGCCGAATACGCAAACTCGGGATTTACATGGCGAGAAAACAAGTTCGAGCGATATTTAATTGTTGTTTTGTTTAACGAATAAAAGTGATTAGGTGATGAAAATACGTCTATATACGCTGAAAAACAAAAAAGGATTTAAAAAATCAATTTTTTGTTTTCGTATTTTGCGATAAAAACATGTTTTTCACTGGAATGTCCATAACTTTTGTATAAGAATGATCGCGCGTATTCGTTCTATGCGCGTTCTATTCTCAGCTTTTCAAGCTTTTAAAACGACGCCGTACCTATTCAACGTATACGAGGTGTGAGATATTGAAAATGTTTATGAATCGTGCGATCGATATTCGACGCTCCGTACTCCCGTTTATCCGCATCCTCTTTCGATACCACGAATTATTTGAGATTGAATTCCGGACGCTTCATCATAAGCACAATATTTAATAATATTTTGCGGATTCCTACGGAAAGAGTTTTCGGAATGCGGACAGTTTTGTCGAGATCGAGGTGAATTCTGTATCGGGACGTCGTTTTCCACACGCGAAGCGAGTAACATGGTTCACGAATTGCGGAAATGAAGGATGGGCAAGGGAGGGGTTGGGTTGATTCGACGACAGGTTTGCGCGATGCTTTATACTCCTATACGTATATATATATATATATATATATATATATATAGAATTCTCCTCCCGGTCATGGTTGCGCGATGCATCGACTGCAGTTATCGGTCGTCCAGAAGGTGGCGGGTGCGACCCTCCCCTTTCTCTCTCTCTCTCTCTTCCTCTCTCCGCACATTCATTGGTACCGTTGCTGGGGTACAACACGCGGTGAGGTAAGTATGCAAATGCAAGAGTACATTTATCTCCAGACCACGCCCATGTATTTCCTGGAAGCTTCCGGGACGCATTGTCGGACCAAATCGAAAGTGTACACGGACGTACAGACACATACACACGCTCACGGTGGAAGAGAGAGAAAGCGAGAGAGAGAGAGAGAGAGAGAGAGAGAGAGAGAGCAGACCGTCGCCTCGTACCGTTGTGTTCCGCACCGCGAGAGTTCTCTTCGTAGCGAGGTTCGAACGGCGCCACTGCCACCCTCGGTAGCAGAGCGTGGGAGAGCGCGAGAGAGCGAGAGAAAGAGAGAAAGCAGCTACCCACCCGCTGGTCCACCCGGTCCGATACTCCCGAGATTTACGAGCAAACTAGCCTCGGTCCCCAGGGCTAATAGACCGGCAAGTTATGGGGCAATTCAATTTAATTTCGAGAATAAACAACCGGACCTCCCCGCACGTTCGCTCCCAAACCGATGCTCAATTTATTCCGAAATTTCGGTAACCCGGGCGGGCTTCAACTCCCCCCCCCCTCCCCCCCTCCGCCCTTCACCTCGAGCTCTTACAACCTCTCCCCACCTCCCACCTCCTCCTCAATATTTCTTTCTCTCTTTCTCTCTCGCCTCTGTAAATACATTATTCGCCGGTACGCTTTTCCTGCAGGAACGAAACTTTTTCGCTGAATGAAAAATTCAATCTCTTCCTCGTCGTTGTTGTTTTTACCCTCATCGAGAGGATTCGTACAGCTAAATGTCCAATTCATTGAAAATGCATTATAGCGCGAATAAATATTTCCCGGGCAATAAATTTATCACGAAGAAAAAAAATATTGTTTTATTGTTTTATTTAAAGAATTTTTTTTTATTACATATGCCTAAAATTTGAGACGTTATTCGAGACCTTTATTTTCGGGATTCGGAATTCAGCCGTGCCGAATCGATTCGACACACGCCGGAAACGTTAGACGCGCTAACTAAGTTTCCCGACTGTATTGTTCATTGTCCGCTCCTCCCATATATCGTAACGTCTCCGTACCTTCGATTCGAGAGTAATAATTAGAACTGAGAGGAAGACGATAATGGGCTCGTCGAGGTCCGTCGGTATATCGCACGTCGACGAGGACGCGATTGATTGTTCTGTCTCTCTCGCTCTCTCCCTCCCTCTCTCCCACACTTTCTCTCTCTCTCTCTCTCTCTCTCTCTCTCTCTCTCTCTCTCTCTCTCTATCACACCCTCCAGGTATATGCATTCGTTGCTGACGACTATGGAGAGCCCTGGCAGACCTGGCGAACCCGGGACTCGATAGCTCGACTCTCTCTATGCCTCTGGCTGCTCGCAGCCACCCTTCCCACTTCCGATTACTCCCTGTCACGAGGTCACACAGTCCTTCTAAATATTTAAACGACTCGTGGAACGAAGCTTCGTACCAAACGAGTGCGTTCATCTTTGAAATGATTTATTACCACAATGGTCGAAATCCGCGAATAAAAACCAGCGAATTATTCGTATGGAATGAAACATCAATGGGATTTTCCAAAGTATATTATTCACCGAATAGTTTATATATATATATATTTGTTTTTAGTAATTCGGCCTTTATCCCAGTCGTCTACGTTTAATGGAAATTATAAGTATTTATAATTCCGTGGCGTTCGTACGATGTTTCACGGAACAGCCGAGGGCTCGTAGAGAATAATGTAGAGTGCGAATACCGGCTGTTACCTTAACAATTATGATAATCGGTTCGCGAGTAGGTACACCCTGTTGTAAGCGATATATCGGTACGGGCAGTGGTCAGCTTGAGATAATGGCCCAAAATCTAACGAGGTTGAAATTCAAGCACAGATTATTTTCTACCGCTCTTGAAAGCGTTAGAGCTGTCGTTATTTAATTAAGCTCGAATTTACACGAATTTGACTATTTCTCTCGTTTACGATTCACGCCGCATCCTGTACCATCTCGCATAGAACGCGACGTAATCATAAATGTTTAACGATGGAATCATTTAAATATTTGTTAATTCTCGTTCATATACGTTATTAAATAATCAGGAACGAAGAATGCACTAACAATATCGTAAATTCGTTATGGAAGTTCGACAGCAAAGGTCGATGCGCGCGAAGTAGAGAGAGAGAGAGAGAGAGAGAGAGAGAGAGAGTGACGGAAGGAATATACAGAACGTCGGGAAATACGACGGTGTCATAGGTTAGGTATGATGGTCGAGAGGACGACTATATAGACCGCTACGATACGGTAGTTGGCCGTGGTTGAGTGTCGTTCCATCTGAAAACTGCTGACACGCAAACAACGTGCCCCCAGTGTTCTATTCGATTTCACGTAGTTCGTACTCGCTCGCCCCTGCGATTGTATTTGAATACGAAATTTGCATTTCCATCGTCCTATACACACCCCCAGCTGTACAGTTTCCTACGTGATGACCGGAAATATTGCAAGCTCGTCCGGTAGAGAGATAAAGGAGAAAGGACGCGTGTATCGATCGAAATATAGCAACGTTATACGTTATACTCTCTATTATATCCACTCTCGCAATATTTTTTCATTAACGCTTTCCGTTGCACGCTCTCACCATGCTACGCATGCAGTTCCCGATGCAGTTCCCGTTTTCTCTTCGATTCGTACACTAGACCGGTACACGTTTCGTAGCTGTATAAAATAATAAATGGAGAAGAAAAAAAACATCGATTGCACTGTAAAGGTGGATCGAGAGGACCGAGAGCACGCGAAGGGTACGAATAAAAACATCCACCTAAAATTACGGCACCGTACACATCAATCGAATCTGCATCAAATCGTCTATTCATTCTCCCAGTCGAGCCGAACAAATTTCATTTCGTTATTGTTCCGTCGATAATCCCAAGACGCATATAAATAGAAGAGCGAAAATATAGGGGACGGAAAAAACCAGTAGACCAGTGACTAATCAATTTTCGATGGATTTTTTTCAGGTATCTCGTCCCAAGTACATACGGGGCCAACGGTCGTTCAATTTTACACGATATCGACGATCGTAAGGAAAACAAAAGAGGCTTCGGTAACGATTAGACCTTATTATCGTCGTAAATATATATCGCGTATAGAGTTGACAATGTGTACACGAGAGATACGCGCGGCGGTATAGTCGCTCGATTCATGCCTATGCATCGATCGATTATCGATTTTCATGTCTTTTTCGCAAATTGCTTCTAGCAACGCGAGCGATACGAGCCTCGACTATTTCTCCCATCGCTCTCCTTTCCGGTAGCTTTTACCCACGGGAATTCTCACAAATCGCTGGTCGACCAGTTGTTCCGCTCATCCCCGTATACCATCTATCTTCTCGTCCTTCTCGACGTTGGTACGAATGCGTCTCTCCTCTAATAAAGGTAAACCGTGTTAGGGCAAAACGTTCAAGTCCGAGGTAACTTCGTGCGTCCGTAAAATGTGATCGATCGAATCAACGGTAGATTCTTTTGATATCTGGCGACGTCTACACTTCGCCTCGGTAGGAGGGAAAGCTATTTTCCAATGGTGGACGTAAAGAAGAGTCCGCGTCGTAGACGATCTTCCAGGGACGCGGGTCTATGCTAATGGTCGGTATATGCTAATAGGTTCAATGTATGTGTCGATCAATTATTCGGGATCATTAAACATGCATACGGAACTCGATGAAGCCAGGCAGAACGTTATACATCGTGACTAGTGCCGCCATCGCTTCGCGTTGGTAGACAAATTATTTAGTTTCTCGTCATTCCGGGCTGCTGGAACGTCGACGCTCGAACATCTATACACGGTACACTCTAGATACATATTATCTACGCTCGCGAGATCACTATTTAGTAGGCGGCATGCTTGATTTTAGCCCGAGCCTTTAATTATACCGGAACCGATTTCATTACGGACTTCTGCGAAGCAACTTCGCGTTATATCCAAGCGCGTGATTCATAATTGTCAAAGTTTCCCTTTAACCACGCGCTCTACCCCTCTACCTTTGTGACTTGTGTAGTTAAGTAGTAGCGTGCCTGGCTCGTCAAGCCTAAGAAATAAGTTTATTGCATGCCCGAGGACTAACACGGAACGATACAAGTTTCACGCTAATTCTTCGAGGGAACGAATTATTTATTGGGGAAAATAATAGTTGATCGCCGTAGCGGGCTACCCACGATCCGCGTCCCGGATCGTTCGTGGCATGCCCGGAAAGTAGAGTGCTCGTTAAAAATATGTATCAAAAATAGATACGCCCAGGGAGAGAGAGAGAGAGAGAGAGAGAGAACACGAAGAAGGCGAATGTACTTACGCTTCGATATTAATCTCGCTAGATCTTTATCGATTTTTCAAAATTCTGGGTTTCCCGAAAATAAAGTAGCCACGAGGCGATAACGAGCGAGTTGCGATTACGAGTCGAGGCGATGTGACATCTTTGTTCTATAATATTATAAGGCTATTGACCAAAACCTTTGAACTCGTGTACGGAAAATACTTTCTCTTGGTCACGACCTTAATCTTTCAACCGGCCTCTAATTGACGAAACTCGGGGCAAACTTTTATATCTACCTTCCCTATTCTCAACAACATCGCACGGAATCTTGAGCTAAAAAAGTGCGAGGTTGGCCGCGATGAAAAATAAAGTATCGAAATAAGAGGAGGAGAGGAAGAAGATAGGTATAAGGAGGAAAGGGACGATCTTCCAGATGGGGTTAAACGCCCGAAGTGCGGAAGTTCCTTCGAACTGCCCGATGAGATCGAGGGGAAAAAAAAGAATTCTTTCATTTGTAAATTGGGGCTGAAAATCCGGGGTTGAACGGTGAACTTTTAAAATGGAACGACGGTGCTTCTCGCGGATTAGGAAAGATCTCCGAAGAAATGCGATGGACGACATTTTCTCAATTGCGTGTCTCGGCATAAAAAGCCATTCGTGAAAGACAGAAAGAAGGAGAAAGAAGATGAACAATCGGATCAGCGAAATCCGGAAAAACGAATGAGAGAGGGTAAAGTGAGGTGGGGGTGCGGAGGGGGGAAGGGGGCAATCACGACGCGCCACGAATTTAAATGATGCCCAACCACCGAAAGAAACTCCACCTGAGCGATCCCAAGAAGATTCTTCGGTTTCTCTCTTGGCGGTCGTTTCGACGTTTTCGAAGTCGCCAAAGTCGCCGAGACTACCAACGATGACGGTATTCAAGTGCATCACCAATACCTACCGCGAAGCGACGTAAAGTGCAATGCGCGAGACTCTTCCTCTACGCTTATATCTCAAAACCGTTCGACAGCTTCATCAAGTATTCCATGAGCTTTTCGTGGGTTTTTTTTCCTTTTACAGCCATTCCATAGGAAAACTTCAACGAAGATGTACACTAAAAGCCTGCGGTAAAATTATACTCGCTTCCCTCGTTTCTCTCGTCGCAGAAATGTTTATATTAAATCTCAAAGACGGCCGAAATTCGATTTATGTTTTTCGTCCCATATAGAAATATATGAAACGCGTATACGGGCCATGCACGTTGGTTGTTAACCGAAAATATCGGATACGTTTGTTTCCGAGGGTTTTGCACCAGGGTCAATCGAGAGATCACGCGCCGAAGAGGAAAAGTGATGAGCTTGCAAAGCTCATTGTCAGTCAACATTTTTGCATTTTGCGGATGAAGGGACTTTCCGGAGGTACATAGACAACCAAAACGATGCTGCAACGTGGTAACTGCACGAGTTTGCATACATAATGGAGGTTGGCCGTTGTGTCGAGGTCTGGGCCACGCGACACCAGCTTGCGGCTGTAGATGGGAGCTTCGAGTATTTGATATATATGTAGCTTGTGGTAGGTAGGTAGGTAGGTAGGTAGGTAGGTAGGTAGGTAGGGATCGAGAGCCCAGAACCGCTTTTCACGGGTCAGCACTTTTCGACCTCTTCGTGTGCTTCTACGAGAACGAGTCTTCGGCTAATTGGAAGCCGATGAGCTCGGTGGCTCTTCATACTTCGAGTATCGTTTCGTAGAATAGAGGCCTCTTACTCCAGTCCCTTTTTTTTATTAAAATTCCTCAGCCTTTCTCACCTGGCGTATCGCATGATCCACGGATCAAACGATAGATACTTCGCCTTATTCGGCAATGGATTTTTCTCACTCGCGAAATCCTCCGAAACAAAGTTTTCGACGAATTCACCACCCCTTTCTGCTTTTATCCTCACCACGGGGCTACGATCGACCCAGTCTGGTGAAAATGTAGTTTACAACTTTCAAGCTTTGGGCTATCCATCCCACCACATCCAACTCTCTCGCTTTTTTCCCACTAAAGCTTTCGATGGTGTGCAAAAAAAATTCATCGAAGTATCTTCCACAGTGACGGATGGAAAACTCTCGTCGCATCTGTATCCTTTCCTGCACCGCTTTGCACTTTTTTCTAGTTACTTCTAACGACCAATGGAACGAGGATCGCGCGAATAAGGGGTAACCCTTTACCTTGTCTTTGGCTCTCTGCAACATTCATAGATTCTCTCTCTTTCTTCCCCTTATACATTTGGCACACACCGGTAACAGCAGCAGTAACAGCAGCAGCAGCAGCAGTAGCAGCATGGGTAGCATCTCGGTCAGTTGCCGGTGGCGTGCAAACGGTCTGCAATTACCCCGCTTTCTAATTTGGCTCCAGCTGCGCGGGCCTTCGTTGATCTAACGATCAAATCACGTGACCCGCCACTAGGTAAGGTCTGAGGTTAACCTCAGCCCCGACCGTTCGACCCTCTCGTCCTCTGCCCCTCTCTCTCTCTCTCTCTCTCTCTCTCTCTCTCTCCCAACGTCTAGGTTCGTTCTCGCACACCCTCGCAAGATTTGCTCGTCCGTCTCTTAAGCAAACCCATGTGTAACGTGCCTTTCTCCAGTACCATGCGTATAAGGCTTTGTCTCGGTTCATGGCCACTTTCGTGAAAATATACATCCCGAGAATCCATCGATATAATCGTGAGAAGTGTTGACTTTGCCTCACGGCGACGCAACGAAAGAAGCGTTTATTTCTCTTGACTACGTTCATCACGGTGTTTATAAAAACATTACAAATTTTACCGCGTGTCGACTATCGATACAAGAAAATCATTCTCCAATCAAAAATTAATTATCAGGACAATATCACCATCACTTCGACACACGCACGCTCTTTTCCACCTTTCGTTCCGACGTTACTCGTAGCGAGACGAGAGGTCAATTAGAAGTTCTAATCGAATTGCATACTCGTCGCGCATCGTGAAACGAAACTGTATCGCACGATAAGGTCGAACACGAGGCATCGTGTTATCGATAATTTAGCTATCGAACAAGGTCCAAAAGCGTTCGAGTTAGGTAGATACGTATTGCTACTATGACGGTAGTCCAACGCTGGCACTGGTAGTAGATTTGGCTGTTGGGTACGAGGATCGCGCCACCAATATGTGGAAAATATCGTTGTGTGTCTCGGGGGTGTGACGTGTCGCCGGTTCGTGGTCCTGGTTTAACTGCATCTGGTACCGCGAAACAAACGGAATACTAATAACGTCCAGCGTATGTTCCGCGACCGGGAGGCATCCATAGTAGGTAGGATGCCTCTCGTCGTCTCCGCTCCTCCATCCTCCTCTCTCGCCTCTACGTTCCTGCAGAGCTGGCTTCTGCCGGAACGCCGGAGCAACGCATAAAGGCCGGCGAGTGCCAACTGTGCCTATAGCACCCATGTGTATTCTCGAATGCGCCTCTACGTCCAAGCTATACCCTCCACCCGGTGCATGCAGGAGACATTTGTGTACCACTACCCTGTACTATTTTCAGTCTGCATGCTTTCCTGAAATGGCAGTACGGAAGTGGGTTGTTCCGTGAACGTATAAAGGGGATATAGGGCTGCGCACGAAAGTCGTTGCATATTTGTCAGCCTTTTTTTTTATTGATAAAATGGCACTCTTTCGATTCCACGAAATATACACTCGTGATTATTTATTGGGGGAAACTCGAGAATGTCGAGCGGGAAAAGACAGAAATTATTATTCACGCGTCGTTATCGCATATATATATATAGTATATGAGGAGTGTTCTTCCCGAATCATCCTGTACACCGAAATATTAAGTATAATCTCACATAGATACGGCAGAGTTTCCGCGTATCTCGCTCGAATTTCTCGCTCCCTTTTCACGTCAGACACATAGACACACTACGCCACGGCAAAACTCTCACGGCTTCAGTTATGGCTTTAGCACGCGAGGTCTCGACGGGGTCACACCGACGCCAGAGCGTATTATGCAGTTCGCGAAGCGGGCATCGAGCAAGCCCCTCCCTTCACTCGCGGTCGCTTAATTTTACCCTGTCGAGGGAGGCGAGAGAACACGGAGAGAGACTCTCTCGACGAGTCAGTCCGAACTTTCCTTCCTCCCACCCTCTCTACCCTTCTCTCTCTCTCTCTCTCTATGTGTATATATATATAAATATCGCCGAGGTACGCTGGTCTAGAATATCATGAATCTCTGTTGGTGTATAATTCGCTCGGGAATGTTGTAGATACGGAAACTTGTTCAAAGTGACGGTATGCCGATCGGTTGAAACTAACACTAATTTGAAACTGCCGATATGGTTTTTCCGTCGAATTTTGAATTCGTTCGTTCTTTCGTTCGTGTGTGAGAGAGAGAGAGAGAGAGAGAGAGAGAGGGAGCGAGAATATAGATGGCTCGATTCTCCCTCAGTGAAATATGTGTATGCGTGTGGGAGGAAAACGGCCAGTAGGGCGAGAACGTACAGGTAGACCGAAATGATGGAGAGAACATGTGAAGGGGGTTAGGAGTGATCGAGGGCGAAACTGCTGGAGCAAACGTATCGAGAGGATCAGCCAGATATAGGCCAGGATGGACGAGCTATGTTAGCTCCTCACCCACACGAAGAGCGGCTGACTCCACTTACGCATTCGCTATTTATCGCAAGGATAAATCCGGCTTTCTCGCTTTGCATACACGAGTACGTGAATGCGACGGTGGAGAAAGCTCGGCAACGGGTTCCACCTAACACCGGATTTGCAAAATCGGTCCGTGGTGCTTTTACAACACTACATTTACCAAATGGTCATGTTTCCAAAAATATATAATTATAATACGTGAGATTAACGAATTCGTCATTAACGAATTTCTTATTTCAGCGCTTTGAAAAATCTCCCCGATTATAAGCTTCGGAGGATAATAGGTGGGAACAAACGTAGTCAGCGTTTGAAGCACGTGGTGTAGGCGACGAGGATGGCGAGAGGAAAGACTGGGAATCGGCTAAGGACGGACGGTAAACGAATTTATGATGGCTCCTCGTGCGGGATATAATTAATTCGGAACCTGAATTTTCCCTATGAGATGAAACGTGCTCCGGGTCTATCGCCCGAACTTTTCATGGGAGCTGCTGGCCGAAGCCTGACCTAAGTATTTGTAGAACCATGACAAAAATTTAACGGGTTGTTTTTCACCAGTTTTTTCGATCGCAACGTCAATACGCGACGTAACGGTCGGAGGAGGACGAAGAGAGGGAGAGAGAGAGATATCCTCGAAAGGAAGTAATACTAGACACACCACACATATATATTTGTATACATGCATTTTATGTCCGAACCGTTCGCCCTCGCCGATCCTCGTCCTCCAAAAGCCCGTATCCAATTAACAATTAAGATACAGGCCAAGATAAAAGCTTGCTTGAGTTATCGGCCTCCCGATTTGTGTATAATCGATACGGTAGCCGAATTTAGCGCCATAATTTAGATCGGTCGAATAAGATAAATTCGTCGGCGAAAACACGTTTGCCTCGGGTTTCTCGAAGGTAGGGCAAACGGGGCGACGTTTCTACACGTTCGCACCGCAGTTTCTCTTCTCGCAGCGACGCTGACGGCCGAGTGTCAAAATCACTGTCGCGTCCCACAAAACTCTCGGAGTCTCTCGAGGTAACAATGAATGGCTGGCCGGATTCTCGGCGCGAGCGGAGAGGAGAATAAGGAGCATACATATATCCAGCATATAAAGCATACAAAGCGTTATGTGCAGAGTCGACAGCGAGAGAAAGAGAGAGACCGGTATGCAATAAGGGAGAGAGAAGGGTTGTGTGGTAACGCTAATGATATGCGCCCGCAGACCCAACCCTACGGCAGTAGTTGTACTTATGTACTCGTACGGGGGAGAACACGAAGCGCAAGGGACAACAGAAATGGTACTTTCTACCGCAAACAAGCTTGCAGCTGGGAAACAAGCAGCCAAGCGTATATACAGAAACACTCCTCCCTCGTCCAACACCCCGTTCTGCCTCTTGTACTACCGTCGGCTCGTATGGATGCGCGTATGCACCAATGCGTCGGTGCTACCACGAATTCCAGACCGTTTCTCCGTCCACTTCGTTAGACCGTATGGTATACTTATGCGAGGACACGCGTACTCTTTGTACATACATACGTTACCTACCTACAAGATGATGGAAGCTCACGACACTCCCCAACACACTGTCCGGCGGTAAACGAACCCGTTTACAATTTGTTTTCGAGCTGTTGCACGGAGTATGGTACGAGCGACACAATGTGAAGCAATTTGCAGTCCCTGCCATGCCGTGTATTTTGTACTTGAGTACTTGTGTATCTACAACTACCGGAGGAGGGCTTGAAGTCTGACTTCGCATATTTTAAAATACTCGCTTAAAAGACCGATAATTTTTTCTGACCCAACCCAAACGGTATTCAAAATGTATATTTTATCGTTGTGATGTTCCCTCTCCTTTTTTTCCATGCTCGATATTCATTGCTCTTGAGGCATAATGAATTTTCATTATGCTGGTCGTGAATTAAAGAAGAGATTGATCTCACGTCGATTTTCTTTCGCACGTTCATTTCTATTACCTTACTTATTGTTAGTGAGTATATTTAATTCGAATAGCAATTAATAATATTTATTCGTATCAAAGTGATTTAATGGCCAGTTTTTACTGCTCTCCGGCTATCCAACGAAAACCGTCTGTATAATATTGGGTTCTTGCGATGCAAAAAATTTCCAAGTTTCCAATAAAAAAAGAAAGAACGTATGTATGTATGTGTGTATGTGAGAGAGAGAGAGGGTGAGAGGGAGGGCCAAGCAGATGATGTTCGAAAACGAATGGAGGGCAGGTGGGATGTGCACTAGGCGGCAAACAGTGTACCTGTAGAGCGGATTTGCGAGCAACTGCATGGGAAACGGCGAGTCGGGGGAAGCCAATTTAATCCTCGAGATCCGGTCGTCATGGGTCTGCGAGAAAGGTTTGCACACCGGAGAGAGGAATCCACCGGCTTTTCCAACGCAAAAAGAAGAGAGGGAAAAAAGAATCGACGAAGAACGAATGCGCGAGCTGCGATCGAGATGCCGGGCGTGAGGGGGTAGGGTCGAGCGAGATTTTTAAATTCGCTCCGGACGCGCCACCGGAGGGGTTACCGGCCACCAAGGATCTGGTTATGTGTAATAGCATATCCGGAGTTGCCCTCTTGAGGCATCGGGGAGCTCGATTGAGAAACCTGCGACGGTGGCCTGTAATGTTCTATTCATCCGGTGAAGGGATGAATCTATAGCTATTCTCACACCGAGCACAATTTTTTCAGTAGTGAATCTGGCAAAAACTCTCCCAAAAACAACGCCTGCGTCCCTAGCAATCCTCCCTCCGGCTGCTCTCCCACTACAATCCAAACACGGAATTTGATTTGGTTAATGTATAATTCTAACGTATGAAAGGTCAACTACGAATCATCAAATTAATATTCAGAGTTTTTATCGTCGATCGTATTATCCACCTGGATGTGCGCGATAATAATTATTATTACTATTATTAATAATTACTAGTATTTGTAGCCCCTAGGTCATCTTCATTTAATTATTAAGCCCCAGGATTTTCAAATTTGTTTCCAGTGTTCCGGGTGATGTTTTTCTCACGAAGCGGATCCCGTGACCCGATCGTTAACTGATGTGATATACGAAGCACATTTATCTAGAAACTGAAACGCGAAACGTCCTCGCAGCGCGAACTTGATGCGAATGGGAGCTGCTGAAGAAAAATATCGAACGTGTCGCATACCCTGCTGGCTCGGCTTGCTTCGATACAGCTTCTACGGTGCGGTGCTGCATCTTAATTACAACCACATGCGGGATAAAGAAGAAATAGAGTGGAGAGGGCAGGCCGCCGGCAAGGGAGATGATTGGTGTGTTTAGTTAAAATGGTTTATGCTATATTTCGAGCAAGAAACTTCTTCTGTCCGATTTTATTGCGCAACTTGTGCAAACCGGGAGAACAGGAGGTATAAGCGCTTATTAAACTTCTCGTACTTGCGTCTATGGATAAAACCTTCGGAATAAATCTGTATCAACGAATAATAACTTAGACTCGATATAAGTGCTCAAAAAAATTATATATTTTTTTTATTAAATAACGACGTTCGAGGATCATATTTAACAATTAATGCTGTACACAAAGTTTTATCATTATTCCCTTCGTGTGGATTATCACCGGGCAAATTCGTATCTTCGTAATTCGTGAATTATGATAGTCTTTCCATAGAAAAGTTCCTTCGATAGAATTACCAGAGAATAAGAAAAATTTATGCGCGAGGAAAATGGACGAGTAAAAGGAACGAGTTGGTACGAAGCGTAAATAGAGAACGGGAGTAAGACATAGGAAAGGAAGAAAGAGAATGGATACTTTCGTACTTTAACGAGAGTTGATGTCCGAAGCTCGCGTTGGGTATAAAACGAAACTCATAGAATAGCGATTAGTAAACCCTTCGCGGGAAGTTTAACGCATTGCGCGATTTACAGCTCGGCACGAATTACCTCGTAAGATTACTCGAAGGTTAAGAGACCGAAAGAGAGAGAGAGAGGGAGAGAATGAGAAAGAGAGACGAGGGAGACAGAGTAATATAGCGAGCAATGCCGTATACACCGGACTGTCGAGATGTCTAAAACGGTCCAATGAGAAGACGAAAGATGAGAGTGAACGATCTACGGCTCGTAATCTTACAAGTCTTGGGCAAGCAGTAGAGAGAGAAAGAGAGAAAGAGAGAGAGAGGTTCGGAATGTTAAAGTAGAAGGCAACGAACCCGATGCAATACGACGCCGGCGATCTTGCAGGCGTCGGACAGAACTCGCGTAATGTGAGATATAAGCGAGCGAGGACAGCACCGAGGGGAGGTGAGAAGGGGCTGAAACAATTGGAACGTTAAAACGAGAATATAAAGCAAGCATAGCTGAAACGATGACGATATCTCTTTATTATACCGAGAAACGTGTGCGTCACAATTTCGACGATCTAGGTATCTATCACATTACTCGTCACTTTTCTCTTTACGAAATTCAACCTGTCATCCCTCTGGTCGCTTTATTCCATAGCTTCGTTTATAGTCTCTCCATATATAGCGATAGCCAGACTTTATGTGTATATATCGTATCTTCTGTAGAAAGAGAGGGACGAGCCATTACGGGTCTCGTGTTGACCACGAGGGCATTATTCGTGGAGGCGAACGCACCATTATTATCAGGAGATATCGCATGAGCCGTATGAGATATTATCGACGATATGCGCAACCGTATACAGATATACACAGGTACGTGGAAAACGTATAAAGATAGCACTCGCGGTGCAGACCGCGAAGTTAATTTCGTATCGAGACTTCACGCGTCAGTGATAGCGAAAGGGTCATTGACCCAGAAACGTTTGCACGATTCACCGCGCCACAGTTATAAATTAGATTAGCGTACGATACACCGTGGTCCAATTAATGGACCACTTCCAATGATTTCATTCAAATTCTCATGTTTATTTAGGAGGAATTAACGAATATATCGAATTCATTCACCAACTCAAAGGTATTCGCAGTAAATCTCTACAGCTTGCGGGACCAAGTCCGAAAGTTATATAAGAAGAAATAACGAAGCTGCGAAACGTCAAAATCTTCTATGAAAATGACTACGATTCTTTCAAATAACTGTTAACATTTTTCATCAATAATCTCTCGAGTACAGTAGACTAGTCACCCTGACGTTGAACCACTTCATCGACCACTCGCGCGTAACAACGTACTTGATAATGTGGCGCAACATTCGCTGTCCTTGAAAAGAAAAATACCGGGGAGAGGAATGAGGGAGGTGGATTCGATATGAGAACGACACCACCGACGTCCTTTAGTACGCGACTCTATACCTCGCAGACAGGATATTACCCTTTCGTCAGGATGTTCCCGCGCCTCGGTGGTCGTGTCTGCGGTGAGTATACGTATACAGGCATATATGTGTAATACCTTCACCCTTTATACCTCTATACCTTCACACTCTACACCTTCACCCTCTCCCCGGGCCTGGGAGTATCTAGCGTTCGATACGGTACATAGCTATAGATAGATCTCTCATAATACCGTATATCACGAACATACACATACGGATACGATATATCTAGTGCAAATACGTCCTAGTTCCTGTCGCGTTTCGAAAAAGAATATATCAATAGATAGAGCGCGGGAATAGAAACGTGCGACACAGTAGGGGGCAATGCGGGCCACGAAAAAATCCACAAAAATCCTGATAAATTCGAAATTTCAAACGTGATACGCCAAGACCTACATTAAACTTGCCCTTTTATTACGTGACCCGCATCGCTTTCCACCATTAGCAATTCTTTCCGGGCCTCGGTATATCTTGTGGGGGAATTAATGATGAAGAGGATCGATATATTCTTTCGGGTGTAGCCACACGTGTGCCGAAAAATTGTAGCGAACGCGGTATGCAACGAAAACCGGTATAAGGAGAAATGGTGGCACATCCGGAATATACATGAGAGCTATATCCCAAGAGTCGATGTAGAGGGGGGGGGGCGGGGGTAGCTGATATGGCGCATCTCATAGCGGATGTAGCTGATGCGCGTCTACCGGTGGAGAATATATGCACCGCGGGATACATACGGGTATACCCGAGTATCACATATCCCTCAGACTCGTCTGTCGCGTGGTTACGGTGTGTATCTATTCCACTCCGTCGCTGTTCGGTAAAGAGAGAACGTGTTCCAGGATAGAAAGTGGAAGAGGAAAGGAGATGCACCGTGTATTAGGAAGCGTAGGAAGGAACATCTTGGAAACTGGTCGCGTATATTTCGCTCCGGACTCCTCTTTCGTGGTACACGCGCTACCACGGGCTACCTATCTAGTAGTCGGCTTATCATACCGTGTTGTGCAAAATGGCACCCTTTCGACAAAATGGACGTCTTTTACGCGCGGAATTTGGAAATTCCTGGAATGAAACGAGTTTTCACAGTCTTCAGAGACGGTCCCTCGTTTTTAGGAAGAATATCGTTACAGCTCCGTCAGGACCGGCACGACAGTTGGCAAAATGGTAAAAACCGATGAATGTCGGGCTTGAGGGACACGTATCGACCGTATTCAAATTTTCCATACTTTCTGGCGCGTTCTTCGAGCTCGTTGAGAATTCACATCTTACGGTTTCGTTCAGAGTGGAAACTCGAAGACTTGAACTCGAGCACGAGACGTGTCATAAAGCGTATCGTGGTTATACGTCCGTTGGAACATAATATGCGACATAAATAGAGTCATAATTCAAGATTACGCGAGTCCAAAGTTACGACACGGCCAGGTAAGGCAATTGTATCCCCTGCCTCCCCCCCCCCCCCCCCCCCCTGCGACCTCACCGACACTTGTTCAGCCTAGTTGCAAAAGTCTCCGAGAATCCCTTACCGATATGCACCTACCCTGCTGCGGAATACGGGTGATAACGTCGGGAAGTACCGCGAATACCACCAGGGATACGTAAAATAACATCCAAATGTGTTGAACGCATGTACTTGCGGCTTTATAGTTCAAATATTTCATTGTCTCTTGAGCATTTCAAATTGTTTCACCGCGATATTTCAAAATGGAATATTTTCTACAGAAAGATTGTAAAAAGATTGACAAAAGAAACTGCTGGCAACTGGTACTCGAATGATCTGGCGTAAGATCGAAAAATTGACAGATCGAATGATTATCTGTATTATTTGGCGTAAGAAGAGAAAGAGAGAGAGAGAGACATTTCTGGAGAGGTCAAAAGTAGCTTCGCTCAAAATTGACGGAAGCCTCATTTGTCATATAATATTTTCTTAGATAGTCAATGACGTCGTTTAGTCAAACCTTTTTTGAAATTTTCTTTTATCGTTTATTGTGAAGGGAGAAAGAGAGAGAGAGAGAGAGAAATAGCGATAGCGAGTTTTGGACCGGTCCAAAACTACGGATAGCGTAAGATGCGAATAAATTAGATGTCGTAAACACGTAGATTCAATTAAAAGATAAGTACTTGCATGACTATCAAGGCGGACGTTATTTTCACCAGGTTCCTGGCCCTGCCTCCCGCCGACGCTATATTCGAGATACAAAAGACTCCGTGCTACAGCTGCAAGAGACACTATTAGAACCCGGATGCTCCGAGAATGCCAAATCAATTCGGTATTCTCGACGATTTTCCGATTACTGTAACCCAATTTTTATATCGCATTATATAAACATCAAGAAGCAGGAGCGTGTAATCCGAAAAAGTCACGTCGTTCATGTTTGATTACCATTTTTGCTCGATGCGTCATGCACTGATTAAATTTTCGCGAAAAGCCTCGTTCCATTTTACAAAACTATACCACAGTATGTAGATCTACCAAATCTACGCACGTAGTGCTCGAATTTCGACGAGCTACAGATTTTAAGATTAGCAGATTTTCGGTAGCAGATTTTTTTTACCATTTCACCGATACGATATGTGTTTGGGTTAAACGTAAATCTGGGCGGACGTAAACCCTTTTTCGCAACTGTTGTGAACACAGAAACGTACATGCAACGAGAAAGAGCTTTTGTTTGGCGAATTTATAGCTGATTGATGAATAACGTCCAGAGCAACCGCACAACAATGGGAAATCATACGGAACGGCGTTAAAAGCTCGACTGCGCGCACCGAAAAAATACCCGTGTATTCGCCAAGAACAGTTTGACGAGATATATTACTGTTGATTAATCGTAAAAAATGCTACCTGTATGATCCCGATTTAAACGTTGATTCTCATTTAGAGAAGTTCACCTCGAATAAAAACAAGTTTGTGTAAAAAAGTCTGTTTTTTGTGCAAAAAGAAAAGAAAAATTGAAATTTCGATGTACAAAAATTAATGAATTTACCCAACGAAACAGAGAAGTGCGCGAAGTAAGGCGTATTTTCAAGAGCACTTTAAGGAGTGCACGCACATTCACGTTATCGGAAATGTAATTGCGAAAACTGTAACGAACTAAAAGGTTTTTATGCGCGTATGCAAAAACAGCCAAGAAATCCCGTTTGTGCTGAGTTTAACGAGGCTTCACCCCTCCTCCTCAGTCCGATCCTTCTTATGCACCTTGATCTACAACCTTCGCATCGGGCCCACTCTTTCGGAAGCAGTTATAAGGTTACGATCAACAAATTACAAACTTTCTCCCAGTATAATTTTGACACGACGCTTACGACCGTAACAACATTGTTCCGAAAAAACGGCAATATCGCACTGCACACAAATCTGCCTTTCTGCCTCTCTCTTTCGCTGTATCATTTTTCGAGATCTCACTGGAAACGTTAACGTTTAAGACGATTTACGAGCGAGTCTCTGTCATTTATGCACAAAATTACTACCGTGCAATAAAATAAGTGTACACGCGCGTGAAGATATTATTAATAATCGGAGCAGATCGCGCGATAAACCGTGTCGGTTGGTTGATGAAAGATACGGAAAATTGTTTCACTAAAATCATTGCAAAAAATTGTTTTACCAAGCGGCACAGAATTTTCGAATCGGATCTAAGGTAATTCTTAATTTACGATCGGATTAATTGTGGCTAAATGTCGATATCGTCTGCCAACCCTCCCTCCTCGATCGTTATACATCTCTGGCATACGTTCAGCCCTCTCGATTTTATTTCCTTTCACGTTTTGGTATATAGAATATCGGCTCCTCCTCTCGTTCAACGAGAGATTCGCTCTACGAATAATTCCTTCGTGTGCTCACGAAGGTGCAGCGCAAGAAACTCGACGGTGATTTACGATTCGGTACGTGGATTCGGCGCGCCAGCAACGAGTCCGAGAGAGAGAAAATATCAAGCCCGCGTAGTCGTCATCTATATACGAAGTATATATATACATATATATATATGTGAATCTAGAAGCTCTTCGTGTTTTACTATTATACGGTGAATTGTGTGCGTGCGCAGTGTCGTTTGGTTGGTAACCAGCGCGCCACCCTCGCCATACCGACACTCTCGTAAATTCGCGGTGTAGGTTTCTCCAGCGCGTGACCGTTGAAGAGAAATAGCTGGTGGAAAACGCACATAGAGGCAAAGAGAAAAGCACGAGATAAAAATTAGAATGGGGCGTGGAGGAGGAGCAACCCCGGAAGGATTATGAGACACGGTGCGTCATGGACAGAGGTTCTGGCTCTTGGACGTCCTATCGCCGCGAAAACGCGATACGTACGGGCCGAAATAACGTACGAAGAGAGGAATTTTAAGGTGCGAATATACGATTTCACCAAGTGATTGTTATACGCATATAGATAGCCGTAGATTGCTAAACCAAATATCGTACAAATGCGTACAAACCATATTTTTTTCGGTAACCAGAACACAAGATTCCACGATCTCGATAATATTTATCCATTCATCGAGAATACTAATTTTAACGTGACATGCGAAACTTTGGAAGGCTTTATGTTACGTTATATTATGTATAACGAATATAATGATGTATAGTAGTTTCATTTGTCGACAGAATTCACACGGTTGTCTATACATCGAACGGATTATTATCGATAATGCGGGCTTATAATTATGCACGCGTATGAAATAGTACGCCGGTGCATATATTTAAATATATAAATACGCGCATACCCGAAACGTTGGAATACGCACGCATTCCGGATTGATGATGATCGGTTATGTGTGTACGAAACAGTGCTCGAAAGTCTTGTCGCATGGGCGATTGAAATTGGAGGCGATTTTCTGGTCACGTTCATTAAATTTCAAACCGTCGAGCTTCGAGTGTATATTTCCCACCGTACTTCTGTTAACTCACTCCCCCCCCCCCTTTTTCATCTACCGTACACGTAGTGTTTCGTCATCGAAAGGGCCGGAGGGAAGGGGCATATGAATAGAAATCGCAATCACGTGCTAACGCCGCACACCGGATCTATTTTTAATTAGAAGCGGTATCGACGCTAAAAGAGATGGAAAGGAAAAAAAAGAGAGAGAGAGAAATCGATGCGAAGTTTATAACTCGTACACACTCGTACAATTCGCGAGTTTCCATGTCGAGCGTGTATTATAAATTCGTCAAACGTGCCCAAATACAAATTACCGCGCGAAACGAATGCCGAAATTAATAGACCTCTACCGTTTCAACAGATCGAAAAGTTCGTCTATCGTTAATTTCATTATCGCGTATACGCGTTTCCCTTAATACATTCGGGTCAACGAGAAATAAAATATTTCAAGTGAATTTGTTTCGATGACGGGTGCAAAAAATCGAGCATTCTCCTTTCTTTTCTTTCACTTTTAAATATACGGTTAAAGTCGAATTTTATTCGACACGGGTTGTCGAAATTGGGCGCAGAGCGAAGAATATAGCATGGTAGTTTGGATGGTGAAAAAATTGGATAAATCGTATAAGGGCTTATACGGCGGACACTTACGGGAGTGAAATACCGAGAGCGATATGAAGGGAACGATGCGAAAGATGACGAAGAGACGAGCTCGTATGAGTGTGCGAGAGAGAGAGAGAGAGAGATGAAAAATGGGGTAGAGAGAAAAAAATAGAGAGCGTGAGAGGGAGAGAAGGAATCGATGCGCGAGATAGACGCGATGGACGAAATGACGTTGAACGACGAGGCATCGATCGGAAAAATCTCATCCACCCTTCGTGCACGGAATCGAGGCCCGAATTTCCTACAACTCGCGGGGGACCGACGGCAACGAGAATCGTCCCAGGATTTCCTTGATACGAGAGCGATCGTTCTCATCTCTCGGTCGCGCGCGCTCTCCGCCGCTGCTTCGAGCGCTCTCACGCTGCACCTCACTGACTCGACTATATTCACTGCGATATATACTTATACCTTATACCATGTATATAGACATGCGAGCTGGTGATACTCTAGTTCTTCCTTCTTTCTCCCTTCGTCTCTTTTTCTTTCTCTCTCTCTCTCTCTCTCTGTAGCCCGGTAACTCGCCGTTTCCCTTTACTGACAAATCGAAGAGATAGGTTGCCGAGGGAAATGGGAGGGAAAGCTTTCCGAAGAGTTACGAGAGTGGAACGATGTCGTAGACAGAGACACGATTCACGATATCTCCTCTTCCAACCCTCCTCCCTTCGTACCAACTCCACCTGGGCGATAAGAATGTCCTGGTTGAGAACGGGTTGCGGAAGAGAAGAGCGAGCGAGAGAGAGAGAATCTCGCCAAGATCTTATATCTATATGTTTCTACTCACTCGACTATATCCCAGAACCACGTAAACCAGAATGAAAGTCGAGAGACGAAGAAAACGGGACACTGCGATGAAAGAATATAAGACCGGTCGAGAACAAAGAGATGAAACGCGAAAATGAAAGAACGGACGGTCTTCTTCGCATTGTGAAAATTTGAATACGTCAATTTCGTATTTTAATAATTTATCATTATTTTTCGAAATACTGAAAATTGTTCACCTCCGAACGTCGGTCTGCTCGTGTCGTTCGGCATATCTCATGTTATCGATCCGAGTATGATGACCCATCGTAAACTCGAATTTCGCGGTTGGTTTCGTTATAACTGAGTACAAAACTGTCTCCTCGTTTCGCCACTCCTTAAAATTCAATTAATTTGGTGGGTCATATCGCGCGTATGTGTCCGAGTGAGAAAGAGAGAGAAGAATATTATTAACCCAGCACGACCTCGAGCAAAAATCAAATTTTACGCTATTAGTATCTACCAAAGTGAAGAGAGAGAGGGAGAGAGAGAGAGTGGTTGGACAAGAAGGAGGAAGTGGATAGGAATGAACGAGAAGCGACTCTCCGGTGTAGGTAATCGAGGGAGATATGGGAGGAGGATTGCGTGCTGGTAAGGGTAAGCCACGAGTGGACTCGGCCGGTGCTTGGCACGGAACTTTTGGCGTCGAGTGAGCGAAAATATCTGGGAAAAAGTTTGTCGAGTTATACCCACTCCCCTCTCCCTCACTCTTTGACTCCACCACTCGCTCTCCGCCTCTCAATCTTTCTCCCTCGCTCTCGTCTATTTTCGAGTCTTTCCTCGGATTCTCATCTCCTATCGCACTCTCTCTCTCTCTCTGACAGTAATTCTCCGATGCAACGAAAACTTTCGCGAAAGGTAGATCCCGCAAGGAACGGTTCGTTATATACCCTCGCTGCACCTCTCGCGCACTTTACTCGTTTTGTCAAGAAATTACTCTCCGTGAGTGTGAGTAAGAAAAAGAAAGAAAGAGAGAGAGAGAGAGAGAGAGAGAGAGAGATAAGAAAGGAGTAAGTTGATAGCAGATAGCGTAGTGGAGCACCGAGATTGATTTGCCGGGACAGAAGTCGGTATCCGAAGTGAATGGCAGAAAAAGACCAGCGAAACGAAGGATTGATTGATTAAACGACTTTTTATTAGACACTCGCTCCGATTTTCTGCTTTCTTCCACTCGTTATCAATCCTATTCTCGAGTAGTTTAACTCCTTGTACGCGCGATCGACCAGAGATTCGTAAACTCCATCTTTGGGACGTTTATGGGCCGATATAATTTCCGATAAATCAATCTTACCGATCGATTCGCCAGGGTCTATACTTTCGATCTACGACAGATATGAGCCAAACGTTTCTCGAATGTATTTACAAAATGGGCCATTTCCCTGAAAATAGAGGAAACAAGCTCGGTCGTTGTAAGAGAGAAAGGAGTCCCGAGTGATTGCAATACGCGGGTTGCGTCGAGCCAAATCTCGCGGGCCTAAAGTACGCTGCATCCCCGACAGTGCTTCACGACCGAGCGGTGAAGCAGGGAGAGAGAGGATACAACGCGAACCCGAGGTAATTTTCGAAACGATCCAATTTCGAAGTTACGAGCACGTGTGGTCGTGCACCACGGGCATATCCCACAGATAAGCTACGTTGTAGGCGGGATCCGATCGGCACGGCACGCAATTTCCTGTCACGTTTTTTTCCTTACCGCCATTACCCTTTTCCAATCTATACCGCATTGTCGTAAGAGAGTCGAATGGTCGGAAGAGCGCTGAAGAAATCTCCGTTGCGGCACATTCGATTGGCTGCATAAAGAAATTAATTATGAAAAAGAATAATACCACGAAACAATTACGCACTATTATCAATCGACTTCTTCGTTACGTTATCTCTCTTTAAAAAATAAAGATAAACGTATACGCGTTTGTTCCGTCGGGAGTTTACCATCAACTGGCGGTCTATTGGTGCAAACGTGGCGAGACTCTCGCGAGAAGGGCCCTATATAGGGCCTATATAGGAAATTGGAATGTACACGTATCCCGTTCGTGGGGGAATTTTTCGAGAAATCTCGCTTCCTCCCCCGTACGAGGAAAGAGGAGAATGAGAAAAGCCGGGGCGTGAGGAGAGACGAATGGAAAAGGCCGAGAATCAGGGAATGCGAGAGAGGAAGAGAAAGAAACGAAACGAAAGTATGTAGCTCAGACTCCGAGACGCCAATGGCGAAGCAATTTTTTGATACGATCAGGATCCCCTCTTTCACCCTGTTCGAGATAGATACGTGTATATATATATATATATGGTGGAAAGTTTGTACGTTCCACAAATGGAGTCTCGACTACTGTTTTCTTTGGGTTATTCGTACGCAAGTGAGACGTATGAAACGTCCTCGTGGTCTGCCGGAGTCCTCGTACGGACTCCCTATTTTCTCCCTATTCTTCGTTCGTCCTCCTCGCGAGATATTTTCACCAAGAGGAACGGGTCTGAAAAGTCCCGCAATGCAGAGTTCCCCGATTGCGGCTCTATCTTCTACCGCGAAAGATTTCCTCATCGAGATTGTACGAAATAATGGCTTTCCTCTATTTTCTTCGATAAAGATAAATCGATCGAGTCACGTGAACCAGAAAATCTTTCAAAAATTGTGTGACTATCTTTCCGAGGGAGACTATTCCTGGACGATGGACGGAGTGCGATAGAGCTTTCGCACGGTCTTACGAATACCGATTACGACCCCTCTCTCCCGTTCCTCAAACACGAGGAATACGAGTTATCTCTGTCCTCCACCCTATAGCTAACTCAGTTTGTTTCAAAAACGTACTCGATTCTCCCCGAGCTCGCACCAAATTTCTAATTCTTTCCGTGGAACACAGGGACGATATCGATAGCGACTCTATTTGTTTTCCTTGAATTACCTTCGAGCAGGTCCGTGTGTCTCGATCGGAAATTTATCCGTAGGACGATACGAGAGTCGTGTCGTGAGTGACGCTCTCGAGTCGGATGGATTCGCTTTTTATTCGAAAACTTTGAAACGGAAGACGAGATGGGGTAGAGGGGAGGAGGGACGAGACGAATTCGAAGGAGGAGAAAAGAGACGACAACGAGATGAAACATCCGTGCGGTAACCGCATATGGTCGAGGGACCTTCGCCACCCGAAGGGCCAAGAGACTGACCCGGCTCACGACCGATTTGACTCACCGTAAAGAGAGACGCTTCTCAAAAACCCGCAACCCTGTTATTTTATATTCAGGACGATGGTCGTTGCCGGATATAGGCTTTCATCGGTCGACCTCGCGAAATAACCCATACCTACCCCTCCGACATTTATCCAAGAATGTTTTCGGAAGCCGCTATCCTTCTTCCTTCCCTTTATCAAAAGCCCTCTCGCGCTACTTTCCGGTTATATCCATTTTCTCGTTTTTTTTTCTTTCGTTCTCCAACGCTCTTTTTCCTCTCTTTATATTTAACGTTGCCCACTTTCCTATCGATACTTCGCTCGACAATATTCTCCTCCAAAATCTTTCAAAATATCGTTTTCATCGGTCTTGGTATTTATTTCACATGGTTTATCGAATTTTCGCGAGACTATTAAAATAATTGTCGATCGGACGCGATATCCGTACCATTTATCGGTATTACGTGTCGGCGAACGATCCGTAATTCTCATTCTCGAAAGAATCACGACATTACTTGGCAGAAAGTTAAGGATAAGCTGAGACGCGAATACGCTACCTAGAGAAAATGTTGCTGATACGTTGCGTTGCGTGATCGGAAATTATAAGTTCGAACAAAGAGTCATGCTGGGGAAAAACGTGGCGTCTTAGCTTCGCTTCGTATTCTTTCATCGCGTATTACGTCTCTGTTTCCGTTCTACAAAATACTTTATACAAAGTTCGTACGCGAGCGTCGCATCGCGGATATCGCTGTTATTTTTGCTGATAGCGTTTCCTTATTTTGCGAGGAAAGCGAGCGATCGCATGAATCAGGACTATTATTTAAGATATGAGACTGCGGCAAAAGTCCTTCGCCGAATATCATCCATTATTTTGTCTCCGCGGTCTAAAGAAAAAAAGAAGAAACTTCGTTGGAGAGAAAAATGACCGATCGCGCTCGCGCTATTTCATTTTCTGTTTATATTAATTATAAAAGCGCCTCGGAAATCTCCCGATCGGTCTACCATACACCCTTATTTTTTCCACAACGATAACGATTCAACGGAAGACCGAAAGAGATAAAACACAAATGGTTGACGATCTAAATATTTCGTTATACTTATTTCGTATTCGCTCTGTCCTCGAAAGCATAAAGCCTCGAAAGCTTCGTGACCTTCGCGAGCATTAGCGGTACGGTTGCATCGCAATAGGACCGAGAGTGCAATATCGTTGTACCGTTGCATAGATGGTGTACCCGATAGATTATTACAAGTAATAGAGGCGCATGAAGCGAGCAAATGGAAATTTAACGTCGAACACATCCGGCCGTCTCGATGCATCGCGCCTCGCCGCGACTGCGATGCATAGGCCGTTCGAAGACATGTTTCCGTTCTCGCATACGAATACGTAGGTACTTGGACACGACCTGCTCTCGTATCCACAAAACATGCTCACTGCCTCTGTGCCTCGTTAATATCGAATGCCAATGGCCCAGTTTCGCTCGTGACTCTCTCAGCTACTTGTAGGTACACAACTATCTACACACACACACATACAGACAGGCATACACAAACATTACATATATATTACAGAAATCGTTTCCGACCAAACCTCGTAATAAACGTTGAGGCAACGAACCACGTAGAAAACCGAAGAAAGATCGTTAGGGTGCCGAGACGACGATTTCTCAATGACGCACGAGAATACGAGACTCATCATCCATCCCCGCTCGGCGCACACGCCCTCGCGGTTGCGCAAGCGAATTACGAAACACGAGTCGCGAGAAGGGATACGGTGGTTGGAATGTCGCGTACACGAACGGTAAACAAGAAGAACGGGAGGAGAAACTGAAGAACAACAACAGCGGAATATCCGTTGGTTGGCGCGCGCGCCCACCCGCGTTCACCACGTCCCGAAACTGCCGGCGGGTCTCTCCACTTTATGCTCTCGTATCGCTGAGGGAGGTTACAACGTATACTCGTACAGTTACAGAATCAGCCTTTATAAACGTACGAGGGTATACGGGCAATGTTCGGTCGTTGGAAGAGATGAATTAAGTTAGCCGTGCTGACACTGACTCCCTCTCGTAAACTGTCACGTCATGTTCCGTTCTCTCTCTCTCTCTCTCTCTCTCTCTCTCTCTCTCTCTCTCTCTCTCTCTCTCTCTCTTTGCGATCCTATCCAGCTCTTCCTGGGACTTTGATGCTCTCGCGCTATTATACAAATATACGTAACTACACGTACGGCTAATTAGGTTACCCCGCGCGTCTTCTCTTTATGCGCGTATTCGGTTAAGCCGCGCTAAGAGCCGCCATAGGAAACTCGTACGCGCACGTATACGCGAGTTTTTCGCGTAGATAAATGAGGGGTATAAAATATACGTTGCTTTTGTGACGGAGCGGTTGGCGAATAAACTAAAAAAAAGAAGGAAAAGAAAATAAAAAAAAAGAAAGAAAATGCACAAAAATTATTATTATTTCGTCCGTACGTTTTATCTCCATGGCATACGGGATACGCGAACCGTCCGTCGCACGACGTAGTCGGATCACACGTAGGTGCCTTTTCCATTTTCACGACAAAGCAATCATCGCGCGACAGCGAACGAAACGAAAAATCGTGTGCCAACGCGGCGCCACGCTCTCTCATCGAGTAATTTCATTGCGCCGTTTTTTGTATCCACGTAGATAGAACGTAAAGTAATAAAGCGCAATGAGTTCCGCGCGTGTCAAACGAAATATCCATCGAGAGATGTACAAGCGCTTCTCCTCCTCCTCCTCCTCCTCCTCCACTATATGTTCGTATGTTTTTGTTTAAAATACACATGTGAAACGAAAGAGAAAAACTATATACATTTCTTTTGCGCAAAAAAATCGTTTTGACTGATTATTACTATAACGAGAATTCTACAGTTTCCTTTATACAATTACGACGAGAGAAAGAGAGGGAGAGAGAGAGCTCTGACGATGAAGAATATAATTGGTAGATGAATATTTCGTGAAATCTTTTTAATTTCTTTGGAGAAAGGAAAAAGCCGCGGGAAAATATATAGAGAAAGGTGAGAGTAGAATATGGAGGGTGGCTGTGAAATCGGCACGTTCGACGGAAAGTAACGTTCTCGGCACGTAGTCACGTAGATAAATACTCAAAGTTCGAGCCGAGGCTCGAATCGCCGGACCTTACTTTTCCATCTTTACGCGGCAACCCGTAAAACACATTGTTATAAGTATACAGAGGGGTGTATATATATATATATATATATATATGTATAATTATATCAATATAGTAGTACATCGTCTCGTGTATGTATGTGTACGATACAAAGAGGGAGGAAAATTGCCCGGCGGCGAGCGAAGAGAAATGCGCGTCGGTGGTCTGAGCGGCAACCGACCGCACGGCTCGCATTTTCACGTAATTGGAAGATTTTCACCGCGTGCCCAAATGTACCGAGTAGTTTAACCAGGAGATGCTCGCGTTCTGTCTCGACGCGAGAGAAACAGGGCGTCGCGTCGGTGTACGCGTGTGTACGCTCGCGGCTTTGCCTAGCCCGATTTTGCCGGAAAACGCCAACTTCCACGAGAAGAATGACAACGAGGAGAGAAGAAAGGATTGGCAGGAAAACGCGAGCGAAGAAGAGGGAGAAAGAAAGTGGAAACTGCGAACATCCTGTGTACCAACTGGAACTGTAAAGAGCGTTATGACCGACGCTATACGCGTATCCTGCGGCGCGCATCTGTATATTTTCCAGAAAAGCTTTTCCTCTCTCTCTCTCTCTCTCTCATTTCTTCTCATTATCTCGTTTCCCTCTTACTCCTTCTTGCTCTACCTCTGTTGGATCGCGCCAGCTCTACACGAAAATTATTCTCGGGAAATGAAAAGCGAGCGAAAGTACACGAACATATATATATATATATATATATGTTTATAATTATGTATGCGAAAAATAATTTTTCATCCTTTTCCAGTGTTCTGTCTTTAATTATTTTTAGAATTAATTATTCTATTGTTCCGGTAATGTTTGTTCCGTGTACCTTTTCCCGGTACTTCAAAGTTTTCATATCAAACGGAAATATCAGGTTTACGCGAGAATAGTAAGTCGTAAAAATAACATTAAATGAATTATTAGCGCGATGGAATATTTTTCAGTCCTTGAATATAGTACCTAGAGAGAAATGAGGATTTATCTATCTATTATCTTATTTCCCGTTGGGTTGGATGCGTTCTTTTTCCATTTCTTTCTTCTTTTTTTTTTTTTTTTTTTTTTTACCAGATTTAAATATATATCACGTCGGATCTTTCCAGCAGCATATAGAGGCGTACGGTTGGCCATTGCGCTATCGCGCTCGATCATCTTATCCGCATGAATCATAAGACCAGCTGACGTTACAGGATGGCGTTTAATTAAACGGACAACGGGGATCGGATCACTCGACTTCTCGAGATTTTCGTTGCTCCTTTCATTTCTACCTTCGCCTCTCTATGTCGGCCCTCGTATTTTAACCGTATTTTCAAACTTCAATACCAACGTTGCGAAATTAATTATTTCACGAGTTAAAAGCATTTTATTATAAAAGCATATATAGTTTCTCTTTCTCTACATCTCCCTCCGACTCGCTCGCGCTTCGACGAATACACGTTTTTCAACTTTCCGCGCTCACTACCCGAATTTATAAACATTTTCGCTGCTATTCGCGTCCGTGCCACTTTTGAAAAATCAAGAAAATAATAAAAGTCGTAGATTTGCAAATTGTTGAAAAATTAAAAGCAGCAGCAACGCATGAAAAAGTTTTTTTTTTTGGCTTGTTCTATTCGATTGACTTTTTATGATTTTTCAAATATTCTCTTTGCCACTAAAATTGGCGAGGTCAGTAAAAAACAGAACGTAATGACACAGTAAAAGATAAACGAGATATATGTTAGACGCGCGCGAAATCAGTGACACGCGTATATGGGAGAGAAAACATTTTACCTTTTCGCGCATAGATATATATTCAGGTAGGTACACCTACACGTCGCACGTATGTATAAAGATTCTGGAAAAGCGCGGTGTTGCAAACTTTGGAGCGTGTTTAATTCGGTTCCACGAGCACGTAAACGTCACAGAATAGTCGTGAAAAACTAATTAGCGCCATTTAATCGTGGCCTCTTTCATCGGTGCATAGTGCTCCCTACGACCGTGGTTTACTCGCGTCTCTTCGTAGCCAGGAGGGTCGCATGAAACGCGTATTTATTTTCCCACGTTTAATTTTACACGACTCCACCAGCGGCGTTGCGAGCTTTCGTCGCTGCATTTCTTCGTTACATCGCCCGGATAAGTCCGTAGGGCGAAAGAAAGAGTCGCTGGCAATGAATACTTACGGTGAAACAATCGCGAATAATTATTCTAAAAACTATGAGAAACGTTGACGTTTTTGAAACGATTATTCGTAATAATTAATTGTGAAGTAATTCAAGAGATAGGCGATGTATATCGCCATGTTGAGTAAATATGGACAAGCAATATGGAATCGTAGCTCCGGTAGAAGCCCGACTGGATGAAAGAGAATTTAATACGCATCGTACATTTGCGAGAAGCCATATACATATATATGCGTAACCGGTATGTAAAGCATATGTTATATGCGAGAACTACCATATTCGTGGGTCGATGAATCGAAATATCTCGGGATGAGCCGCACAGAAGCTGGAGGGGCGTGCACCAGAAACCTTTGCAACATTGCCCGGTGTACGTACGGACGCACACGTGTACGTTTATATAGTTTGCGCGCTATTTCCTATATCCACAAATTGATGCCGGGCTCTGGCTTTAACCAAGCTTTAAGGAAAGATATTGAAATCCACTATGCGCCCGCCCGAGGAGTGTGTGAGGGAGAGAGAGCGAGAGAGAGAGAGAGAGGCGAGGAAAAGGATAGAGTTACAAGAGAAGATATATAGATGCAATGAATAAGGGGCCGAGAGGGGGGAGGCGCGAGAGCGAACGATACAAAACTATTGGGCTTTCGTTCGATATACGTGGATAAAATATTGATATTCATCCTACTTTTCCATGTCTATATATATATATATATATAGAGAGAGAGAAAGAGAGAGAGAGAGAGAGAGATTCACAACGCCTATACATAAATCAACGAAACTAGTTCCACTACTGTACCCCATCGTCGTATTTAAATAACTATAGTGTATATATCGTCGTTTACATTTACGTAATTCCTTGCCGTTCGCGCAAGAGTGACTGGTGCTCTCCGTAAAATACAGCCCGTTGCCGCAACTTCGGCTCAATCTCCATGTTTGGTGCATAATGCCGTTGCACCAACGCCAAGCAACTCTCTTTCGGCCCTGTTGCCAACATCGTCGTGCACTCTATCGTGGATTACTCTTTCAGTATTTATTCGATATATATAGGCCGATATAATATATATCGCGGATTATTTGTAGATGGCGATTTGAAGTAAGTTTCTCGAATTTGTTGCCGTTTCAATATTTTTCAACGTCTCTTTTAGAGAAAATCGAATATTCTACAATCAAATGTACCGCCGGTGACGGTAGAGACATCTATTTACTGAAAAACGCCGGACGCCAGAGCCATCTATAAGTGAAACGGGCTAGTAGAATCAACCTATGAGTTGATATAGCATCCTGCCTCACCCACAAATAATGAAACAACTAACAACGTTTAAATATATATATATATATATATATATATATATATATATATATATATATATATATATATACGTATATATGTATATATGTATGTGTGTGCGTATGTCTGTATAAAAGTGACAAAGTGGCAATGCCAAGAACGGATGTAGCGATATATATCCACTTCGAAATTTTTCACTCAACGTATGCAAAACGCCCGCGTGTGCTGCTTTTTCCTCGTATATCCGAGTATATACGAGTATATACGATCGTACGTGTATAGTGGCGAGCTCCGGCGCAGTCTATACATCGCGTGAAAGAATATAAATGGAATATTTCATAGCAACGGTCTCCTGAAAATAGAAGAGAAAACAAACAAAAAATTAGGTGCTTCCAGTGGGTCGCAAAAGCGCGCGATCTTGTGGCCACGACTATCGAGCACCTAGGCCCGTTCTCGTTTTTCCTTCTCTCTCTCTCTCTCTCTCTCTCTCTCTCTCTCTCACTCTCTCTCTCTCTCTCTGTCTCTCTGTCTCTCTCTCCCTCTCACTCGACGAGCTCTTTCCTGGGCGTGTTGCACCTGCGCACGGCTCGATAAAGACTCACTATATTTCTCTCGACCTCACCACCCGCTCACCGGGTTTTCCACCCGCCAGCTGCTCGCTGGCTGCTGTTCCAGGTACACGAGCGTTCGTCGCGAACGAGACGCCTCCACCATCCTACCGCTGTGTGCACTATATCACGAAAAATTTTCGCGAAAACCAACCTTCGCTCTCTCTCTCTCTCTCTCTCTCTCTTTTTCTCAACCGGAAACAGCTTCGCCACGTTTTTCGTCCTTTTGTACTGCCTCATCCTCATTCTTGACAGGAATATAAATGGAAAATTTATCGTCGCCCCCTCTCGATACTCTCGCGTCTCTCGAAACATTGTTGGCATAATGTTTAACGCGAGTTCTCGTACCCCTGCGTGCCTCGCATATTGCATACAATAAAAAGAAATAGGCAAAGGCTCGGCTCGATCTACGAGCCGAATATTTCACGAAGAAGATTGTGGCAAAACAGCTCGAAAATTCTTTCAATTCGATGCAATTATTTTCAACACGTATGCGTCTATCTAGTTCGTTATTTCGATGGGCGAACCACGCCGGACTGCAGAAAACGTCCAATCGTAAAATTTACGATCTTATTGGAATATTAGCGATTTCAACGTCGATGGAGATCGAACGGTATTTTACGTTCTATGAACAGATAATGCGAACCATTCGCACGATCAGCAACGATATACCGCAAGAGTGTACCTATCGTATCGGGGGAAGGGCGTTATACGCGATATAGCCATAAATGAGCCAAGTGTACACACTCATACACGCACACTGTCTTCACAGAGCGGAGAGTGCCGATCAGTCACGAAACTCGTATAAAACGCGAAACTGCAAAGCTTGCCCGAACACTCGCTCTCCCAGTCTGCGTGCGATACCTACGCGAGAGAGGGATAGATTTATAGTGACATTTGAGGGAGAAATTGAGCGTGCGTCCGATCGCTCTGGGACGAAATCCTCATACTCCGCAACTTTCCGATGCACACGGATCAGATCGGCGAAGCGTATAGGCTAGCGCGTTCTCTCTCTCCCTCTCTCTCTCTCTTTCTCTCTCCCACCTCCTTCCCTTAGATTACCGGCGTACAACCCTACGGACCGTATCAGACTCCAAACCATCCACTCCTCTCGCCGCCCTAATTTCGCTCACGTGCCGCGCGTACCCGTTTCGATTTTCATTGATACATGTACATCGCTATACAAGCATGTATGGAGGATTTAAACTCGATTGAAATATTGACAAAAATCTAGGTTTAATCATTACGAAATCATAATATTAGTTATTTATTCGGGCGAATTTTCAATAATTTCTGAACAAATAGAATCTCGAAATTATAAAATTTTGTTTGAAATAATATTCTGCTCGACTCGACCGGGTCTATAACACTGTGGCATGTAATATCGATTATGCACGAGGGAGAGGAATCACATACGTTTGTTCGTCCTCCGTGAAAAACAAACCTACTAGAACACATTTTGCCATATGCATAATACATAGTTAAGTAAAGACAGAGTTGTTCACCCACTGCCGCGAGGGTATTACCGGTACATCTTCTAAACTATATACGTTTGTACGTTGGATCGAAGGAGACGTCGAGAAAAAGGGAAAAAAATCTTCCCATTCGCTCGCGTGACCACGAGCTATCCTCTCGCGACTTTATTATGCGCAAACCAACTATCCGCTCTCGTTATCGAGACGCCGAGCTCGATTCCGATTGTGAATTCTGTAATTACGTACGGACTCTGGATATATCGTTCGTGGTATATATTATCTTATGTATATCGGACGATATTAAATGAGAAAAAAATAGTCATTCAAGAATCGGGAACACGGACATTAAAGAATTAAATCACGAGGATAGAAACCTAAAAATGATAATTAAATTATTCGTCGCCGTAGTACGAATAATTGGGAAATAGCAGGGAGCGTATATAATACGTTGTAATGGGCTACAAAGATAATAATAATAATAATAATAATAATAATAACAGAGATAATAGACGAGCGTTACCGGTGCGATTTATTTAGCCGGACGTGTAACCGTACTCGTATAATTGAATAGTTTCCGCGTGGTTGCGTCCTCGCTAGCGGCTATAGTTTATAATACACATTTCGTCGAAAATGTTTTTCCGAGACTGCGATCCCGCAATTTCCTAATTACTCACGTGATAAAAATGAAACAGCGAACGGGAAAATGGAGCTTCGTTTTTTATCCGAATTACAGACTCACCTAAAACAAAAAGAAGAATACATATTGGGATTAGATAGATCGTCAATTTGATCTCAGATTTCGTTTGTAAAATTGCTCTCGAGCGATAAAACGTATAAAAAATGCATTGGTTCGTCGAAGAACGAGTCTTTGGATCGAGTTTTTGACCATAGCGGCAAGTATCGCGATTTATATACGTATAGGTATTCCGTGTAATGGGGGATTGATTATATCGAATAGCCTTTCGCTTCGATAGCCGTGCACCGCGCGGCCTCACCGAAGCGTTCGCTCGAGCACCGGATAGAGGACTTGGACCTCGCGCCGAACCGAAGTATAATTTAATGTTTGAAACTTTGCCAATATAAAACATTTAATAACGTAGATCGAGTCCCGGCGTAGAAAGCCTCCTAGGCAACGATGCAGAACTGCTTCGATGGAAGATTCAATGGCCCAGTGATTGGCTGATGGGTCGATCGAGGCTCGAGAAACGATCGATTATTATTGTTATCGGTGTATTTCCTCTCCCCAATGAGTTTCAAACCGGGGAGACACTACGAGAGATCCAATCGCCGCTAACCGGCCAATAACTGTATTTTCGTTTTTCTTCGATCCAATATGTATATAGGTGTATTATATCTGCGACCTCATCATTCATCTATATATAATATATCGCGAACCCGATACCATTATTATAAAGAAACTTCAAGTTCGGTGAACTCAAACACACTTGACATTCTTGAGCTCTGCTCTCTCTCCGTCTGTCTGTCCGTCTCTCTCGCACTCTTACCATCAAGGACATTGGTACAGCTCGGACCCCCGAAGTCGAGAGGGGCTTGTTCCACGAAACGGGAGAAAAGTTCGTGGGGCTGAACAGGTTCCCCCAGCCAGTTCACCGTCGCGTCATTTCTTAATAAAACGTTTGTTGCGAAACGAGGCCATCGTATACGCAATCTCCGCACACTTATATGCACGAGATAACCGAAAAACTTTGCGACATATTAAAAACTTTTTCCCTCCCGTCTTCCTCTTACTTCGTTCTTCTTTACTTATTTATATTTGCAGAAAAGTCTGTACTAATTTGATATTAATGTGTTTACTAATAACAGATTTTTCGAGAATTTGATCTCCTCGATGCCCCGAGTGATTCTGTGAATAAGTAATGCGAAAGATAGAGAGAATGAGAGAGAGAGAGAGAGAGAGAGAGAGAGGGTGAGTAAGAGGGAGAGAAGTTAAGGTCGCGTATAAAAAGTAGGACTCGAGAAAAAAATAATTAAATGCCATTCCATCAGCTTTGCCAATTTTTGCTTGAAATCCCTCAGTTTCTCCTTCACCTTCATCTTTAATCCGCTTTTTCTGTCTCCGCGCGCGCGTCCCACTCTATCCCTCGTCGTGCTTTTCATTTACTTTTCGCAGTGCAAGCCCGAGCCCGTAGTTGGCCTTTCAATTATTCTTCGCTAACGCGCGACCTCGCTGTTTGTCCGCTTTATTTATTTATTATTTTTATTTTTATTTTATTTTTATTTCTTTTTTTTTCATTTTCTCTCTCGCCGCCACTCGCGGTACTACCGGTGTCGCGGCGAATTCTCTATCGCCCCTCCACCCATTTCTGCTTCGTCGATGATTTCTTTTTAAACGTAAGAAACTTCTGAGTTCTTTCATCACTGTTCGACTTATCACTCGCGAACTTGTCATCCCTCCACCCTCGCTATATTTGGAAACTACGATTACATATATATACCAAAAGTGGTGCGATAGAGCGAGACGAAGACGCGCGGTGAGATTTGCCCGCTGCCTTTTAACAATTATTCTTTCGACCACTTCCTCTCCCCGAGGAGCGAGCGAGCGAATGAATGGAAAAGCTTTTGTCGCTTATCCATAAACCGTGCGCAGGAGCACTCACAGAGCCGCCCTCTCTTTCTTTTCTCGCGATTTACGCTCCATAGACACGGTTGAAGATTGAACGTTCAAATCTCTTACGAAAGAATTCTTTCAAATTTAATTTCCATTCGAGTAGATTTAAAATAAATTTACTGTACTTTTACCGAACTTGACCGGAGTGCAGATTTTACACGATGTTTTCATAATGTGCGCGCGTAGGAGCTTTTTTCAACGGCGTCAGAGCTTTACGCCAGTTAGTACACGCGTTGTCACCTCTCCGGGGATGCAATTCTGAGGCGTTAAATTCCGCAAATAAGGGTCATCCCAGAGGAGAACTCTGTCTATCTGTCTCTCTCTCTCTCTTTTTCTCTCTTTCTCACTAAAAGCATAAAAGATATAAAGAGATGAAAGAAGGCGGAAAAAATGTACAGAGGCGTTAGGATTCTCTAATCTCACCGGTGAGGTAATTAGAACAGCCGTAAGCGTCTTTGCGATCTCGTATTTATCAGCAGAAGCAGTTTTTTTAAAATATCCTTCGCACATTCCACAGAAAGCAAAATGAAAAAAGGAACGTCACGGTCAGAAATTTAATTCTCCATTAACCTTTATAATCTTTTTTTCTTTTCTAATGAAAAAAAAGTATGCTCACGAAAAGTCCATTTTTCTCGGTGTGATAACGAGAGCCAACCCGAAATGGATTTTGACGTTCCTTTTCTGTTTTATGCTCCGGAAGTAAAATGAGAATATACGAGGGGCGCCGCTCAACCCTGTATTGTTTAAAGCAAACAAAAACAGACACGTCCTGTTGATGGGACACAAAAATGGGGGAGAGAGAGAGAGAGAGAGAGAGAATAAGAAAGGTGTGCTTATTCCTACAATGCCTGAAAATTTTAAGCCGTGTATACGCGAGCTCAATGACTCCCGGCACGTTTCTCTTTGGTATTCTCAATGTTCTCTTATTCATCGCAACCGCCACCGCAGCCACATGCCGCTACCCCATTACAGCCCCACGAGAGAGAGATAGAGAGAGAGCGGAACATCGCGTGTTGTCTTTTTTTTCGGCTAATCTGTCTGTGACCGAATGCGCACCCGTCTGGCTTCGCCTCTGGCAGGCACAAAGCATCAGACAAAGCTTGAAATATAGTCATCTTTCCCGACGTTCGCATACTCTCGCTCGTGGATTTTCCGTTATTTTCTTCTTTTTTTTCCCTCTGATACGGCCTCACGCCCAAAGGGTAAAACTCTCGCGAATACCGTAAAACAGATGATGAACAAAAAACATAGAGGCAGAAATATAGTCCAAATAGCAAAAATACAAAGCGCACTTAATAGATTTTATGAAGATCATCGCTCGCCCGAAATATTGCGTTAATCCGCGGCAATTTTGTTCATCCCCTCTAGACACCTTTTTTCATTCCCTCGAATCCTACAGGCGAACCAAGGCGGAAGCTTCGTCGGCTCCTCGTAAATACGAACCAGGATTACGCGGTACTTAAAAATAAGAGTAACAATAATAACAAAACAAAAATAAAAACTTTTAGGATTCTTCCATGCGGGGTTTAAGGAACCATTCGATCGGCATCGAGGATAATTCCCCTCTGAGAAATCGTCGACAGCGGAGGATCGAAGTAATCGTGAATTTCATTGCCGGAAAGTAATGACCCCGTCGACACACTTTGTCTCCGTAAAATGTCATTGAAATTGGATCGTTGGTACAGAATGAGTGTTATTCGCTCTCTTTCGCGTTTTACCATCACCCAGAAGGAAGGAACACGCGAACTTTGCTTCTTGCGTTTGAAAATTTCCGCACGTCGCGGATATCGAATCGAGAATCGAAGTCGCTTACCGTTGAGAATTTTAACAAATTCCAAAGTCTCTCGTACAGATAGGATATAATTTTATGGTGAAGGTGGCGAAAAAGGAAACAAAAAGGGAAAAATAGTAGGAGGGGAAGACATTGCGGGTTGCCCGACCATTTTCCCTCGCGATCGCTGCAACCCTCGAGAACGGGAAAGCTCTCTCGCTCTGGCACTGAATCGGACATCGAGAAGCCCGTTGGCTATGTACCGTCGAGATAGAGTCAGTGGTTAAACGTATGGGCACCTATATACATATATATATATATATATATATATAGATGGGTGTGTTTATAGAGCTCGGGTTCGCCTCTCGAATTAACCTAGAGTGCAGCACTATGCCGGAGAGAAGCTGAGCGGGGATTTGCTGAATCGACAAACAAACTTTTGGACGTTCCCCCGCTTCCCTCTCTTTCTGGCCGTTACTCGGACAGTTTGTACTCGCGATAAAAGAAAAACCAGGGTTGCTTATATCTGCTGCGTATTAGTTACCCAAGTATATCGTACGGATTAACATTTCTTCACAGAGGCGTAAACGCAATCGTGAAATTATATTTTTCAGTCTATCGGTCGAAACTTTTCTCGACTCATCGTTGTCCTCTTCGGTTAGCGAATCATCGTTGATTCCGCGCATCTCGAAGGGGAAGGCTCGTCGTCGGGAGACTAATTGACTAGCCCAAGAGTCGACAAAGTCTCGAGAGGGTAGTTTTTTTTATCCGACTCCACGTACGAGTGGACTCCGCTTCCAAATTGTCGGTCGAAAGTTTTTCAGCCTACTTTCTGGACGAACCCGGCACTCGGCCGGTACCTCCCACCGGAAATCTCCACTGTATATGCGCAGTTGGGCTTAACGAGTGGAAAGAACCGAAGAGGAAAGGTAGGAGAAAAAACGAGAAACGTAAAAACTGGAGAAGCGTAAACGTTCCCTGGATTTAATGGCTTGGACGATTAAAAATGTCTTTGAAGCTGAGGCAGCATCATCGGACGAAAAAACCCTCGTACTAAGAACATTCGCTGCTGGTTCCTGAAGAAGAAAAACAACTTTAAAATTGGCGTAAGAGCTGCCGCGTATGCCACAAGGGAGAGAAACAAATATTTCTTTAACACGAGGGGAACACGAAAAGATCGATCCTTTATGGTTGATTCGTCCGTTCCGCCGCGGAGATGATAAATGGTAGATTAGGTTGATCCGTGGCCCGTTGAGGAAACGTAAGCAACGTTGACCGATCGCTTTATTAACTTGATCTCTCGCGAGAAGAGTTGTACTCATTTTTCTAAGAGGCTATGTAAGCGCTCTCTTTCTTCTCTCTCTCTCTCTCGCGTCTCACGTCCGATACGTGGGTGCGGCGTCTATATCCATCCTCCATCCATCCTCTTTCTCTCTCTCTCTCTCTCTCTATCCTCTCGCTCTTTCCTTCCGAAGGATTCTCTCTAGCTCATGTCCGATCGGGTATACATGGTTCGCAGCAGAGCTTATATCCTCGCACTCGCAAGACCGGTTGGTCGGTCGGACTCTGTAGGGGACGGTCGGAAACCACCGACCATCCTCTCTACCTCTTCGCTCCAACAACGATCCATTATCCCTATGGTTGACAGGGCAAACAGTGGCCTCGTCGCGGTGGCGGCCAATGCATTTCAAATGTACGCCTTTGGTGCGCGTTACACGCTACTCCCACCCCGTTGGAACGCTTCGCACTCTGTACCATGTGGAATAATGCACGATATATGACAAAATGTGCTAGATCAAATTTTACCGAAGAGCACATACCGGAGAGCGTCGGTGAATCAACGGCTCTTTTCACGTTGGGACGTGGAACTCGCGCGACTAGCCTATATTTATATATATATATATATACGCTAGTCGCGCGAGTAGGAATATATATCATATATATATATCCATTCTCGGTACACACGAACGAGAACTAAAAGGGGAAAATGAGATCGCAGAAATCGACATTGACGTACCATGTCACGATCATAACCTTTTTCGAACAATGATCTATCAATAAAATAACAATGTCGCGAGAATTTCATCGGATCGCTGCAACGTGTGGATGGGGTAAAGTTTCATGGCTGGCCACTCTTCTCGATGGATCAAATATGTATGGCGATATTCGCACTTTCAGAATATCCCGAAAATCATTAAAAAATTGCAGTGTGATGCACCAAGCGGGTGTTTCAAGCCGGGAAAAGTTGCGAATAGAATGCACCCGGAGAGGATTTGCCAGGCTATTTTTAAAAAAGGTTCTAGATGCTGTACCGGTGAAAGTTTTTTTGTTTTTTAATACGTAAAAATACAAACTAAAAAAAGCGAGTTTCCGGCTTATATACGTTTTGTTATAGTAATTTAAATATATATATATCACAGAATTAGTTCTACAAACGATCATACCAAAAGTCGTATAAGTTATTGTATGACGTAGGGCATCGCAGGACGGGGAATGGCGAGCGTATAGTCGGAATTGCGAATGTCAAAACTAATGCTGAAAGTATGCGTAATCTTATATGCTCTATATCTACGCGTATATATTGTTACAGAGAGAAAGAGAGAGAGAGAGAGAGAGAGAGAAAGAGAGTTAAAGTAATACCGGCCGGAATAAATCACTAGGGGCAATCGCGTTTTAGGATCGTTTCCTGTATGATCCGACGACAATAAAAAATGATGGACGAAAGAGAGGAAGGATGCTGCCATAAAAACCAATTCCATCGACGATTCCTCCCTAGGTACTATATTTCTTCATTCGCGCAAATGGACGAACCGAATTTTCTCTTTGTTTGCTCGCATATCTCAGCATCCCTGATCTCGTAACTTACCTTGGATGGGTAAAAGTATATATATATATATAAATAAGACTGGGCCGATGCGAGAGAAGTGGATGAGGGACGAGAAGTCGATTCCGATGCGATAACGTATTGTCTCCCATTCATGGCACTAATTAGTACGTACCGTCTAGCGTTCATTAGTCCCCGTGAATATATGGTCGAGCGATTAATTTCAATTAACACGGGGGAGGGGGCCGACCGGTCCGACGACGTGTTTTCCCGGAAAGGAGAGAGAGAGGGAGAGAGAGGGAGTAGAGAGGAAGCGAGCCGGAGAGTTTCCGGAATACGGGCCCATGTGTGTCCGCGTGCACGCGTCAGAGAGAGAGAGAGAGTGAGAGATGGAGGAAGAGAGAGAGAGTGAGAGATGGAGGAAGAGGGGCTGAACGCCGACGAGCGTATACGAGCGCTAATTGTAACTTCAATTTCATTATACGAATTTCAGCTCGAAAATTCAACGTAGGGACATACCATATAGATATATATATATATATATATATATATATATATATACCTATATACTTTTACACGATACTATAGTTATACCAAGGGTACGAGCGCGTCAGCCAATTTCGTTTGGAATTATCGTTAAACATTTAACGTTTCTGCGCGATTCATTGTCTCATGAAATGCATGTATATATAGAATACACGTTGTACCAGTGCTTGAATTAACAACGGGCAATAATAATGAAGCATTCTCTCACGAATATTAATAATTGAAGGATTCTTCATCGCGATTATTTTTTATTTTCCGAACATGAGTATTTGCCGAACTGATTTCAATCGATTCGCGTTTATATTTTCAAGTAATGATAGAGAGATGTATAGGCGTGTACACACCGCGAAATTCGCTCCCGGTAGAGAGTTCGAGTATTTCGAGCAAAAAAATGCAACTGAACACACACAGGAGTTATGGGATAAAACACGTTAACCCCTCGACGGTGTATCACGAGAGCGAGAGAGGGGGGGGGGGAGAAAGTTCTCGCTCGTTGGATAACAGAATTGCAACGAGGGGATAAATTTTGCGGTTCAGCCATTGACGTTACCTGTACCAACCACCGAGACTCTCATGGCCTACGTATAACTATGAAAATTCCCGGGTGTCATACCGAGTATATAGTAATGTGCGTTTCGATATATCGCTATTGACAGATCGCGAGAGAAAGAGAGCCACATATCACGAAATTCGTATGTGACCTATATATACATATATCGAGCTCGTCGAAGCGAAATGGAAAAGAGTACACACCAAGTTCGGAGTTTTTTTTCATGTCCCAGGACACATACAGTTGATAGAAAACCATACATATATGTATATACACGGATATATCCATGTATATTGGGAATTCGTAGAAAAATCTATGAGTATTTTGCGAGAGACACAGGGAATAGAGAATAGAATTGAAATTATTGTACTGTGAAGAGAGATGAAAGAGAGAAATAAATGTGACGTGATACGATAAAGTTTGCGTCGGCCGTTCGACCCGAAAAATGTAGAGGAAAGTCGCGAGAGTGACAGTTGGTCGGCAGGGAATTAGCCACAGGGATGGGCGTTGGGGCGGTTCTTTTTTGTTTTGCAACATCTCGACGGAGGGTGAGAGGGAGGGAGTATATCTATGTATATAATATGTGCTGGCACAGCAAATATCCAGGGAGAAAAGGTAGTGCAGAAATAGCGCAGAGAGCACCAGTCATCGTGTGTGAAGAGCACGAGAGAACAGTCAACTTTCAGACATGCTTTGCCGACGCTAAGCTTTCGGCAGATCCGTTCAATCCTCCCCGTCGTGCGTGACCCGAATGTGAAAAAGGGCTCACGCATACCCTCGTACGGTGTCTCCGTTCGTTTCTCTGTACAACGTCTACCTTTTGTACTATCTCTGTTTCATATCCATATACACGGATAGGAGAATTTCTCGAATACGAGGATCCCAATTCCCAATGTTTATAGTTCTCTCGCTAGCTAGCTCTCGCCGTCTCTACATGTACCTACGCATACATTCGGAAAAACATTCAAAGTCGCGACATGCCCGCACACGAGTCGATATCGATGAAAGAAACGGGCGTACGCAAGACCGAGATAGATTCGCGGAATCGGCGTTTTCTCGATTGGTCCATTCAAGATATCGCGCTGTATACCTACCTCGCTCAAACCTTCCGTTTTTTTCATTGCTTTTAGAGATGTGCGCTCGGCGAGCGTGCGAATCGATCCCCAAACCGAGCTTCCTCGCGGCTCCCGTGGAGCACGAGAATCATCCGGGCTATACGTCGATCTGTCTCTTCGTACGATGGTGTGTGTGTATGTGTGTATCAAAATTCCCAGCATCGGTTTCCTCGTGGGAATTGCCAATCTTGGTGGAATATTTTCGATGCGAAAAGAAACGAGGGTGAAAAACTTCTTTTTCGACAGACTTTCGAATTATGTGAAAATCTGACTCGAAGTCAATGTTATAGGCGACCTATTATATCGATACAAGTGTCTCGACACCGTATTATACGGTAAAGACGGTATGTTGAATGTTTATCGAAAACTTTTGTTAACATGCCAGTCAAGTACGTAAATATATAATGCGGTACGAGACTGTGTGTGTGTGTGAGAGAGAGAGAGAGAGAGAGAGAGAGAGAGAGAGAGAGAGAGAGAGAGAGAGAGAGAGAGAGAGAGAGAGAGAGAGAGAGAGAGAGCGAAACGAGGGCTTGTTTGTAATTAGATTTCCGGGCAACATGAAATAGGGCCTATCGTTGGGCTGTGTCCGATAACACGATATTCTCTACCCCAAGCCCTCTCTTCGCTCACTCACTTGCCCGGCCACGTGTGTGAACGCTAGCCAGCCACTCTTGGGGTAATCCACTTTGGCTCTACCCTCCAAGCATATTAACTCTGTGTCCGAAGATTACGCGACACGCCGCACGACCACTTAGCGAACCATTCTCGAACTCCTACCCCTTCTACTCTCGAGACCTATGTTTACCGAAATCTCCCTGTGGGAAAGTAATCGAACAAGATCGGTCGATCGAGCGAAACGTCGTGGTACAATAATGCGAAATAAGTTTTTCCGAAATATTGAAATACAAATTTTCTTGCCGAAATTGAAATTACATTCGTTTGATATTCGATACTTAAATGTAGGCGTTCCTGGATAAAAGGAGTCGCGCGTTACGCTTCTCGAGCGAGTGACTACACGCCGAAAATAATAATTTCCATAATCCCTCGGTGAATTAGGCCAATTTTCTATACTCTCGTCGTGTAATTCCCTCATGTAGAGACACAGGGATTGAACTTTCCCTCGACGCGGCTCGGCTCGTTTGTTTTCCCCACGTCTTGACTGGTCTTTGCGTGGGTAAATTTACTTTCAACTATTATAATCGAGAGACCCAGAAGGAGCCGAGGTGGAAAAGGAGAGGACGAGTGCGCGCGCGAGACGACGACAATGACGACGTCAACGTGTCGAGACGAGCGCCGTTGGAGTTACTTTGCAATGTCACGAACGTCACGCGCGGACTCACACAACGTGTATGATGTTCCGTCGAGCGCATCGATTCACTCGCCGTGATATCATTCCTCTCTCCTCTATTCTCTCTCTCTCTCTCTCTTTCTCTGTCACTCGCTCGTCCCTCTCGTTTTCGCGAAATAAACGAGACCGTGAGATGTTTCACCGATGGGTGTCGATGACCTACTTTGAATCACTTCATAAATAATCGCACCCCGTACCGTTATTAGTGCTCAACCGCATGACAACGACGAGGATATCGAGAATTCCCGTGTCTACCCTCTCGAATTTCACGATTCCGACTCCAATTCTCGATCCTCGATCCACTTCGTCCCGTTTACACACGACGTATTTCCGATTTTTCATTTATACTCGTACATCTCGGATCTATTACTTCGTTCTATGACAATGCCAAAAGAAAATTCTCCATTTTTTCGCCTAGCGGATATCGAACGATTAATCCGTCGAATCGTGAAATCAATTTTAGCTCATAATATTTGTCACTTTAACAATAGTAATGACTTTTAGTTTTTCTTGTTGTAAGAGAAAAATGTAAATGTAAACAAAGTTAAAATCAACGATGCAACGAAATAAACGCCTTGTGCGTTAACTGTAATTGCCCGACGTCTTATCTCGCATTTTAGCTCGAAATCTCTTGCGAATCCGTGATTTATGACTATTAGCGCATAGTAGACCGTACAGAACGGTGTTTGAGTTGAGCGTTCGCGAGAAACGCGAGCGGCGTTCGCCTCGCTGTTTGAGGTTGAATAACGCGCGCCTAATCGCCTTCTCTCCTGTCGGTGGCGTACTAATACCTTAGGCTCGATTAGTGACGTGCTCCCTTCCATCTCCGTTCATCGTCGTCTCGGCCGCTATTCTCCCTCTCCGACGCACACGTTTTCGCGCCCACCACACACCCGTCGGTAATCCATTTATCAAAGCATTCGTACGAAGCTCCGAAGCTCCTCGTAAGGGTTCTATACTAGTGGTAGAAAATCAAAGGCTCGCGCGATCGAGTACCGTCGATTATCTCACTATAGTTACACGCTCCTCGTCTCGATGGTGTCTAGGAACGTTTGAGAATTTTCTAAAAAAATCTGAACGAAGGGACGGTGAATAATAAATTGTAGCTTTTATCCGAGAGTATCGTACGAGAATCAAATACTCTCCTGGTATTGAAGTTTAACTTTTCGTCGAGAGAAGAAGAAAAAAAGCGCGTGCGGATAAAAAATGTCATTTATAAAAAGACCTTCGGCAACTGGCATCGACGTTTCGACGACTGGTTTTACGCTCCGATGCGCACTTTTTTCCATCCTCAGGGGTCTTTTCGCCATATCTACAGTCACGTGAACGCAAATGGTACCACGATGCGTGTGTGTGTGTGTGTTTTTTCCGTTCTTTTTTTTTTATCTTCTATTCGTCACAAGTACTCCGCCCTCTTGGCGTATTCGTCAGAGAGAAACGCTTTCTATAGTCGATACGAGTTTGTTGCGGAGACCGAGCGAAGTTTTTTTTCCTCTCTCTAAAGTCGCGAGGTTGGCGGAGCTATGGAAAGAGTCGACTGGTAGTACACACGTCACGACCGATTAATCACGCACCGCTTCAGACTCGGAGTTTCCCCCATTTATTTACATACGTACACCAGGCTGATAGAAAGTTGACGTTGCTTCGCGCAACATCAACGAATAAAAAATAATCATTTTTGTTCCTCGCTCTCCACCCCGTTTCTTTTTTTCTTTTCCGTATATAAATTCACACGCGGTCGCAAAAGTTGTTTACCTGGCCGGACATACGTGTAATTACGTCTGTCTTTGACATTTGCTCTAGCAACGAGTCGATAAAAAGTCGGCCTTCGGCGGACCTTCACTGGGCATAAAACAAATTCGAGCATCGATCAGGCGCCCGGCCAATTCAATCATTTTTCCAACATTTTATTTTCCCATTCATTTCAACCGTCCAAAAAAAGAAATCGTACGAATTTATATTTGATTAAATGCGGCATTTCCCGATGTTTTTAAATAGAGGACGTTGGAAGCAATAAAAGTGAAAAAAAACGCGAAGCCGCGTACGGCAAATTCTATACGAATCTTTTATTCTTGCAGCCAACATCCTCTCTTCGTTGGCGTCATCGTTCCAGCGAGAACCGCGAAATAACGCTCCGTTCTACCCGTTTCTATCATCATCCTTTTCTCTCTCTTTTCTTTTTCTCTCTCTCTCTCTCTCTGTCCCTCTGCTTTCACGCTTTTTTCGAAGGATTCGCTTTGGTGAAAGAGCATGATATTGAATATATATCTATATAACCACGGATAGGTGGCATAGTTTTAAAAGGAAAAGGCACGAAAGCACAGAGCCATCCATCCGTCCGTATCCACATCCGTCGTTCGCTCCTCTCTATAATCATGCCATACTTCTGCTTCGGGGCTTTACATCACAATTTGTCTTCAAAGAGCCGTCGGGGATGAAGAGAGAGAGAAAGAGAGAGAGAGAGAGAAAGAGAGAAAGAGATTGAGAGACGCAGGAGCTGTGAGGGGGCCACTACGAGCCCTGCCCACTCGCGAATAGCACTATTGTCGTCCGATTCCCTTAACACGGGTGTAATTACCGCTATGCGGTAATTTTCTCTGTCGGATTGACGAACGACGTAAAGAGAAACCAGAGGAACGGGACATAACTACGGGAAGAGCGATGTAAAATAAGGAGAAAAAATTGTGAATGCTCTTTCAACGTCGTTTGTTCCATATAATATATGGTATAGACACTTGATTCATCATCGTCGCTTTCATCAAGGCGGCTGAACGTCACGTATGCTTAAAAATGTCTCTTCGTGTATTCGCGTTTATTTATTCGCTGCGCGAATACTGACAATGTGAGGAATCGAGATTACATTCGTTATTGTTCAACTGGTTTATAATGAACGCACATCTGTGCCAATTACGTGGAGGAGAAATAATCCGGGTGAATCGATCAACGCTCTGTATCTGGCTATCGGATTGCACATAGACTGTATCAACGTACAGGCAGCGTACGGGCTGGAGTTATCATGAAGCAAGAGATGAGATTGGAAGGGATCTGTTCGGTATATATGTATATAAGGGCATGGATGGAGAGGTAGACAGGAGAGGTAGGAGAGGTCAGTGGAGTGGTATGTAGGCTGTGAGTAAGGATCTTCAGAGCCATGGACAACCGGGCTTTGAGTACATCGAGAGTATGCCTCGGGCTACATAGGACCGACGTGTAATTAGGCCACGTGCGCCACTGCTTTCTCACACACACGGAAATGAGCTCAGTTTCTCCCATTTGGTCGATCGATTCGATTCCTGGTTCACTCTTTGCACGATTCACCAGTGAATCTCCGTCGTATATACACACGACCAAGAAACAACTAGATAACTCTGATATGGGCATGGTGGTATATATTTGCATATAGGTACGTATATAGAACTTCTCTTGATTTCGTACTAATGCAATACGTACTCACTTTTGTTCGGTAAATAGAGCTGGAATGAGATACGTACGTTTCAGCACACGAAGAAGAAAACAAGATAAATGGGAATAAGGTCGAGCGCGCTCGAGTTGGGAGGATTTTCTTAGCGTAACGTGACCGAGCTACGTCCTTTTTGTCCTACGAACGTTGCCCCTAAGAGGTAAATAAATGACAGTCGTTCGTACATAAAAAGTTCGATGAAATCGATTAATACGCATTGATAAACAAATTAATTTTTGTCCGAAGCCATTAAATAAACACCAACTGCTCCCGTTCCAAAGTTTACGGGCGAACGTAGGATTTACCCACACCGGACCGAACCAACGAACCAATTTCTCTATTTTTGCCCTACCTCGTTCGTTTCGATATAGTTCGTATATACGCGTCGATCGAATGCCTATACATACTTAGTGAAATGTATATGTATGTACGCAGCAGAGTTCGATAATTAATGGGAGTCCTCGATGAATTATTATAACCAATATCTTTTGGGGCTTCGACACTTTTTTTATTCTCTTCCTCTCGCTGTGGGCATCGATCGGCATCGGTGATCCCCCTTTCGCTGTGCACCCGTGCACGCGAACACGTAGATACGGGTAATATCTAAACGGGGAGGCTTACATTTCGTTGATACCCAATAATCGATTTTTATATTTATCGGAGCCATTTTTTTACCGTTTAGGGGCAAAAAAAAAGTCGACGGTTCATTGTGTACGAGCGAGTATGCTTATAGAACCTGGAGTTGAACTCGGGAGTCCTGATAGCGATTAATTGCTAAATGGAAATGGCGTAAAAGCGATTGAAACCGGAGATGGCGACGGGGGCTTTGATCGACCGATCCACATGAACTCGGTTCCCTTTGTATTTGATCAGTACCTAAATGTTCAATATTATTGATATGTATTGGGTATATAGATACGCGATATATATATGTGGAAATGGCCATCAAATGGATTACGAGGCCGAGACTCGACCCAAGATGATCGCGAGAGCCAGGAATGTACGCCTTCGTGCTCGTGCTTTACGACGAGATTCACCCATTACTGGAAACGTGGTATAGTTACGGACACCCGGCCGTATAATTAATTATTAGGACACCCCCAGGGAGCTCTTAGTGGGTCATCGCGATGAACGCTTTATGGGGACATGACCGGAACGTCAATCTCTGCTGGTTCGCCACGGATCATAATTCAATTACCAATGTCCCGATTCTTTCCTCCTCCGCCTCCTTATATATTCATGCCATACGTACTTATATATTACTTTCTATTATTCAAAAACCATTCTCGGACGAGAATTGACGAACGTTTTGATCATCGACGTTGAAGGGAGATAAAAAGAAATTGCATGTACACCGATCTGAAAATAAAGAAGAGAAGTGGCACGCCTAAACGCGGATTAAATTATTTATATATATATATATATAGAGAGAGAGAGAGAATGCGGGGGTGAGACGAAGAGGGAGAACGAACAGGGGTGTTTTTTAGCGAAAACTAATGGAGCGCATGATTGTATTTGCTGCAAGGGCGTATATACGCTAGGGCGATGGGGGACGAGACGGCAAAGTAATTCGAGAGTCTACGAGAGAGAGAGAGAGAGAAAGAGAGAGTGGTGAACAAATCCGTGGGGGAGAAAGCGAAAAAGTGTAGTGTCCTGAGAGAGGGTAGATAAGAAAAGCGACGACGCTGAGACGGAGAAGAACGGGGGAGGGGTGATGAGCAGTAGGGTTCGATGCTCCAGAGAATTCGAGGGTGTCACGTCGGTCACCAATCGCGATTAGGAACATGGCAGTACTTTGCCAACCGACGGTCCCACGTTTTCAAGAACCGTTTCGGTGATGTTCGCGATCCCTCCTGAATGTTTTCTTCTCTCTCTCTCTCTCTCTCTCTCTCTCTCTCTCTCCCTCCGTCTTACTATTCATTCGGCCAATAGTAAAGCAATATGGCAGGTGATACGAGGACAGGCAGTTGTATGGAGAGAAGTGGGAAAGGAGGTGTGGGTAGAGGAAATGCCAAGGCGTATTTATATCGCCTATAACGAATTCCAGGACCGGTCGACGCGTCGAACACGCGAGATCCTTCGGCTTTTAGTATTTCTGTTATTGGTAAATTCCGAGGCCCACGCGGAGAGATAGAGACAAAGAGAGGGTGGAAGAGAACCGGATGCTCGGACGAACGTTCGTAAAGCGAGATCTCCTTACGAATGCGGCACGTGAACGTTCTCCATCTTTATGGCATACGACAAGTCCCGAAGGGGATGATTTCCTTGGCTAAGCGGTATAAACGCTTACGGGAAAGACACGAAAAATCGTCGTAGGTCGTACGTGAAGCCCTCTTCGCCCCAAAGACCCGAAAATAAAGACGAGGGATATAAAAGTGTCGATACTTATCGAAATTAGACCGACGGCGATGTATAATACGCCCTTCGGGCGTATCAAACGATTGTTGCTGAATCGTAATGATCGCGAGGAAGGTGAGGGGGGGGGCACGAATTTTACGTTAATCAAGAGCACATTCTAGGATTCAGCTGTTGATGACAATCGAGGTTTCGGTGCCGTTTGATCGCGCGAATACCGATTGTCCCGAAGGCCAGAGATGCGCCATCTATCCTTTCATCGAACAATGCCAGTAACGGCAGGGGATGGCGGGGAGGGGAGAAGCACGCGTCACCGAGGTAATTGAGCTTAATGCATTCCCTTGGTTCCGTTTCATCCCCTTATCAGGGATCGTGTCAGCGGGGTCGCGCCCGGGCTTCTAATCCTCATCCCATACCTCACACTGCCACCACCGAGCTATCAACCCCGTCAAATCCTCCGCGCTATCCATCTCCCAGCTATTAGCGTTGTGGATATGCCTGTTCCAATATATGTAATTATTCCCGAAACCATTGGTGTTACAAGATCCTAGGATACAGCTTGGGTTTTTACACGGATTTCGCTGGTGATAAATTTCGTTAATCACGATTAATTACGTTTACGGCACGAACGAACATTCGTACGATGGAAAGCAAATTTGTAGTTAGCATTGTCGTTATTTTTTCACGAATATCGCTTGATTGTTCGAGCGTCCAATCGCGCTCGACAGCGCGTTTATCTGGACAGGCTGATCGAGAATGCTCGATGGTGGTCGACGATATCGTTGGTCCTCTTGGGTCTCGCACGATTAGCGTACAGTTTGAAAGCGTCGAACACGCGGAATGCGGGAATCGCGAGTAAGAGCCGTTCGTCCGCACGAACGAGTCACGATCGGGTCCATCGCGCGTAATTAGACAAACTTTTCGTGGCTTTAAAACTTTAACTCGCCTCGCTGCTAGCCTTTGCAAACTATCCGGCCTTCTCTCTTTCTCTTCTCCGTTTGGTAGGTGGCCACTACTACCAATTACCCTCCTCCATCCTCATTCACCACTCCCGGTGGCAGAGACGAAACTTTTAGCGGGCCAGCAAACCAGGCACTAACAATAAGTTTAGCTTAAGGAACTTGGCGACCTACTATGTTTGAGTTAAGTCCCCTTTTTCTCTCTCTCTCTCTCTCTCTCTCCCTCTCCCATTCCTTCGTTGTTGTTGAGCATGCCTTGCGAGCTCTAACGACTGAATCCACTTTCTACGAATTAGTAGAATTCGAATTACTGCTTGAGAGAAATAGTAGCTAGCGAGAATGAGAGAAAGCGCAATGGTATCGTGACCAAAGTCTCACGGAGAAGATGTCGTTTCAGGTATGTTCACGAGAGGAGGCTGTCTTCGTACTCATCGTCATCGCCTTCATACTTCGTTTCTACTCGCTTCTTCCTGCTCTCTCTTGTCTCATCTACGAAGGCCCTGTGAACGGAGATATATATATATATACCTACGTATATCGTATGGAGGATGTGTATATATATATATCAGAAGGGACTTTCTTCATTGTCGTGTGCGAACGGACCGAGCAGCCTTTTGAAGAAACTGGAAGGGAGGGAGAGCCCCTCACGGCCGACGAGCACTTCCTTCGCCGAGGTGGAAATGAATTGTGTCCGTCATTAGTTCCCGACGACTAATTGGCTGTCCGTGGACCGTTTCATTATTCCTGGCACGACGAGGCTGCACACGACGACGACGACGACGAGGAGGACGACGGAAAACGTCGTGGACGAGAACGAGGAAGCTTCTCGAAATCTCTACGAAATGTGTTTCTCTATCTCTCTTCCTCTCTCTCTCTCTCTCTCTCTTTCTTCCACTTTCGCTATACTGCCGCTCATCTACTACCAACCATCCATCTAACCATATATAGCTTTACAACACGGTAGTCAACCGCGCCTTCACAGGGCTCCTCTCTGCTTCCGCCTTCTCCACCTACCTCGCATCCGCGCCGCATTATTATACCGAGCAATTAATGAAATTCGTCTTGCCACCCCGAATGGATTCAGGGTTGGGCGTACCCTGATTAAATTCACGATGGAAGCTCACCATTCCCACCTCTTCCTGCTCCTCCTCCTCCTACTCCTCCTCCTCCTCCTCCTCCTCCTCGTCTTCCTTCCCCTCCTCCTATCACTATCCATTCTTTCGCTCTTCATCCGCTCGTCGTCGCGAATTCGTCATTATTATGTCGAGACTTAACGACGGAAAATAGGATGATATTGTACACGACGGTAAGCCGGAAACGTATATACCCGAGACTCGTGCACGGTGGATGGATAATTTATAATGGAAATTCATATTAATTCAATGGTAGATCCGTCAACGAGGAAATACGAGAGACGGTGTGTGCTGAGGAGGTAAACAATTTCGTTGACTGACTTATTGGCAAGCTCCAAGACTGAAGGAAAATGGATTATCATTCCATGAGGGAAGGTATAGAGAGAGCGAGAACATTCGTATAAAACGAGATTTACGACGTTCGAAGGTAAACTTTGTTCGAATCAAAGTAATTTGATTTTTATGAAGGAAAAAAGTCAGTTTTGCCGTTGTTAAGCGTCTCTCTCTCTCTCTCTCTCTCTCTCTCTCTCTCTATCTCTCTCTCTCTAGTGCTCCATCTTCGTTTGGAAAATCCATCGTCGATCCCTACGGTAATCGGTATCTGGCTTACGTCCCAAGATGCACCACCAAATCAACTTTTCTCCCTCTCTCTCTCTCTCTCTCTCCAACCCCCCCAAACCCCAGACGTTTTCAATTATTCGAAAGACGCGTTCACGAAGCTCACGTGTTAGGCTACGACCCAACGTGTACGAAAGCCTACCATTACTCACGTACACGAGCCCACTGGAAGCTATATCGTTGCCTTGTGTCCTTTGCTCTCTTCCACCAATAGCCGCTCTCTCTCCTTTTCCTCTTTGTCTGTTCTGTATCTTAGCGTTATACCTACTCCCGAAAGCGAATCACGTTCGTCCACTTGGCAGAAGATTCACTATTAACGATGCGCCAAGCATCTCTCGCTTTCGTAGCAGTTTTCGCGATATATATATTGCGCTATACGTGCCATATATATATCGTCTAGTCCTGGCTCTCCTTTAGACGGTCGTTTCGCACTTGGTATTCCATCTTCCTTCCATCTTCCTTGCCGGCGATAATGCTATGTTTTATCGCGTCGCTGGGGAAAATAACTCTAGCGAAGAAGAGAACGGAAGGAAACTGGGCGCGGTTTTCCTAAATTGAAAAATAAATTAATACGTATATTTGCAACGATTCGCAGGGACGAGTGAAGAGAAGAGGGATGAGAAATATACGAAGGATCAAAAGAAACGAAAAATTTAATGTCGAATACGAATATGAAACGACAGTAAAATTTTGATCATGGAGTATCGATGGCGGAGGTCTGATAATTTGATTGAATTTAAAAAAAAAACATAGCCAAGTGCTATCCATCACGAGCTACTTGTGACAATTTGTAACGAGAGTCGCACGCGTGTATGCGCCAACGGAGCTCGTATATAGCGCTTGGAAGCAAAGTTTTACCATGCAGCGGGAAAAGGGTGACGTGGGTGGGCATTGAAGGGAAGAGCGGTAAACTCGAACCAATTCAGCGACAATTGATTCGGAAACGCGTTCCGCTCTTTCTCTCTCTTCCTCTGTGCTCCGCAGCGTAATACCGCGCGACCAAATCGAACGCGAGAGAGCGGACTCTCGAGTGGAGTTATAGAGGCGCACATTAGTTCCGGTTGTTCGCAGGCGAGTCACTTCCGGCGAGCCGGAAGCCGAAGCTTTTCCCCTCGATACGAGAGGGAGGAGGGGAGAGGGATGTTACGAGACGTAGGCGAAAGCTACATAACACACCGGGGATTGGTTAACCCCGATAACCGTGGTTAAAACGAGATACGCGAGTTCGAACCTCGAACCGGCTCGAGGACTGAAAATTCGAACGACTCGAACGGAATTAATATAATTTTTTTTAAATATTCGTAAAATATCTCTCGCGAATAAAAATAATTGTAGGATCCGACGAATCTTATAAGCATTCTCTCGAAGAATGCACACATTTAATTCGACACGGGCATATACGCGTCTAACGATCTTAGGCCGATTTACGGATCAGTACCCATGGCAGACACACCGTGACACCCCCGAAGAGAGACAAGAGGTCGTCCAATTAAGAAGACAGCGTCCCCCTTTCTAGCCTTTCATGCGTTTCGCCAAGTTGCGTCTCTGAAAGGACGGCGAGACGGGTCGACCGCCTTTGCGCGTAGACGAAAGGGTGAGACTCCTTCTCCATCCGTCTATATCTACTAAGCTCTCCCGCAAGCTCGCCTTGTCGTAGTCCGCTTCTATTCCTAAGTGTGTGTATATACATTCATATAACTTGTAGCTCTCGAGCCAATCCTCACCGAGACATCTTCGTATAATCGGCTTCGTCTCGTCAACCGGTCTGCCCGGAGATAGAGCCGGATGGCACTACCACCACCACCACCAGCAGCAGCAGCGGCGGCAGCGTTGACGCCTGTTTCGTTTATAATTATCGTTAAGAAATTAAGATCTCGTCTCTGCCGGATGATGCTCGCTACTACACTACAACTCTTCGCCCCTTCCTATCAAGGGCCGAAACTGCGGTGAATGCGCCGCGGTGCGGAATATTCCGTGACAGAGAGGAACGGCCCTTTGAACGCGAAGGATGTTCTTGACTATGAGAGGCGCTGATTGTGATGTCTGACTCAACTTCCACGGGTCGTACTTCTCGAGTATGTTTCGTCCTAATGACGAACATTCTTCGAAGCCCTGCAGTCAACATGAACACGATGAAAATAATATCACGACAGTGATATTTGTTTCTTTGAAATGTCGTTTAACCATGTCAAACGAATTCAATTGGAATTAAAATAACAATTTTCGCGAAATAATTGCACTCGCATCGGAAAAGCGAGTTGTTACGCGGGCGTTGGGAAACCTAGTCGATAGAGCCAACCCCTCGGAAAGGGAAAAACAATCAGCAAAATTGCAATCGACGCATCGAGAGAGAATGGAATTTTTCTACTTTCTCTCTTTCTCTCCCTGTCGCGCGATTTTCAGGCTGCAGTACACGGTATTGGATAGGTCTCCGTGCGCATCGCACTCGTAAAGTCCCTTTGGCACGAAAGAGAAAACCTCCACCCATCCCCTGTGGACGCTTCATGGTCGATATAGAGACGACACGCGAAAGGGTGTCGGTTGTCAGCGATACTCAAATGACTACAAGTGCAACAGGAGGGAAGCAGTAGCGGGGATGAAAAAAAAGAAAAATGTTCGAAACGCGGAATGGCGTTGTTCCGACCCGACGTGTTTTTTTGGTTATAAGAATAGACGGGAGGAACTATCGCACACTAGAAATCTCTTTTACGCGATTGATACAAAAAATTGTTGCGAGTAGATTGGTTTTAACAAAAAAAACAGAAATATTTATCGAATGTATTCTAAGTGAAGTACAGTGTATTGAGAGTGACACGTTGTCACGATTTACAAGTCGTTCGAAAACTAAATATATTTTTGACGTTAAAAAATGTTGTGAGTTTTGAAGAACATCCCCTCTCTTGAGATTTTTTCTTGGAGGAGGAGTAAGTATATTATTTTCACCAATGAACAGGAATGTCTGGATTCCACCCCGTGTTCAAGATCCTACGGGTTAATTCGTGCCCAGATGTCGCGAAATCCAACGCGACAAAATTGAATTTTTCCTTCTTAAAAATGTCATAAACAGTTTCTAGGCGACAAAATAAGGCGATATAATGTACAAATATAAACGTATGAAAAGGTGAAGATATAAAAAAATATATGCTGAAAGGATTAACAAAAGAAATATCGAGTGCTAGATGAAGGGTTTTTTCGAATGTGCCGATGTGGCTCACAGGCGAGCATCGAGAATTTTTACCTCTGTGTTGAGGAAGTCCTTTTCGAAGTTGGAGTCTCGACCCTTTTATCATGTCGTCTCTTATATTTAAAATATTGCTATACGCAACAGGCATTGTGCTCCCATGGGGTTATTCCGGGGTAAAACAAAACGAGAGCAAGTAATCAGGAACCTATTTCCATGCAAAGAATTCTCTCTCTTCGCGCTTTTGGTTCCCAACTCGCATTTTTCACCGACGGTAATAGCATTACTCGAAAGTTCCTATTTATTTTCATTGTTCATCCAATCTTCTCACTCTCGTATCTTTCAGGTGTCTAAAACATAGCAAGAGTAAGTACGTAGCGCGAATGAAAATCATTTTATCGGTCGCGTATAGTCCTGATGAATCTTTTATTATTCTTTCATGAAAAGGTCGCGACGAAAAGGAACAATATGATGCGAGGATCGAGCAACTGGAGAAAAAAAAGATACATTTGTGTCCAATTGACATTGACCGAATCAAAGCCGATGGACTCTGCTTTTGTGATGAATTGCATCCCTTTGAAAGCCATCGACAGGGTGAGTATTAAACGCACGGTGGAACGGACATTTCTTTATTTGTTTATTTTCCACCGTACCAACGGTACTCGACCCTTTAACTTCTCTCGGCTTTCATGGTCTACCGAAAGTTGGGAATAAGGGCAGGAGTGAGCGAGGGAGAGACAAGAATGCGGTGCATTACGTTGATTCTAATCGACGTTCAATTCTCGAGAGCTTTTTGCCCCTGGGGCATCTTGCAATCGGGCACATGGGCGATCCATATTTTTCTTCCTAGAACTCGTAGCCGGTTGAATACCAGGAATAGATATATGACGGATATTATATGATCCGGAGGTACAAGAGGGATGCTTCGATTCCAGAATGCGCCTCGCAACACTACACAAACACTCGCCAGTTCGGTCGAAATATCCTAGAATTCGCTACGTAGTCTAGTCTATATTATGTGTGTGTGTATATGTGTATGCTATTTTATCTCGAGGATATCGAGTCGACGCACGTACCTGTCTCATCCTCGTCTCGGTAAAGTTCGCTTCCTGTTATAGATTCTTATATCTTCAAAATATCACGCTCTCTCCCTTTTCTATTAAATTCCGACGCCCGATGATTGTTTAAAAATGCGACCGTCGTCGTACGGCTTTGACGTTTTTTCCCAACTTCACGATAAAACTTGTCGTTAATATTTTGTTCTCTCTTGAATCACACGAACTCGAGCTGTTCGCGACATAATGACGCCGTTATCTGAAATTATGACGCGAAGTTTCCGCCGCGTAGTGTAAAATAAAGTTAAAAACGCGTGCTACGTAGCGGCGGCAGTGAATAAAGTCGACAGAGAGAAAGAGAAGGAAATGAGACGAGCGTATAATCCGCAGGTGCTCCAGCGACTCGCGACGAGGGTGGACTAAAGTGAGCGAAAAAAAAGGAAAAACTAACCGAGCATAATGCTACGACTCTTATTATAATTACAGCAACGAACCGCCCTCGGGCGATCGCGAACTATACGTATTCGTACAAAAAGGAGAGATAAAAACGATGCATAACTAATTCCTATTTAACGTTACGAAAAAAATGGGACGAGACATTTTTTTTACCACGAAATCTTCGTTACACTTTTCGATAAACGGCGATACTAAAGACCGAGCACTCGATGGAGCACGTAAAAGTTGTACACCCATAGAAACATCGTGGCAGCTAAAACGTTGGGAGAAAGGGAAAAAAAGTGTGTCGAATTTATCGTAGCTACGTGTCGATGATCCATGGCGTTGCCATGGTAACGGAGCTCGGTCGAGAAGGGTGACGCTCTTTTTCTTTCTCTCTTTCCCAGGGATATCCGCCTATATACGCGATGACAGGTAGCGGGGTCAAAATGAAAAGTGAGGCGAGAGAAGACGTCGGGACGGTAAAAGTCGTATCAGAGGATACCTGATAACCGGTGAGATAAGAGGGAAATGGAGAGAGGGAGGGATGAAGAGAGAAAGAGCTCGGGCTTTATATATATATATATATATATATATCTACCTTGTGCATTATACGTACACAACGTGGAGGACGAAACGTGCGCGCATACCTGGTGTCATACATAATTCAGATAGCAACGAGATGAGTATATAGAGGTCATAGTAAAAGAGAGAGAGAGAGAGAGAGAGAAAAAGTTGAGAGCAACAGAGAGGTTGAAGCAAAAAGGAAGTATCTAACATAACGTGACAGGTCAGAGTGAGAGAAGACCGGCAGACGTTTCACCTGTTCACCGTTCTTTCCTTTACGACCAGTCGCACGCTGCTGCATGCCACCAAACGAAGACAAGTTACGTACGTTACGACTCTCACTCTTTCCTTCCTTCTGTCTCGTTGCAACGAATGTTGCGAGGGATATTCTTTTACCGTTCTCTATTTTTTGTTCGTACTACGAACGATACGTTGTTTACCGAATTCTTAAACGGATGCCAAGTCAACATAAACGAAACGTCAAATCGGAAGTACGCCCCTACCTCTTTATTCTTTCATTTTATTTGCTTTTTTTATATCGCGACGTATACTTTTTTTCGAATTAGTTCACATTTATGCACGTCAGATATTTCAATAAACGTTCGAAACAGTTTCCAGGTAAGACGAGGCGGAGGATCGAGAGTCTGATGCATTATTGAGTCGTTTATACGGGGTTTCCGAGGTTCTGGCGGAATAACGGGGTCGAAAGAAAGAGATATAAAGTAAAGAAAGAATGGGGTTGTCCCCCGACACGGTGCGTTTTGTTCCAAGAACGCGTAAGGAAGATTGAGAGTTGAAAGTCGAATAAGACTCGAGCGTGGTAGGTAAGTACGGGAAAAGACACCCCCCCTACCCCCTCGCGACGTAATACTCCACCTCCCTTCTTATTCTCTCGTGTAATCTGCGTTCCCATTTTTACTTCGATTTACAGTCTCTTTGTCCACGTGGGTAAAAAGAAACGCGGAATATAAGGTTTCTCGTTAACTCGGAATGTCGGGGCTATTCGATCGTATTACGCAGTGGTTTTTAACAAATAAGGATTGCTTTTATTCATCAGCCCTGGATGAATAAAACACGCGAAAAGCCGGAGGCGTTTTAACGCCGGGGTTGGAAAATCGATGGATATAACAACAATTATAATAGTAGTAATAATAATAATAATAATAATAATAATAATAATAATAATAATAATCTCCCGCTACATCGTTATATTTGCCACGAATAAAAACGCGATTGTTCATTTGTGCATTTTGGCCGTCCCACCCCACGTCTCGACAAACCCGCGTAATCGAGGACGAAAATTCTCATTCCGGTGCCAATTGCGGTCGGCTCAATCGTATTTGTTATTAAATGGAAAAGGGAGGGGGGAGAGATTGAGAGAGAGAGAGAGAGAGAGAGAGGACCGGTGGTACAAAGCCGTGGATAATTATCACACAGTGGAGAGCACCGATGCGGTTTCGCCCTATATTGTTCAAATATACGCAAAGTGTTTCCGCAGCGAATTCAACGCCGAAATGAACGACGAATGGATGAGAGGGATTCGTCGAACGTAGAATTCCTTTTCACGTACGTAAAAACGATTGGAGCAAATATAAACCGTTTGGTTGACAATTATCGTAATAGAGTTCACCCCGCGAGATAACCCCCGTATATCGTAATGAATCGATGCGTATGACCGTGGTTGCCACGATATCGAGCTTACGAGAAAATAGCGGGACTGCTAGTCGTGGCGCTAGCGACGTTGCGAGGGAAAGGGAACTCGTCGCATGCATTTTTCAGGATATGCATGTGACCACGCGTGCAGAGAGAACAACGTTGGAAGGGTGGAAAAACCTGCGCCGCCCTCTCGAAGGGAAGAAAATTGCATGTATTCATGGAATTCGCGTTGCCACGAGGCGCACTGTACGTCGCGCGGCTGGAATTTTGCGTCGTTAACGATTCGCTCGAGTGTAGCGGGGGCGACGGAGAGTAAAAGATAGGGGGAGAGACCGAGTCCCGTGCTCCTTTCGCGATTTTACAACGAAGTGCCAGGGCTACACGAGTACACGCGCTACAAATACTCGTTCGTTAGTGTGCCAACACTCGAGCGATAAATAATACCAGCACGAAACCATTTCCGCACGAGAGGGAGAGAGGGTTAAAAGTACTGCCACCATTTTCTCAACCCTCTTTACCCTTGCGTCAACCCTCGTGCGCTCGTGACTCTCGTGCCACGGTCTTTCTTTTTATTCTTTTCTTCACCCGGGATTATTCGGTCGCCTTTCAAAAAAAAAACGTGTACAAAGTTGCGTTCGCTAATTCGAGAGTCGCAATGGTCGCGACGAAGAACGAACACGCGTACGTTTGCAGCTGCAGCTGCTGCTGCTTTTACACCATAAGAGTATATACCTACACATAATTCATCAATCGTACGCGCCGTTTTTCCCTGGGTCCTTTTGCCGAGCGGGTTTACCGAGGCGTGTGTACCAATACACGGACAAATGATTTGCGTACCGAGGGAGAGAGAGATGCGTGCGTTAACTTTCTCGAAATTGCGGAGCCAGAGAATTTTACGGCTCTTTTACTCGTTCACCCGTGGCAGAATGTTACGCCTGCATTTAATAAACGTTACAAGATTTTATGTGAATTATATCATCCATTGAACATACCTTGTGATTTACTCGTACTTGTAAAATTGCGAAGAGACGCGCGTCGAATTCAATTTAAAGAGATGATGTTTTTAGCCTCCGTTGTCGTTTAACTAATTTCACCGTTCCTTTCGTCATTTCGTTTAGTCACGGCGCATTGAGCGTGCTCGGCGCATCGGAGTCAGGGAATAATCGAGACTCCGCAGGGAAGCGGGAAATTCTCGTTGGACGATACGTTCGGGAAATAACGGGAATAAACGAGGCGGCAAGAAACGAGAGAGAGAGAGAGAGAGAGAGTGGGCGTACGTAACAAAGCGAAAAGGAGACAGTCAACCGGGAGCAACGTAGTAGAGAGAATAGAGACGAGACGTAGAGCCAGGTGAGGGAAAGCCATTACCCGCACGCGTTCGTGATCATCGTGAGCAGAAACTACGGGAAGGATGTTCTACGTTTGACGATAAACGATCACGGACTCCGGGTTATTGTCCAGCTGTCAGTCACGAGATAACCGGACACCGATGCCTCGAAAGGGATCTACTCCGCCGGGGTCGCTATTCGAGAGACGGGACATTCGCTCGTTCGAGATCGAGCCGATCGACGTTGAGAAAAAGTTTTTCGATGAAACGCGAAAAACACGTGCTTCCTCCCGGTTGTTCGCTACGAAACTTTTCGTCTCTCATGAATACATCGTCGTATAGTATATGCGTTATTAACGACTTCGATGCAACTTGGACGGAATGAAGAATAAATGAAGCGCGAGGTAAAGGGAATAAGGTGGATGACCGATTCGCGAGCTGGCACAGAAAGAAAGAGACCAACTCAACCCGCCTCCTCTCCTCCTGGATGAGTTATAACGGAAAATCTCCATATCCCGTAATATAGATGTACCTATATAACGTGTACATAACTTGCTTACCCTCTCGCTCCCGCGTACGACGCGTACCCACCGGTAGGTTGTACGTCGCAAACGGGATTACTCCGAGCCATGATTAAAAAACCACGACGAATTTATGGCAAAAGTTTAGTATGCTCCGCTCTCCCTCGTTCTCTCCGGCCATGTTCTAACTCACCGGTTATATTCTCTCGGTGGCGCGTTTCCCAGAGTCGACGGTATATACAACCGACTCATGGTTACACCGGTGTAAAGTTGAGGCATTTAAAAAATAATAAAACAAAACGCCTTACGGTGCTGCCAGCTCTGACGACAGAGAGAGGGAGAGAGAGAGAGAAATCATCGCGAATGATTTATCAAAGCGCTTTCGTTTCGGTGGAGTGCGAAAAATTCACGAAGGATTCCATCGGCATTTTTCCAAGCAGAGCGAGAGACCGATCCACGCCTAGGACGACCTTATCATCCAAGGTCTCTTTCCTCGGAAGGTAAATGTCACAGCAATGCGCCAAAGCCGAGAAACGAGAGAGAGAGAGAGAGAGAGCTCAGGGGCGAACGCCGCCGAGCACGATCGATCGTGCTCCGGGCACGCTCGCACGATCGTTTTGTGATCGCGTTTATTGACTGAATAATGGTGAAAGCCGGTTGAAAACGTGATGAGAGGTCGAGGGAGCGAGCCAAGAAAGGAAAGGGTGAGCCGTGGTGAGAGCGAGACTGAGAGAAACCGGGAGAGAGAATGAAAGTCGAAGAAGAAATTCGAGACCCGAGGGAATCGGGATTTGCGGCGACAGTGATTCGACAGGTAAGAAGATTGATGAGGGTTTCAATGAGGGACCTTAGCGCGAAACGCCTCAGCGCGGTTGTAGGTACTCTCAAAAGTCTGAATATATCGAAAATAGTACGAGGCCCGTCCTCCCTTCGTTGCATCCCGAACCGACGTCTCTCGTCAAAAACATCTTTCAACTTTACCGCGACTCGACGAAAACGCAGTTCGTTAACCCAATTTGTGAACAACAAGGGCTCGCTCGCGTCCCTAAATCGCGATGGCGGGGCGATGCACGCGAGTGCAAATGCGTCAGAACGGTATAGCGCGAATTTGGAAATTTAATTAGTCCTTGCGCCGAATCAGCGCTGAGGGAAATATGGATCGTGAGCGAACCCGAGAGAAGCCCAACGACAGAGAACATGCGAGGCAAATATTTTAAAGCTCGCATCGCATAGTTGTTTGGCCAAATACCCGACGAGCAGAAACGTTGTTGCTACTGCTGCTACCGCCTGTTCCACCGTGGCCATACGATAATTAATTCATATCCGCCCGCATCGAAATCATCCTCCCACACCCCACTTTCACCAGCTCTACGCCCCCTTCCACCAAAACCTACAAGTACCTACCATTTCGTGGTGACAACACACATTCTCCATAATCCGCGTTCTCGACTGTGGTTGCATTCGTTACGAGAGTATCCCCGCCCGCCTCCGGTCTATCAACACTTTTTCATGAAAAATAAATTGAAAAACAGCGTTTTCGAACAGTCGAGTGATAAATAATTGCGACATTGATTATTAATGAAACATTAATTCATCATTAATCGAGTCGAAAAAGTCGCGGGATGGAGTAAGGTAGGTCCTCATGCGCGACGCACCGACCCACCGACCCAATTTTCGCTAAAGTCAACAGACTTTACCGTAGGTAAATCGCGATAACGTAGAGATAATTATATGAACTTCTTTTTTCCGTTCTTTTACAACTTTTCTTAGTAAACCCCGCGTGAAAGCACTATCTCGTCGTCGGACGTTTTTTTTTTTTTTTTTTTTTTTTTTTTCATCCATAATGCATATTCGCTACGGCGCATACAATCTCAACGTTCGAAATTAACTTCTCGTACTTTCTCACAGGAACGCAGTAATTAATGACGCGTTTATTAAAGTCGTTAGTTTCTTCATTAAAACCGTATTAAACGGACGGTGGAGGACCGGGTGATAGAGAAAACGCGGGGGGAACGGCTCGGAGAAAACGGGGAAGAAGCAAAAACAGAGAAGAGACCGTCTTCTTCCGATCTCGCCTTTTCTTTTTTCCTCCGTCATTTTCTTTTTTTCCCGCGAAGCTCGACGGCTATCCTCTCGCGCCCGGGACACTGCGTCTCAATGGAGCCCTCAAACATTCCCGGCACGCGAATACCCAAGCGGACGGGAAGAGATGGGAAGAGGGCTGGGAGGCGGATGAGACGAGAAGATAAAAAAAAACGAAGAAGGATGAGATATACATCCCTCTTCCGCCGAGTACGGCGAGAATTCATAAAAAGCAGCTTTTATTCCACGTTGAACGCATCTCGTTTATGGCAACTTGGGTCTTAATTCAATCTCTCGAAACTACGACGGCAATACGAAAGAGAAAATTCCGTCTCGCTTATTACATCGGACTCGAACGGACGACGCTCAAAAATGTACACCGCTGCAGTTTTCTTTCTTTCGTTTTAACTTTTTTCTTCTTTTTCTTTTTTAATATCGCTCCCGCCTCGAGAAATGATGTGACAAAGGCGATTTCGAACTCTCGTGTACGAGAAGACGTATATAGATGTACGTACGTACCTTCGTGGGAAAAGGTGAAAGAGAAGGCGAAAATACAGAACGGGCTCCGCGAGAAAGAAGAGGGTTCGAATCGTCTGCTTGAACGTGGTCAAAGCGCAGCGACCGGACCAATTCTCCTCTGGCATTCTCGGTGCCAAGTCAGCTTCGGGTAGAGAGAGAAAATTAAATAACGCTGAGAGCGCGGGGTAACGTTCGAGAGGAGGGAGAAGAGCTCAAAAGCCAGAGAGCGAAACGGGCCCTTACGAGACCCGATCTATATACATATAGAGGAGGTAACGGTCTTCCATCCTCGACTCTCGATCATCGCGTCCGCCCATCCTGCACTCGTATATTCACTTCGTCTGTAATAGGTATATCTGTATCGAGGATATCGAGGGATCGTGCAACGAAAATCCAATCGATATCCCGACTGCGAAGTTATTCGGGATTGAGCGACCGGTTGTGCTCTTGAAAACACGTATCGAGAGTATAAGGCATCACCGGTTAGCGCGGTGAGGACTTGGCTTCCTGTGAAATTTCCAGTACACGTTGTAAACCGTGTATTTCGCTGGATGGTTACCATGACGACGTTTGATGTTCGAGAACACGACGGAAACACGTGAAACCGACGATCAACCGAAACCCTATCGTCCAAAATTCAAAATGTCATCGAGCCGTCCGTCACTCGCTCGTGTCCCATTATCGATTTCTCCCGGAGCAGCGCCAAATATTTTGATCGAAAAAATGTGTGGGCGTGCGTGCGTATGTAGTACGATTCCACGTTCCGTTGGTTTGAAATTACTGCACGAGATCGCGAGAAATTGACACGGTTGTGCCATGTAGCGGCGATAAGCAGTCATCGCCATATTTACGTGCCAAAATCCATATCGATGAAATGGATTATTTTCAGTGTCAAACTAAAAAAATCTACAACTGGACGATTGATTAAATCGTTTATTAAATAGAACGCGTAAACCTTACGAAGCTTTCGAAATTTATGTTTTTCGATGTGATACGATCGGGACGCGGATCTGGGGGTGCTGGATCATTATTCGGGAGAAACAGAGAGAGAGATTCACAGATAGGATTGTCGCCTCAGTCACAATCAGGCAAGAACCGAGACCCACGCATCCCTCTCGTTTAGCGTTAAATCCAAAACAAAAACCACCCCGCGTCAGCCCTGTCTCGTCTAAGGCGTCTGGACACGTGCCAAAATCCTCTATTACATTCATGTCTGATACCCGCCGTCTGGCAACACCTCTGACTCTATTACGAGAAGGCGTACACCAATTTATCGGATCTTCTGTCGCAAACACCTGACAGACCAAAAATCCCGGAAAAATGTTGTTTCTACGGGCGTTATTTTGCATTTTCCGCTGGGAAAAGTTCGCTCGCGTACAATGGGCCAAGAAGCATCGGAGACCAGTGATTTGAAGAGAGTCGGATTAACGGATGAAACGCACGGTTCATGAATGAGGAAGCTGTCATAGCTCGGTGGTATTATTGATTAACATTTACGTTCAAGCACAGTCGTAAGTGCTCCGTCTTTCATTGCGAATGTTACCAGGTTGCCGAGCTATAAGAAGGGATTATACCCTCTAGTTGTCCGACCGTTGCACCCTAGTGCCATTGCATATATCTATATATATAGATATGTATATACTACTAAACTCCAGCCGCGAATCCCCTCAAAGGGGAATTGCCTCGCGAAGCACAGAGTCGAAGCACTATGTCCGGGGTACGGCATTTCCAGTATATGACATACGCTGTGGTTGCTCCTTTGCTGATGTTACCACCAGACACTGCGTTTCGCATTGTTTCCTATGGCAAATTAAATGGGCACTCGGGGATTAGCCCAAAGTAGTATGGTATTCAAGAAATGCTCAAACCGACTTTCAGCGATTAACGTTTCACAGCGACAAATATAGAATCAAATTCGTGACTGAATTTTTCACGGATAATTTTCATATGTATAGAAATATTCAAAACAACTCCTGGACAGGTTGAATTATAGGTTTTTGGGGGATAGCAGAGTCTCAAGCAGCTCTGTAATTATAGACACTCGCGGGAGCTCCCGACTGTAAAGTGACCGCTATGGCGCACATAAAATCTACACTCTCTGGAACATGGCTCAGGTCGTCTGCAAGCGAGGCTATAGCACAGCTTTTGGCTCACCGCTTGGAACATTCCGGAGTAACCGTCGCAGGAGCAGCGGCGAGCTTGTTCATACAAGTCGGTTGCCTTTGACCGAGAAACACTCGGAGTTTGGCTAGAGAGAGAGAGAGAGAGAGAGAGAGAGAGAGAGAGGATGACCTGGTTCATCTTACCCAAGACCAAATTTACTCCAAACCTCTCTCACACACTGAGCCTCGTCGGATATAGAGAGGAGTAGTGGAAAGGACGAGAACACAAAGAGCCGAGAAGGCTTAGGGGATGAAGAAGAGAAGGTAAAAAGAACCGAGCGAAACAACAGAGAGAATTCCAAACATCTCTAGACCAGCCAGCGGTGCCACGCGTTGACGACGGGGATCACTCTCTCTCTCTCTCTCTCTCTCTCTCTCTCTCTCTCTCTCTCTCTCTCTCTCTTTCTCGTGCTTGCTCTCTATCACTCTAGCCCTCTCTTGCTCTTTTTCTATCCTAGATCAAAGGGGTAAGGGAAAAACAAGCAATTACCCAATGTGACTGAGTGGAAAAAGTGATCCATTAATTAGTTAATAACGATTAGCCCGACGTCCGATATCATTTTTCTCAATTTGTCTGCGAAGCCTCTCTATTTTCCACAGCAGGTGTGTGTGTGTTTGGCTAAAATACACTACGACATTTTCAAAAGGTTTTTATTAACGAATTCACGTCGGTCGCCGTCAACGGGACACAGGGCTCTTTACCAGATACGCGTATTTTATTCGCTCGATGAATATTTCATGCACGATGTGATTATTGACCCGACGATAAGTGAATCGAATACTTTTATTAAAGTTGGTGACGCGCGTCAGATGGATGATAAATAATTAACCGAAGAGGCGGTAAAAATTAATGATATTGTTTTTGTTGGGTTTAAGGGGTCGTAAGGGATGAAGAGGGGTGGCCGTGAGCATCGACCTGAAGAAAGTGGATCGTTTCCCAGGGAGCAAAAATGCCTGGCGAACGAACACACGCTTCGACGAAAGAGAAAGGGAAAGAGAAAGAGAGAACGACAGAGAAGCGGTAATGATTATAAAAAAGTGTGGTGCGACGACGTACAAAAAAGCTCTGGCCCACCGCGAGCAAGCCCAAGGAGAGGCAAAGGAGAAAAAAAACAAGAAGAGGGTACGACGCAGAGAGAATTCTGGAGGATCTCGACTCTACTGGGTACTCGGTTGCGCATTACAAAAAAAAGGCCTGCCAACGTCATGCCCCATTTAATTAGAGAGACACAAAAGCCAGGGAATCTTGACCCCCTGGCATTCTCTCTCTCTCTCTCTCTCTCTCTCTCTCTCTCTCTCCCTCTCTCCCTCTTTTATTTTTCTCAGTAAACATAAAATACCGGAGAGTAATGAAAACACGCTTTGATAGCTGACCTGTGCTTATAAAGGCATCAGAGGCCAAAAATAGTCAAGTTTCAAATGCATTCACGCGTAAAATATATTTTAGTTTCGAAAGAAAAACAGAACCCACGCGCGCTTTTATTTTAACGAAAATTGAATTTTAAACATTATCCATATAAAGATAAACCCATTCGGCTGGGAATAATATGAATTAATTAATCGATCAATTACGAATATATTTATATATTTTTGATATTAGGTCGAGTGTAGGTTTTTTAGGGTTACCGGATTTCCTGCGACGAATTAGGGAGTTTTATGGACGCTATCATCTTCCACGCGCGACGGACCTTGAAGCACCCGGTATTATTTCGTAAATATATGGTGGAACAGAGGGGCAGAGAGGGATGCAATTGCAGCTATTCAATGTGCATTTTAGACGTGGCCGACGTTGATGGTTCTATAGCACCTCTGGCCGAATGTTCGAATATACGATAAATGCCTTAGAGATCGGCATGGTAAGAGGGGGTATAGAGACGAGGATGAGAGCAGCTTTGGATTACGTGGCTGTCACCCTTTCACCTCGCTGCTCCTCGTCGAATCGACCATTTATAAATCATGACTGATACCATTTCGGCTTTTCCTTTGATATTTAATCCTTTTTTAAAATTTATAGGCAGACCTCTCGAGCCTTTTAAGTTTTGGCTCAAAAATTAAAGAAATGATAAAGTCGACGGAATCATTTGAGAAACGTCCGAATTTTCTTTTTACAAAAGGATTAATGTAATGCGATACAAATTTTAATTTCAACCTCCGTGCTCGAATCTTTACGAGAGAGGTCAAACCCTCCCGCTCCGCGGTCCCTCTTTCTCTCGGAGGTTTCATATAACACGCATAATTAGGATTTAGACGATGGCGGAAAGAGCAGGAGAGAAGCATAAGAGGCAGTTCCCTGATGGCGTATACGAGAGAGGCCAAATGTAATTACCGCGCAGTTGCGTGCGATACACTCGACTCTGTCGCTGGCAAACACTGTGCCCAAATTAGAATTACCACTAGTGAGTACATGCACTCTCGTTTCCTCCCGCTCTTCCTCCTCCTCCCATCTTTCTCTCCCTCTCTCTCTCTCTCTCTCTCTCTGCGCAAACTCCACAAAATCTAAACAGTCCTGGCTATTACCGTTTATTCGGTTTATTTTCCACTCGAAGAAGCACGCCCCGGCAAGAGCCAAACGGTGCAAGAATAAAGTAGCGTTTTATGAATAATTACGAACGGTAATTATACCAAATTATTGTCAAAAATTGTACGAGAATGAGAATTTCGGCTACACATATATCGAAGAAAATTGTAATAAATGTATCGGCCAATTGATAAGTTGACCACACTACTTTTTAAAATTTTACTCGGCCTAATTTTCTTTGAGTCAAACGAGTTCTCGAATTCAATGTATGCCTTTCGTTCGACGGATACCTACTCTAGAATTTTGTAATTTGCTTTGCACAGAAACCTCGGTAGCTCTTTACCCTGGGAGCCAGTAAAAGCGTGGGAGAGAGAGAGAGAGAGAGACAGACAGAGAGTGAGTTATTAACAACCGTGAGTTCATCAGGAACCCTTTGAATTTCGCATGAATCAAAAGTACTTAATTCCCTGATGTCAACAGCGACACCGTTTCATGTTCAATTTTAACTCCGACGTCAGATCATTTCTTCAATCGTTTTTTCATCAACGCCCTTTGTCACTATTTGCACGGACAATGAGCTAAGCTCGGATTTTCAAACATGGAATGAAATAACGACAGATTTCCTGGAAAATTTGACTAGTATGGAAAATTAACGAATAAAACAGGATATAATTATAATTATTTCTCATATTTCGTTAACGAATAACGTCAACTGCACGTATATCCGTTCCTCTCTCTCTCTCTCTCTCGTCGGACGTCAACGGTAGACGCAACTGCGAGCGCATTTCATCCAGACACTCGAACGAATTGGCCAGACGTTATGTAGCTCCAGTGTGCAAAACGGACGTTAAGAGAGAACGAGAGGGAGGAAACGAGGATGTACAAGAACCAACGGTAATTTTCGCGTGACTGACACATCGTGGAACGCAAGCTTTGATTTTAATTCCGCGTACAACTTGTTGTGGCGTATCCCCGCACTGAAAATTCAACGTTTACGCTTAATTAGCTCTCGTCGCGCGACTCCAACTTTTCGCGCTGGTAGTGTAATTATTACCCTCGTTAGTACGAATATCCGTGCGTGTCGGATTCTAAACTCGTACACGGAGTCGCTATATCGACTTACCAAAGGGTCTCGTATAATATGAAAAACAAATAACGTTTTTTAAACAACCCAATAAAAATGGACAAGATTTTCACGAGGCTTTGAGTTAAATCCCCCCCTCAAACAGTAAACACGAACTACTCTAACGCACTCGTTGTTTCATTGCCATGCGTAGATACTTGATTTATATTCTTTAATGGGTAATCCCCTAGCCAATAATCTCTGGCTCGCATTCCCTCGTCAACTTTCGAGCAATGAAATTTACTGTCTTACGACCTCGATGGATTCACCCGAATCACATCAAGTTCGTACGAGTCGAATCGAAGTAATTCAACAATTTAATGAAAGAACTTTTGTTCCATCGACGTGATTCGATTCAGATGAATATCGTTCGAATGTGATAAAAAAATCTTCGATAAATAAATCGGATTTAATAGAAATTGGTAGACGTCTAGTCTTCGTCTCTGAGTTTTCTCTTGGTCCCCGTCAAATCTGAAAACCGACACAGCCGCGAACCCAAGCGGGAAACGAGCAGAGTCTCGGAACTTATTAAAGGATGCCGTGTAGAAAGTTTCTCTCGTGTGTCCCTCAACCCCGATCTAGAGGTATACGTGTGCTTCCGTGTAATGTACATCAAAAGCTCAAGTAAAGCCTCGCGTTGACGCGATTGACCCGAGCGCATCCCGCGTCCCGTGCTACGACGCTCGGAAAATGTTGTTCTCACCCTCGACCGAGCCACGTTTCTATTAAACTTTGTAGGCTTACATCGCGATATAGCGCCAAATATCGATCGTCCCAATTTCCATATCGCGAACCCGAGACCGTCAAAAGACCGCGCGTTCGGTCGCCCGGAAACGTAAAAAACCAATTTGAAAAATACTCGATCAACTTCGAATCTACGTCGCGTGTTTTCGCGTAATACCTCAAGTTTTCCCCCGATGCCCGATCGAATTCTCTAACGCATTATCGATCAACAAGTTTATATTTATTTTCCTTTCGACGATGAAAATACTCTCGAGGATTTTCCGTTTCCTCTATTACAGGGCGGTCAGCCCGAAAGATATCCGCGAGCAAACTCCACTGTTCCCTCTTGAGATATAGCGTACGAAACTTCGATCGTACTTATCGCTTGCCCGTCCAAGCACCTCTCATGTACACGGGAACTCTATTTCTCTCTCTCTCTCTCTCTCTCTCTCTCTCTCTCTCTCTCTCTCTCTCTCTCTTTCTCGCCCTCTTTCGGTCTCTTTTTCTGGCCGCACGAGATTCGCCCTGGGGGGTCATCACCGAAAGAGAACCGAAGAAGCTTCGCTTCACTCGCGTTGATGCCCCTACCCTACACACACACACACACCCTCACACACACACGCGCATACACACATACACATACACACACACACAACTCTCTTCGTTTTTTTCTCACTTTTCTCACGACCTCCGAAGCACACGGAGTCTATTCCAGAGAGTCTCTCTCTCCGTCTCTCACTCCCTCCCTCCCTCACCCCTTCCTCCTCGCTGCTCCCTTATCGAAATCGTTTAGCTCGACCGGAAAATAGAATACGCTCTTTCTAGCTTCTCATACCCCGGCCAACGATGGCCCTGGCGATATGCCGTGCCAAGGCGCTCGTTTCTTCGCTCTTTGTTCGTTTGTCGCTTCCAATACTATACTCGATCGGTGTCGAACACCCACTCACGCACACATACACACCGACACGTATGTATGTATGTTCCTATATTTAAGGTATAGGCAATAGGTAGAGTGATACATGTATGACGAGGCGTGGAGGTGGCGAGGGGTGTGCGCGTGTGTGTTTGCACGGACCACTCTCGCGGAAAAATCAGAGCATCGCGAAGCCCTCCAGTGTCGATCTTATACCATCTTGCTCCATTCCACTCCCTTCCCACTCTTCCCTTCTTCCTCACGAGCGCACAAACACCTTTGACAGGAAAAAAAGGCAATCGGTACTTTGAGCGCGATAGGAAAAATCTCTTACCAGTCCTATATCGCGTCCTTTTTTCTTCTTCTTCTTCTTTTTCTTCTGCCCCTTCTTCCCACATAACCGCGAGCAGGCGCGTCGGAAAGAGGAGTTTTAAAAATCCACTAGACCGACCGCTTTCGGTACGATGAAAAGAAAGCTTTCGAGGGGTCGGACTTTACGGAAATATCCTTTATGCAAACGAGGACGAGGAGAGCTCGGAATACGAGAGTTTTACCGGTCACCAATTAACCCGGATTAAATTAAAATCTTCATTCGTACGTCAAATCATTCGGTCCGGGCTCGGTCGTGCGTGGAAGACGAAAAGGACGGGGTGAGCGGTCGAGCGCGTCGTCGAAGGATCCGCTCGATGGATCGTGTTCGGGTACGCGTTATCGTTTTCTCTCTCTCTCTCTCTCTCTCTCTCTCTCTCTCTCTCTCTCTCTCTCTCTCTCTCTCTCTCTCTCTCTCTCTCCCTCTCTCTTTCTCTTTCTCCGATTTGGAGAAGCCGCGAGAGACGGAGTCGGGTAAACCGGGACCGACGCGATGTAAAAAGTGATGGGCGAATTTCTATCTTCTTAGAATGCAAATTCATTGAAATGAATTCCATGCGACGAGCTAGTGTATTGTCGTAACGTCAGCCGAAGGTAGTAGAAACGTTGAAAACTCGATGGAATGAGGAGGGAGGAGAGAGAGAGAGAGAGAGAGAAGCCAATGGTGGAACAGAAAAGGGAGGAAATTCATTCTTCGTCTTTCTCATCCCCCTACGTTCGCTTACATCGCTATCTCGTTCTCGCGACTTTCTATGCGACATTGAAATTGGCTGTATATATATATGTAACGCTAACGTTTCTCTCTTCCCGAATTATATATACGTAGGTATATAACTTTCTCTCTATACGGCCCCTTTCTCACAATCCTCCTCACGTTCTTCTTCGTTACATTTCCTTCTATGGGTTTCCTACGCTACACCAGACACCACCGAATTTCCTTTCGCTCCTCCATTTCTCCCTCTCTCGTTTCTTGCTATCCAACGCTTTCTCATCCTTTCAGCCTGTCTTCACGCCCACGTACACCCGTCGCCGTCTCGTCTTTCACTCCTTCAGCCGGTCTCCCGCGCTCTATTGTACCTTTTCTCTCTCTCTCTCTCTCTCTCTCTCTCTCTCTATCTCCCTCCCTGTCTATCGTCTTTTGGATTCGCATGAACCTTCCTCACTTTCAGATCGGTTTTTGTCACGCCCACGGAAAACAGGCACGGCAACAAGCCCATTTTTCGGTTAATACCTCCCATCCTCGATCGACTTACCTATATATCCGGCTTCTCAATCACGATTATTAGTTCGCCCGTCGCGAGATTTTTTCTGTATTCTTTTTTGACAACTTTATCGTTTCCATCGAAAATTCTATTGAAAATGATTTTACGTGCAAATTCGAATAATCCAAGTTCGCGCTGCTTCTGGAAATACACCGTTAATGTATGGATATCCAATATTCCCCCTGCTTGGAAAGTTGATACACCGAGAAAAATCTATCGAAGAAACTTTCCGCGTAAATTCTTGATTATACTCGCCGATACTTTTTTTTTATAGCATTACAAATACATGACAGAAATTTTACTTCGACCCTGGCGACATGGCATATTTCCTATATAATGCGCAGCATACATTATTCGATCTACGAGAGAGAGAGAGAGCGAGCGTAACCGCGATGAGGAGCTTCGAGAATATCGATCGAGCCTCGGGCACTCGCGAATAAATATACGAGCACGAAAGTTAAAAACGCACGAACGCGAGTCTCGATTTTTGTCGCATACGCTCGTGGATTAACAAATGCCTTCTATCAAAACTCTTCTTTTTTTTCAACGCCCTTCTCTTTGCATTTCTAGATACTCGCCATCTCCCTAATACACCCGTTCGAAGTTTCTCCATAAAGAAATAAAGAAGGAAAAAACAAAAAATTGACAAGAATCGAGAGAGGAAAAAGATCGATGCGGAAACAAGCTGGGAAACGGTGGGAGCAAAAATAAACAGCACCGCGTAGAATCAACGAGAGAATCGTGCGAGCAGCGAGTCTCTAGATGCTGCATCACACTTCCTCGTGCCGGTAGACGAGAGAAGAAAAGGAAAACAAAAGATAGCGAGAAAGCTGCGAGAAAAGGGAGGGAAAAGTAGGAGGCTATCGTCGAAGAAGAAAAGCTCTCGAGTAATCAAGGGTGTGCCTCGCTCGCACTCCAGATGAATATTCTATCGTCCTGGAAAAACACTTGGTTCTTCGTCTCTTCCTCTCTATAGTATACACACGAAGCCTCGCTCCATCTCGGTCCTTCGCCCAATGCTACCAGCCACCGTCACCCTCTCCCCGCTTTTCCTTTACGCGCACTCTTTTTTTCCTTTCTTCCTCCTTTTCACGCTTTCACCCCGAAGCTGTGGCAGAGTCAACTGCTCTTGCGGCAGTGAACAGTCAATTTCGCAAATAGCTCGAGCGCCCCTTCTCAAGGTAAACAACGGATAAAGAAATTAAAGAAAAAAAAAGAAAAAGAAAAAAAAGACGAAAGAAGAAGATGAAAAACAACACGATTCACTTGGCCCAGGGGTGAAGAACGTATCAAGACGTCGACTTTCGTCTCAAAAATCCCTAAATTAAACGTAAATAAGTTATATCGTGAATTAAATCATCGTATTTTCCCCCATGTAGGTAGGCGATAAAGGGATGTTTTTTGTCGGACGAATGTAATAAACGTCGATTTGGTCGAGCGCGTAATCGTCGCTTTTGCATCGGAATAATCGGCACTGAGGCGATTTGGTCGAGTGATACGCGTAGGCGGGAGCACGATCAACATTATCGTAGAATTGAATTATCGAAACAAGCCAGGGTAGTTCGGGTCGTTGCGTCTCTCCTCACCGCAACCGTGCATATTGAAACGGTCGTGTTACAAGTAACAACCGTTACAGGTAGAGCATGGAGATATATATATATATATGTTGGGAGGGTGTGCGTTCGCATATGTGTTATTCTTAAACACACCCTCCCGACGAGTCGACGCATTTGCAAGGTAGCGAGTACAACACGGAAGAGAGAGAGAGAGACAGAGACAGAGAGAGAGAGAGAGAGAGAATGCCAAGCTCGGTCGTACAACGCATAAATCACAACTAATTTCAATGCGCTCGGGTTTCGGTTAATGCTGAAGCGGGCTTGCAAGGGGTTACGAGTATACGGGGTTCGGTTGAGGGGTGAATATGACACACACACACACAGACAGACAGGGTAGATAGTCACAGAGAGAGAGAGAGAGAGAGAGAGAGTCTCGCGCATATGGGATGCGTTCGCCTGGCGCAGCAAACAATGAGCAGCCGCGTAATCACGCCGCCATTTCCGTGTGACCCATACCGGGAGCAACATACTAACAGGAGTTATCGTTGTATAAAGGGTAGATATACACGGGTATGGTGTCGTGTAAACGTATGGAGAATGAGAAACTAACGCGTTTGTAACGGACCACGTTTCTGGCATTACCAGAATCTCTGCTTGCTTCGCAACCACCCTCGACGGACCCTCTTCTATCCCATCCCCTTGCTCTCTCGCCCTCATCCTCATCCTCCCTCTCTTTATCTCTCTCTCTCTCTCTCTCTCTCTCTCTCTCTCTCTCTCTCTCTCTCTCTCTCTCTCTCTCTCTTTCTCTCTCTCTCTCTCTATCTGTCTGTCTATCTGTCTCTCTCCCTCTCTCTCTCTCACTCTCTTTCTGTCTCTCTGTCTCTATCTCTCTCTCGCTCTCGCTCTCACTCTCTGTCCGTTATACCGCACGGTCTGGCATGTAGCGTTTCAATTGTCATCGAGACAGACGCGCCGATCGATCCTACCCACTAACTCGTATTTATGGCTTAATATTTCCGCGACGGGAAGGAAGACGAGCGAAATGCTCGTCGGGTCCGACCCCCTTTCACCCATTGTTCATTTTACATAATGTTCATTTATATCCGGATTGACACGTCGCTCGTGGCTCTATACACTCCGTGTGTAATTCAACCAGAGGCATGCTCCGAAAACGAGACAGAATTGTCGAAAGATTGATCGGTAAAATGATAAAAGACAGAGCCCTCCCTCTATCCCGATTAACTAAACGATAACGTTACTATAAAGATCGATTGAAATTTCTGTTCGAAGGACCCATACGTATATTCACGTAAGTATCTATAAATATATTCAAAGCGCGTGGCTCTATAAATCTTGGTCGTTTCGCCACCCCTTAGACCAGTCAAACTTCATAACTCGTATTTTTTTTATTCGTCGATTGGAAATCGGCCAAAGCCCAGAGCCCCCAATCGCGATTCATTTGTATTTCACTTTTCAAACTTATCAACGGCCCGTGAACAAATGTGTGTATAATTATGTAAATGAAAGAAACGAGAACGCGCCCCACCCACGCGTATCGTGGCAATACCTTGCTTTTCGTTAAATAACTTACACGAGTCCGGAGCCAATGAAGCACAGGAATGCGAAGGAGTAATGCGAATATACATTATTGCGGGGAATGCTATAACTGAATAATGCATCTTGTATCTTGGAATCCGGGAAAGAGCCTCGAGCGACCAAAGTTTTATGCATGTAAACCAAGAGGGCTCGAACGCTATTCTCAATTAATTTGACGTTGGATAATGTAATTTGCGGGAACGATGCTTCTCTCCAATGACGCCCCTAGCGGCGCTTTTATTATTACACCCATCAATCTCGGTGGAAGTGATACAGGCAGAGAGAGAGAGAGAGAGAGATAGAGAGAGAGAGAGAAGGGTAGGTAGAGAAGAGAAGAGAAGAGAAAGGAGAGCGCGAAAATTATTCTCATCATACCCGGAGATAACCGGAGAAGGAGAGCGGCAATACGAGAGCCCGTTAGCGATAAACATACTTTCCATTATTCTCTTTCGCATACTGCATGAATATATTCTCCAGAGATACAAATAAGCAAAAAATTTCGTCGATAGCGAGTCGCGAGAAGCAAATTGCAGGAGGTAATCGAGGCTTCATTAGCTCCGTGAATATTCAAATCTGGTACGCGACTCTATTTGTTTATTCTCCATGGATGAATCGCCATCGAAAATTGAAAACTCAACGGCTCGTTGGATTTCGTGCTCGAAAGAGGTCACTCGTGGATGGTAGTTGGAAAAAAATAGTAAAAAAAAAAACCATAAATCACTTTATACGGATCTATGTATATCGGACACGAGCGAACGAGCGTAAAGTCAAAGCCGGAACGTCGTTATGAGTCGCGAATCGAATATTTGCCGCGATTTCGCGCGAGGCTGGACAACGAGGACGATGGTTGATTATTCCTGACACGACTATGCGGGTATAACCGAATACGTAATTCTTAATAAAGTCAAAGGTGTTTTGTACGGGAGGGAAAAAAGAGGCGATACATTAGCGTACTCGTAGGCTGGAGAATGCAAACGGGTGGAAAGAGGAGATTCGTAGTGTCGTGTAATGGAAGAACAGCGTGTGTGGTACTTAGCGGAGACGCGGCTATATAACTATCGTTGGGTTATAAATAGGCCTTACATCGCGAAAGCACTCGACGCTAGGAGCTCACCATTAGTGGAGAAAGCGCGAGGGTACGAATAGGAAGGGAGGCGCAAGGGGACGAAGAGAGAGAGAGAGAGAGAGAGAGAGAGAACACCAGGGGACGCGTTTGCAAGGAACGTACCTTAACGAGGGTAGGAGCCTTTCGAGGAGGTGGGTAAATCTCTAATTACGGTCTGGATCAGGAAAGTCCGGAGCGTCGAAGAAACGAATGAGAAAAAGCGGGGTAGAGACAGCGAAAGGGGGTTAGGTTGGGCTAAGAAACGTATAGACGAGGGAAGAAAAAACGGATGGGACGTAATAAAATGTAGGAAATAAAAGAGAATAGTCCGACTGTTTAGGAGCGATTTTTCGATCCGTATTCTCGCGAAACGAGCGGTACGGTCCGAAGAGAAATTTCTCCTTGGGGTGAACGAGCTTTCTCCGTCTCACTCGCTCTCTCGTTCTCTACCCTTATTTCTAACCTTCGATTAAACCGCCAGCAGGTGCACACCGAGATATCGATATCGGATTTGAATTACGCCTTTAATGTCGGTGGGGACTCGACGAGAAAGTGGTATTTCTCGCGAGAACTCGGCGCGAATTCGTTCTATCGCGACGGAGAGAAATAGGCGAGAAGAACATTATACGTAAGATTTTACATTCCCAATAACTACGCGCGCATTTCCGGTTTTTAGCGCTGTTACTATACCGACGTAAAGTAAAGGACTTTGACCCGGCGTTAGCCAAGATCGGATATTGCCAAAATATTTTGATAATTCATCGTCCTCTCGAGATTACGATCGACATTTTTTTTTTTTTTTTTTTTGTTTTTTTTCCCCGATAAGCGCGATACCCTCGGTCTCTATTGTCTCGCCGCGGCGAGAAGAGGAACTTTTCGCACTATCCCTCCCTGTTCGCCGCTCGTCGAAAAATCGAGGGACGAGTACCCGGGGATGAAAAGACAAAGGAGAGAGGAAGAGGAAGAAAAAAAAGAACGTAAGTTCTTGAAAACTCGTTCGCTTCTCATCGTTCGCGACACGATAAGAATCAACGGCGAAATGTTACGCGTTAAGTTTCAAACACGATGGAATTGTTTCCTTTTAATTTCGCGACTGGTGAAATACATTTTTCAATTCTATTTCGAGAACGAAACTCGCGATAAGATTTTTAAAATTCGACTGTTAGCTCGACGAGCGTTGCGCTTTTCAATGCCCATTTTAGGTTGATTCGCTCTCCCTCTCTCTCTCGTTCCCTCTCTCGCATTGGCTCTCACCAACAAAATAGAAAAAAACCGAAGAAAGGGATTGGCGCGAGTGTTGGAAAAACCGGGTGAATTCTCGAGAAGATTCGAACGGTTGATTTTGGCATTTTGGCTCGTAGGTGGAAGGAAGATGTAAGCCGAGATTGAAAGGGCGGTGGGCAATGGGAAGGGATGAGAGAGCACGCGAGAGCTAGAGAGAGGAGTCGAGAAGAGCGAAGAGTGCGCGATATACGTGTAGATACCTATACACACGAGGAAGGCAGAGGGAAGAAGGGTTGATGCATTCACCAACGATCCTTCCCTCGGTCTGGCTCGTTTCGCGTACGTTAAGTACGTGTAGTACGTGCCGGTGAAACGTATCGGTGAGAAACGAGTGCGCGTAAGTGCCTCGTGTGGGTATTATAAAGTATTCAAGAGGCCCAGGGTCTCGGTGTACAGTCGGTGTACGGAGTGAGAGTGGATGCCGACATTGAGCGTTCGACCGCGAGGTCAGGAGAATATGGGAACGACGAGAAAGAAGGCCTCGCCGAGAGCTAAACTCTCTCGCTCTCTGTCTCCATATATATATATCGACAATATGTATCGACAACCAAGAGTGTAAGAACCTCCATCCAAGCTCGACTGGATATATAGCCTTTCTTTTTTCTATACATAAACCGCCATTCGCCTATATATAGTGATATTCAGCTGCTTTTCCTTCTCACCTTTGGCCTCCAGAAATGAGAAATGTATGTTTCCACTATAGGCTATGTAAAACGCGTTATGCACAGGTAAATATCCGACTGTGCGCATATATCGAGGTAAACATCGGCAGCAATTTTGGGAAGTAACGTCGAAAGTAATCGATATTTATTTAAATAAATGTAAATACGCGGGTATGTAACAAAAAGAAAATATGATTTTTCTTACTCACTATAGTTACTCGACATTCTTACGATTAGTTTCATCGTAAGTTAAACAAGTGGAGAGAGAAAGAGAGAGAGATTTGGGTATGACGCGTGAGCACGACGACTCGAACGTGTGAGAGAAGACGTGGATGAAAGATTCGAATAGAAGGAAAAAATCAGAAAAATCTCATTTCAACGCTGGAAGTAATACGCCCGGATCGCTAATAACCGCGAGATGTGTTTCTCGCGTCTCTCTCGGGTTATGCACGATCGTATACGTGTATATTGTACGTATGTATGTATTCGTCGTCCGCGACGTTATTAGAAATATCGATTGGGTCAGTGGGTGGCGATACGGTTGGAAAAAGGGGGTGGTAAAACGAAGGTGTAGTTCACTGGCTTGGAGGAATCGCGGGAAGATTCGATTGCTCCAGATCCTCGGGATGCACAGCAGGATCCGAGCATCCCCTCTCGCTGACAAGCAATTTCATCTACCTCTCATCCCTTCGCTAGTTTGATTTTTCTTCTTCTTGATTCCCTTTCACTCACACGACCGAATTACTCGTACGAGATCTTTCGTGGGCCTCGCGCGCTTCATCGATCAAGCCTTGATCAATTTTTCAGCCCTCTTGTTACGCTCGTCGAATCACGAGCTGCGAGAGGCTTGCAGCGTTTTTACTTGAATATAATATACACGATATCTATATTCATTTATTTGATGGGTATGATAATGCTGGTCTCGAGTGTCTCGAGTAGCGAGCACTTTTTTTTCGCCTTCGATGTACGTACGTTATATATAATATCGTTCGCTATCTAACGTATTCCCCGGGGGAAAATCTCGGTGAGAGTTTTTTTGTTTCTATCTTGTGGATCTTGGTAATCCTTTCTCTCTCCCTCTCTCTCTCTCTGGCTCTCTCCCTCGATCTTCTTCCATTCGGATTCGTCGTTATCACATCGTGGAATCTTGACGAGCCGAGAGCAAAATGCCGTAATAAAACCCTGGCCACTTTTTTCGCTCCTATCCTCAGTACAATTGCGAGCAAAAACGAGAGAAAGGGATGGAACTCGTCGAAGGAGTACGAAAAACGAGAACGAGGGAAGAAGAAATCATGAGAGTCGCCCACGGGTCTAGAACGAATAGTCGGCCAAACCCCGTGATATATATCTCTCGAGGACCATCAACTTTTCAATATCGTCGCGCCCAATGATGACCATATCGCAAGAGAGACAAATATATACCGAAACATAATATCCTCCCTCCTTTACCAGTTCACTTCGTAAAACACATATCGCGATAACAGCGTGATAACGCGTACGACTTCCGGACTGTCGTAAATCCCGACGCGGTCCTACGTGTGTATAAAGAAAACAATTTGAAGAAAGGGAGACCGCGACGAATGAAATTTTCTCTTTTACGTGTACGCGTATCTTCGATCGTTCGTAAAAAAAAATCCTCACGGGCCGAAAAAAAACCTGAAAAATATATATTTTGCGGGAAAGTTCTCACGTATCTCTCGTTGCGACTGGCAAAAGATTCCCAAGGTATGTACATAAACATCGAGGGTGAAGTAGGGTGAAGGCATACCCTGCAACTCGGAGTACCTGGGTAACGAGTGGATTTATTTTTCGTGCCCCGTCGATCGAACCACCGAATTTCTACTAGCGAAGCCCAGAGAGAATATACGACGTATACGTTATACGTTATATATATATATATATATATATTTACGTGCCTCGAAGTTGTACCAGAATACATACATAGATAACATGGATGTCGAAAAAGGAGAGAAAAGCCGCGAACGATATTGCGCAAGCTCCCCGAGCCTCATTCCATCCTCCCACCGGTACTCACGAAGTAATTGGATAGCCACATGAAATAACACATAGAACATCCCTTTCTCTCTCTCTCTCTCTCTCTCTCTGTCTCTCTATCTCTCTTTCTCTTTCTCTCTCTCTCGCTCGCCGCTAGATAAAGTATAAGATATATATCTATATAAAGGTGTATACGTGAATTGAGCTTTTTTCCACGTTATCGTTGCTACCTACGTAGGTAGGTACGTAGTACCTTCGCGTTTCAGACATTTCTATACAACCCTTCGAAAAAATCATCCTCACCGACCTCTCCCTCTTATCGTCTTGTGAATACTCGGCTCAAATATAGATATATATATATATATAAGATATAGGCGCGTAGTTTATCAGACGTACACGTATAAATATTTCCAACACGGTACACCACTTAGGTACGTTCGAAAGCAGAGAAAAGTTTCACATACATTTTTCAACGACTCTCCTTACGTACGAAGCATTCCAATGAGAATATAATGAAACTCGCTTCCCAGCGCCGATTAAATAATGAAGCGTTCGAGAAAAATTGTACTCGCTCGTTATGAAAGAATAATTGTTAAAAGAAAATACGAAAAAAATAATAATATATTCGTACGACGCGTATTTTATTCCTCGTACAGTTTCTTCCATCTCGCTCGTTCGCTCCTTTTTTCCAACTAGGTTAAAAAAATATGCTCGACTCATTTACTCGCCGCAAAGTGAAAAAATTCCGTTAACTAGATAAATAAAAAGTATGAATTACAAGGCTTCTCGGAGTTAGTTTTCCGTGGTCCGTACATTTCCACCTCGCTACGTTCCTATAATTTATAATATCGGAACAATGATCGAAATGAAAATATAGAGAAGTAGAGGAGAATCGATAAAACGGTAGGTGAAAAATAGCTACGGAGATAGAATATAATATCTCGCTTTTAAAAACCTATTAAGAGTTAACAATGCACTAGAGATGGTCGCATATATATATATATATATATAGAGAGAGAGAGAGAGAGAGAGAGAGAAATGAGGCAGCTGCCGCTCTCGAATGATTTCTTCGACAAGTTAAAAAAGGTGTACGATAGAGCAAAAGCCAGAAATAACGTTCGAACAGAGATGCTATATATTTCTGTTCACCCCCTCGATTAATATCCCGCATCATTCTTTCGAAACCCACGATCCCGTCCCTCCAAACAATTATATCGTTGAAGGGTCTGTTTTTTCTCTTGTTTTTTGTTGTTTTCCTTTCTTTTTTTTTTCAAGTAGTTAGAAATCGAACCCACTCTTCTCTTGGACCGAGAATAGAGGGATGCGCGCTGTGTTTGCGAAAAAACCGGAGCATCGTGGCAAGAAAACGAGGGAGCAAGAGGAAAGAACGAGGGGAAGTCATTCGAGCTCGTGGCCTCAAGGACCTTGCCAGGCTCTTCAAACCTGGCGCTCTTCACAGCGAGCTTTACTGCCCTCTCTCTCTCTCTCTCTCTCTCTCTTTTCTCCGTCTTTCGTGCTCTCAAACTTCCCTCCTACGTCTCTCGAGGAACATGAGTATGAAACAAGGGAGCGTGGGAGGTTCGGACGATGGAGGACGGGAAAAAATACACGAAAACACAACCCCGAGAGAGGAAGCGGGGAGTACTTCACGGGGTCACACTCAGGTGGTGCTCGTGCCAGTTCCTTGCCCCATACGTCGGAGTTTGTGCCCTTCCATCCTCGGAGAAGGCCAACGTTGAGCTATTATTCTCGCAAACCGGAAAAAAGAATCCCGTCGTACAGTTTTCTCCCTCTCATCTTTAACGCGTCATATTCAACGCTAATAATATTTAATTACTAGAGCGAAATAATTCGTTTAACGTTAATTACTGTCTATAGTAAGTGCTTATCGCCGTTAGATGGCGCCACGGTGTCAATTTCACTCGAACCCGAGCATTAATTCCATCCGAGTTCGCTCGAAAGGTGCTAAGCCGTATGTCGTTTAGCAACACACAGTAAGTATAATACAGCCACTAAACCGATTTCGATGAAAGTCGATGATCGTTTTTTTATTCACACGCGATCGCACAAATATTTGTCTAATTTTGTCGATCGATAAATTTGTAACATCGAACTTGGGGATGAAAATATCGCGCGGCAATATGTATTATGTTTCGGGGATTGGTGAGATGGAGACAATGGAAGACGAAAGGTGGTCGAGAACAACGGTGTATCTTTCTCTTGTTTGGCCTCGGTTCCGTCGTTGTTGGTCCTGTGCATGGCTATGATGTATACGTCGAGCGAAAGCTCGAGAGCTCGGTATGGCGAAAGCAAAACGAATGGAGCTCGTGGCGCGTTGCTCTCCTCGGCGTTATTTCTCGTAGTGGAAACGGAAAATGTCCTTTCCCGTGGGGCATATGTGTCGGGGGCGAAAGTTCATGGACAACTTTATTTCCACGGTTCTCTCTCTCTCTCTCTCTCTCTATACGTGGCCCGTGTGTTCTAGTCGTATGTCCTGAGAAATCATGGTTCATCTCGTGGATGGAAAACTTTGCGCAAAAGTAGAATTGAATGCTGCACCCCTTGAGCTTCCTGTTGCGATCGAAAGAAGTTGTAAGAGGTTGCGAGATAATGGTCAAGTTTTTACGAAGGTAACGCCTCGAGACTATTTTCGAGTAGGTGCGCGACGTTGGAACCGAAGCTCTTCGAACGATTGTAGAAATTATTCTCCGGAGTGTAGTTCGTCGTGCTGCTTCGAACCCCTCCATTAAGAGCGCGTAATGATTAGTCACTCAGCGAGAAGTCTCGGTACGTGAATTTCCCTTGAAAAATAAAATTTTTCCTATTTCTCAAGAAAAATTATTCGCTTCAAGAACACTGAACAATTTTTCTTACAAGTTGAAGACATTTTTTAAGTAATCATTCGCGAAATATTCCATAAGGGCAAGTTCATTTGGAGAGATGAAGACAGAAATCCTACAACCCGAGAAATCTTTTATCCGGCATAAAAGTACAGGAGTATAGATATAACGTAGAGTTAGCGCATGCGCTGTTCTCGTTAACGTGGCAAATTTTCCAGGTCACACGGAGGATGTTTTCAGAGGCAGAGTAAAAGAGAGAGAAAGAGAGAGAGAGAGAATGGCTATAAGTATAAAGTTGGGGAAAAGCCTCTATAGGGGGAAGTGAGGTCTGGTGGTTCCTCTCAACATCCGAGTTCGCGTTCATACAGAGTACGCGAAAGCAGAGCTCGCTCTTCTCACCCTCTCTCTCTCTCTCGCTCTCTCTCTCTCTCTCTCTGACTCCCTTCCTCTTCCTCTTGTGTTAAGAGGGAGGGGGCAGAGCCTGCGGTAACCCACGGCCCGCGGCCGCGAGACCATTCGACCATTTCCCGCTGCTCCCGTTCGTGGTAACCGCATTTTACGATTTCCCTATGGTTTATCGTATTGGGAAGCGATAGCGGTGGCAAAATGTGTAACTATCTAATCTACAATCGAAAGCACCGGCCCTGGCAATTCGCTCCTTTCAGCTGCATTTTGCCTCCAACTTGTCCATACATCTAAATATATAATATATACCTATATATATATATATATGTATATATATATATATATATATCCCCGATACATAAATATGTCATGGATAAGAGTTTTTTCAATGAAATGTAATATCGAGTAAGAACATGTAACGCGAAAGGGACGAGTGGCGAAACGAGACCGTCTTTACCCGAAAGATGACGTTGTGATTTTCGCAATTTCCTTTGCCTCGAACCGCAAGATAAGTTTCACTCTCGCTCGCTCCACACGTTTCTGACTCTCTTTGCTCTCGAGTTCCGGAAAATCTCGAGCCGTGGCTTCAATTCGTTTAGCCGGATGAGGGTGGGAGACGAGAACGAAGTGTACGATCGTTCATACGTGCACTTCCGGTCAGTCTATTCGACGGTGTGTTTATATACATGTATATGTATATAAACCATGTTAGGTACGTAATATATGTAGTCGAGTGGTACAGTAGGATTTATATATACACACACACACACATATATATATATACACGTAGGTGAGAGAGTTTCGTAAGAAAAATGTAGAGGTCGAGAATTCGAGCACGATTCTGAAGAATGGTGGACGATTGGCCAAACGGACTACCATATACTTACATACCTATACATAGATCCCCTATAGTATATGTATACATGGATGAAACGAGAGAAACAAATCGTATGTCACGCACACTCCCCCATACGTTTTACTTCTCTCTCCCTCTCGTATCTCGATCTTGAAAAATGAGGCTACATTTGTTCCCTTTACGTATGTATATAAATTATGTGAATGGTAGAACAGAAGGAGGGGGAAAAAAAAAAATTCCAAGAGCCGAAGAACATACCGCACCGCTCGACTCGATTCTTCTCGGTCGATGTTCTCGTATACCCGCGCGCCCCTGTATAACCCTCGAGGCGCTCAAACGCCACAAAATGCAAACCGGCCGACTGGCGTGGAACGAGTGGGGTGGGGGCAGGGGGAGAAAGAGGCGAAGGGTGAGAGTGCACCAAACACGGGCCAATTTACCCCGTCGAAGAAAAGATGTTATCGCATACGCGAGACGTTTCGTATCACGCGAAAGGGAGAAAAAAAAATGATCCGCCGGCGTCGACCCCTCGACATCACGAAAAATACATCTGTAAATGTTGTACTACCACCCCTGTGGTTGCCAATACCGGGGGAAAAAATTATTTTCGCCATTTAGATCGTCGACGGATAAGGAAAGAGAAAGAAAAGCGTATAAGAGAAAAGTATGATCGAGGGTGAAATTGAACTGATTAATCGAGAAAAGTTACGCGTTGTTGTTGTTGTTGTTTCCTGTTCCTCCTCGAATCGTACGAAATCACAGGATTTTTCGTGAAATATTTATCTCGCTTCGTCTTATCTGTTCGCGCGTGTTTTGCGAGGGCGACGAATCCAATTTTCGTATAAAAGTGGAGTAGACAATTTTCCTTTCGCACTCGTGGATAAGCGTTCGGTGTACCGGCGGGCTAGGTTCTTACGGAGAATGCACCGATTGTACGCTCGCGCATGAACGCTCGTGCGAAGAATGAAAGGGTAGTTTTTCAGTCGGGGGTTTGGGGAACTCGGCTTCGCGAAAACGTTGTTCCTCGATGTGTGGGTGGGTGGGTGGGAGCGAGCGTGCTCTCGCTCGCTCGCTCGCCTCGATACCGCGTTCTCCTACGTGCCGAGCTAGGGGAGGAGAAGAGAGGGGGGGGTTGCGCGAGAATGGAGGAAGTGATACGTGCGCCGAGATAGTCTCGCGACAGTGGATTGAGACCGTTTGAGGATGGTGGGACGACGAAAAAAAAAAATGTAAGAAAAAAAAAAGAGAAAAAGAAAAAAAAAGGAACCGACAAACGGGACGTTGCTCGAAGAGGCTTGAGGAGGTGGGCCGAAGGGGCGAGGGGGAATGGAACGATGGAAAAAGAGGAGAATGTCGGATATATATATATATAGCTGTTCTCGTCCCATGGCCACGTCTTCTGGTGTGGTGGCACAGTGGCTCTCGATAAGGAACGGGAAAGCACGAATTTCTACGTGCCCGGCATACGCCGCTTCTCTCGTCGCCCTGCAGGACACGTTGTCGGGCGAGCGGTGTGGCGCGGCACGACGCTCTACGACGCGCCTTCCACCGTTTCGAATCCGAGCTTGCGAAATCTTCTCTCGCATCGGATAGAAAACTCGCGGAACGAGAGACGCCGGGGGACTGGAGGTTATCGAATTCACGAATTAATCGTGAAATCATAATTACGTGAAAACTAGTTACGCCAAGAGAGAGAGAGAGAGAGAGAGAATAAAGTATAAATCTCGTTCGTTTGATAAACGGAAGAAGCGTGCCGAGTTCGGGGTACGCTCTGAATATCCCTCTGGATAGGCCCTCGCTATCGCGTACGCGAGGCGAATCAATCGTTCGAGCCGTTGGAATGAAAAAAACTATTCGCGACCAACGTCAAAGTCGATAAACTAAAAACGGTTTCTCGAAATGAAGATTTGCAGAACCGGTCGGCTGTCGATCATTGAATTTCGAGTATAAAAGAGAAGCGATCGTGGAAAATTCGCAGCATCGGGTCAGAGTGAATGAGAGAAAGCTGGGAACGCTGGCTAGCGCGTGAGTTATCGAAGTTTTGGTTCAGCGAACAATAGCCCGATGTTCTCGCTTTGAACCTCCTTTCGCAATCCTCGCTCGTAAACACGCGCGTTTACTAGCCTCTCTCGGTCCGTGAAACGCCCACGCCCGCGGGAATTTATCGGACCAGGGTTAAACCACGCGTCCGAACCCCGAGGCTTTCCGGGCTGTTCGCTTATATCTGGGGGTTGCATGCTGATGCCTATAGAGAGAGAGAGAGAGAGAGAGAGAGAGAGAGAAAGAGAGAGAGAGAGAGAGAGAGCTTGGATTGTAAAAAGCCAACGAATTTACGAAGATACACAACGGGAACGGAGAGCTTTGCCGAAGGGAGAAGTGCGAACACTCGATCGTTCTTTGCTCATCATTGACGACGATACAACGATCATCCACCAATTCCGATCGAGAACAACTAGAGAACAAAATCTCTGTCCTGACTCGAGTCGATCGACAATTTGAAAACCAAAGAGGGTATAACCGGAGAACGGAGGGAGATAAAAGAGAGAAGCTTTTGCCGATTGCGTATAACAGAATTTCGACGTTGGTATAGGCGGACATATGCGTGTCATAGTTCGTTCACGGAGGTTTGTTCTCGGTAGGTTAGGTGGAAAACTCGGGGAAGAAATCTGAATGATGCAACGAGCGAGGGAATGGTAGAAGATTGTTGAAAATCCTTCAAACTTGTTGAAACGCGGTACAGCCAGGAAAGAAAGAGAGAGAGAGAGAGAGAGAGAGAGAGAGAGAGAGAGAGAGAGAGAGAGAGAGAGAGAGAGAGAGAGAGAGCCCGCGTGAGGGAGATAGGATGGAAGAGCTCGAATGGGTTCTGAAATCGGTGCGAGTAGAATGGTAAGAAAGGATTTGAGCTCTCTGGTAAGAAGAAGAAAAAGAAGACGAAGATGGAGAAGAAGAAGAAGAAGAAGAAGAGAAGGAGGAAGGCGCCCCCGCCGAGGACTCGGGGTACTTTCTCGTTCTGAAACTTTTAAAGCGTTGTAAGCATAGCGGAGTCAAACTGCTCGCGCTCTCTCCCTCTCGTTTCGGCATCTTCGCCGACTCGGGACACGTTCGCCCAAGAGATCTTCGGGACTTTTAGCGTGCTCTCCGCGCCGCATCAGCATCCCTTTAGTTGAAAATATCTCTCTCACGTCGCCGAAGAAAAGCAGTCGTAGCGTTTATGGCAGTGTCTATCGCGGATCGAAACACTTTAGGAAACTATGAAATATACATAAACGAACGAGACACGTTTGTCGCGAGAAGCTTGTATAAGAATAATTGAATTATTAAATGTACGCAAAGTTCGATGAGCCTGCGGAGAGCGTCTCGGGCGATGAGATACACAAATAAGGGTTTGTTAAGAAACGACGTGGGTCGAAGAGAATTCAATTATATCGCTAAAAAGACACTATATCGACGTTTCTGTCGATATCGAGGTTAAAACGTCCACTTCTTTATCTCTCCATTAAGAGAATCGAAAAACTTCCAACCCTAAAAGTATAAATTGATAATTGGATTCAATCTCTCGAAGTCCTAGATCGTCGATGAGAAAAATCGCTATAAAAAGTGAAATCGTCAGTTCTTTTCGTCGATCGTTTTTTTGTTGTTTTCTGACGAGAGACGAAAGCGTTACTTTCAATTCGGTAGTCCCCCTTCGAAGTGCGAGAGGGCTCGGTCGAGGCTTCGGGTGGCGCTGTAATCGCCATTTTCTCTGGCTCGAGATCGGCTCATGGTCGAGGAAAAGCTGTGACATATATATATATGTATATA